>CM072162.1:2396732-3043626 GCA_036850595.1 Rhyacichthys aspro
GAGATAAAAACATATTCTATTTTGATAGATGTTTCGACACAGGCCCAGAAATGCCCTGATGTGTGTTGTTACAAACTGTAGAAACTAGTGCTCTTTTACAGAGAAGGAAAAATAAAAGTCAGTACACCAAACCTGGATGGAATGAATTTGTAGCTGAGCAGCATGCTGTAGCTAGAGATGCCTTTAAACTCTGGGTGGAATCAGGGAAGCCTAGACGGAGGCCATTGTTTGAACACAAAAAAATAACTAATGCTAGATTTAAGTATGCTCTTTGTTATAGTAAGAGAAAAGAGAGTACAAAGCAGATTCACTTGCTAAGAGGCTCCAGGGCAACAATCATTATGAATTTTGGAAAGAAGTCAAAGTCATGAAAAATGTTAAAACTACATTACTTTCTAACATTGAAGGTGTATGTGGCTCTGGAAAAAAAAGCAGAGCTATGGCATCCACATTGTTTTGACTTGTTTAACTGCATCATGAGTGAGTAATTTGTAGTTCATAACGTTGACCTGTAATTTGTAGTTCATAATGCAAATGAGGTCTATGAAGCTATCCGAAAGCTCTGTATTTTTGTGTTTTATTGATGCCACCAAGGCTTTTGATAGAGTTAATCATGCAAAGTTGTTTATGAAATTACCTGTGAGGTGTGCCAAAGTACTTCATAAGAGTTTTAGTCTTCTGGTATGCTAATCAAATGGTGCAGGTTAAATGGGGTAGGGTTGTCATCCCCCTTTCATGTAAGCAATGGTGTTCGACAAGGTGGAATTTTGTCTCCTCCATTATTTAATGTCCATACAATGCTGAGTGTGCTCAGAGTACGGCTCAGAGTTTGATGTTACTTTCAATTCTAAAAAAAAGCAATGTCATGGTTGTTAGAGGCAGAGATGAGAGGACATTAATATTTCCTGCCGTTTACTGGTGTGACAACCCTTTTGTGACATGCAAAGAAGTCAAATACCTTGGTCACTTTTCAACAGATGGGCGGACCGATGACAGAGATATACGCAGAGAGTTGTAAACTTTATGCACAGGCCAATATGTTGATTCTTAAGTTTAGTATGTGCTCTTCTAATGTCAAATGTTTCCTGTTTAGAGATTTTTACTCACTGCTGTATACGGCTCATCTCTGGTGGAGCTATAGAAGAAGCAGTTTTAGATGCTTTTAGATTGTTGCTTGAGGCTTGTGAACATTCAAATACCAACATGTGAGGCACTGCTAAGACAATTAATTTTTAATTTATGAGTCAGTTTGAGGAGTGGGAAAAGTCCATCATAGTGGCGTTGATTAATCTTGCTCTGAGCTGTTACAGATACACATCTGCTCTGAGAAAACACTGGATTAGGAGACTTCATGCTGACTTTGTATGATGGACTGAGCGGTGTTTTAACTTTATAATGTATTCTTTTTATTGTCACTTCTGGAACAGTTTTTGCGTCTGAAATAAAGATTGAATTGAACTGAATATGATGGATGAAGCAAAGCCTTGCAGAAAGAGTTGCTGTTGCCAACGATGCAGTTCTTAGAGCCGGCTCCTGATTGGGAACCTATTTGTTTGTTTGTTTGTTTTTCTGTTAAAGCCATATAGGTGATTAGTCAAGATGTGTGGTGGTGTCTGTATGTCCACACTGAGCAGGGGGGAGGTTACAGACACACAGCACATGTACTGGCGTGAGGTAGAGAGGAGCGTGCGAGAGAGCATTGCTACATAGTCAGACTACACGTAGGGAAGGTGAGAAAAATGAGCGTCAGAAAACGTAGTAAAATTTGGACACATTTTAATGTAACTGATAGCTCGAGGGCAGAGTGCAGGCAAAATTAAAATATTTCATATCGGGCAGGTTCCACAAACAACCTGCATGTGCGTAATGTGCGCACTACGCATACTGTATTCTGTTACCTAGATGCTGCTTTTTTGTTTTTGCACATTTTAATTTTTGTTTTGTTGTGTGTGTTGTTGATTTTGTGTTGTTTCATTATAAATAGTTCAACAATACAAAAAAATTAAAAATTACACTATTTTAATGGTTCTTTGTGTTTGTATTTTACTTTTATTTTAATTGGTGAGTGAGTGAGTGTGTGCGCATGTGAATGTGAGTGGTATACATGGGGGCAAACACAAACAACTAGAGCAAAATACAACCAACATAAAATATATAAATAAATGATAATACTAGTCTAGACAGGAGTTGTAATAAGAAGACAGGTAATGCTTATAACATAAAAGATAATAGAGCTACTCAAATAAAATAAAATAAAGTAAAAAAATAGATCAACAGAAAATTGGCATATAATAATAATAACAACAACAACAACGTTCATGAGGATGGTTTTCTTGGCGATGGTTAAGGCCACAAGCAGTAACTTATTGTTGTTCAAGTATTGAGATGTCTCCTAGTAAGCAGAGTGAGAGGGACAGTGGGATGTGGCAGCCTAGGAAATTAGATTATAAAAATAAAATATGGGCGTGAATGTAGTTATCTGGTGTGTTTTGGGTGCAGTTGGTACAAATGTCTGTCGTGGATCCCATTATAACCAATTTATGCCCGTGAGGTGTGTTCTGTGAAGTATTTTAATCTGAATAAGTTGGCGTTTTTTGTCATGTTGTAAGTGTTTTGACAGATTTGTTTCCAGAAGATGGCATTAGGAGCAAAATTTGGATTGGATGATTCATTGTTGGATTAGGGTAGAATTTTGTATATTTTAGCTGTGATTTTTTTGTAGATTAAATATTGATTAAAGATGAACTCAATGTTGGTAGTTTTAGATTTATTTATTTTACATTCTATATTGTTTTGATGGAAGAGGTGAGTTGTAAGTAAACTAAATACATATATACATAGATAATATAATAATACATATTCACTGTATTGTGTTTTTTACATTAGTAATTCATTTTACACATAATTTGGTAATAAATTTCTTGAAGCAACAAAAAATCTGAGGAGCCACATGGGAGCCCAAAGAGCCTGCTCTTTTTAGGGAGCCGAGCCAATAGAACCTGCTCTCTAAAAAGAGCCAAAATTCCCGTCACTAGAAAATGGTCAGATGTACTTTATTAAACTGAGCAATACAACAGAGAGATATATGACTGGAATAGGACCTGTGTCATGGACATTCATTTTAATAACTTTATGAATGCAGTATATTCTTGCTTCACGACTTGAAAAATTATGTGTGGAACATCTAATTTATCGCAAAAACTGAACAGGAGACAATCATAGTCTGAACAGGAGACAATCATAGTCTGACTACACACCCTTTTTAAATAACGAGGCTAAGTAAGATATTTCATCTTGGTTTCTTTGTTGGCTCTTCTACTCCTTTCTAATCATCAAAACCAAAGAATCATCCAACAAAGTGAAAAATTATTCTCCCTGGAACTCTTCTAGTAACATATGGAAAGAAGTTTGAGGAGAGAAATGTCGGTCATTAAGACTTTAACCTACTGCTGGCTCCATGCCTGCCTCAGCACAGACCCGCTCTGTGAGCTGTGTGCAGCAGAAGCCTTGTATCTGGATGATGCCCTGCTGTAGTCCGACATGCTCATATTTCACTCAGTCTGATGCAATCCTCTCATTCCTGCTAATTTGTGCACACACGCATTAACCACACTTGCCGAGGCAGAGGCCGGGCACAGAGTCAGAATCCTGTGGTTTAATTAATTAGTGTCTGAAGTGACCAAGGTGAGGGCAGTGCTCAGCTGGAGGCTGTTCTCCAGGTCGAGGCTTTTCTATCTGACTGCTCCGGAGCTGTCATCTTTTTGAGAAGGGCAGCTCCGAGCACCTTAAAGTGTTCTGCATATGTCCACAACTGCATAAACTATGTGCTGGACTCACACAAGCTGCCACACAAACATTTACTTCAATCATCCCCCCGTACGCTCACCTTTTGTTGCAAGGTATTTGTTTTGCATGCCTCACCTCACCTCATCTTAATCGTGATATTGGTTCATACATTGCCATGCAAAAGTGTTTGCCCCCTTCCTAATTTCTAATTTTGTCTATTTGTCACACTTAAATCTTTCAGATCATCAAACAAATTTCAAATAGTAGTGTGCTTCAGCTTGAAGTCATCAACTGATTGCCAGACATTCTCCTTCAGGATTTTTTTGTCAAGAGCAGAATTCATCGTTCTATCAATCACAGCAAGTCAAGTCAGTTCTGCTTTTGTCTCGTCAGTCCACTTAATCTTTTTCCAAAAGTCTTGGCGATCATCAGGAAGTTTTTTGGCAAAAGTGAGACGAGCCTTTATGTTCTTTTTGGTCGGTAAAGGTTTTCACCTTTGAGCTCTTCCACGGATGACATTTTTGCCCAGTGTCTTTCTTATGATTGAGGCAGGAACACTGACCTTAACTGAGACAAGTGAGGCCTGCAGTTTTTAGATGTTGTTGTGGCTTTTTTTGTCACTTCTTGGAAGAGTGTCACTGTGTTCTTGGGGTAATTTTGGTGGGCTGGCCACTCGTGGGAAGGTTCTCCATTTTCTCCATTTGTGGATAATGGCTCTCACTGAAGTCGAATGGAGCCCCAAAGCTGAAAAAATTGCACTGTAATTTTTTCCAGACTGATATTTGTCACTTACCTTGTTTCTAATCTGTTAATTCATGATTTAATGCAATTACTTTGTCACATAGGGCTAGGTAGGTTTGTATAACTTTTTTCCCATAATAAATAAAATCATGAGTTCAAATCTACGTTTTGTGTTTACTTGAATTATTTTTGTCAAATATTTAATTTTTTTTGTTGCTGTGAAAAATGTAAGATTGAAAAATGTGCTATAAATTAGAAATCAGGAAGGGGGCAAACATTAACACCTGCTTTTGTGTAGTATTTTATATGAGAGTGTGACACTCAAGTAAGCCACAAAAATCAAATTCAGCCTTTGTGCTGTAGAAAAGTCACCCTATTTGTGTTCCCTATTTGTAAGTTAAGAAGAAAACAAACATATTTGTATTTTCAATTTTTGAATAACTCATTTGTTATGATAATCCATCCATCAAAGGAAGTATATGTTGAGACTTGGCTTTAGCGTGTTTACGAGGTTGTATTGTGGCAATGCACAACTCTCTTAGCATCTAGCTGTATAGGAAGTGATGCTGCAGAAACCATGCTGTCTCTTTTGCCTGATGCCCAGAAGAGAGAGAGAGAGAGAGTGTGTGAATGTGAGTGGTATACATGGGACTTGGCAAACACAAACAACTAGAGCAAAATACAACCAACCAACAAAAAATATATAAATAAATAATAATACAACTCCAAGACAGGAGTTGTATTAGGTAATGCTTATAACATAAAAGATAATAGAGCTACTCAAATAAAATAAAGTGGGCACGGAGTGAAACCTACAAACACACAGCAGTAGGCTACACATCACCTATAAAACAGACTGCATAGTTATTATTTGTGGCGGATGTCCTTATCCAGCTGTCTGCGCGCTGTAGAACACATGTAGATCAATGCAATTTCTTTGGAGCCTTTTTGCTCTGTGCCTCACAATTTTTTTCCTTTTAGATTTACTTTAAATCAAGTTCTTGATATGTTGGGTGAAGGTGATGGGCCAAACAAGGCATGCAACATTGCATTTATCCCTCAAAATGAGAAAGATGCCATCCTCAGTGATTGTGATAGTTATGGGTCAGATATAGACTATGAGGGAGAGATAGGCCATTTGCCAACCAGGGTGTTTGAATACACATGCTGAATCCATGGGGACAGATGATGACAGGAACAACATTGATTAAGACCTCCCTCACCCCACTAGCCATCCATTACTACCTCGCGCTGTTGAAAATGTACCGTATTTTCCGGACTATAAGCCGCTACTTTTTCCCCACGCTTTGAACCATGCGGCTTATACAGAGATGCGGCTTTTCTATGAATTTTTCTTCAGCCCTCAGGGGGGCGCTCTAGCAGGAAGTGCAAAAACGAGACAAACGAGGCAGCGGTAGTCGGTACAAACAAGAAAGCGCCAGTTTTTATTCTTAGCACATGCAACCCAAGACGCACAACAGCAAAATACGGTAATATTTTGACACCCTCACCCCCTCATAATGGAAAACAAATGAAGTGACAGTGGTTTGGTGTTCAGTAGTTTCAATGCTCAGGAGGAAGATGAATAGTGACTTGTGGTTTCAGTGCACGGGAGAATGAAGCCACTTTAATAGTTGCGCGGTGGCGCTTTAACAGTGCGCAGGAAGAAAAAGTGACAGTGGTTTGGTGTTCAGTGGTTTCAGTACGCAGGAGGAAGAAAAATAAAGCAACTTGGTTTTAGTGCACAGGAGGAAGATGAATAAAACCATCAATGACTTTTCTGTTTTGTTTGATCAGCACTTTTACTGCCGTGTTACAGGCACTGTTCGAAACAATCAGTTCAGGTATATGAATAAACACTTATGGTACAAAATCTTTCTATGTAAATATCTTATTTCTCAGCCTGGATATCGGCGGCTTATAGTCCGGTGCGGCTTATATGTGACAAAATATATATTTCTTTTAAATTTTAGTGGGTGCGGCTTATATTTAGGTGCGCTCTATAGTCCAGAAAATACGGTAGTGTACACGGCCTCTACAAGCTACACCAGGCAGCCACATGAGCCAAGTGCAAAGCTAAAGGTGATCAAAAATAAAGATCAAGATAGGAAGACCAATGCTGATTGCCCAACCCTCTCCACCACTCTTTTTCCACCACCCTCAACTGTTGAGACCCAAGGTCCAGAGGGGCCAGTCAGAAGGGCAAAGACCACAGCCTTTCAAATGCAGTGCGGGGGAATCGATTTGATAAAATAATGGCTAATCGCTACCTTTTGTTGACAACACAAAAATCACTGAGGGCCCTAATACAAGGTCAGGCCCATCTTCACTGAGCTTATCAAGTCATACATAGAGATGCCATATCCAGAATGGCTGTCAGTAGATGAAAGCATGAGACGAGATTATGGCCGACATGGATGCAAGCAGTTCACAAAAGGCAAACCGATCCGTTTTGGTTGTAAGATCTGGAGCCTTGCCAGTGGATATATGCATCATATGGAGCCACATGTCTCTCCCAGAGACCCAGAGGCTAGGAGTCAAGGGTTGTTCTCGGTCTTTCCGAGCAAGTTGAGGGGCCACAAGGTTGTAAATTCCACCATGACAACCTCCCAAAAGGGATTTGGAAGCTGGGGGACAATGAAGGAAAACAGTCTTTTTGATGTTCCTTTCAAACCAAAGAACAAATTCATGCTGTTACCCTGAGGAACCTCTGAAGTTTTAACTAAAGGAAGCTCCTAGTCCGCTGGAAGGACAATAACATTGTCACGATAGCAACAACCATGGGAGGTGTAGATCTTCAAGACCAACAGGCCTCAAGATGCATCACAATCAGGTCCAAGAAGTGGCGGTGGCCCATCTTTGCATGGTCTCTCAGCAGTGCACTTTTACAGAGATATTATAAGAGGGACCATTGATTTGCTCACCCTCTCACATGAAGTGGCACAGATTCTTATGCAAACGTTTGGCACAAAGCCACTGAGCCATGGAAGGAGATCTATGTTGACTGGTATTGTTCATGATCAGGCAAGATGTAACCAAAGTTCTCATTGGCCAATCAACACAGTCAATCGGTTTCTGAGAAGTCATCTTTGTAAAAAAAAGTACCACCTATGCCTGTGAGAAATGAGCATCACTTCACATTGAGTGTCTCATGTACAGCAGAATTAAATGCATGCAAATTATAAAAGTGCAGGGCTGAAAGTTCCAACAAATTAAGAATATTCAAGTCATCAAATGGTGAGAAGGAATACAACAGACTGTTGTTGGACAAGAAGATAAATGTTTTCTGGTATGAACCAGTTGATCAGTATTCAGATCATTCATTGTTTTTTGTTATTCATATAGGCTTACATGCAGGTCTCTTTCCTAACACACTCATTTTATCAAAAAAGCACTTCCAGCACTTTAAATTGAAAATAAAACATTACCTCACCATTCACAATAATTTTGAATTTTCTTTCAAAATTATTCTTGATTATGTCAAAGGATTACAGATGACACATGTTTTTGCTATTGTCATGTCTGGGAAAAATTTTACTTAAATGGGTTAATTTATACATTTTTTCTTTAAAGTTTTGCTTTTGATATAATTTGCATGTTTAGATTTGTTGTGTTGCCTTTATTTTCCGTTTACGTATTCAGTTGTTTTGTGTGTTTATTGTAATTTGCTATTACGCACTAAGAGATGAGATCTCAAGACAGAGACTACAGGTGAGTATTGTGCAAAGTTCTGGAGAAGATTGCAGCACGTTGGACTGGACACAGGTGTGGTGAGTGGCAATCTGGATCTTGAGCAGGCAATTCAAATGAAGCTGGAACAAAGGAAATGAGAGTAAGTATAGACAGGCTTCAAAAACATAGCAAAAATAACAAAACCTCACAGACTGCACGGCCAACTGCAAATTCACCATTTGGCTGACAGAACAACCTGGCGAAGACTGGCAGAGGAGCTGGGTTCAAGTAGTCTGTACTTGATTGCAGATGGAGAACAGGTGAGTCTGGTTACCAGTGCCTAAGAGACTCCGCCCACACACTCACACACAGGGAACATAGGGGAGGGGGAACACAAGGGTAGTTTCCCAATTGCCAGGAGCCTTCTTTGAGAGGTGGCTCCTCCAGAGGACTCCTCCCAAGGGAGGATCCTGGCAATTAGGAAATGGCCAAGTAGACAAGGACAAACACAAAATGGGAGCCAGGGTGACAGCAAAGGGCGTGACAATTTGCTTAAGTTTAAGTTCACAGACCACCTCAATACCTGGGAGATGCCCCACACACAGGTGCATGTAATAAGCCAATAGTGGGAAAATGCCATGAGCAAATACAAAGATGGAGAAGTGAGGCACTCTTTCTTTATTTAGTCACTTCCTCTTAATTTGCACGCTCATGCGGAATGTCCGCCATGTTAAAGGTTGCCTGAAAATTTGTGTTGAGGGTGACCCCTATTAGACCCTCCAAAGCGAGTCTGCAGTGATGCAGACTTATTTGCTGCGTGTAATGGAAGACACTTCAGACAAATAAAGTTCTGTGTTCATTGTGGAAATGTGACATTCTCAGACCTGCCAACATTGGAAATTTTTTTTACCACATCTGTGTCCCACCCCAACTTCCCTGTCTGTACCACATTATCAACTTACACAAACATTAAAATTGACTATGAAGTAACCCATACAATTATATATTCCTCCTCAGTATAGTTTAAGACTTCTACATTGAAACTACATTGAAATATAATAAAACTAATTAATTTGTTGCAATATAAAAGACAGGTTTGTATAGTATAGTAATAATATAACATAATATAATATAATTAATATAATATAATATAATATAATATAATATAATTTTTTTTTAAAATCCTCATTGATTCTGGATTTTATTTTCACCTGATAATTGCATAAGTAAATCTTATATGGGTGCACATCATAAAGGCATAGTGACATAAAGTAGCCTTTTCAGTGGGAAAAGTGTATAGGGCTTTGTAACTGGAAAATTTGCTGTATTTGTACCTGAATTTGAATGTTTGAGAACAAACCTGGCACAGTTTCCAGTTCTCCCTTTCAGCTCATTACTCTCCAAGTAATATCTGAGTAAATCCTGTCCATTGAACAGTTCCCTCCTGCTGTAGTTCTGCTGCTACTGACTGAGAGGTAAAAACCTTCCATTAATGAAAACAAAGGGCCTGTTATCGATCATCATGATGTTATTAACATCATTGTTTTTGTACCAAAAGGAACTAAAGGCAATTACAATGATTTCAGATTTTTTTTTTTTTTTTCTAGAAATCCTACATAATATGTCTTTCATGTAACATATAGTAATTGAAATATAACAGTAGTATGAGCATTGATATAATACAGTAGCCAACAGTTAAAATATTCAAATAATACATGCTTTAAATATTGAAAATAATTACAAGCTTCTGTAAATACAACACACAAAGGCAGAGCACTGGCTGCTAACAGACACGCAGGCACAAACAATCCAATAATGCATCACAAAGCGGTATTTGGAGAGCGGCGGGACCTGGGACTCTCTTTCGTAACAAAGCTACATGGTAATTGACAGGTAGATGACTTATGCTGTTAGATGGTGCTTTCATAGAGGCACCAATGCTCTAACAAGCGCTGTGCATCGGCCCAGCCTCTCCCACTGCAGACTGAGACAGGAGCCGCCAATAAGCAACAGAGTTACCAATTGCTTTTTGCATTCTTTAGAGTAACATGAGTTCAGGTTGGCAGGTCTGCATTCCAAACTAGACATACAATACTATCATGCTGACATTGACGAAGTAAAGAATAACCAGTTTTAGGGATCAGTTTACTTGTATGGAAAAAATCCAGACATGTAAGATGAAATGGTGTGCCACGTATGCTTTTAATTGTAAAACAAATTAACCATTTCTTTTTTCTAACATATCTTCTAATTTTCAACATTATCCAGACCATAATGGATTATTCGCCACTTGCACTTGGTGTAATGTCATGGTGACAGAGAGGTTCTGCCTCTGTTAGAGCAAGGTTAGTGTTCGTGGCCAGCCAGACGGTTTTCTCATTGTATTACAGTGTATACAGAGAGAGTCAGCCTGGGATTGTCCAATCTGCTCCGTATTCTGCTTTGGCTCTTTCTTACTGGCCAATCGTAGTGAGGGAGGTGGGATTTTGGAGTGAGTATAGTACGGAGGATTAGGAAGCTTACTACAATTGAAAATAAGCACTGTACTTGATATTACACCCTGTGTCCTCAGTCATTCACCATCACCAAAGCATCTTCTCTCTCTAGCCATGCTGATATATGCTATGGTTTGTTGACAACTGGAATCCTTACGTCACATCCGTGCGTTCTCTGATTGGTTTACTCAGCGAACGTTAGTTCTGCCCATGGTCGCGCTTTGAAATCCTGGTCAAACCACACACTATTAGACAGATTTCTCTGTTTTATACAATGAGAAAGCCTGTGGTTGGCCAGGCTAGGTAAGTGTGTCCGAATGAGGAAAGATTGAGTTAGACCCTATGCAGCTGTGATCAAGAAAACTTCATCCAGCTGCCACCTCCACTCGACGCTGGAGTGGAAGTGGGTAGGGTGTTGTTTCAGGAAGACCCATCCTTTCTGAATGTTCTCAAACTCTGGCTCCCTCTACTGGCAATCATCGCCATAGCAAACCTGCAGGCAATCGCTGTCAGCTATCCCTACGCAACCTTCAACATTTCTTTCATCCTCTGTCTGTTTTCTAACTTTTGCAATCGCTGCAATAGTAATCCATGTAACACAACAACCCCCCCCCATCTGGCAATCGCTGGCTATATACCCCTATGCCTCCACAGCAAACTCTCCCGACCTTCTTCGCCTCTCTTATTCTACCCAGCTCTTTTATTATTCATCACACAATGTCTCTCCTGCCAGAGTCTAAACACCAAAGTTTTACCTTCAAAATATTTGATTAACGCATATTTGATGAACTCATACATTGTCTGTATTTGATCTATGTGTTTTTAAGTCTCTCCAGGTTGAATTGCATTTAGTTTTAAAAGGGAGAAACATTTCAAACTAGTTGGACAGAGATGATGAAAGTCATAAGAATCAACATCTTTAACTCTGTCAGAGTACAGTATTGTACTAATTCAGTCCCTAGAATAGCAGCGTGGTTCTGTATGATCCTGTAAATGCCCTGAGAGATCAAATAAATCCGACCTCTGAGAATAATACCCATCTGTCTGGAGGTTTTGTACTAGTATCTAATTATTATCTCTGATTTAATGGGGTCACAGACTATTCCTGAGTCTAAGATATCACACATTGTGCTAAAGGCTTTTCAGTTCAATCTACTTATTCGATTTCTCACTCTGCAAGTTTAAAATGTAGCACAGTTTTAGAGGTTTTCTGAGCAGTGAAAATCAGAAGGACGTAAAACAAAAGATATCCAGAGTATTTAGACAGACTCTTATGGGCCAACAGTATAGGTATAGCTGACGTAAGCCTAAGCCTAAGTGCAAGGTTATAAAACTGATTTTTAAGCAATTATGAAATCCTTAGAAGTGCAAGAACATAAAAGAATCTGTAAGCACATTGTTGATCTTTTTTTATTTATTTATTTAATTATATTTTATTTAGAATACATCCAGACATCCATACAGTCTCTGTGGTGTGTCTTAAAATTCATCAGGAACAGCACTGATTCTGTGCCTTGTGTCGGGTGAGAAATGAGGCCCTTATCTGCCCACTACAGGTTGCACTAAAACAACAAAATGAAATGAATAAAATAAAGAACAACATTTCTTTCTGTTTATATGTGATGTGATGATGACATTGTTCATTTTACAGACATTGTACAGACAAATATGACATTCAGTCAGACTTCAGTAGCGTGTGGCCATGAAGGAGGTGAGTGGAGGCATTTAGGACCATGATCTAAACATGGCTTTTATAATTTAGCTTTTAGTTTACTAAAAGAAAACTTGGATGTCTTATAAAACCTTTAAAATAGTGTAATACAATTTCAGATGTGTTTCTACTGTAAGAAAATGTCTTTGATTGGCCAATAATCTTACATGATCCATCCAATCCATCCATCCATCCAAGTTTTGGTTATCACATCAATCTTTCAAAAAGAACTCTTAAACTTAACACACTCTTCTTGGGCATTGGAAACAAGCTCAGTATATTATAATTTTAGTCAAAATATGTCAAAATTACAGTTCACATTCATCCTGTCACCAGCCGAGTCGTCTGTTTCCTCAAAGTGACCTTCCCTTCGTCCTGGTGATGTTTGTCTGTTTGAAGCCCTGAGAGGCCTCCATGTGGCTGCAAGATAAAAGCCAGAATCTTCAAAGCCCTCCAAGTGCTTGACCACAAATAACATTGATTAAAAAGCTCCACATGTACTGTTGTTTATGTGTTTGAAGAGTCTACGTGTATGCTTTTGAAATTAAACTAATGGAGATAAAAACTTCCTTTTTTTAAAAAATATGAGAATATGGCATTTTGGTAACTCTTACAAAGCAACATGTCAACAAGCTTAATCATTACAAAACTATGAAAGCTTAATTATTATAATGTCCTATGTCTGCTAACTGTATAAAAGTAAAAATACAAAGAAAATGCTGTTAAAATGGTGCTTATTCTTTCTCAGTGTCATTTGGGAGACTACTGGCTTTTGCTGGAAGGAGGCTTATGTAAGACTCCACCTCAGAGAAAGTGGAACAGCTTTGCCTCTGGTAACCGGCTGCACATTGAAGTCAGGATCTTTTGTAACCTTCTGCATACATTGCCTCATTATTGCACTTATATGTCACCAAGAAGCAGTGAGTTGTTGAGAGAAATGCTACTAGAAAAACCTGCAAATGTCACCAAACTATTAACTCAATCTCCACTATCCAGCCATAAAAGTCATCAATGGATTTAATCTTCCATTCCAGACACTTTTTTTTCCTGTCACTTATATTGACATTGCATTCATGCATCATCCAGTGACAATGGGGTAAGACTATCACCAAGGGACCATCACAGAATGAAACAGTACAAAATCTAACAAACAGAAGGGCCCCACCCTGTGTGTTGTTTTATTAAGACATCTGCTTTGGATTGGTAATAACTTGAAGTAAAATAAGACCAAGTATTTTGTAGCTGAGTGCTTTGACTGAGTTAAAGATTTTTTTCTTCTATTGGTTTGAGCACCATTCTAGCCTTCGTCATCAATCTGTGTTCACTTGAACAGAGCTCAACAGTGTGAAAGACAAACATGAACATGGTGGTGTCCTGTGGGATGCAGAACATGCTCACTCAGTTGGACAGTTCAGTCAACCAGTGTAGGTTAGTGTATTGTCGGTGATCACACATCTGGTCATTTAGTATGTATGCATTTGTAAGGTCAGCTGTATTTTCAAAACTGTAAAATGTTACACTATATATTATTAAAAGGCACTGTCAGGTCTGAAATATGTAGACCTCAACTCAACTTGTACACACTACAACTACACTGTACATTTTGGGTGTTTGGGGTGGCTCTGTGTGAACATGGATTGTGTTGTAAAACTGTCATGTTGGCAACGGTATGGCTGTTGCGTCCTAATGTAAAAGACCCCTTGTCTGACTCTGAGTCTGTTTCACTGAACAGAAATCACAACAATATGTCAGACATTACTAAATAAACTTTTTTTTTTTTTAATTAAATTTAAAATAGAACACATTTTTAATCTTCATAAATCACCGGTTATGGTTACTTTCCAAAAGAACTGTAAATAGCTTTTAAAATCGGGGATACATAGGTGAGAGATACTGTTAATGCAACTGAGCTTAAAGCTGCAAGTTGTGCTCTATGGCAAGGTCACACGTAGAATCCAGCAGGGAAAAGATGGATGGATAAAAGAAGGCGAGACGCTGAGGAAGCACTGAAGGAGGAGTGACTGTGACCTAGCCTATAGAGACGAGACTGGGCCACAGAGCACATGCCATGTCGTTTCACATCAGCTCAGCCACAAGCATGGAAAGAACTAATTTTCCAGTTTGTGGATCTTCTGTTGGCCGATGATTTTCTGTCAATGTGGAAAATAATGTAACAAATATGATGAAAGGCAGATAAACAATTAATACATTAGTGATAAATATGTCTAAATACAAAAGCAATTAAAAACCAACCCACTATAACAGCACAGGAGAGATGAGATGATAGAGACTTCCCACAGAGATGAACACAGAGTCACACCAAACAGGAATGAGACCCATACCCTCAAACTGTTACACACTGGTCTGAAGAGAGAACTGAAAATTTTACAGTGTCCATTATTCCATTCAGACTTTAAAGTCTGTGCTGCTGTGTTCAGTCTCATCTCAAGAGCAGGACTCAGGACCTGTATTCATGTTTCATCCACCTCTTGTATTTAGTTAAAGGCTAACAACTGGTATTCAGTGTCTATAGTGAGCCATGGTCCAGACCAGCAGCTGTTTATTTTTAACAGTTGTGGTAATCTAATGCAGGAAAGCCAAAAAGCTGTATAGAATAAAAACAGAAAATGACAGACCCTTCTAAACACAAAATCTGCAGAAAGGCCCTGCTCTGTCCAAGAATTAGACACAGGACTTTATGGTGTGCAGTAACAGTGCTAACCACCTAGCCACTGTGACACCTCATGTTTAACCATCTAGCATACGATGGTTGAGATGGTAGCACTGGTCAGCATCAGAGATTTACTTAACATGTTTTCATAGGTTCTTAATCAGTCTGTTGTTGTAATCTTAAATTTCCATCATGTATTAATCTTTGACAGAACACCATTTGGAGTGCTACCATAGAAACCATTCACAAATAGAGGGTACTTTAGATGAATGAGTTTGAGTTAGTGTGAGTTTGTAGGCAGTCAGTAATCCGTAATGAAATGAGACAAAGCACATTTAAACTATGATGAATGGTGATGTTCATTGACCAAAGTTAATAAAAAGATGGCATTTGAATATGCAGATTGACAGCTCCTCTGTAGTGGAGAGGTTAGTGCACCCAGTTTAGGCTCTCCCCTTTGCTGTCTGTGTGCTGCATTGACGGCTCTTTGCTGTGTCAGAGGTCAGGGAACAATTGCTGTCTGTGGCACAATAAGAAAAATAACAAATTAACCCAAAAATTTGATTAAAAATGAGCACTAGGAGTTGCCCTGAAGAAAATTTCATTAGAGAGAGACGAGACAAGAATGATGAACAAAGATGCAGACAAGACTATACTGGGATGGCACAGCTCTAGGACTCCTTTTACTTTGTGGGTTTTTCTAGTGGGAGATGTTGTTCATCCATTGGATTTCTCTGACTTTTTAACCAACAGATTGTAGGGAAACATCGTTATTTAGTATACCCATATTCCAGTGTCCATGACGTCAAAAGGATATATGTCCTACACCTGTCAGTGCTACTACATTATTGGCCGAACTATAGCCAGTCAGGATGTAGATTTTTTGGTTGGGCAGTACAAGATAGATTTTTGTGAGTTTGTGAACACACAAATCTTAGGAGAATCTTGCTACTGCCCAAGGTTTTCAAAATCCATGACTAACCATAATCCATAATGGCCAAACAATCTTTAACTCTCTCTATATTCAGTTCACCTACCGTATGAAGCCAGACCTGGAGAGAACCCACAACCTTCTTGCTTTGTGCTAACCTCCAAGGACTCTTAGTATCACAAACATTGTTTTTTAATTCTCTACGTATTTTAATACTTCTATATCCTACTTAAGACTTTGCAGCAAAATGATAACCACAGAGATGCAAGTCAGCTTCCAATGCCTGGAGAGGGTTCACAGTTAAAAGAACTGAGTAAGTGACTTTAAGAGGAGTGAAGGATAGACTGAGGACAAAAAGGAAATATACTGGAACCGTTCTTTAAAGTAGTGGATCATGTTAGACAGAGGAGAGAAGGATGGAGCAGTGCTGGGCAACAGTGGAGACTCAGTGAGGGACATCCTCAGGCTGTATCCATCAGCACTGAAGAGAATGAGCCTTGTCAACATGATTTATTTTTACTCACATCAGTAAAACTCAAAGTGCTCTGCGCACAGTCTGTGCCTGAACCAGTGTTTTCTTACAACATTTCAAGGCAATATCACTTGGGTCATATCTCCCATAAGTTCAGAAAAACCTGGAAAACCTGCAATATATTTGGTCACTTGTCCAGTTCCAGTATATATTGTGTTTATATTTGTTATATTTCACTAAATTGAATTTAAATTGTGTATGTATATCAAACATAATCAATTACTGTTCAATTAAAACATCTGTCTCTTAGTCTTATGGCTGCTATGTCAACTGTAACTGCCAAGCTATATTCCTGGTAATGTCTTAAAATGATCTCCAGAAAAGCTTAGGTACCCTACAGTATGTCATATTTGTTTGACTACTTATACAGTGCATCAATTTGCATCCTTTCAGAACCCAGCATTGTGAGGTAAATATTTGCCTGTTCTGCTCGTGTTGTGACAGCTAATTTTCATTAGCATAATTCAATACATTGCAGAACAGGCTGACATAACAGTGTGCTGTGATTGTTGCCCTTTTAATCAGAGTGACTGTTAATGCCGTCGCACTGCTGACCTTTTGTTTACGGAGCTGTCACTCTTGGCGCTGACTCTTGCCTCTCCTAATTGAGTTCTATGTTATCAGGGCCCTGCAGGAAGTTCACGTGGCTTTTTGACATGACGTACAGAAACCTTTAATCAATTGTATTCAAGCAGCTACTGCATAGTGTACCATATTAGAAAGTCCAATGTTTACTCCACTTGTATTAATTGCAAGTTGTTTGTGCGTTCACACAAGGAAAGAGAATAAATTATTTCAGTCTCAAGGATATCCATTTCATTATAGTTTTAGTGCAAAACATGACGTGAACATGAAGGATTTGGGTTTCTAAAGTGCATAAATTGCCTACAGTCAAATTTTATCGTAACTTGCATTGTGCATTTCACAAAAAACACTCACAACTGTAATATACCTGTTTGGTCAGCCAAACATTCTGCTTTTTACATCCCATGCTGACACCTAATGCGTTGAGCAAGACCCAAAAGAGTGTTTTTTATATATATACCACCACAAATGTGTGACGACTTTGTAAAAAATGTGTTTCTTAGGATCTTTTGCTGTTTTCTTGATTATTTCTTGATTGAAATACAGTATAATAGCCAAACATTTGTCCTCTTATTTGAGTTTTCCATGTATGAATGTGCGGAAGACATATTTTCACAATCTGGGGATTACTGGAAACTTTACAGGAACACGACTGATTGTCTGCGGCACAGTTGTTTTAAAGTATCCTCCAAAGTTGTTTATGCAAGGTACATGTCCATGGATGTTGTTTATTGAGCTGTGTGCTTTCTGGCTTATCACAAAGGCAGCATTCAGCATCTAACTGTGGCCAATCCACCAGCTCTAGAAAGAGGCACAAAGTTAGGTAGAAAAAAAAGAAAATGTAAAGAAATGAGAAAGTACATGGCCCTGTTCAACTCAAGCGATATACCTCATTAGTGGGAAACAAGGCCTATTTGTGAGTTGAAGAAAACCATAGGCAACATGTCCTCTCAGTTTTCTCATTTTTTTGCAACTTTGCTTTTATGGCACAGAATTATGCATATATGACATATATGCTTTAATGTTGTCAGTCCCTGTTCATACCACTAGTGGTTCCTCCTTCTCCTCTTCCTCCTTCTCCTCTTCCTCCTCCTCCTTCTCCTCTTCCTCCTCCTCCTCCTCCTCCTCCTCCTCTTCCTCCTTCTCCTCTTCCTCCTCCTCCTTCTCCTCTTCCTCCTCCTCCTCTTCCTCCTTCTCCTCTTCCTCCTCCCATTTTTGTCATGAGGAACTTGACTTTTCCACACTCAGTACATGTCATGTATATGTCATTCATTGTCTGTGATTAATTATCACTTTTTTTTCGCCATGAGGCCATTCTGCTGATTTAGCAGGAATCCAGCCCCGTGGCTCACAAAGGCTTCTGCCAGTCTTCTGCACATGCACTCTTTTTTTCAGTAATTAGAGTCATATGTCAAATGTAATGTGATGGGGATTAATGAATGGTCCAATACAGTAACAGTGGCAGTGTTTTTCAAACCGCTGTACGGACATACTGTAAAGTTTAAACAGAGGTAGTATTACTGAAGACAAAGAAACAGAACCTTAAAATGTTTGGTGAAAGTGAGGCCTTTTCCCACCACCTTTTCTAGCTGTTATATCATTTGGATCCAAGACAAAAATTGAAAAGCCACTTTATATATATAGAAGCTTCCATTACTAAACTTAGATCTGTTCCCATTACTGCAGTTAATGAGAGAAAGCTACTGCAGCCCCTGAGCGTTTGTTAGCTAGGTAGATTAGGTTTATTTTCAGTTCAAAAGATTTTTATTGGACGTACTTTGGAGGTTAATGAATTACTGCTTTCCATTAATGTTTTGGTTAATTGCCAAAAGCAATCATCAACACTGAGTGTGTGAGTGTTAGACACAATAACTCCCTAGATTGCAAAATGAACTCGGCCTGCAGCTGGCCCACACCTTTACGATCATACACCTTGTTCCTCGGCCCAAATAATAAACCCAATCCTTACATGTGCAACATGCTTGCTGTAATGGTATGGCATGATCCCTTGCGGTGACAGGGATGGTCAGACTTGTGTTGTTTGTTTTGTATGTTCTTGTTTTCTCTTTTTTTTTGTGTGTCAGTTTGTTTCTGTGTATGTAATTTATTGTTCTTTGTATAAAAAAATGACACAACAAAGAAACCCATCCAGAATGAAAACAATGTTACCACTAAAATTCCACTGTAAATATAGAATATACTTTCTTTTTTTTTTTTTGCTTGGGTTTAGAAATTGATAGCTTTGTATTTGAAATGGTCACACACACAAACGCACACAAGAAGGAGTAGTAAAAGGCATAACATACAGGATTTCAGTCTTACGCCTTATTCACACTGACTGCGGTACGGATACGGAGCGGAATCTGTACAAAATCCGTAAGGACTGCCATTTACACCGGGTGAGGTGCGTGTGCTATACGTGTCCGGAAATCTGCATCCACGAGACCACAAAACCACAGGGATTCACGCTGAAGAGTTGAGTTCACGTGATAACATCCATGTAAAGAGAGAGGTGCTTGTAAACAAAAGCCACACTGCCTTTTCGGTCACATCAATATGCTTTTTGGATATTATTTTCGTGACTTCGGTTCCTCAACCATGGGTAAGTACGCTTCGTATTTAAATCGTTAAATTTTCTCATGTTTAATTTAGTCCGATCTCATTTTTTGTCCTTTAAATGTCCGACTCATTTTCGTTATGTAGGTATATCCTTCCAAGACAGCGCACTTTTTTGTCAACTTTTTATCATACTCTATTAAATATGTTCGAACATGTTATGAACTTGTTTTATTTTGAAATAAAACCTCGCTGGCCCGCATCTGACTTCCTGTCTGACTCGTGTAATTTCTTCAACTTCATGAAAATCCATATGCGGCCAGAAAAAATAGACTCCTTGCGGAAACCTTGCTGCGCTCCGGATCCAGACACGTACCGCACCGCAGCTGTTGTAAATGCTCGCACTGACTACAACGGTTTCTTTTCCGTAAGGACGCCGTTCCGTATCCGTTTCACAGTCAGTGTAAATTAGGCATTATGTTAATAAACAAACCCAGTCCCAAGTTTATTCACTAATTAAATCATTAAATCCAGGTTTATTCTGGCGGTGAATGCCACTAGCCTCTTATTTTGTGTGTTGGTGATTTCCAAACACTCAAAAACATCTCTCCCATGTAAACAAAGGTATAAAGATGTTGAAATACAGACACGATAATTACTTTCTCTCATCTCCACATTGCTCAAGAGGCCATAGGTGTGGAATCAAGGGCCTAGTTTATAGAAGAACTTTACATAAAATGAAAATAAAATACATATTTTATTACAATGTAAACTATTTGTTTCTCGGCTTGAGTAATAAGGAAAAACCAGGAAGTGGGGCTTATGTCACGTTCTGTAGTTGATGACAGAGAGAAGCAATATTAAATACAGTCTTTGTGCCTGGACCTTTATACCTGGAGCGAAATATTTAGGTTTCTTCCCAAATTGAGTGGTTTCTCTGCGTCCAGTGCTGTGTTGGCTCAGAGCATACGTCTTTGAGCTCAAATTGGCTGCTGAAGACAAAGGACAGCTTGTGTAGACATTCAGGTTGGTTGTTATTGCTCCTGAGAGTCCTGTTTGTGCAAGAGTCCGTCTACATGGCTCTGTCTGTCACTTCTGTCAGGCAGCCGTGGCAGTAATAGGGTCCTGAGGAAGAGGTATCCAGCTGCGTGTCTTATTTACAACACCACCTGAATGCAGCACAACACACTCAGTTAAAACCTCAACTTTGTGGTTGCATCTACACTCTACATTTAACACTGACTTTCTGGTTTCTAACTTAATACTACTTCTACATGTTATGTTTTCATCCCATTTTTTTCTCTGATGCAACCAAAAAAGAAAAGCTCCATAAAGACCTGAAAAGGGGAGCAGCTGCCACACATTTTCTCACACCAAGACAAAATATCCATTGGTCGCTAGAAACTCAGGCACTGACAGTTCTCTAAATTGGAAAACAGTGCCTGTATATTTAATACTGTGATATGTAGTTACCATTATCCTCGTGGCTACACTGAGACTTAGACCTCAACTGTGGGGTAAAGTCTGGGGCATCTCCCGGCTGTACTTTTCAGGTCTTAATAGAGTGACTCACTTGGACAATCAGTGCACCTTTTTAAACATCAGTACCTAATCAGACCAGAAAGATGAGGGCAGGTGAAAAGTGTGCTCAAAATTCTAATGTTTGATTTTTGATGTTGAAGCTTTATGCATAGCTTCAGGTAAATATAATCCAACTCAATGGGACAACAAACCAAACAGATTCAAAATGGTTTTAAGCAGGACATGTTTGATACAAAGATTAAAATGTTAATAAAGATCTCACAAAGCTCAGTGATTCTAGTCCATCAGGAGTGTCAAATGTCAAACTCCATCAAACTATCACAGTCATGTTGATTTTTTGGAGCCTGACCTTTAAAAATAATTTATTTTTTGTGTTGTAACTTTCTTTGCAATGCCAAAATGTGGACATGCTATATCTTACGAAAACGTATTAAAAAAACAAATGAAGTGAATTATTAACTCTATACTTTAAATCACAAAATAAATAAATCATGTCTGATTTAATAGCCTGAAACTCTCAGAGAATCTGTTTTATATTCAGCACTTAGCAGTAAAATTTAATACTTTTATAAGTTACCTCTGTACCAAGTCCAGTACCATCTTAAGCACCATTCTGTGCTGTGCCATAATAGCACTAATCTAGATCTTTCTAATGAAGTAGATTATATTATCTGTCAAAATCAGCTTGCCCTGCTCTATTTTTAATGGTTTAATTTACCACTGTCATTAAATTTTAATGAGTGTGAAAATGAGTGATTATTCAAAGATGTTTGTTGTTATTTTACCTGCTATAAATCTATTCAAATATAAAATCTAGCCTCAGGATGTCACAAGCCATCCATCCATCTTCTTCCGCTTATCCGGGGCCAGGTCAAGAGGGCAGTAGTCTAAGCAGGGACACCCTATAGGCAAAAAGATAGAAACATCAACCTTTTTTTTCTGTGATTTTTACGACAAATGGAGGGTGTGTTAAGTAATTAGCTTGTTTTATCTCATAATATTGTGAATAAAGCAGTAGGCCTTTGTCCAATAGTTATTCAATTAATCCAGTCATTCCATCTGTAGACACTGCACTTACTGTCAAACCTTAACCTCAAAATTGTAAATTTACACATATTTTATGGACTAGTTTGTAATTTATACACTAAAAACTGAACCAAACCAAATAGTACTTTTCTCCCAATGATAAATGATGCCCTCCATCTGACCTTTGGTTGTTTTGGCACTTCAGATTTTTTATTCTTTTCAGAGAATTGGAAATATTCAGTGATGTCATTCACTAATATTTTAATTTCATGGTCCAAGTCTCTCCAATATATTTGTAATGGGCGAGAAGAAGCAGGCCGGGTGGGAGTGAACGTTGCAGAGAAATGAGGGGCAGCAGAAATGGAGAGTCTGAAAGAGTGGATGGAGGCAGAGGATAAAGGGAGGAGGAAGGAAGAAAAGAGAGAGCGGGTCTTCCATTGGCTCCATTAGACTTGCTTAGCTGAGCCCAAAACACTGTTAATTAACTTTCTTCACAAAGTTCCAATTATAACTTCATCAGCCCCTCTATGACATTGACAGCTGGGTTTATCCTCAGCTCACCTCTTCAGCTCTGATGGAGATAGGCCTATACTGTAGGGTATTCATGTTATCAAATTTTAAAATGTCCAGCTGCAGCAGCCTGGCACTTTATTTTTGCATGTCTTTTAGTGCAATACATTTGTAGCTTACAGTATCTGACATTTAATGTTGGCTTTAAATTGTAATTTAACTTCTATTAGGCTTAGAAATAGTCTTGGACCTCTGTCAATAACAGTGATGTCTTTTTTAAATATACTCTTTAATTTGAGCTGTATTTTATCACAAAACAGCAGGCGCTGCATCAGTACAGACCCAACAGTGCAATCAGCTTTCGAGTCAACTCATTTTCAAACCTCTATATAACATTCACAGGCATCAGTCTTGAGTTATTCGTTTCACCTCACTGACCTGAAACGGGGGAAAGTACATATGGAAAAAAAGTCCAAATAATCCCAATTCCAAATCCAATCTCCACGTGTGAGCTCAGTTGACCTCCAGTCCAACGGTTAGGATGAACATTACACCGCCTCACTTTCAAGTGCTAGGCGCTGAAAGTCAAAACTTTACAGCACACACTGCTTCACTGCAGCATCTGTCCCTTTAAACACCTGCACTTTACAAGACAATAAAAAAGAATTATCAGAACATAAGAACATTCAGAAACCAGCCTTGGGATTTTCATCTTATCTTTTACCAAAAAAAGGAATGGTCTTCTTGCCTTCTTGTATCATGGCAATGATGTATTTGCCAGCAGGGCAAGTGGATCCAGCTTTTACTGTCTCTGCTGTCTAAAAAAAAAACACTTCTGCAACTTGGAAATGCTTTTTTTCTTTTGCTTTTCTCATTTCTCTTGCCTCTGAGGTCAGAAAGAGGGCAGTCACTTGTTTGGAACAGGTGCCATGTCGCACTGTTAGAGTGCTGTGTTTTTGTGTGCAGGAGAGGACATTACCTGCTCTTTCCATTGCTTTGGTTTGTGCCTTTGTGCGACTGTGGATGAAAAGCAATAAGCTTGTCTGATGCCGTTTAGTCTTTTATATAGAGATGGATACAGCTTGTCGAGGAGGCAAAATCCCACTACAATATCTCTGTCCATCTCCTCGGCTTGAGTCTTTTATTGTAGCAGGTCTCAGGTCTCAGCAGACCCTTTGTCCTGCATTTTTAACCTGTTTATGTGCTATTACTTCATTTGATTTATACCGACCTGATTCACATCAAATTTGAAGATGGTATCACAGTTTATGACAAGGCCTTATATGATTCAAAGAGCTTCACTGTCTCTGTTTCTCTGGTGAGATAATATGATGTATTTGCCAGCAGGGCAAGTGGATCCAGCTTAAACTGTCTCTGCTGTCTAAAAAACACTTTTGCAACTTGGAAGAACTTCTTTGTTGAGAACAGTTAAACACTGTTCTCAACAACAAAGAGTGCAGCTTGCTTTACTGCAGGTGAGAAGAACCACCAGCTGGTTTGTCACAGTTTGTAGGTGTTAACGTCCACCTCTGGCCAGGACTGCACTCTCCAGATTACAGATGTGATTATAAGAAACTTACTGTGTCTTCAATGACTCAGTGCTAAAAAAAATAATAATAGACCAAAATAAAATTCACAGCAAAAGCAGCCAAAATGAGTCTGTAGGGAGATTTTCACTTCTTTTTCTTGTTTTTATTCATGGTGACTTGGATGACAGAAAACTTAATATAAATAATGAAATATAATAATGAAATATTCTGAAATGACAACAAAAGCATGGCAACATACCATCAATTTCTACCATGTGTCTCTTCTGTGGTGATTGAAACGAGAATAGAATTATACAGTAAAGTATGAAATAAGTATGAAAGGTGGCCAGTCAGTGAACATATTATTTCACACCTGACAACTATGGTTCAGCAAAAACAAACTCAAGTACGGTTCAGTGAGTCTGGGTCTATGAGGTGATCTGAATACTGTCAGCTGAACCTGGACCTTCCGAGTCCACCTGAAAAGAAAGGGTTGTGGTCTGGTTTCAAGTGGACTCCAGTGAAAACATCTTTTTTTTTAAAAAAATTGATATGATTATGAACCTCAAATATTATGAACCAAGAAAGATTATAAGAAACAAAATTTCAATTGCTAAAAAGATTGGTAGGTGAATACTTTGTTGTTTTTGTCAAAAAATAGAAGGGGTTAATATCAGTTCAGTTTTATTTATTTTTACCTCTTTTTCAAATCAATTTACAAAAAACATATATTTTTGTAATATTTAGAAAACCAGTGCTTAACCAAAAACAACTTTTTATTTTATGTAACACTTCACTTTGAGATAAGAATCTGCGTTTGTATTAGGGGTAAAGGGGATAATAGCTTTTATGTATTGTGTTACCTGTTAAATCTGTTATTATGTAATTTAATATGGATTTAAGGCTCACAGTTTGAGAAAACTTTTCCCGATACTTTTCACCAACTCCTCTCAGTTCCCAGCTGTCCTTGAAGTTAGATTGTGTGAACAAGGGCAGGGAGAGAGCTACAGGAGAAAGTCCAAGTCCTTGAAGAGTCAGCAAACAAAAGGGTGTTAAAATGGTAGCAAGCACGAGGTCATGGGCAAAAAAAACTCCCTCCACATCATTTTTTTTAATAAACTTGTGACAAGAATTGCTGGCTCTCCAATGCTGTATTTTTTCAACATCACAGTAATTCAACACTAGAACTATCTTCAGTCTTATCTGATTGAAGCTGAAGAACAGCTCATTAAAGAAATGCTTTTGATTTGAGTCTGCTCAATGTAAATATGACTTCTTGTTTGCTGTACAGTGACGGTTGACAACGTAGTCTTCTTTCCATGGTGCATTATACCAACACACAATTATTGGAATAGGTCTTCTTGGCTGTATTTGAGACCAAAAGCAGACTACATATTGGACTAAAGCAATGCTGAACCAGGTCTAAATACATTACAACATGCAGATCGGAGGCAAATTTAATACAAATATTTTACAATAAATTCACCTCAGGTAGACAGAGGAGTGGCTCACTTGCATGTCCTCACTTCTTTCGTGGTGGTGTGAGAGACATTATTATCTGGTCCTATATATTTGAATGATTTTCAGTCCTATATATTGTAAAGTAAATTGTGAATTTGTAGAGACGTGTAAAACAGTTAACAAGAGATGTAGAACAATGTCACTGGTTGAATTTTGTCCTGTTTATTAGCAGTTTTCTTTCATTCACTTGTGAAACTGATTACATGAAGGTGAAAACAAGTAACACACCAGACTCACTCTTTTGACAACACAACACAAGTGAGGCCCAAGGGTTTTAGTGTGTGCCCAGAACCATCTTTGATTAGAGGCTCTCTAAACTACCATTTAAAAAATACCACACCAGGCTGCTCTGTGTCTTCAGGACTTAACCAACTTATTCCACATTACAATTAAAAAATTACAATAATTAAACTTCTTCTTTTTTTTTTTTTTTTTTTTTTACTATTACTGGCACAAGCCACTAATACACAATACAACTCATACTTAAGTACAACATCACCACTTCTTATTTGGGAGACTGAGTTGACTGGTGCACAAATGTTGTGGGAAGGCCACATTTTCTCTGCAGAGCACTGCTATAGTTTTAAGTGAGATGCGTTCAGGAGGTGTATGTCTGAGTGTACAATGTGGTCCAAAATGTCTAAAAAATCAAAAGTGATGGACAGATTCAGGAAGATCCTTTTAAAGTTGAGCACAGAGGAAATCATTCCCAGAGAGAGAGAGAGAATCAGAATGCATGAGTAGAATATGAGTGTGGCCTGCTCCTGAATATGAATGTGAGAAAAGAAGCAGAAAATAGAAGAGATGAATGATAGAGCAGTGACGAGAGGCAAGTCCTGCTCGGTCCTGGAGGGAGGCTCTGAGATGGACGAGCACATCAGTGGAAATAAGAGAGATGAAGAGGTGATGGTGATGAGAAATGAGATGCAGGGAGAAGTGAGAAGTGTTGAGGTATTTGCCGGTCTCTGGAGCGTGAGATTGAGGTGGTGCTGTTCACAAGAAAACAGCTGGTGGAGATTTCAAAGTCCAGTCCGGGTGGAGCTGTCCCTCATGCACACCATAGCCACATCTATTGTATCATAGCACACATCCATTCAAATTATGACAGGATTACTACATCATCCCCATTTACATCTGCTCTGTGACGTTAGCATGTTAAATTTACTGATGTAGTCAAAGATGTGTCCCAGGAGTAATTTGTGCAAATAGGGATTAATACATACACACAAAGAAACAATAAATTGATCAAATATTCTGTTAAAATATCTGTATTTCATGGATTCTCAAAAATCCACTTATCTGGATGGACTTATCTTAGGTGATATTTGACAATAAAAGTGGATGGAGGCATGTAATGTCTGTTTATTATTAATAGAATAGTTAAGAGCAGGACTATTCTACTCAGAACTGTTGAAAGCACATCCTATTTGGACAAAACAGGTCTAACACAATGCCACATAAAGACAGGGCCAGCCTATGAGCAAACTAAGTGGCTGCTTAGGGCCCAGTGGCCAGTAGGGGACCCTCAAACAGATCCAGCATTTGTTGAATTGACTGACTCAACAACTCTACAGTTTTCTCCATCTGTGATCTGTTTGTTCTCAGCAGCAGAGCTGCTGCACCCACAGAGACAGCAGTAAAAGTACAGAGCAGGGCCAGTTCACAGAGGAAACTGAAGTGATTCTGTCCATCGGTTTAACTAGTGTTGGTTTTATGATATAATTCGAATAGCTCCATTAAATAAATAGTTCTCAGCAAACTAAACAAGTATTTGCCCAATTGCAAGATTCTAAAGACAGCAGAGTTAGTGAGACACAGACTTACTGGAGTCTGTACTGTCTGTCTACATACTACACAGAGGAGCCTCATGTACTTTAACTTATTTTTAAAGAACACTAAATATCCAGCTTGAGTTATTCATTCATCTTCTACCGCTTAGTCCCCGTTGGGGGTCCCCGTTGGAGCCTATCCCAGCAGCTTTGGGCCAGGGGCGGGGTACATCCTGGACAATGGCCAGTTAGTCCCAGAGCTGACATTTAGACACAGACACTGACAGACAACTATTCACTATCTAATTCATCCACTAGGAGCACTTTAGAGTGACCAGTTCACCTAACCATGGATGTCTTTGGGTGGTGGGAGGAAGCCAGAGGACCCGGAGAGAGCCCACAGTAACAAGGGGCGGGGCATGCAGACTCCACTCAGAAAGATTGAGTGTCATCTTCTTGCTGTAAAGCAGGAGCGCTATCCACTCTGCAGTTTTTGTCCTATCAGTGCTGACAATCCATCAGTTGCGGTAGAATATAGGAGTATCTACTTTGCTAGCAGACAAACCTGCTTGATGTATTGATCTTGTGTAACGATTACAGACAAACATGACTGTTGCCATGTATTAATTATATGTTTGTAATCTATGCAGCTTCATGCCTCGTCTAAAACCGACGCATGACATTGTATTCCAGCATATTTAAGCTGTTGATTCTTTTCAGTTAGGGTCAGATTTCTGTCCATTGTAGCCAGGTTTGCTGTTTTACTGCAAATTTGGACTATTTTAAATATGCATTTGCGAAAAATGTATAGACCAGTGGTTTTCATGGGCTCGTTTTCAAATGTACGGCAGCGACAGAAATGTTTGGTTGTAGCCACAGAAACATTGAAAATGAAGTACTTTTAAAGTCATCCAGGACAAGAGTACATCACTGTGACTTTCTCAGCTAGGCCATAAGAGCTGTAGTAGAAGCGTGCCTTAAGGTCACACTTCTACTACAGCTCAAGTCGGGTAAACTGGTTGGTCTGTCTGTATATAAGCAAAGGATTACCAATATCAAAAAATTTAAAGATATATCGTAAGGCATGGGAGGCAGAGAAAGGATTGATGAAGTGTTTCCAATGATGATTAAAAAGCACTCTGCAAATATTGCAAATGTGAAATCAGAGCAACCACGGTGACCTGCTAGCTCATGCAGCAACTGAGCAGCATAAAAAATCATGTCTCCTTTTTCAAATGCAAGACCTTCATTTGACACTAGCAGTTCGTTTAAAAAAATAAAAATTGCCAATCACACCCCTCCAGGTGTCACTGTTGTTGTCCCCCCACTAGAAAGATGGAGCTGATGGTGGGCTAAGCTGGGGACTACTTTCTACTACTACTTGTGACCTCCATTACAGTCCTCAAAGGCCATCATCTGAGGCGTTTGCTCAAGAGTGATGCAAGGCCAGCTCGTTGATTGACTACTCACGTCACACAGCTCTCCTGAGATTGGTTCATTTATTCGGTGCCTGTGTAAACTTCCAATCGCGGTAGAACCAAGGAGAGGGACTTTAGTATAGTCCATCTAGTTGTAAATCTGGTTTACAACATAGTAACAGGTCAGATGGTCCATTTTAATCATTTTAAACATTTCTAAAAAAAAAAATCCTGATTTAGAGAAGTTACATTGATATAACTAAATGTTGACTCTTGCTAATTAATGTACTTGTAAAAGTAACACTTTATTGAAGTGTTACAACTTGGTGCTGAGTCTTTTTATGTGCTGTAACAACTTGTTTATTTTGCCCATTAAGCTAATTCATTTTATTCACTTTTTCTGCTCTTTGTGTATTGTATAGTTTGTAATTTTCACCTGTCTAATTAAGACTGAAACTGATAAATTCACACTACACAGATCCTCATGAAATGATTCTCACTCTTCCCACCTCTGAGGCACTTTTCTTTCTCCTCTTGAGTTTCAACTGCTTCGTGAACAGTGGTGCTGAGGTGACTGTAATGCGGGCTGAAGGATGGAGGGCAGGCAGCGGCTCACTCAGAGCTATTCTGACAGATGGAGCTCCATTCAATATTGCATTAGCCGCCTGAATTATCACACCTTTCTTCTTTTCTGTCCCATTCTCCTCATCTACAACTCCCCTGTCACTGGGAAACCCTCACTTTTCTCCTCTCTGTAGTTTTCTTTTGTATCTCATCTTCTAATTTTCAGTTCTCTTCTGCGGTCTGAGGCTGCAAGCACTTTTTCTTTAGCATTAATTTTATCACACCTCCTACTCTCTTCACTGTCCAGCGGCAGGATTCTCATTTTAATTTAGCTTTATTTTTTTTATCCATCAGCAAACCTACCTCTTTCCACTCGTAGGGGTCCTTCACATCCTTATGGTCAAAGTCATGCCAATTTTCTAGCTTGTACTTACTGGACAAATAAGAGAACTCCAGTGTGTGCTCAAGGCTGGTATATCTAGGCCAACGTCTCATTTGAGTCATGCCTCATGTGATTCTAAAAGAAGCTTATCCCATCTTTTCCTTTTGTAATTACCACCTTTGAGTCTTTGAGTCATTAAGTTGTGAAGCTCCATTTGTGGAGATAATTGAACACACACACATTTTTATTCTGTGTATGACAGTGAGTGACTGCCTGGTCAATTGTATTCTATTATACTGTTGTCACATGGTTCTTGGACCAAACGAGTCTTCTCAGTTTTTGGTAATAACATTATCATTTTTATTTAAAGATATATTTTGCAACTATTGGCCTATAAAAACAAAGCCTCAAAGTTATTTGAGATGGCTTTTTGGGATGAAATAGGGTAAATAATCCTTGTTTCAGAGTCTGAGAGGGTCCTTTTTTCAGAATTTTCCCTTACACCTTTGGTGTGGCAGAACCAGATGGTCTCGTGACCTCTAAACACGTAAAAGAGGAAAATATTTCAGAGATGAACTTTGGGCTGGATTTCACCTTTTTGGAAAGTTTCTGTTGTACAGCCTCCACAAACATATGGCTTTGTGTTTTCATCGTTTTATAGGCTACGACTGCCAACTAGTATTCATGATGTTATGACATAAAATCACCATATTACCTATAACCCCACTCGGCTGCAATAATCACTGAAATACATAATATTATTGTTTTGGTGAAGCTTTATTTGCAGAGCTATAAAGCTTCACCAAAACTAGTGTCTCTTTTGTCAGTGCAATCGAAGTTGTGTAATACTGTAATTGAGAAGCTATCAATGTGTTTTTACTTTGTCAGCTTAGTTTGCAGTCATTTACAGCTTCTGTTTTTGAGTCCAGCTGCTGTCAGTGCTGACCTTTACCCTCCATAAAGCAGGGGACAGTATGTGATCTATCAGAGGGAGATAGAGGGGAAGAAGCTGCCAAAGGTAAAGCCCTATCCAAAACATTTGACTTTAGTTTCTGTGTCAGTGTTGCATTCAAGTTTAGTTTCTCCATGTGAACACAGGAGAAGATAATGTTTTATTAATCCAACACTCTAGACATTTTACAGAATTAGTCATATTAATTAATACAAGTTCTAATACAAGTTTATCAAAACAAGAGCATACTGTATTATGTCACAGTCAGGGTCTGGAAGGTGGAAATAGAGAATAAAAATGTAACATACAGTTATATATACACAGGCTGTAGCACTTTGGTTTTGTAAATATAATAAAATAATAAAATATCTATATTATAATAATAATAATAAATATCTCTATATTTTTCTGTTTATTTAGGAAGAGAAGAGAAGGTAAACAGGACAACTTCTGGAGAACTCCTACAATCACAGCTACAACCAGAGTGTGCCAAGTATTTTGAACCACAGCAGTGCCCTGAACCAATCTGATGAGGTCTAAATGAGAAACTCTGAAGTAACTGTATCACAGTCTGTGTTGTTTCTCCAGGTACAGAGTAGTACAATGTCCTGTCTACCGGAGGCAGAGACCTACAGCTACATCACTAGAAGGAGACTCTTTACAGAGGCCTCAGAGTCCGGCCTGAGGTGGTAAAGGACTGCGGGTACATTTAGACTCACTTTACAAATGTCTCTGTTCTCAGAGAAGTAGTGTGACAAGACAGTCCAGTTCTAATCAGCTGTATCTTACATAATTATGTCAAAAATACTGAAACTAAATAAATACTTTATTTATCATGAGCTGTTGGTGTGCCCTGCAGCGGCTGCAGCCTCTCTTCTCCTCACTCTGCTCCTGAGTCTGGACTGAAGATGGTGTTGAAGACTGGGAAAAAATATATTTGTCAAACAAGCTAAAATCCCAAACTCTGGTAGAAATAAACAGGACTAACTCTGTATTCTGGCTGATTTATCTCAAATACATGGTGTAACATTTTTACAGACAGTACAGGCTGCACTGTGATGAATGGTAATAACAATAGCTACTGATTCTATGTGTATTATAATAATAATATTCTTTGTTGGGGAAATTACTATTAATCTTGGGGCTAATAGAGACAGTACAGAGATGACAGAGTATTTTTTCACCTTTTTTTTATTCAACAGACTGACAGTAGGTCGATGTTTTGACATGAATGGAGATGAATAAAGGCAGTGACTGTGAATGCTCTTTTCAGAAGTCCATTTGCACAGCAACATTTTGAACGTTATACATAATCCTACTACACAAGACAAGCAAACAGCAAACTCAGACAGTCCTCTAACAGATATATCTGCCGCTCATCACCTGTCTTCTCTTTGTCGATGCTGTATATAGCACTGTGACTGCAGCTGCCATGAAGCAAAGCCTTAAAGTAAAGAAAACTACCAACAATAGGTTGCCCCCATGCAGCCAAAATAGTTGCAAATGGCCTCATTAAAGGACTTTAAACTTTAGCATCAATTTTTTTGCCATGCTTTGTCAAACATGAGGCTGCTCGTGCTCCAGTCGACCGTGAGGGTTTATGGACGAGTTGATGCAACATCCCAGTCCAACAACTAAAACAAAGCTCATGATCAAGCAGAAGTGAACAGGAGCATTTTGACTTTGAGTGTTCTACATGTTAATTGCATTATGGTGCTGTAATGCTGTATTTGTACCAGCATGTGTACTTAGTGACGTTCTACCTAAAAAATGCAACTGCAAAGTCCTGCTAATGCTTTGCTCAGATGAAGCAGAGATTCCCACCTTTACAGGGCACTCCACACTGTAACTGTGAGTGGAGTAGATGTTCCTCTCAACAGTGTTACTGTGTGTCTAATTAGTGTTTAAACAGCTGAGAGACGCAGTGATACATGAGAAGAAGTGATGCTGCCTGTGCGGTGCCAGCAGGCTTAGAAAACCTCTTGTGCAAACTGCTCTCTGCACTGCTGTAATTCATAGTGTTATTGTGATACAGCTCTTTTCCGTAGTTTCCTCTTTGAACCTTGTGTTGATCTCAAACGGAGAGACTGAAGTGTTTATTTTCCTGTTATGCTTTATTTATATCATAACCTGCACTTTTCATACAATCTACCTTTTGAAATGGAGAGAGTTATTTCTTGAGATCAATGCATGTTTTTACAGATGGAAATGTCGCCCATAATTATGCTGATTTGCCAAGCTGCTGTACAGTGATTTCAGCTGCAACCTGTTCTTTCATATTAAGGTCAGGACAAAGACTGATACATGATGTAAGCATCTTATGTGATTACAGTTTATTGTAAATTACTTTTGACCTATTTTTTTTTCTGTTAGAACATTTAGCATAATGAGCCACCTGCTGACACAATCAGAACAGGCGAGGTACATAATCCATCTGACCTGTGAAGCAGATTGAGATGTTTGATTCATATTTCTAACAAAAAAGGTGATCATGGGTGAAAAATGCAGTTTCATCATTGTATTTTAAGATTACATTACAGGGTGACACTTAAATGTTCATGTTCAGGACTGCACTTAATTCAAGTGTCTTTGACGTTTCAATCAAATGAATGATTAATACTTGAAATATGGTGGGTGCATTATCACAGAGATGGGGACTCGTTACAGCGACTCGGACTCAAGTTGCACTTAAGTCACTACAGACAGAAACTTGAGACTTGACTCAGACTCGTGGTCCAAAGACTTGGGACTTGACTTGGGCTCGCAGTAAAGCTATAGTCCCTAAAATCCATCAGCTGGATTATTAACTTGTCTTCCTCCTGAGGATGAATTCTATTCCTTTTGGTTCAATCAGTGCTAAACTCTGGATTATAGTAGCCTACCACAACAATCATAAAGAATGAATCATAAATAAAATGAATTACTCTTTTCTAAGTTGGTATTGTATGGCTATACAATGGGAAAAGAGCTGGTCTTTACTTTCTTTTTATTTGGACAAATCTACTCTTTACGATAAAATGTAATAATAACCCCTCTCCATAATGGGTCATGTGACAAATACAAGGGTCTTTATTCATATGATCTTTATTCAAATACCAGATGGATTGGGTCAGTATCTAATACCTGCAGATACTCAAACACCTGGATCAGGATCTGCACAAAAAAAAAGCTGGATTGATGCATCCCTAGTTAAGAATACTAAAAATGTTTTGTTGTTCTTTCTATTTTGAATTAACTATTACTACACTCTCTAGCTTACTTTTTCAAAATGATACATTCATATACAACAGGTTTATTAATAAGACAGCAGTATCAAGCTTCAAGTACTCACATTAAGCAACGTATGCAAAGAGACTTGTTACTTGACTTGGACTTGTGACCAAAAGACTTGTGTACTTCTCTGCATTATAATGACCTAAATTAAAATATCATCACTTATCCCACTAACATTCTGTTTTTGTCTGAAATAAACTTTAAAATGCACTATAAAACATCAACCCCAAAACCACATAGATCTTTTATTGCAGCATCTAAATCGTCAATTTTTGTATGTTTTTGTTTTGACAACCACACTGAGATTTGAGCATACATGGACTCTATGATAAATTTCACATCTTCTTTTCACAAAGCCATCGCAGTATGACCAGTTGGTGGTCACTCACACCAGAGACTGACATCCTTCTGTGTCAAACCCAAAGCCTGCTGGCCAGAATTGCCAATTAGTGCTAAAACTTGCTGAATATACTTAAAAAAAACTTTAAAATAATTTTTTTTATGGGGAGCCTTGGTGGCTCACCTGGTAGAGTGCATACCACATAGGTTACTCTGCGACCCAGGTAAGATTCAAGCTCGGACCATTTGCCCACTGTTGTTTCACTGTTTCTCACTCTGTTTCCTGTCTATCTACCCAGCATCAAATAAAGGCAAAAGGCTCTTAAATAATCTTTTTTTAAAAATGCAGTTTTATCAAGTTTGGAGGTTTAGTGGTTCAGGCAAATTAACAACATACAAATAGTCATAATTTTGACAAAACAGGCTGACATTAGACCTAAAGAAGAGCACTAAAAGGACTAAGTGACAAAGGACTGGACTTTGTTCAAAGACCTGCAGGCTCCACTAAACTGACCTGTTGGTCGGCTTGTGTAGGTGTGACCATGCTCCTGGTGCACTGGCTGCACCACCAGGACTCGTAAGAACCTTTACATCCTAAGATGCAGATCCGTTTTTCACTTAAAATACACCAAGTAGCCTTTGGGAGACATTGATTTTCAACCCCAAAATTTTCTGCCCAGACCCTGTGTTATGGCCTCCTCCAGCAAATCAATTCTGACCAAAATCTCATAACTTGCTTGAGTGAAGATATGCTGCGCCATCCATCCAGCTCTGTTCTGCCCTCCTTCGGGGACCAAAGGGCTCTTAGACCCCAGTCTCAAAGCATGTATTTTATAATTACACATGTTGGAGGAAAAAGTCCAGTGACCACACCGAGTTGTTCCACAGTTGTGAGTTACTTTCTCACAAAGTGTGCTAGTACTGTCTCTTAGCAACAGTGTTAAAACAAACCATTTTTTCTGTCAGGTGGGCTGTCTCATAGGGAAAATAAGATAAGTTGGCTTTGTATGAAGTTTGAATGTTGACTGACAAGTCACAATTAAGCTTAGCAGTTATTGCTCAGCTGTTTACATAATGTTTTTCCCCAAAACCATGTATGGTTTAGTGGGCAGAACAGAATCCAGAGTTACTGGCATAAATGATGACTAAATACTACAAGATGACCAACACCTACAAATTATTTAAAAATGATTTGATAATTTTATATCTTTGGCTAGTTGTCATTAGTTTACTGGCCCATCCATTTAATCCTCTTTGGAGGCAGTAGGCCCACTGTAATTCTATTTATCTGTTGTTTGTCATATTTTATGAAGAGAGCTGACATGTTGTAATCTCTAGAGATCATGGTTGCTTTGCCGTGCTGTAGAACGCCTCTTTCTATGCTCTCCGCACAGCTCAACTCCCATTTGGCATTGTTCTCTGCCTGTCAGTCACCAATGTTACAATTGACGCCCCAACAGCGTTTCCCTGACCTTGACAGCTTTACAGTCGGTACATAAACACATTTTTTGGAACTCTCTGCGTTTCTGCAGACACTCAGACATTGTTTCCAGGACAACGCTTGTGCATCAGTTCACACCGAATGGGACTATTTCCTGGATATTGTTTTCTTTATTTGGACCAGTACAACATGTACAACATGGTGTGCACCAACCATCAACCCAGACATGATACAATGATATACCTTGCTGTGTCTCTAACAACGGTGATATTTGGAGGATATAAAATTTTTATAATTTAACATCTTATTTAAAATGTAGTGACATGTTGAGGTCTCTATGTTGTGTAGAAAGAGTTTCTGATGGTCATTAAGCTTAAATTATTTAAATGTCTAATTTTTGCCATGTTTTCCCAAAACTCAGAAGACATTGTCATTTCTGTCTTACCTCAGTTACTGTTTTTTGTTTTATTTTGTTATTTGTGTGATGGAATGTAAATGTGTGACACAACAAACAAATTTTTTTGAGACTTTTTTTCTTTTTATTACAAAAATTCATTTCTGATGCTAACTTCATCTTAACTTGAAAAATGAAGCACTAAACCGCTAAAACTTACAAACATCTTGAACATCAAGATATGGATAAAATGCGTAACTTGATATTGCTTGTAAAACTGACTGTGTGCAGTAATTGTTTGAAAGGTAAGTAAAAACAGTTGTAGTGGGTATATCCCAACCAACAGAACATTTCTGTCAAACCACCGATCCTTCAAGGTGAAGAACAGAACATATTTCGCCCAAACTGGAGAATCTAACGTTACATGCCTCTTTGTAACAGGTTGGAGTTGTGGAACCAGTCTAATCACCTAGGCAGTACCATATAATGTCATCTCTCATTGGTCAAAAAATATTTTTTTTGCCAACACAACTCATAGTTTTCACTAAAGCGCAGCTTTCAAAGTCGACATCTTAGATCAGGGGTCCCTTATTAGTTTTCACCCAGGGCTGCCAAGTGCCAAACATACACCAAGAGCCAGAAAAAAAATCCATCTTATTGTGCCAGTAAGAGGTGTTATATTTTCATATTACTAAAACCAACTGACAACAAAAGAACAACCTAATATGGAATAGCTCTTGCAAGAACAGTGCATCTTTTTTTTTTTTTTAACAATATAAATGTAAAAATGTCCAAACTATTTTACAGAGAATTTCTTTGCCTGCATTCAGCCTTGGAAAAGCTAACTGAGATTGCATTAAGACAGAGTTCAGTTTATCTCATTTGACACAATTCAATAAGAATTAAAATATGCACTCAAAATCTAGCCACAAATAAAAATGTTTTTTTGTTTTTTCACTTTTGAATTTATGCTTGTGCTTTAAATGGCTGTTGAAAACTGAAAAAACTAAATGATATTCCTTGACCAATTAATGTGAGAAGTGACTGAGATGAGGCAGTTTTTCTGATATTGGGCCTGTATTCTGTTGTAGCAATCCTGAGACAATGGCCAAGATGTGCATTTGAGAGTCTGTTTTTTTGCCTGGTTTTTAAAAGTTTGTTACAGAAAAAGACAACTTGCATATGTATGTGGAGGGGAACATTGTCAGCAGGTGAATGGCAGTGCCTGCTGTACTGTATTTTTGAACTGAGCTCTGGGAACCACACTGACCCAAGTGTCACTCACACCAACATCCTTGTGTTGTGCTTTGAGCAGCTCAGAGGTTTTCAGTTTTAAGATCTCAGTCTGAGGAGCAGCCTTATCTGTTGAAGGCACCAGTTTTTTTTTTTTGTTTGTTTTTTTGCCTCCGCAGAGACAGAGAAAAGCTGTCTTAGGAAGAGCAGGATTTCAACATGAGAGTTTACAGCAGTTTTCTACCAAGCTTGTCACAAAATTCACCATCAGTAAATCCTCCTAAATGTCTTTTTTTTTTTTCTTCTTTTTTCTTTTACAATGCTTACAATCCGCAGTCGTCGAAAATGTAACTTTCTCCTGTTAATAGCCCTCTCCAAAAGTTTAAGGTTGGACTGGAAAGCTTCAACTGCCTCACACTTGTCTGCGACAGTATGTTTTTTGCCTTGTAACTGTATATTAAGGTGATTTAAGTGAGACATGTCACACAAAAATGTACATATACCATCTCGTCACTTAAAAACAGCTTAAATTCCTGAGCCTTTTTGCTAGTACGGCTGTACAAAAATGACTCAAGTTCATTGCGCTTGTCACAGAACTCTCCAACACACAGCCTTTGCTCAGCCAGGGAACATTATTATGCAATAACAAATCAGTGTGCTCCGCTGACATTTCCTCAAGCATCGATCTGAAAATGCAATGCTGCAGACTAGAGCTCTCTCCGACAAAATTCACAAGCCACTGTATCCCTTATGTGTTTCATTTTACCACAGATTTTTACACACAGTACTGTTTTGTGGATAATGCAATGTGAAGGCAATAGTGTTGGATTAACAGCGGCGAACCTATTCACAAAGCCTTTGTGTTGTCCCACCATCGACTGATTGACAGATCAGAGGGAATTTTGCTCATATCTAAGCCGTTTCTCCAGTTGTGTGTCCACATAAAGGGAGCAAACATAGAAGCACTTCCTTAAGACATTTTCCCATCAAAATATCTTGTGAATATGGATACTTGTTCCATATTGGTCTGGCCACAAGAGGAGTGTACGGCAAGTGTTATGACTTCTACTTCAAATTGGTGAGTAGATTATAAAAACAATCCTCTGCTAACACTTCTAGTCTTCGTGTTGTTGGTAGTAGTAGTAGTTCTTGTAAGAGAATAGGGTTGCCACCTTAGAGCTAAGAAGTATTGGAACACATAGATGGACAGCAGAGACTCTGGATGACTTAAGCAGGAGAAGGTTATTACCATCACATACAGGCCCGGAGGCAGTTGAACAGTTAACACAGGGTAGTATTGAACATTCAAGTCTGGCCATGCTTTCATAGAACTGAGTTTATAAAACCTAATAGAAGGTCTGTGCGCAAACAATGCAATAACAAAAGAGATGTTATTCAGTTGATAAGGCTTGAAGTTGGAGATATATTATCCTACAGATGTTTGAGTCTATCTCTTGACAGAGACCAAGGTTCAGGGCATCATAACTGTACAATAGATCTAAAATTTTCCAACAGTTCTACAGCTGCTTTCTTGTTCTTTTCATCATAACGCAAAACTTTGCAAACCATGTCCATTGCAAACTTTTTAATTAAGTCAGCATCAGTAGACGGCTTCTTGGCTTTAGCGAGGATTCATGAAACAAGCAGTGATGCAGCTGTAGCGCTCTCTTGAGCTGATGTTGATTAACATGTAGTTAGCGTTATCATGTTTGCTATTTTTTGTTTTCGTTGCTCTGACATTATTGGGTAGCTGGTATTAAAAACTAGCAGTGTGAATAGTGTTGAAGTGCTGTTTTAGATTCTCAGCTTTGTCCACAGTTATGGTCTGCGAACGTAATTAATATGTCGGCTTGGCATTTTTGTATTCAAGCTAAATTAAAAAAAAAAAAAAAAATGTTGTGTCCAGTCAGACTTGAACTGACTATTTTCTAGGTCACCTCTACGTTTTTTGGGGTTTTTTTGAGCAGGCAATGCTCCTGGAGGTGGTGTCTGTTTTTCGATATTTGCTTTGCTAGTGAACGAAAGAGTGGGCAGAATGAAAACAGCTTGATGTCACAGGTCAAGTGTACAATGTGGTAAAAGGTCAAAATTCAACAAAGCAGCGCACATAATTTGGCTTCACGTTCATTGTGTAGATTGGGTTGTTGTGGTCCAGTCAGTCGGCTTTCGCAGCCACAGTATGCTACTTGGGGCTGGCTGTCCTAGATGATTTAAGGAACAAACAGACACTACCCCACTTTTGTTGTGAGCTACATTCATGTGTAGACCTGTTGGAGACCTGTTGGTGAGAGTCACCAAAGTGCACTGCTTGGAATGCGTTTACATATTTGCAAAGGTAGTTTCTGCTAAATCAATCTGTAAAACAATCTCTTCTTGTAGATTTTGTTTAAGTGTTCTGAGAGTGGAAGACTGATGTTTGATGTTGAAAAGGTGTTTCCCAAACTTTGTATTGAGTTGGTCTAAAACGTCCTCTAACAGTGTCTGCACAGCTCCAGGCACATTATCTTTCACTGGTAGGTGAACTTGAAACCTTTCAGTTGTTCCATTTAAAAAAAAAAATTTTTTCAACTTTGCTTTTCCACTCAAACCACCAGATCTGATCTCCTGGTTCAAAGTTCTCAGTGGTTGGCACTTCTTTGTTTCAAAACTTGCTGTAAGAAACTGCAGGCTCTGGATGTTCACTTTTAAATTTCTTGTGTAGATTTTACATTGATTCAACAAGAAAGTGCTTTTGCATTTTTCTGGTTTTTCATATCTGTCCCTTCCTTTCCTGGTGTCAGCCGACTGTTGTCATCTTGTTCTGTAAATGCTATTATTTTTTCAGCAATTCTCTTGTTGATTTTATTAGATTACATTTCTCTGGTGTATTGGAGTTTGGCACTTGGGGCTTTAGTTATGAACCCTACCTGTTTTTTTTGTTTGTTTGTTTGTTTTGCAAATTTAAAAGATGGTACTTGTGTAATAGTTTGCCGGGCACAACTTCTCATTTATTTGTCAATCTTTTGCTGCACGCACATTTTTAAACTTCTTTTTGATCTCTGAAAATATTGTGTTGTGAAACAGCTGAGTTCTCCTCAAATCCTTTCTTCTCATCTCCATCTGTTGTTTTGTTTTGTGCCTTGGTGACTCACTCATCTCTATTTTTTTCTTCAGTAGGTCAAATCTTTTCTTGTACTTTTCCAGTTTTCTTTGGGCATCGTGAAGCTTTGTTAGCTGCATTAACACCTCTGCAGGCTTTTGCTTTTGACTTTAGAATATGTTTCCTTGTTGCCTTGTATTTTCTGTTTTGGAAATTTAGTAGTAGGTGCTTCTGGTGCCTGAGGGGAGGGAGATTCAGGGTCAGGATGTTCCACAACATTGTCTGGTGACTGTGGCCGTGTTGTTGAAACCATAAAACTCTAGACAGCTAACATCAAATGTTGCTGTCTTTGTGTGTGTGTGTGTGTGTGTGTGTGTGTGTGTGTGTGTGTGTGTGTGTGATTTGACAACTCCTTGTTCTTTTCTTTTTTTATACATTATTCTCTGTCTTTTTATTAAACTCCTCATATTTGATGGGGTCTTATTCTAATCCTTTCTCTGTATGATTTTACTCCATTTAACACCATCTTAAAAAACAAGAGGAGGCGTTGGTACCCTTTCTACTACTACTCTCATACTCTAGCTGATTATAATATTTTCCTTTAGGAACTAATAAGTGATTTTAATAATCTTAAATCAAATAAATTTCAATAAGATGCATTTATTATTTATTATCACAGTAATTTCCATCACATTCTACAATTACATGTTGTCATGTGAAGTGTTATTTTATTGAAAAAATACATTTAACCCTTTTATGTTAACAGCTAATATAAATTACAACAATTACTTGTTGGGGGAATTGTAAAGTTAGCATTATTTTTTTAAATTAGAATGGCAAATTGAGTGGATGTTTTGAATGTTGAAAATATCACCTAGGGATAAGCAGTGTACACAACAACACTTTATTTTGATGCATACTAGTTGTTAACAATAAATATGTTGTTTTGTTTCTCTTTTATGTGCCAAGGACACAAATTTTACCATAGAGAAATACACAGCCGCAACACGGACTATTAATGTTGAAGTGGCCCTTCCTTTTCCAAAGAGATGCTGCATATATTGCAAAACATGCAAGGGACAGGATCCACATCCCTCTCTTTGCATCATTAACAGAATGCAGGCCAACTGTTTTCATTCACCTTTCTGGTTGAAGACACCCAAGCATTCTGCAATACTTTGCAAACTGAGGACTTAAAATCTGCCAAAGGCAGAAGCTTCCCTATAGGGTCTATACCCAAACCTGGAGAGGGCCTGTTGTTGAGTGCCAAACCTTCCCATCTTGATGGGACAAGAGGTTCACAATCGCTCAGAGCTGCCATGGGTCCCCATCCAAAAAGCTGAGAATTGTTGGAAACCAAATCCTTGATGGCCACAATTTCACCCTCTGTAGCATGGTCAACAACAGGGGAATAGGCATTAAGGAGGCTCTTTGGCCGAGGAGAGACTGGCCTCTGTTAATGAAGACCACAGAGGACAGTGTGTTGTACACTCTGAAGCTAAGAAATATACTCCGGCTTCCCTGTAGTGATGCCAAATCATCTGCACTACCTGCATTTTGCCGCAGACAGTCTGTCGTGGGGCGTTACCTACCAACACATTCAGTCTGCCTAGCACTGGTGTGATGGGCCACTTTCAAAGACTTAAGTGACCTGGTCCCTCCTTGGTGATTTATGTGAAATGCCACTGATGTAATGCCCATTCTTATTAGGATGTGCATACCCCTGAGAATTCAAGCCAGAGTTCGAGGACATCCATCCATCGATCACAGGGACTGTGTATACTAAACAACAGTCTCCATAAAATATGCCAGAATTAGCCAAAAGGCTAGTTTTCATCTGTAGACCCTGGCCAGATGTTACAGAAGGTACATATACATATAAAAAATAAAAGGTTAGAGGCAGAACAGCAGACAGACAAGCAAATCCAACAGGTATTAGATTGGTCATTATGTTGGGGGTGTGAATCTTTCAGTGTCTAGTGATTCAATTCGATTCTGATTTTTGGGGTCACAGTTCGATTCAGAATCGTTTTTTTTGTTTTTTGTTTTTTTGGGGTTTTTTTTTTATTCAAATTGATTTTCAATTCAGGGTCTTTGATTAAATTCAAGTAAGTGCATCTTTTGCTAAGAAAACTGGTTGAAGGCAATGTTAACAAAAGAGCATTTATTCAAACACTTAGGTCCCACCTATACCAAATCCTTATATCAGCAATCATCAAATAGAATTGTGCATGTATTAACAGACTGAAATCATCTGCCATCAAGTACATGTTAAAAAAATAACTAAATAAACTCATATCTAAATCCCTCAGCTTCGACCATGTTATATGGTCGCAAGTCCTTGCAACTGTAACAGGCAATTGAGTGCGATGTTTTCACAGCCATTTGGAATTAGCTGGAAGCTTGCTGCACTGCTGTAGAGTTTGTTGATCCAGCGCAGCGACGTGTGCTCTGGTAAAGCAGCAAAGGATAGGCTGACAAGCTAAACATATTTTAAAATTGATTTTTCAAGCATTCTGAATCGACTCAGAATCTTTAAGGCTTAGAATTGTGATTCTTTAATAAACTGAATTTTTCTAAGATCCCTAGTAGCTATTAGTTCAAACATACAACAGATGTTAGATGATGTACGGTGCTGTGAATTTGTCGCACTGAAATATTTCAGATCAAACAAATTTACATATTAGACAAAGAACTCAAGGAAACACAAAATGCAGTTTTTAGGTGATGATTTTATTTGTTAAGGGAAAGAAATCTGTCTGAACAAGCTAAGATGGCCCTATGTGAAAATGATAAATTTGTATCACTGCTTCATAGTTTATTTGTTTAGTATATCTAACTTAAATTTGAATCCATAAGCTGGGATAACCATAACATAAAGTACAAATATGGTATAAATGTCCCAAAAAAAAAAAAAAAAAAAATTCCCCTTTATAAGCATAAATCATTTGTAGAATCAGCTCCAAGCTGGTTTACAAGTACAATAAACAAATTAGTCTTGCATGTCATCAAACACACTGACATATGATTGTGTGTTGCGTAAAATTAGGCTTATGTGGCCTGTACTAATCCAGCAGCTCACAGTCAGTGGTAACTGCTCATTTCCCATAGGACAAAATTTAGTCAACAAAATAAAATGTACACTGTGAGCAGTTACTACAGTTATTTTTAAATGTTACCCCGACTAGTTTTTAACAACATTGAAGCTCAATTATCATTTTTAGTCATTAACTGACTAGTATGTTAATGTAACACCAAATGGTGGTTATGACTCACCGAAACAACCACATCTTTCAAGGGTTAGGTTCCATCGGAGTTCAAACACAGTTCCTTGAGGATATATTTTTTTCCCAGTGTGCTGGTGCCTAGCTTAGCACGATGAATGCCAAGAGAGAAAGATCAGAAAAAGAAAGTTCTGTTCTAATTCATTTTAGTACACTGCCACCTACTGGTGAAACTATGAATTGCAATTTGGCATTACAAGTGCTTACATTAATACAATATATTAAGGCTTTATGGGAGCAAAATGACACAAATTACCCCAAGAATCCAAGAGGTCACAAAAGAATCAACAACATCTAAAGAACTGCAGGCCTCACTTGCCTCAGTTAAGGTCAGAGTTCATGACTCAATCATAAGAAAGAGGCCAAAAAAGGCAGCCATGACGAGTGAGATGACATTGAGTTCCAAGTCGAAAACTGCTACTGACCAAACAGATCATAAAGGCTTCTCTCACTATTGCCAAAAAACATCCTGGTGATCCCCAAGATATTGGGAAAATATTCTGTGGACTGACAAAACAAAAGCAGAACCTTTTGGAAGGTGTTACATCTGGTGTGAAAGTAACAGCATTAAAAAAGAGAAAAAAAGAAAAAGGAACATTAGTCAAACAGTGTGCAAACAGTCAAGTATTGTGGTGGTAGTGTTATGGTCTGGGGCTGCTTTGATTCTTCATGACCTGGACAGCTTGGTGTGATAGATGGGACCAAGAATTCTGCTGTCTAACAAAAAATCCTGGAGAATGTCCGGCCATCAGTTTGTGACCTCAAGCTGAATGCTCAAACACCGTCCAGTGTGGCTGAATTAAAAATAATTCTGCAAAGAAGAATGGGCCAAAATTCCTCCACAGGAATGTGAAACACATTTATCTGCCATTTATCTCAAACGCTTGATTGCAGTTGTTGCTTTTGAGGGTGGCACAACCAGTTATTAGATTATGGGGGCAACTACCTTTTCACATTGTAGGTAGGTTCGGATTGCTTTTTTACCTAAAATTATGAATCATGTATGAAATTAATAAAAAAACACAGCGCTGTCGTAATGGAATGTATAAAAGCATTGTGCCAATAGTAATAAAAATCACAAAACATACATCAATGAAATATGTAGACAATACAATCATAAAAGAGAGGCATCATACAAAGTGTGTAAGATTTAACAAAAAAAAAAAAAAAACATTGAAGAGAACATTGAGAACTGCCAGACACCAGTGGACAAGCTAAGGGCCTCAGATTTATGATTGTAAGTACACACAGCTTGAGATTGGTGGGAGAGATATGAATCTATCCATTTAAGAGTGCCTTAATTAGAATTAAAGATGTATAGTTTGTATAGCTGGACCATTTGATTCAGTGTCAAAAGCTTTTCTGAGGTCCAGGAAGACAGCACCAATAATCCTACTGTTATCAAATAATTGTATATTTTCAAGTTTAATGGTTGGATCTGAATCCAAACTGCAGTGGATGCAGAGGAAAGGACCTGTTGTTCAAGCAGTTTGTCATTTACTCTGTTCCCACTTCTCTGCAACTTAAGAAATTACTGTCAAAGTATTGATTGATCTGTAATTGGAAAGTAATTGTAATTTTAGCTTTTTCGACCTGGACTGGCTGTCCTGTTTTTGCCTTTTTCTTAGACCTGGGGTTTTATGTTAGTGGTATTGGTGTGTCAGCAGCTTCTATTGCCCTGTACAGGGTTGGCCTGACAGACTCACTGTCATTATGTTGGCCTGCACATCACAGTTCGAGGGTCAGCCCAAAACGAAACCAAGACGACTGGCCACGCCTCCAAGCAGGTCACGGCTACAATGATGGAGAGCAGTTTAAGTGTCCTCCAAACTGTAGCCAGTGGCCTGTCCTGCCCCCCCAGGAGTTCAATACATAGTATAAGACACATGCCACCTCAGATTGGCTACAAGAGCTCCTGCATCTTGCTGCATACACTGAAGGAGCTGGACCTCTTCAGGAAGTATAGTCACACTCATGCCTCCAGCCTGCTGTTGACTTGTTGCAGTCCACGTCATCCACCTGCTGGCCCAGGATGGTGATGGGCTCCACTGTTGTACTCTTCCTCCTGAAGTCAACCACCATCTCCTTGGTCTTTTCCATGTTCAGGAGCATATGGTGACTGGGACCAGTCCACAAAGTTTGTGATCAGTGTCCTGTAGTTCTTATCCTGTCCACCTCCAACACACCCCACCACCGCAGAGTCTGAAAACTTCTGCAGGCGGCAGCATTTTGTGCAATTTCATCTGATTCAAACTGGATCAGATACACTCTTCTCTAGAATCATGGCTAATCTCCATGTACAACCAGGGCACCTGGTTGAGAACAATGTAGAACTGTTTTGTTAAAAAATAGTTTTGACTCCCATATATAGTTGTCCCACTTTATTTCCTCACATGCTAGCATTTTTTCTTATGCTGAGGTTTCTTCCTGCCTGTTTAAAATTCAAATCAGAAAGGGATTCACATCAGAGATTTACAACCATCATGCAACTCCAATCTGTCATGAAGGAATGGGAGCCAGAAGGCTGAATTGTCAGCAGTCTGCTAAATCATCTCTCAGGATAGAGTGATCATAGCAGAAAAAGACTCAAAGGACAAAATGAAGCAAATGGTTCTGGTCCTAATGAGAAGTTCTTGAGCTCTGAGCTGGTTTCTACACATTTTAGAAGACAGCACAAAAGCTTGTAACAAGATCAACTGGATTTGGTCTTTCTCCTGTGTTTGACGAAAACGATGGCACCAATAGAAAACATCAAGCATGGCGCATTCAGGTGGTTATTATTTTATTTATTTTGTGAAAGCCAACAAATCCACCACTATTTGAAAGTAGAGGTGCAAATGTAGGTAAAGTAGAGGGTAAATTTCAATTGTTACCATGTGAAATATATTATATAATTTCATCATGTGATAATGTCAAATGGACAATTTAGTTGGCGTTCTTATCTGGCACCACCATAGGAAATCATTAAATATTTTCACATTTGTACTGACAGGCACAAAATAAAACACTGATTACATGAATTATGCATAACCTAAGCAATACAACAAGAGGGACTTCTAATCCTTTGGGCTGTTTGGTCTCCACAATAAATCATCTGCCTCCATCTGTCCCTATCCCTATCCAAATATCTTCACTTCTACTTCACTGCCATAAATCTCCTCCTTCTCTTTGGTCTTCCTCTGGGCCTTGCACCTCTAACATGAGCATCCTTCAACCAATATATTCACTATCATGCATCTCACTAGACCAAAAGGTCATTGAAGGGTACACACAACTAAACACACAAGCACAAAGTGGCTGCAGGCCTTTCGGAGTCAAAGCTTGGACCCGAGCAGACCGAGTTTTGTTGTCTATGGACTCCCGACAACAAGTCAGTCCCTGTGAGATTGTTCCTTTTTCGTGCGTATGTGTTCACCTTGGGTTGTTGTATTTTTTATTTTTTTTAATTACCTATCTTTGCTGGGAATTAAGTAATTTGTTTTTGGATTATTAAACGGCCAGAAGTGATGGAGAGATACTGAATAGACTTAAGTGGACTACTTGAATTGGGCATGCATATTCATTTGAGACTATGAAACTAAATAAGAAATCTTTTGAGTTACATTAAGCAGTCTTTATCTCATTTCATTTTTTTAAGTTGCATAAAGTAAACTGCAAGTACTAATTCATTAAATTGTTCACCATTAACCCTATCTTTATTATTTTCTTTTATTCTCTTTATTTTTTAATTGATGATATCTCCTACGCTGTGCCAAGTGTTATAAATATTATAATACAGCTGTTACGCATGGTCCACTAACACTGTGTTCTTGAATTATCTATTTGATCTGTGAGATGTACACCTTTTTTTTAGATAAACCCTTCCTTTTTTTCTTCCTTTTTGCCTTAATTTATTTGAAGTACTTCATTCCTGTTTGGAAAATTAAATAACAGAAAAAATTTAAATACCTAGTGTTCCTTAAATGGTATGCATACATTTAACATTGTTAAGATATGCTGCCATTTCATCTTTGCTTAAAGGTCTGTGACTTCAGTTGTTTTGGACTCCAGGTACGTCCAGGTGAGGTGACTCTCAACACAAATGATGTCAGTATCTCCTAACATCTGCAGTGTTTTGTTGAGTTTTCAAAGGAGGGCTATCACGTTGCCTTTAATTCTCTTTGGCACAAAGAAATTATGCACGTTGTTGTGTCGGTTTTATCCGACAAATATCTAATAGTTATTGTGTATTATTGAAGAGTCAAGCGACTCACTGAGCCAGTGTATCACCTCTTCCTCCAGGTGTCTTGTTGTTGTTGTTGTCATGTCTGGCTGTGATTCGGCCAATGATATGTATGGGCATGTTTCAGATTTGATGATGTAGTGGCCGCTTTACTGTCACTTACATGGCATTGCTCTGATTAGATAGAGCTGAGGTTACTCACAGATGATAAATCCAATCACCGAACAGGTATTTTCTAAGAGATGGTCATTAACCTGTGCCTAAAGTCTATCATATTTTCAAACACTGAGCATCAGTGGAGCAGAGGTAAAAACCTGGGAGTGTGTCTGGACAACCAGCTGGACTGGGCCATCCAGAAGCATTCACACCAAATGCTTGAGTCGCACCTATTTCCTCAATAAACTTGGTCCAAAAAAGAGAGATTTTGGAAAGAAACAAAGGGCTCACTTAACTGTAAGTGACACACACCTTGGTGAGGTGGATGGATGCTATACTAAATGTCATGGGCCGTCCAGTGATACCTGTACTGCAGGACAGAGGGTCACAGGTCATTTCCACTGCATGTGTCCTAAATTATCTGTCAGTGCAGTGGCCCGAACTTTGCAATTTCAGTGTAATTCCTTGAGAGCATATGTTTTATCTGCTTAATGTTCTGTTTCTGGTGGAGTGAACAGTCACCAAGGGACTGACAAATTTTCAATGTCTTGAAACTGCATAGTGTGTGTTTGTAGACGTGTTTAACCATCTAGCAGTTATTACAGACTGTTTCGGAAAATAACACAACACAGCTGTCAGCATCACTGAGGACAGACACAATCTTTATTACTCACAACCAAAGTTGAGTACACACTCTGTCTTTCCTGTCGGCGACAGCGTGGGGAAATTAACCAACACCGAGTGAGTCAGCGGCGCTAAGGTTGGCACCAAATATCAAGAAGGAGATGGAATCAAGAAGATGGATTTCACGTCTGAATTGATAGTGGCTGTTTCAGATGCTTTTTGCCTTTGAGTATAAATGCCACTGCGCACTTAAGCAACATGATATACATGTTCAGCCTTGTTTAAGTTTAAACCTTTCAGAAGTAATTGGCCCTATTGGTGCACTGCAACATCGTATTCCACCAAGTAACAGCTTATTCTGGCTCCTGATTGGCTACAACACCACATGACTAACAATGATGGATAGTTTATTTACTGAAGCTGAAACAAGATTGTGAAAAAAATGTGGGGAAAGCAATTTCCAGGCAATGGAGTGATAGTGCTTAGTTTTGTGTTTTCTGCCATCCACTTTATGCCACAGCTTTTTAGATTGTGTGCACGGATTATCTATGAATCATTCTTGAAGTAACTTTGCTCTTTTTTGCTTTGCTGAATTACCTTTTCTGAGTCATTCACAGCTGCCTCTGGGTTTAGAACTGTCACCTCAGGCTATGTAGAATCAATAATAAAAGTTACCCGAATCACTTTTTGGTTTTGTGTTGTCCCTTCCAACTTTCAGTAGCAGTTTCTGTTTTACCTTTGACACTTCCTAATCTGTTTTGAGTTTGAAGCGTGATATGATTTGACCTGTGTCTGACAGGAAATTACCTTCTCTCCACAGACAGTTTTTCACTGGATGTACATTGCGGCCCATACAAATCTGTTAGTCTCTTTTTGTCCAGTGACTCAACCTGGTCTGACCCCCATTAACGCAGAAGCAGCGACCTCTGACCTTTTGAAACCTCACAGTGCTCTCTTGTTTTTATATTCTGTCTAATGATGCAACAGAGAGAGAACAGGTTAGAAGGCTGCTGGTTTGGTTCAGGGAGGTAAATGAGAACTTGGGCAAAATAGTATCTATGGCTCGTATTTACAGCATTTGTGTTGGTAACTTAAATGAAAATAAAAGTGTTTTCATAAAATCAAGACTACAATAGGTTACAATAGAATTTAGGATAATCCTAAAAAATACTTAGTTGGTCTGAAAAAATAATACTAGGTGTTTCATCTAGTATTATATTTTTGTTGAAAACCAACCTAGTATTTTTAAAATAATACTAGGTGAGTGATTTCATCATAAGGGTATCCATCAGTGCACGTGGCGTCAGGACACCCTAGGCTGGAGGTCAATGATGGACTTTGTAGTTGTTTCATCTGACCCTTGGACATATGTCTTGGACACTTGGATGAAGAGAGAGGCTTGGTTGGCCTGTGGGACGAAGCTGGCACCAGCAGGCCAAGCTGACTGCAGCCCTGGTGGTTGTGCAGGCAAAAACTTGGGTATGGGACGAGTTTGGTGAGGCAGTGGAGAACGACTATAGCTGAGGTGGCTTGGGCATCTGTTCCGGTTGCCTCCTGGATGCCTTCCTGGTAAGGTGTTTCCGGGCATGTCCCACTGGGAGGAGGCCCAGGGGAAGACCTAGGGCACACTGGAGGTACTATGTCTCTCGGCTGGCCTGGGAACACCTTGGTATTCCCCCAGAGGACCTGGAGGAAGTGTCTGGGGAGAGGGAAGTCTGGGTGTCCCTGCTTAGACTACTGCCCCCTTGACCTGGCCCCGGATAAGCGGAAGAAGATGGATGGAGTGATTTCATTTGATGCATGGATGTGTTTTTGTGTTGTTTTAATATATATTGTGAGTGTTGATCACTATTTTGATTGGGATCAGGTTGGTCCATGTGTGGTCTGTCTGCTCTGTGCAGTGGTCGCTCTGTTCTTTGAGGTGGTCCCTGCTACCTTTCATGGTCTGGTTTTTGGGTCCAGTGCCATTTTATGCAACTTTACTTATGCCCTCTTTGTTTTGCACTTTTTTATGTTAATGACTCCCATTTATAGGAAACTCACTAGTTTGACATAGTATTAGTCTTCTAAACATGTCCATAATGAAGTGGTTAAGACACCGTTTCAGAGCATGAAGGTTGCAGGTAGGTCAGATTTCCTGCAATCCACCTTTTTAAACATTGGTGTATAAATAAATGCTGCATGTTAGGCTTTAGCAGTTAATATTATTTTAGATTATATGTATTTTAGTATGTAGACCTAGTATCTACCCTAGGTAACCTGCAGAGAAAATGCTTAGAAGAGTTGTTGACAAGGATTAAGTCTTTGTATTTTATGATTTTGTGGTTGATTTTGTAGTTTTGTGGTAGTGCAGTATATATATACTACACTATACACTTATAGTGTGTGTATAGTGTTCTGTATATAGGTACAATACTGTGAGTACATACATATAATATTGTGTATACAGTGTGCTGAATATATACATATATATAACATCTTCTGTATTTTGGCCCATTCTCACAATATTAATATAGATTATTTTCTGGTGTAAATCTGAGTTATTAACATTTTTTTGTTTTTAATTAAAATATTCATTGGCGTATTGAGATATGCATTATCTTAACATGAGTAGATTAGTCTTCACAAAATCCACAGCTTTCCCAGGACATAAACACTGTATTATTACAGTAACTCTAACAAAGCAGTATATTGTGTCTACAGATAAGGTAACATAAATAATCAAAGAGTAAATATCTGAGTAAACCAATTAAAATAACTCTGTGTAACTTTTGGAACGTCTGCAACAGCCAGCACCTCAGGGTCATGCTGAAGAGTGGCATAGCAGCAGCTCATTGATTGACAGCTCATGTCATACAGCTCTCACTGTGATTGGTGCTTTTGTTTGGCCCCTGTGTAAACTTCCATTGCTGTAGAACCAAGGAGGGGGACTTACAGAAAATAATAATTATAGCAGTGTATCTAGTGTACATCATAGCAACAGATTGTCAGTTTTACTAATTTTAAACATCTGTAACAAACTTCCTGATTTAGAATAGTTATGGACCCCAGATCTAATGGAAATAGCCATACTACTACTACAAGTAAAAATATGTACTGTTCGTAATGGTATGCACTTTTTTCAACCAGACATTTACTGCATAATTTCAAATATGAATCAGCTCTTTTAGGCTCTGGTTTGCTTTCGGTCTCACACTCTTTTTCTGAGCCCAAACAAAGTGGTTATTTTAAGCTAACTCCTGAAATTAGAGCATCTCTTACTCAAATCAAAGTGAAACTGGACCAATCATGTGTATCTATGGGTAAACATCTCTCGAACTCGCCTTGGAAGACTTGAGCCAACTATTCTACGACCCATGACCCAGAAGATATTTTTTTCTCTCCTCTCTCTAACTGACAAATACCATGTACAGGCAGACAAATATGTTAAAATTATACTTTAATGTGCTACTTAACATTTAAGCTCCAAATCGCAAAACCCTGTGTTTCTTTATAAACGTATAAACTCTAAACCACACATGTCAAACTCAAGGCCCGGGGGCCAAATGTGGCCCTTTGCCATGTTTTATGTGGCCCCTCAATGCTTTTAGAAGGTGATATATTTGGCACTAGGTTTTAACTGGATTTGAACAGGTTTTATTTGGATTTGAACATGTTTTAGATGGAGTTGAATCAGATTTATTTAATTTGTTCATGAGATAATCAGCCAGTTTTTACTACAAAGATAACTTAAAATCTGCTCAAATCCAACTAAAACCTGTTAAAATCCAAATAAAATCTGTTCAAATCCAACTAAAACCTGTTCAAATCCAAATAAAATCTGTTCAAATCCAAATAAAACCTGTTCAAATCCAACTAAAACCTGTTCAAATCCAAATAAAATCTAATCAAATCCAACTAAAACCTGTTTAAGTGCAACTATATCTTGTTTAAATCCAAATAAAATCCATTCAAATCCAACTAAAACCTGATCAGATCCAACTAAAACCAGTTTCCATGAAAGCAAAAAAAAAAAAAAAAAAGTTAAAATTAACCTTTTAAAACTCAAATTAAGATTAAACTTTACATTCCAAATTTAATCAAAGTGTTTCAAGTGTCACAGTCTTTGGCCCCTGAGAGGATTCTTATTTTCTATTGTGGCCCCTCACTAGCTTGAGTTTGACACCCCTGCTCTAAACCATATTTGGGGGATTACATTAGAGCAAGCTCATAAACTATTCTCGGACATCAATAACACTCATTGGCATTTTCATTCTGGAAAGTAAAACAAGGTAAACCTTTTGTGTAATGGCTGTGTAGGATGAGATAAAAACAGAACAAATAGTGAGAAAGCAGGAGTAGAAGGAAGATGACAAAAGTCCTGCTGATGTTGTAGTGGGGGGTAGACGACCATAGCGAACGCTGATTACTGCTAGCTCCCACTCATGCACACTCACGTGCACAGCTCAGGCCTGGGATAGTGACAAAACACCAGTTCAAATGTGCTTACAGTCTGCTGGGAGCTGTATGAAAGCGTCCCTCTCCAGGCTGTGAGATTTAATTGGGTCTTTTCAGTTTACCACTGAGTTGACAGCTCAAAGCAATTACACACACAGACAGTCCTGGCACACCGCTGAGGAGCGCTTGATTTCCAGACAGCCACACCTGAGGGGCACTTGTCATCTGTAACCCCAGCAACAGAGGGGCGCTTGTTTGGCTGATAAACACTGGTGTTGAGCTCTTGTTTTACAAAGCACTGGCTGAGGAAAGCTTGTTACCTACAGACGGCATACACTTGAATGGACTTGTTTTCTCTGGCTCGTTCTGCCCAGACAGGCACAGTGTGGTTTGTGGTTAACAGCACTCATGTAGATGTACAACCCAGGTCTCTAATGGTGAGAACTTAATAGAACGGGGTAGGCTTAATTTAGCAACAATCATCAATAACGCTTGCAGGTTTGTTACACGTCAGATCAGTCTTTCTAATCCCGGGTATGGATGACTGAATTTTCTAGGGCTAAACCAGTCTGATCATGATTTAATGCTGGGTTCAGTTCTTTTTTTAGTTACTCTCCCATGTGCTCTATCCTTGACTCAAACACCAGCTGTTTACATTTGTTGTCCCTGACTAGACCTTTCCCTCATAGATTGAAGGTAGCTACTTCTATTTATAACCATCCCAGCATCAGCCTGTGCTCCGTCTGTCAATCAATGTCTTACAAATAAACTTGAGAAAAAAAACTAAGAGTGACTGTTTTTTGTGCTCTCCTCAGATGTTGCATCCCTTTGAAAAATATAAAGACGTCTCCTCAGCTGGAAACAAGGGCAGCACAAATCAAAGTAAAAATAAGACTTTATGCCCAGATTGTGACAACAAACGATGTGTAAGATCCACTAAAATAAGTGTTGTTCTGAGGCAGAGGGGTCCCACATGCTGCTAGCATTTGAAGTTTTGTCTCAACACTGCAGTATTTTGCTGTAGAGAAGTAGACAGGCTGCTATAGAGTGAGCTGGTGGTCCCTGGAGCTGGTACTTGCGGAGGTGTGAGTGCCAGAGATACAAGCACAATAAAAGTGATATATTAGTGTGATCAGAGGTAAGGTACGATCAGGGTCAGGAGGGCGCTCAGTGCGAGAACAGAAGCCACTGAAGTGCACTCCTGCTGGCTCTGGGAGGTGCTTCAGGTAGAGCACAGGGACAGCTGAGCAGTGATTATGGGGTAAAATCACCAGTCGGGGATGCGTATCTTATGGACTCATAATGTTATAACGCATTATCAGAGTTCCTGCACATTTCAAATTAATATTACCAATGTTTTATCATTTTCTAGGCTTCTCTGTTTATTTTGTAGTATTTGTTCTTTGTATGTTTGTTTTTTATTTAAGCTGCAAATTTACAAGTAAAAAGAAATTGTTTATCCTACGCAAAAACAGACACACCTCAAATAACTTGGGACAGTGCAATGTTTAATGTTGTTTTGCACCCCCTCTTCTTGTAGGTTTGAAAACAGCTTAAAAGAGGAGCCATTAAATTGTTGTTATTCTTTATTAATAATAATTGATTGATTTGTCACAATTTAGAGTTAGAGGAGACCAAGGTGTTGAAAATGTCAACATTGCTTACTGCATGTTCAGTGTCCGTGGATCTAGAAGATAGTAAGCTACATATCTGGGAAAATCATTCATAATAGAATAGGTGTCAAAAAAGTGCTTTTGAGATTTGCAGCAAGAACAATATAGAGGAATGAAATTATAAAGGTTGCAGATACACTGCAACCAGTCATAACTTATATATGTTTTCTGATGAATTGTTAGGTGCTGCCACCGCACCTATTTGTATTCTCCCTGTCCTTTTTGTCCCCCTTTCCCCTTTTTGTCTTATAGTTGGAGCTCGTTGATTTTGGCGGTTTCCTGTAGGCTATAAGTAGGCCTACTGGTGGTGGCGCTCACTCTCTGCCTCTGCCTCTGCCTGTGGTCCGTCCCTCTGGCGCTCCGCTCTGTGCTCTTCCGTCCGGCTCGTCCCCGAGCTCTCCTCCTCCGTCTGGCTCCGCCTGCCAGACCAGGCCGGCTGTGGCTGATACCGGTTCTTAGGTTTTTGTGTTAGCCTTTAGCTTTTTGTTTAACCTGGTGGGACCGGCTGTCCTGTTATCGCTGTTTCTTTCGTTAGGGCTTAGACCTGGGGTTTTTGTTAGGGGTAGCGGTGTGTCAGCAGCTTCTACGGCCCTGTGTAGTGTTGGCCTGTCTGACACACCGTCCTTGTTTTTCTATTTGGCCGGCTCACTACGGTTTCTTTATTTTGTTACTTTGGGGCATTGGAGGGTTTGATGTCCGAAACATGGACTAAAACTAAAATAAACAAAAGTGTAAAACTTATATCTTTGTCTCCTGTGTCCATCTTAAATATGTTTCACCCTTGGGTCGTAACATGAATGATGAATAATTAAAAAAAACAACATATAATGTTTCAATGCTTGTTTAGCACAGACAGAATGGCATTAACCTAAGGAGGCAAAACTACTGGAAATTGCATTGTGAATGAATTTTTTATTAGACAAAAGCGCTGTCTAATAAAACACAGATGTATTGATTATTTAAAATATAACTGAATGGATGGTGTGGTTTTTAGTATTTTCTCTTGTAGGGTTGAGCGCTTGTGGTGTGACCTGTGGATGACAGCAACAAGTGTATATTATAAGCTAGTGCCCAGTCTTGCGGAGGATGGTCTTCTGGATCCTGCTCTTGTTCTGTGCCCAGTGCATATTTGTGCCACGCCTCCAGATGGACTTTGACATTACTTTAGACTTGACAAAGTGTTCCTGATCCATGCAGTAATTTCAGAACAGAGTCATTTTTAATGCAGTGCTACCTGAACCCAAAGATCACCTGCATGTAATACTGACCTTTGACCTTGTCCCTTTCACAGAGATTTCTGCATATTCTCTGAATCTTTTGAGGATATTGTGTTCTGGTGGGACATTCAGAGTCGTTTTAGTTAATTTTACATTTTTCTGAATTTGTTGCTCAATTTTTACGCAGATTAGTGAACTTCTACACATCTGCCAGTTGTTTCTATTTGTCCCACTTAGTTTTTCCTTTTGTTGTCACTGTCCCAACTTTTTAAAGATGTTTTGCTGCCATCAAATTCAAAAAGAACTATTACCTGCTATGTTGTTTATGTTCTATTATGAATAAAGTTCTATTATGAAAAATTGTGAATGAGTTTGCTAATCATTGCATTCTGTTCACATTTTACACGGTGTCACAACTTTTTGGGAACTGAGGTTGTACAATGCTTATACATACTATAAATGGTGCTAGTGGTTCACAGCCTAAATGGGACATAAGGCTGACTGAGAGGGGAGACTGGTAGGCACATCCACAAAACAACAAGTTAAAATCTTATTATAAAAAAGACACAATGTGCAGACTTTACAACTTTTTTTGGTTGTGATCAAAGGCAGCTCTCTTACACTGTTTTGGGAAATGTTAAGCTCTACACATGTTTATGAACCTTCACATTCCTCTTGTAAACCCGCAGAGTCTTATTCTTGGAAAACTGAAAAATACCAACAAGCCCATGTGGGGAATCTGTCAGGTTCATACTTACAGAAGTACTGACAGTGATGGTAGTTCCATGGTGATATTGACTGACAGGCAGACAAACTGGAGCAATGCAGTCTCACAGGAGAGAAAGTGCTTTGGAAACTCTGAGGACACATTTCACACCTTTCAACATGTCAGCGAGCGGAAACCTAATAGAGGCAGACTAGAGCGAGACAAGCAGTACTACCTGATTGTTATGAAAAGTATATTTTCAACAAACCATGCTATGGCCATACTATATATGGGCCACATACTGATTTAATTGTTTGCATATTTAATAGTCCTTTGCATCTTTTGGATGATTTGGCTATTTGAACAAATGGCTAATTGTACAAGAGTAGCCAGGTTAGCGTAGAGGCATAGGGAGTGTGGACCACAGCAGGGGAAGCTGCAGGTCAGACAGCCCCCCAGCAAGTCCCGAGCAGCCAGGACAGGATAAGTTTGTGATGGTTCAAATGAGGAATAGCACCAAAAACAAGCCCACGATACTGAGTCATCACCCTGTTCACGTTGCACCCACTAAAGGAACAGACTGGTTATTGGAAATGTGAAGATTAGTGCGCCAGCGGATGTAGTTTGGTGTTAACCAGGGGCCAGAGCGGGGGACACTGAGGGACTAATTTGAAACTGCTGGTGAATTCTAAGAAGCGGTACAGGCAAATTATTTTACATGTCGACAAAAATGATGTGTGACGTCACAAATCAGAAGTCACCAAAGTGAACGTAGCTTTGGTGTGTAACTTTGCCAAAACTATGTCAGACTCCGTAACGTTCTCTGGCCCTTTTCCTGATTCGACCAATGATGAAATGTGTAGCTGCATGTTATCATTTAACCTCTGGAAAACAACGTGGGCTTTATAGACAATTGGAAGCCATTCTGGATGGAGCTGCTCTATTTGTCTAAATCTGGCAAATAGTTTCGGGCGACAACCCAGAGTTGGGACCAGGACACGCTTCTCTGTTTCTTTTTTAGGACTGTCACAACCCATAGAGACTGTGTCTGTTCCCCGAGTGCACAGATATCTTTATAACTCAAATATTAACAGAAATCAATAACACATCTTATTTAAATGCAAAGAAATGCAATAAAGAAGTCAAATGTGGATTACTAAATGTCAGGTCTGTTTCTTCAAAATTGCTATTAGTTAAGGATTTAATTAGTGATCATAAAATAGATTTAATGTCGTTAACAGAAACAGTTAGTTGTTAGTCTAAATGAAGCAACCCCATCTAGTCATGTAAACTATCACACAGCTCGAAGCACAGGCCGAGGTGGAGGAGTGGGAGTAATCTCACACTCCAGTTTATTAATGAGCCCCAGACCTAAACAGTCCTATTGTTCTTTTGAAAGCCTTATGCTGTCAATCACTCATCCCAGTTGGAAAAAACAAAAAACAGTTTTATTTGTTATTATCTACCATCCTCCCGGTGCTTTTCTGAGTTTCTAAATGAAATCACAGATTTTTTTATCCTGCTTAGTTCTAGACTCCGACAAAATTATTATTGTAGGGGACATTAACACTTGTGTTGATGACAGCAGAGATAGTTTGGGCAGTGCATTTATGGCCTTATTGGATTCTGTTGGATTTGTGCAAAATATTAGGAAACCTATGCATAGGTACCACCACACCTTGGACCTTATATTAACCTACGGTACAAAGATCAGTCAGTTAAAAGTCTTGCCTCATAACCCTGTTGTAACCCTGATCATTTTTTAATTTCCTTTCAGTTCACGCTTGAGGACTACACTCTTCCTCTGGACAAACCCCAGTTTAGAAGAATATTATCTGATAAAACTGTTGACAAACTGTGAGTTTAAAAAAGTAATTCAGCCAGTATTAGCCAGTATTTCTCCAGTTAATCCGGAGAGCAGCCCCAGTCCCAACACAACAGATCTGTTTGTTGATACAGCCATGTTTTCAATGCAGACAGCTCTTGATAGTGTGGTTCCACTAAAAGAGAGGGTCATTAGAAATCACCCTGTTTTAATACAGAAACACGTCTCCTGAAACAAGCCACGTGTATATCAGAAAGGCAATGGCATCATTTCATCTCTGAGGAGTCACTCAGGGCCTGGAAAACCAGTCTTTTCATTTATAAGCAAGCCCTGCGTAAGGCTAGAACTAGGTATTATTCAACGCTAATAAAAGAAAACAAAAATAATCCTAGATTTTTGTTCAGCATTGTACCCAGGCTGACAAACAGTCACAGCTCAGTAGAACCTAGCATCTCTTTATCTCTTAGCTGCAATGACTTCCTCCAGTTTTTTAATAATAAAATAACCACAATTAGAGATAAAATTAATCAAATCCACCCCCTCAGAAGAGATTAGTGTCCTAACAGCTGAGTCCCAAATCAAACCATTTATAATGTTAGACTGCTTCAGCGCTGTAGATCTAAATAAATTAACCTCAGTCGTCATGTCCTCTAAAGCATCCAGCTGTATCTTAGACCCGATCCCTTCCAAACTCTTGAAAGAGGTCTTTCCCTTAATTAATGAAAATATTTTGAATTTAATAAACACTTATTTGGAAACAGGCTATGTGCCACAGTCTTTTAAATCTGTCGTGATTAAACCTCTGTTGAAAAAAACAACACTCTATCCAGGTGCCCTAGAAAATTATAGACCCATATCCAGTCTTCTTTTTATTTCAAAAATCCTCGAGAGAGTTGTGTTTTTTTTGTCAAGATTTAGACCGTACCACAGCACAGAAACAGCTTTAGTGAAAGTCAACAATGATCTGTCTCTGTCCTAGTCCTTTTAGATCTCAGTGGAGCCTTTGACACGATAGACCACAGTTTCCTGTTACAGAGGTTAGAGTCTGACATTGGCATTAGAGGATAAGCTCTCAGCTGGTTTAAATCTTATCTAACAGACAGATACCAGTCTGTTAGAGTCAATGAGCAATCATCAGTGTTCAGAGTGGTTAGCCATGGAGTACCACAGGGCTCTGTATTAGGTCCTATACTTTTTACATTTTACATGCTCCCATTAGGCAATATAATCAGAAAACATGGAATTAAGTTCCACTGCTACACTGACGACCCCCAGTTGTATCTATCAAGCAAACCCGATAAAAACAATCCTATAGACAAACTAGAAGCCTGTGTGAAAGACATAAGGACCTGGATGACGTTAAACTATCTTCTCCTAAACCCAGAAAAAATGAGGTGATCATACTAGGCCCCGGGAGTCTAAGAGACACACTATCAAACCAAATAGTAAATGTAGATGGTGTTAGTGTAGCTTTGAGTTTAACTGTTAGGAGTCTTGGTGTAATATTTGATCAAGATTTATAGTTTTAAAACACACATTAAACAAGCTTGTAAAACTGCATTTTTTCATCTGCGCAACATAGGGAAAATTAGGAATGTCTTATCTAAAAGTGATGCTGAAAAACTAGGCCTTGCATTTGTTACATCGAGGTTAGACTATTGTAATTCTCTGTTGGCAGGATGCCCAAATGGCTCCTTGAAAAGTTTTCAGCTCGTCCAAAACACAGCAGCTAGAATACTAACAGGAACAAACAGGTGAGAGCACATTCCAGCACATACAGTGTTAGCCTGCTTTCACTGGCTTCTAATTGAATTCATTAAGTTCAAAATCCTTCTTCTCACTTATAAGGCCCTCAGTGGGAAGGCCCTATCCAATCTCAGAGACCTCATAGTGCCGTACCGTCCTAACAGAGCGGTCTGTACAAAATGCAGCATTACTAGTCGTTCTTTGAGTTTCCAAAAGTACAATGGGAGGTAGAGCCTTCAGTTACCAAGCTCCTGTTTTATGGAATCAGCTCCAAGCTCTGGTTAAAGAGGCAGATACAGTGTCTACATTTAAGATTAAACTTAAGACTTTCCCTTTTTGAAAGGGTTTATGGTCAGGATATATACAGTAGATGAGATAAGCTGCTGTAGGCCTAGATGCTGGGGATGTATGACACACTGAGCTTCTATTTTCTTGCTCCGTCCTCACTCTTATTACATTATAGTTTACATTGCTGCCTAGTTCTTTGCTGTTCACAAGTTGTCCCTCTGTCCCACTCTCTTCTGGGGACTGGATACTGTTGCAGATGTCCGGCTGTTGTTAGACATCACAGTGATGACTGGACCTTAGCTGTGGCCCTTCTGAGATCCTGTCCCAACCCATGGATATTGGCTTAGACACTTTGATAATGCAGTGGTGAGAATGGTTCAATGATATTGTCAATATCACACCAGCAAATGTTATTTCATCTCATTGTGGACATTATTGTGGATTGCCTCTAGTTTTGTCACCTCTCTCATCCTCTACAGTGGAGGAAACCCACAGCAACCTCTCTGCAGTCACTCTCAGCCAACTCAGATCTGTCAGAGTAACCATAATATACAGCAACAACTGAATTTAAAGTTGAAAAGGCTGTGAATACACCGGAAACAATCTTCTTCTGCTATTTATTGCAGCAGTATACAAGTGTAGTTTAAAATGTTTTGAAAGTTTGCCTCAAAGTGATTAATTATTCACATAAAAAGACAACTTGTGTGGCACTTATGAGTGCATTTATATAGTAGACGCAACTCTTCCACATACTGCATAGTAAAAATACAGTGGGGCAAAAAAGTATTTAGTCAGCCACCAATTGTGCAAGTTCTCCCACTTAAAAAGATGAGAGAGGACTGTAATTTTCATCATAAGTATACCTCAACTATGAGAGACAAAATGTGAACAAAAAATCCAGTAAATCACATCTGATTTTTAAAGAATTTATTTGCAAAGCTACGTACTCTCGTCCGCTGTGCTGCGCACTGTCGGATCGGAGCTGCAACGCAGCGGATGCAGTGGACAACGGACAGCATGAAGCCAGATAAATTAAGGCGTCACAAACTAAAAAACAATGTTAATAAAATTATTCATTGTTGTAAGTTGATCTATATTTCTTTCTTTTTTTTTGTTTTTTTCTAAATGTTACTAAGGATACAATGTTATGCAGAGGTGTACTTCTAACAGTTCTGTAGACATATTTTGGGGGGGTGGGGGGTGGGGGGGGGGGGGCACAAAATGTTTTCTTCTTCCTAGGGGGGGTGTAACAGAAAATAATTGAGAAGCACTGCTCTAGACATGGGTAGCCACCATCATCTAAGAGAAAATACCTCGGAGGATGGTCAGTTCCTCTAGTGTAGAGAAAAATAAACAAATAGCTAATGAATAAATAATAAACAGTAATGCCATATTTCATAGCAGTAAACAATATCAATATATATATACAAATGGGCAGGTCAACAACCGTTCTGAATTCACAGTTTCTTGCCCAGGTAAGGTCATTTCATCCTCTGTCAGATTTACGGTTTCAGATGCAGGAGGAGGAAACACAAGAGATTTTCTTTTCTGCTTTGCAGGAGGCTCTTTTGCTTGAGCCGGTAAGTACCCACAGGGCTCTTTCTTATTTTATGAATGCCTGCCATTTCACACAGTTCTCTGATGGTGTAAGATTCAATGTCAAGGCCCTGGTCAGTGAAGCCTCTCTGGAATGCATAAGAAAAATTGTCCCATAAACATTTGGCAACGGCCTTTGCTTTTTGATGGGGCGTTGGCACAGCAATGGTATACCTAGTAAAATGGTCTATCATGCTGAGTAGGGATGGGATGATAACCGGTTTCACGGTATACCGCTGTATTAAACTGCCACAGTATCCAAACTGTTAAAGGTCCCATATTATGCTAAATCGACTTTTCTGAGCTTTTAACCATGTTCTAACGTTGTTTCTACCTCAAATAAATACCCAAAGTTGTGTTTTGTTTCATTCGCGCATGTTTAAGTAATTTATAGTTTGAACTACAGTCCTTTCAACGAGCTGTTTCACGCAATGACGTCAATATGTGAAATAAACCACTCCTCTCCAGGAAGTGCTCCTCCACACTCCTCCTGCCCCTCTCTCCTGAACTGTCAACAAGTGCCGTGCTCTGCAGCTCAGACACAGAGAAGCATCGCTGCTACTGTGTTAGCTTACTTACCGTCAGCAACATGTATTACTAACAAGTATTACTGCATAGCTCTACATATTGCTAGGCTACTTTATTATAGTTCTTTCAATACACTGCACAACAGCTACCTTAGGAGTCTCCAGGCAGCATACATTCTCAACTTCAGTAGGCTTTGTATGGTCATTTCCACATGTGCACCGATAAACAGAAGCAGTTAACACGCACTATGCTACGGGCTACACCATAGAAACATACACAATAAATAGTTTCTCATTTACCAAGCAGAAACCGTTCACTTAGGGCTCATGATGAGAGCTCATTCAAACCGCTTGTATAAGATAAATATTGTGTGTTTCATGTTGCACAACGCGATATGGTAACCTACATGTATCCAAAATACACTGTATAATGTTCAAAATAGTATAATATAGGACCTTTAACTGGTATTAATTCATTAATGTAATATGAGATAATGAGGCAAAAATAGAAATGCCGCAAAGATGTCGCAAAGATTTTCCGTATTGAACATTATTCTTCAAGTTAAACATTTATTCAATTTTAAAGCTGGAGTTCAACTTTAAATTGATTATTTACTTAATTAAGTAATGCACTTAATTAAGTAAATAATTAGTGCACTGATGGTCTTCCATTGGAAGGACAGGTGTGGGCGGGGAGCGCACTGCTGCCTGACGCTAACACTGAGCAGGAAAAACAAGTTGGCCCATTGCATTTGATGTGACTCAAATCAAAGAAAACCACTAAAAGGAACTGCATAATGCTGATAAACCCTTTCAATGCTTCAGTAAAGCTGTCTTTGTAACATGAGGTGACACACGGTTTCAGTGCCATTTACTGAATAATTAAAACAGTGACATTCTGGTGTTCTGTTATTGGACTTCTGTGCTAATCACAGTCTGTCCATAACAAACACCATGTTCAAGCATGAGGGTGTCTATCAGTGCATGTGGCACCAGGACATCCCGGGCTGGAGGTCGATGATCAACTTTGTGGTTGTGTCATCTGATCATTGGCCATATGTCTTGGACACTCAGGTGAAGAGAGGGGCTGAGCTGTCAACTGATCGCCACCTGGTGGTCCAATAGAGGGGGAAGAAGCCGGAAACTCAGCAGACCCAAACATACTGTGAGGGTCTGTTGGGAATGTCTGGATGAGTCTCCTGTCAGAGAGATCTTCAACTCCCACCTCCAGCAAAGCTTTGATCGGATCCTACCGCCAACACATCTTCCACTGTGAAAGCAGAGGCTGGGGGCTCGGAGGTGTCCATCACCCAAGCTGAAGTCACCAAGGTGGTTAAGAAGCTTTTCAGTGGCAAGGCACTGGGGTGGAAAAGATCTGCCCTGAGTACCTCAAGTCTCTGGATGCTGTAGGGTTGTCTTGACTGACACGCCTCTGCCACATCGCGTGGAGGTCAGGGACAGTACCTCTGAACTGGCAGACCGGGGTGGTGGTCCCTCTTTTAAAGAAGGGGTGTGTTCCAACTATAGGGGGATCACACTCCTCAACCAGGCATAGTCTTTGCCAGGGAGGCAGATGCCTTTTTGCAGATGATGTTGTCCTGTTGGCTTTGTCAATCTAGGACCTTCAGCCCATAATGGGACGGTTTGCAGCCGAGTGTGAAGTGGCCGGTATAAGAATCAACACCTCCAGGCCTGGGAACACTTCAGTATTCTCCCAGAGGAGCTGGAGGAAGTGTCTGGGGAGTGGGAAGTGTGGACATTTCCACTTAGACTGTTTGCCCTGCGACCCAGCCCCTGGATAAGGGGAAGAAAATGAATGGATGTATGATTGAACAAAAACCATTTTCTTTCGCCTATTTTAGCTGGAAAATAAGTTTCAACCAAGTTTTAACCAATACCATCAATACTCATAATAGTAATATACATAATACATAATAGTGTTAGTTCATTAGTTTTGAATAAGGGCATAAAAAAAGAACAAAATAAAATGAACATAATACATCACTTAAAATGATGTAAGGAACACGTAAGAGCAGTATTACTTACCTTTTTAACAGAAGAATACCAAAGTTAGAATCCTCTCTCCGCAGTAGAATGGCAGCTCCGCTAAGTGCCATGCTCATGTATTTATCCAGATTAGTAATAGTTGTAGACGTTCATGTTTAGTGTTTAGTTCCTGTCTTTGTATATAACTTGTTTGTAGTAATGAATAAGCAGGGTTGGCTGTGCACTCCTCATTTTTGGTAAGGGCTAAGGCTTAGAGCTAAGACAGGAAGTTTGTAATGTGCGTGTGCACAGTGGTTTAAGGAGAAAAGTAGTTCAGCCAATGTAATGAAACAGGATGTACTTATAGTAGAATTAACTGGATTTTTCTGGCTTTTTTTCTTTAGACACCTTTACAGCTGGTAAAGTCTAATCCACTTGATGTATCAATAAATGCATTACCAACACTGCCTTTAATGGACAGTCTCCATTTTCTACACCACACATTGAAAACATTTTTTGTAAATTAGTTTCTGCCATCAAGATAATGTAATCAGCATACAACAGGATACTTAACTTTACATTGTGTAAGATCCCAGTTAACCCAGTCGAACACTTCAACAAAGCAGACAAATGTAGGTTTACCTTCTTTAAGTCTGAACCTCACCACTGAAAATAAATCATAAATATGATCAATGCATGCCCTTCTGTTATTCTTGGATCAGTAGACTTTAGGAGACCCAGGCCACAGCCAGTATCCAGTGAGGGGGTCAGTGTGAAGTTCAGACCTACAGATACCTGGGCTTGCAGCTGGACGACAGACTCAACTGGTTTGCTAACACAGACCTCTCTACAAGAAGGGACAGATCAGACTGTGCTTCCTGAGGAGGCTGAGGTCTTTTAACAGCTGCTCCAGAGGTTCTACCAGACAGCCGTTGCAAGTTGTTTTATGATGTGGTCCGCTGGGGAGGCAACAACAGGAAGGGGGACGCCCCGCGCCTAGACAAGCTTGTGAGGAGGGTTGGCTCTGTACTGGGTACCGAGCTGGACTCTTTAACATCTGTGGCTGAACGGAGAACCCTCGGCAGACTCTTCTCCATCACAGACAACTCCAACCACCCCCTGCACCACCTCTTCACTGTAAAGAGGAGCACCAATGACAGGCCGTCTTGTCCTGCTCCACTGATTGGTTGAGGTTGTTGTTTGTCCATCAGACAATAGGGCTCTACAACTCCTTCCTGTAAGCTGAATGTACTAATCAGACACTTTTGCAACAACTCAATCTGCATAATGAATGTAAGCCAAGTTGCACCAATCTAATACTCAGACCAGAAAACTAAGCCCATTATAGACAATGGATTGGATACCAGTCATTAGAGTAAATACATAGGTCCAATCTACTATGTCTGACTCTATGTCTTTGGTGCTACACCGTCAGGTCTTGCGGGAAGATGACAAGATGTAGCGAGTAAAATCAGCGATATGGAGATTTACTTTTACTATAAACTACATCATTTTTATTTAGTACAACTCACTGCACCTAGAGCTGCTACTGTGGCTCTCTGACTGCTCAGCAGCAGCAGCGAGCTCACGAGCAGAGCAGGGTCAGCTCAAGAGGGAATAGTAAGTAAGAGCGTGGTATATTAACAAACAAAAAGTAAACTATCTCAACAAAAAACATTTTTATTTGTAGTGATTTTGAGCGCATATTTTTAATTCCCATTGTGTCAAAATGAGATAAACTGAACTGTCTGTCTTAATGCAGTGTCAGCTCTTCCTGGGCTAAAGGCAGGCAAAGAAATTCTATGTAAAATACTTTGGACATATTTACATTAGGTTTATGGGAAAAAAATCTAGGTCTAAAGATGCTCTGTTCTTCCAAGACCTATTCTATATTAGGTTGTTCTTTTGTTGTCAGTAACACTGGTTATGTCTGTGTTTTGGTTTTAGTAATCAGCAAATAAAACATCTCCTACTAGCACGATTAGGCCCTTGGTGTAAACTATTTCACTTCACTTTTAGGCTTGCTTTATCATGATCTTTTTCAAGAGTTTATCGTGCCTTAATTTATTATTTTTTATTGCCTTATTTGTATTTTATTTTTATTTTAACTAAATTGTATGCTGTATGCTTATTTGTCATCTTGCATCTGCGATGCTGCTGCTGGAAACCTGAATTTCCCTTAGTGCCTCTCCTGGGTTAAAATAAAGGATACAAGCTCAAGAATAAACAATAACCAAACTCCAAACCAGACAGCAAATGATGGTATAGCATTACAATAATAATCAGACGTGTACAGGGTTAAATTAAGAAAGAAAAGACAGTGCATACAAAATGTCAGGGCCAGTATTTGTGCTGTGAAGTGATCACACCATCAGCAACACAGGAGCACCTGTACACAGGGCTTATAAACACTTAATCATGAAATCAAAGGATATCACCAAAGATGGCGCAGGAGTCATGTATGTGATTAACAGATAGGAGTAGGTAACTCGCTGTACTGTAGAGCTCTCTCTTTATCAAGTCTCTCAAAAAGTCTTGAAAATTTCAAATATTCAAAGATGTAAAAAAAAGGAAGGCAGCTCGAGAATACACAAACAACCAAATTCAAAGCCAATATTAACTCTCAACAAATCTTTTTTACATCCTCTTCAGTAAATCAGACAATGTTGATTATTGTAACTGAATTACCATAATCAATGCAGTCTTCAACACAAAATTTAAGGCTTAATATTGAGTGATCAGGAAGATCCTAATTACAATTAAGGCTACGTTTATCCAGAAGTTCATATGATGTACAAACTCTTAGATCGAGAAACATTTGTAAATCATTGTTGGGCATTACAATGTAATATACCACTGCCTTTCCTCTCACTGATATAGACATAAAATTGTCATTATGACAATTTAGCCTTTTTTTGAGCATGCAGCATCTTGAGTCTCTTAAAAACTCAATGAACACTTTACAGTGTTTATTGGAAAATAATTTTAAATCCACTCCGGGAGGAATATCATCTGTGCAAAGGCAATCTTTCTTATCATCAATACATGTATTGAAGTCACCACAAAATATGTACACTACTACATCCTAACTGATGCAATCCTATGCTACTTACAATACTACACTACTAATACTAATTAACACTAGGATATAAAAAACTAAATATTCTAAATAACTATATAAATGGAAATGCCAACTAGACACTAATATGTGCTATCCTAATCGTCTTCTCCTGACTCCTCACTACAGCAGGTTAGGGTTATGGAACAAGACATTTTTATACCAGGGGTGTGAGCTGAGGCCAAGGGGGCGGAAAGTGAGGCGTGGTGGCAGTGCAATCCTATGTTACAGGGCACCCTCATGTCCAATAGGGAAATTCAACTGCTGTAGCAACCGTTCAACCTGAGGAGGGTGGCAATCATACCATATATTGATCTCAATGAACAGCAATAATAAAGCCACATTCTTACAGATCATTAACTAAAAAAAGTGGTTTTAGGGTTTAGTTACTCTTTAACAAAAATTACAACACCAACTGCAGCTCTTTTATGTCCTAACTAAGTCAATCCATACCACTCCATTTTTTTACAAGATAAATGTTGTTTCTTTAGGGACTCAAAATCCAGTCCATAGAATGAAGTAGAAGTTTCCTCAGGTCACAATTTGTATCTGTCCATCAGTTAATATTCCAGTGAACTAGCAGAAAGTCAGTGTCTGGTGCATTTGGGCAGGTATCTGTTCACGGTCACATAAAACCTGCCAGCCTGGAGTCTTTCTTAAAAGGGTCCTTAACTTTTATTCCACCAGTCTGTCCACATCAGACCTGGCTGTAGATGCCTCTTGTATACAAATATATCTAAATAGACAGATCCTGCCATTTCAGTCCTCACTCAGTTCTGTCAAAAATATGTTGACTATGCAACACCTAATTATAAATGTAAGATGTTGATTAGTACTCATGTAGTGGTTGTCGGAGAGTTTTCAGCAGTTGCTGCCTCTGACAGCACAACTTGAAGACAGCTTAAGTAAGACAAACAGGGCTATCCATCTTTCAAATCCTTTACTCCCAGCTTTTAGCCAAAAGCTGGAAACTGTGCTCTCAGGAGGGAACTCTATTCATCTTACTCTCATTCACTCAGCCGTGCTCTACCCACCACTTTTCCACTCTTCTCTCCAACTATGTCCTAAGGGGTGCTTTCTCATCTTGACCTCTCAGCCAGTTAATCTGAGGTCATTAGATGGCCATTTGTCAGGGGCTGGACAGTCTTTCTACTTCTGATTCTCTGCGACCCTTGTCACTCCTCCTCCGCTTTGCTGGCAGCACCACAAAACCAAGCACTCTATTCCTCTCATCTTCCCCTGCTCTCCTTTTCCCCAAAGCACTGATAGACACGCAGCTACAATCAGGGCCTGAGGGGAGACTGGGAGCCAGACAGCAACGGGCATTGAGAGAGCAGTTGAAGAGACACTAAGACAAGAGGGACAGGAAAAATGGAAAGGTAAAAGATGGCAAAAGATGAGAATGAATTACAGCGCTGGATAAAAAAAAAAATATAATCTGGAGGGGAACAGCAGGAAAGAATATCAACTCTCAGGAAGCGTTCATACTTGTAGTTTGACTAAAAACAGAACGTTATCCATTTGGTTTGGTTGTAAATGTCCTGGTTTGTGCTTTGCTTTTGGTCTAAATACTACTACTACTACTACTAACTAAATAGTTAAGAAGTATTGAACAGTTCAGAAAAGTTCTCACAACACAATTTGAATGAACAAAAACACATTCTATGCATTCAGTTATTGAACTTTGACGTCTGCTGCCTGATTACTTCACATGAACCCCTCCTCTTCAAAAGTGTTCTCGACAAATTTGGCCTGCAAACACTTGACACCTGTGACATCAATACTATACTGAGGCTAAAGTGGGATGGACTCAGCGCTCATATTCTAACAGCTTTTTATCAGAGTGTTGGTGGAGAGCAGACTGCCAACCTCCATCACTGTGTGGTGGGAACTGCTCTGCTGCTGACACAGACTGGTTAAATCTGCTGATCCCTTCCCTGGAGAACATTTCTATCAGCCGGTGCAGGAGCAGAGCCACCTCCATTAGAAAGGTTCCATCCCATCAGCACATGAACTGTTCACACTCCTCCCTTCTGGCAGAAGGCTATGCAGCCCTAAAGCCTGAAAACTTTCCCGTTGCCCCCACCATACGCTGTTGGATCAGAGGAGCACTTTTTATTTACTCACGTCTTGCATAAGGAATTGATCACAACTATCCTTGTAACCTTGCAAGTCAAACTCACCTTTCTTTCCTCATTCGGTTACTTCATGTGATCTATGACAGATGGACTTAGTCATGTCCCAATACATCAGGTTGTGGCCTTGTCTTAGGGTTACCACTAATTCAGTTTACAGCTCTGAAATGTGTCCAATAAAGTTAAGGGCAGCATGTTCACTTGCCTGAGGTGTATACTGTAGAAATCAGTTTTTGACATTAAGTACAGTAATTTTAATGAAATGTCAGACCAGGCCATTTTGACATGACAACTTTGAAGATTTATACCTGGAACCAGGTCCACAGTGACACTCACAAACAAGATTTGAAAAAAAGTGTACCCTTGAAATAATACCTGCCCCTCTTTGCGGAAAAATGAAAGCTATTATCCCAAGGTCTGTGAACACTGAAGGTGATTTGTTTTCTGGCCTTACCTGCAAACTGCTGAGTCAGCACGTGCACTAAGAGAACTGCTGAGCCATTGTATACACTTTGTTTCTAAATTTCTTCATTTTGTCTTAAAAATTACCCTTTTCTTAACTGCTTTTTCTAGTATTCTTCTCTTTTTTAACTGGCACTTTAGCTCTGATGTTTCAAAATTTTCAAGTGTCTTTCACTATAACTTTCCTAGTTATATATGATGATAGGATGTCATTGGCCACAGTGTTATCCAATCAGAGCAACACCATGTTGTCTACATTAGTAAAAGTAAAATTGTGTGTTGCCAAACCTAAAACACACCCATAACTGCTAGTACTGCCATCAGTGGAGTAAACATGCAGAGGATTGGAATCAAATGCTTTGCAGGACAAGATGGATTTAAGTGGATCTGTCTATCCTCTGTTGGGCATTATGAATCAAGCTTGTTTGCCAATGAGTCCAAAAATGGCTGCCCAAAAGTTGATATACTTGGCAAACTGAGCCACACACTAATGTAGCTAAGTGGAAGAACTACCAAGCTGTCTGGGTCAAATTTTCCATGACCATCCAGCTCCCATTGGCCCAGTGAGTGGAGATTTCCAATGCCTCCAACAGTTAATATGCAATTCCACAGATAGTATGTAAACAGTATTCATAAAAACAGAATACAGAAAATCTGAAAAAAATGCAGCAGTGGGAAAACTAGAGTATTAGAAGAAGGAGAAGAAGTCAGCTTTACAGTCAACCAATACATTGAATAGACAGGACACATACAGGACAGTTATAGGTCCCAGCAGTGATTGGACCTTAGCTGTGTTTTGTTTGCATGACATACCTGGATGTTTTTGTATGTATTGTGCTAATATTTAATTGTTTGTTTAATTGTTTAATTGTTTTACTCACAGGGACACTTCTATGATGCAACAAGTGGCACAGGGTATGTTTACGCCTCAAAAATAGTCCAAAGGAAAAAGAGGGCAAACTAGGAAGGTTGTAGGCATCTTTATACCTTTATTCATAATGTTTTAAGACTGAGACTAAGCACAATAAATGTTTTAAATTTGTATGGCTAATGGATTTTTATTTTTATTTTTTATTTTTTAATAAAACAATTATATACAATATTTATAAATCAGCATTTTAAAGTGTATTGTTTTCACTCCTGAAAATGTAAAACAGTGAAATGGTAAAATGTAACTCCAAAATGTGTTGTTTAGCTCATTATAGTTAGTTCTAAAAAGTGTTCTTTATTTAATCTCGAGAGGTTATTATAACCCTGAACCGAGTGTTAAACAATGAACTCTAGCAAAGTGTATCTTTTAACAATTATGAAAAGTGTGGAGCTATGTAAACCCTTAAAAAGTGTTAAAATTGACTCTGTAGGTGATAGGACTTGACTTTTTGCTGTGTACCTAACAGCGCCTTCTATTTCCATTTTTATTGGTGAATTTTGATGTTGAGCCTGATTGCAGAGTGGCTTTTATCTTGCAGTGTATCTTTGTGAGAGAGTTCTGAGCAAGGAATACTCCAGTTAGCATTAGGCTCACATCTTTCTGTCACCACTTATGATGAAGCAAAACTGATGCAACAATAGTGCACGCATAGAACACTGTATTGTTCTACATGATCAAAAGCACTTACTGTCTTTGCTGTCTGCTGCTTTCATCGCATTCATTTTTTATTCAGTTTATCCCTTCACTTCTGTCTTCCCCACCCTCTTGTTCCCTTGCCCCCCACCTCCCTCAGAGCTGGCAATATCCCTGTAGCATTGTATTGACAGACTTTGATCAAAAGCTGGCGTGATTCATTCATGCTGCCTCAAACTGTGTTCCTTCACTAATTCTCTGTAGACCTAATGAGTACCAGCAGCCTGTTAGATTGCTGCGCCCACATTTCACAGCCTACCACTCGCCAACGAACAGGCAACAGGAGATTCCAGAGAACACTGAGTGAGTGTGGACGGTGTGATGCAAGCTAAAATGCTGACTTCATGCTAAAAAGAATGAGGCAACAATTAGAGCTCACTTGCAGATTTAACTGTAATCTGAGGATTTGTACAGGTCTGTCCTCAGCACACCCCATTACAATGTGGCTATGTCCACACTAATGTGTTTCCATTTTAATGTCAGCCACAGTCTTTTATTTTTTTTAACCAAGAGAGATTCATGAGAAAAGGTGAAGCGTAGGTTTCATAACCCTCCAGAGAGTGAGAGTCAAGCAAGAGTTATCCCTGAAATGCAGTCTAAATTCTATGCAATATATTTAGTACAACTAAAGCAGAAGAAATGAACAGAATTTAAGCATTTACTGAATTAGAACACATTACATGGGCTGTGAGATGTTTTGGGCTCTGTATAAAGTGGTCCCTCGCTATAACGTGGTTCACCTTTTGCGGTCTTGCTGTTTCGCGGATTTTTTTAGTGCAATTTTGCATGCTTTTTTTTTTTTTTTTTTTTTACAGCATATTAACGCGCATTGTGTTCTGCGTCCTGATTGGCTAAGGGAGAACTCACGCATTGTGTTCTGCGTCCTGATTGGCTAAGGGACTGTAGACCACTGTCAATCAATCTCCTCCATGTCGTGTCTCCTGTACAGTACAGAATGCGTTCGGCTTGCCAAATTTACATAAATGTTCGATCGCTAGCAGTGTGACTCTGAAGTGCTGTATGTTTGCAAGTTTTCTCCCCGACGAAACCCACAATGTCGATGAAATGTTCTGCACCGACAAAAGAAAAAGAAGATGCTAAGGTTTGAACTTTGAGTGTTTAAACAAGATAGAAATGTGAGAAAATGTTAATGCCTGTCTGAGAAAAGTGTATAAAGTGTGTGGTGAGGGTTTTACAGCCTTAAAACATATATGACAATTGTAAAAAATAAAGCTACTTTGCGGATTTTCCCTATTGCGGGTTATTTTTAGAACGTAACCCCCGAGATAAACGAGGGACCACTGTAGTTAGGATGCTATCATTAATATGTAGCGGGTCAGGTGTGTGTTACTGAAGTACAGTTCTGAATTCATCCAAAATAAGGGAATTTAAAGTGACAGCTGCAATGTGATTAGATCTGAGTCAACCAGAATTTTCTTATAATACAATCTCCGTCATTAAGCATTTAGAAATCGTATAGCTACAGGGTAGGGGCTGTTTGTCCTTGTTTAGGGCCTAACCCTAACCCAAAAAGTCTTTAATCCAAAGACAGGCAGGTTACACACCAGTCTATGTGTATGAGGATGGGGTTAAAGGCCAAGCTGTAGAAGCCAAGCGTATTTAACCTGCTGCTCCAGGTGGGTTAACACAGTGTGAAGGGTTGTGGCTATGGGATCCTCTGTTAACCTATTGGCCTTGTAGGCAAACTGATGTGAGTCGAATGTGGGGGGTAGGAATGGAAGTGTATGTTTCTGTACCAGCCTTTCAAAACACTTCATCAGTCCACATCAAACTGATGTCAATGTCCAGAAAGAGATGGCAGGGCAGTATGTTGTTTGTGAAAACCAGGATCTGATTTGGTTGTAGTTTTCAAATGCATTTCCAACCAGTTACTTAATCTCACTAGTGCCACTGCACAAAGCACTGATGTATTGTAACTGACACATCAATTGCATGCTCTTTCCCTTCTGGGTGTGGATTGATTGATTAATTGGTTAAATAATACGTATTTAGTTTTTTGTTTTCCTTTCACTTAATATTTTGTCTGTCTCAGTAAGGGGTTCTTCTTTTATAATTATTAGTGTTCAAGTGTAGTCAAATTTTTGCCCTAAGGCAGTTGTTGTTAGTCCCTGTGTCACTGGCATCAGATCCACCATGACAGATTTATGCACATTTGCACACCACACTGAGGCAATCTAATGATAATCATAGGAAAATGTAAAAATAAAGCTTGTCCACATTAATGATGTTGGTACATGGAGGAAGAATCTGTATTATTTTAATAAAACGCATTGTCTGTTTTAGTGAAAGTTAGTCCAGAACTGGACAGGTCAGAGAGCCATGAAAAATGAGCTCCATTTGGAGTGTTTTTTAGTTTGGTTTGTGGCAGAGGCAGACAGAGTGCTGTGGTAGTTCATGATTCCATCTAGCAGTACAAACACATAGCTAATTGTAGTATTTTTTAAGATTATTTAAAAATATATACATGTAGTCCCTTTAGAATCTGTTGGATCTCTGTTAAAATGGTCCACACAGACATTGACATTGTCAGAGAGTGACTGGAACAGAGGAGGGAGGCTGAAGGTATGTGCGGCAGTAGAGATCACCACACACACAGCCACACATCGACCAGATCGGAGCTGCACCAAGCAAATGAACCAATCTGAAATGCAATCCCCGCCGCCCTATCAACACACACACACACACACACCAGCTTTCCCGCTTTCTCATTACCAGAGATGGATACCAACATAGATAGATTGGAGGGTTAGGATGTAGGAAATCAAGGGAAGGAAGGGACACAAGGATAATCCAGTAGAAGATGAGGTATCCATAGCTCAGGATGGGGGCTGAGGCTGGGGTTGAGATGGACAGCTGAGGATGGGCTGTGAGATTGTGTGGAATGCTGTATTAGACCCCGTGTTTATATGTGTGTTGGGATTGGGGGGGTGGGTTGGAGTTGGGGAAATTGGTGCCGGTGGGACCCAAATGACTGTTTTCCTCCTTGACAGGAGATAAGAGAGAACAAATTTCTGTACCAAAAAGAAGATGGAGGAAAAGGCCCACAGCCAATGAACAATAATGTGTCACAAAAATAAGATACTCAGATACTGGGTTTTGCACTTTGGGCTTTGATTAACACCTTGCTTTAATAACTCAATTACCTTGTGACTGTAAGCTGTACTCTCCAACTAAAGTTCAGTCCATTTAACATTATTGTTTTGGTTAAATGACATTAGAAAATAAAGAATAGAGAGTTTTTAGTTTGTATAAACCAGAGAAGGATTATTACAACAGTGCATGCTACTACTACTGCTGTGCCTTCTGCCTCCTTTTGAGTCTCGGGGCAAAGACAGGAAAACATAAAAGTGACCCACTTGGAGATGCATTGATATGATGATCCAGGTTCGACACCTCTAGCTTACTGCTGCTACCACTACTACAGATGGCTGTTTTAGAATATGCTGTTAACAGTAAACATGTAGATTCCTGAAGCTGCAAGTAAATGACTTCAATTAAAAGATTGCCTTTGCCCCAGTATGAACAGATGTTAAGTATAGCAACAGGGGGGATGTGTAATGACTTAGATATTTTTAAAACATTAGAATGTGAGTGATAAAGAATGATAAACTTGTTAATACTGAGATCCAAATTGCAATCCCAGAGGAAAACAATCCTATCTTTACAAAAATGGAGGAAAAAAACAAACGTCCTTTTATGTCTTTGTCTTTTTCTGGTTACATATTGCAATATTTTCATTGTTGATTGTGTTTTAGCCTCCAGAACCTAATGGGAACAACTGTATTTAAAGCCCAGCATCCATTTCTGAAAAGCAAGGCAAAAAATGAACAGGCTAAAATGGCGCTTTGCTTCTCTTTCGGTGGCAGGTTGATTGTCCTTCACAGTCTAATGAGTTCTGAAGGAGCCCAGCGTTGAAATGGACCGCAGAGACATTCACAGGCCAGCAGGCTGACTCATAAATAACACACCTGAGAGCCAGCCTCCGATAGGGAACCTTTAAAAGGACGAGCACTCAAAGCACAGGCTGCAGCAGAAGCAAGCAAGAAATACTCTTAAGAAATTGACACAAAGACTCGGACCTGTTTAGAAAATGTGTGCATAGTGTATGTAGGTACACATAAAAAATTTAGACTGCTATACAAGTAAAGTTAGAGCAAGTTGAAAGTTTGCTGATGTTTTATTGCTTAAGTACAAAAATGTTTTCCTTTAATACAATGTTGTATGTAGGTAAGTGCAAACTCAGGGCTTTAGTATTCATCATTCATTATTACTGTGTAATTGATTAATGATTTATTTTGGATTTGTAGGGTCTTAATAAAGTTGATGTCAATGTGTGTTTGTTTTTTGGTTTGTTTTTTTTCTCCTAATTTTGTTTGTGGACATTGTACAAACTGTAAACAAAGAATAGGAGTCTATGCTCAATAATTCAAACACATTAATCAGAAAAAAAGAACACTTTGTGGAAGTTTGATCCAAATGAGAAAGAAGATGGGTTATATTCATTGTCTTCGAGTTGACTTTTAGTTTCCTGTATTTTGCAGCATTTTAGATGACATTATGATATTTTAACTGCCTATGATTTGAATAACACTAAGTGTAAAATTAGACATTTCAGTGGCCCACACCACAGTCTTGAAAGTCTGAAATGGTTCCGAGACCATTGTTCATAAAACCAATTCTTTTTTTCCTTTTTTTTTATCTTGAGATGTTTTAATAAATGGGACTGACAAGCTACATTGTAGGGAGCATATGATTACCATAACATAGAACAGATGCTGCTCAAGTTTGACCTTATGCTTGCCTGGTAAGTGTTGGAAGATTATCACAAAATAATATTAAATGGTGTACACTGTGGGGAGGAGTATTGCTAACAGTTTGCTGTTTCCAGATAACAAGTTTATTCATTTATTTATTTAATATGGACAACACAAATACAATTGTTTAAACATGTAAAAAACAGTTTCAAAATGCTAAAATTTACAGATTTTTTGAGTAAAAAGTTTGTATTTTTTATGATATCAAAATGATGCCATCTCATAGGTTTTCTATCCAAGACCTTAATTGCCTGTTTGTACAATGAAATAACTGGCTTTAATGTGCAGGGGGAGGATTGTGACCATGACGTGATGCAGTAAGAAAAATGTGAGAAAATCACTGCATGGGTTATACATTCACATCAAGATGCTTTGTTATAATAACAAAGCATCTTGATGTGATGAGTCCCTTCTGATGAAGCGAACAGTTACAATTAGATTTGACTTCTTTGCATACATCTTTGATTTGACTTTGCACTTCTTGGATAATTTTATTATTTATGCGTACCTCAAAGGTGCTGTCAACCGGCCTTGATCTGATTGATAAAACAAATTGAAACTTTTTCTTTACATACATACATTAGGTTGCACAACTGCCATTTGGAGATATTGAGTAAGGCCTGTGTCAACTACTGCTCTGCCTAAGTGGAAGTTTTGGCTGACACATTGACTGTGTCATCTGCATTTAACTGGTAGTGGAAGGTCATTTATGTACACTGGAAATAGCAATGAACTCAAAACCAATCCTTGTGGCACTCCCATGTCATTAGAACAAAGATTGGATTTAACCTCATTACTGTCTTCACTCAAGATAAGATTTTAAAATGCTGCAATTTGTTAATTAAAATACTATGATCCACAGTGTCAAATGCCTCAGGTCTAAAAACGCTGCACTGACAACATGGCCTTTGTCTAGTGAGTCTTTTATCCTTTCCAGCAAGTGGCAATTAGTTGTTTCTGTGCTATACTTTTGTCTAAACCCAAACTGCTGAGGATGCAGCAGTTGGCTCGACTCCAGATGTTCAATTAGATGTTCTGCAACAACCTTTTCCAGAACTTTGAACACTACAGATGGCTTTCTCATTGTATTACTTGCAGAGAAAGTCAGTCTGGGATTGTCCAATCTGCCCCAAAATTCTGCTCCGGCTCTTTCTTCCAGGCCAATCGAGGGAGACAGGAATTTTTTTAACCAAAACAGTACACAGGTTTAGGCAGATTACTACAATCAAAAATAAGCACTGAACTCAAGCGTTAGTTCCACAAATGGTCCCGCCTTGAAGTCCTGTTTAAACCCCGTACTACCAGACTGATTTCTCTGTATGTAACACAATGAGAAAGCCATCAGGCTAATGTATTTGACCTTATTAAGAGATTTACTAAATATGTAACAGGCTCTAAAAAGTTACTCTGGTGGTTTTTAATTAATGCTGCGTTAAGGTCGTGGATGTAATTGCTCATATTTGTGATTGTCTTTTTGAATTTGTCATGTGAGACTTCTTTGATGTTTAAAGTTTTTTAGACTTTTTAAGTGCAAGGTCACATGCCAAATGTCACTGTTAAACCATAGAAGGCAATACTTTTACTGTACTACTACTATAGTACTACTACTTTTACTGTTTACTTTTTTAGTAAGTCAATCAATGTAGAAACAAACCTGTTTGCACTCTGGTTTAAATCTGACTTTTTAGTAAGAATATCACAGTTTATTTGGTTAAAGTCATGTTCAAAATCACTGAATTTTGCTTTTGGAATTCCTGTTCTTTGAACGTTTCTAGTTTGTTGTGATAAAGTAAACATTTTTAGTTAGGTTTCTTTCAATTAATCTCATGTCATGATCAGAGAGCCCTGTGATAAGATTGTCAGTTTTTGTCATTCTTTCTGGTCTGTTTGTAAAAATCAAGTCAATCAGTGTTTCACTGTGTCTAGTAATTCTAGTTTTAGTTCTAGTTTTTCTATCAACTGTTTATATTTTAATTCCTCCACAACTCATTTTAGTTTCATTTTGCTAATTTTTTTTCCTGCCAGTTTATATTGAAGTCATCCAGAATTATACTTTTGCTACAATTGTCAATGGTTTTTCAATTCATTGTAGTATACAGTGTGAAAGTGGATTATAAAGCACAATTACATTACATTTCATACTCGGTGAGAGACTCACCTGTAGTCCAAGACACTCCAGACTTATCTTCATGTTAAGCTCTTTACATTTAAATTGCTCTTTAATGTATATCAGGACACCCCCTCCTTTTCCCTTGTTTCTATCTCTGCTATAACATCTATACTGATCAAGTCTGTTGGAGTGTATTGATTAAGCCAACTTTCAGATACACAAAGTAATGTAGGTTTGAGTCAGTTAGCAAACTGTGCATCTAGTCTATCTTTGATAATATGCTTCTGATATTAATGTATATCCCCAGTATTCCCTTGGCCTTTGATTGATGATTCCAAATTACTTCAATTAAATTTTTATCTCCCTCTGCTGTATGGCGCGGTTGTCAAGTTTTGACCCTCGCAAGACACCATCTTTTTTACATGCTCCGACTGTTTTGGATGTGACATCTGGGTTGCAGTTTTTGAAAGTTTGAACAAGTATAGGGGTCAGGGCTCACCACAGTGCCAGGGCCAGCAGTGCTAATTGTATTTAACACCTTACTCTAATGTATGCATGTGTCAGCTGCTGAGGGCCTAGTGTCACAGATCCTCTCTTCTTATTCTCATCTGAGGAACACTGGGTCTTTCTGCACAAATTATGACTAGGATTTTTTGCGTTAAATGGCTCAAAAACCCTGGCCTCATTCTGACTGTCATATATGGTCTATAACACCATCTTAGGGGTGCTGAGAGTTAATGTTTAACCCTTAAAAATAGTCTGTTTTACGCCTATACACTGTAAAATGTAACTTGCTGTTTTAACTAAAAAAAAACAATTCCAAGGGCTGCCTCAAAATTTTAGATTAACACCAGTAAAAGTGTACAGTATAGTTGACTCACTGTTGTTAGTTTATTACACTTTTAAAGATAGTCATCACAATGTGAGAACATCAATCAATTTAAACTCATCTCCAAGTTAAGCTAATTGACATTAATATGTTAACATAACTGCCTTAGTTAAAGTTAGTTGTTTGTAATTGGGAATGCATTTTATCTTAACCATTTGTCTTAATTAAACTAATTAAACTTTAGTTGTTGATTTAGCTAGTTAAAGTATTTGTTTAAACATTGAAATACATTTTTATCTTAATCAATTGGTTTAATTCACTCAAATTAACTTTAGCAGTTGATATAGCTACTTCAATTAGTTGTTTCAATTCATAAATCATCCTCTTGAAATGAAAACAGAATTTACATCCTTTAACCCCTAATAAAATGAATGAAACTTGATCAACAAAATTAGTAATCAAGCAGAGTTTATTAATTCTTTGCCACGACATTGTACAAAGTGTTTTAAGCTTGGAATAATTTTGTTTAAAGTTCAAACTATTATTCCGATAAAAGGACATCAAACAGGCAAGTTCAACTGAAAAATGGCCTTGTTATTCATAAGTAATTTTTTTTAATCTACATCTTTTAAATGAGCTATTTAACAATCTTAACAAAATGGATACAGTAAAACTAGACCAATGGAACCAGCCACATAATTTTCAAAAAAGAAGATCCCAACTCTACAGCGGTTTTACATTTTTTTCCACAGAAGCTTGTTTTTTATGCCATGAACAAGGGAGGAACACTGCCCTCCGCCAATGTTCATGAGCACCTTCTGAATCACCTCAAAGGTATATTTTTGATCTTTGGGGTAGTCTATGTTGATACAGTAGAGAAGACCCATGAGCATGGCAACGGCAGTTGGAATATCCTTAAGGCCAGTCAGGATTACAGCTTCCTCCAGAACCACAGATACATCAATGATGTCTTGTCCATCTTTCACCATCACCAGACCAACTTTCATCCCCTTGCAGAAAACCCTTTCATCTTCAGTAGCCTAAAAGAAAAAAAAACATTCATGAGCTACTTTGTCAACAACACTGACGAAATCTAAGCTACACTACATGAACATGACACAACCAAAACAATAATATTCATAAAATGGACCAGCAACTCCCAAAAAGTTAGCCTTAGCCTTTTTTACGCATGCCCCTGACAGAGGTGCTTGGTGTGTTGAAAGAGCTGTACCAGCACAACCGCGGCACGGAAAAACTCCACGGATAGTGTCATTTTGAAAACAAGATTGTGAGGAAAACAAACACACCCAGTTTTAACAGCAAAAACACCGCGGAAGACAGTGAGACGACAGAGGAATGAGTGTTTACTTTATCTTCCTAAACTTACTTACTTAGTATTGTAAAATGTACGATTACAGTATAAATGTATGCTTGAATTATTTTAATAAACAAATGTTTTATTGAAGGGGTGAACGGTAGCAGAGTGGTTAGCACTCCTGCTTCACAGCAAGAATCCTTGGCTCACACCGGCCTTTCTGTGAGGAGTCTGCATGTCCTCCCCGTGTTACCGTGGGTTCTCTCCCACCGTCCAAAGACATGCATGTATAGGTGAAGTGGTGACTCTAAAGTGCCCCTAGTGGATGAATGTGAGAATGAATGGTTGTCTGTCGGTGTCTAAGTGTCAGCCCTGCAACGAACTGGCCACTGTCCAGGGTGTACCCTGTCTCAGACCGAAAGCTGCTGGGATAGGCTCCAGCCACCCGCAACCCCGCAAGGGACAAGCAGCAGAAAATGAATGAATATTTTATTGAACCAGTATGCTTCTGGCTCCATCTAGTGGCATTTACCATAATGGTAACTATATAGAAAGGAGAATTTTCCTATGTAGGCTAAAATCTTCACACTGCTACAATGAAGCCACTGATTACAGTGGAATTGCACACGAACAACCCCAACCAATGATGGCGGCACAATTGCAGTCTTGGACCAGGCATCTTCTATTCATATGTATGTGTATAACAATATGCAATAAAATGTCTGACAGTGCTGATTTTTAGAGACTTACCTACACAGTCCTGGCCAAGGCATCTTCTCTGAGGTAATGAGGTAGGCCCAGCAGAAGAATTGTTCTTTTCACATGAACAAAGTTCTAAAAAAAAAATTTCTGAAGTTAATAAAAATATTATTTTCTCCATGCCATAAAAATAATTGTATCTTAGGGTGTACTTGCATCAAGCATTCTTGTAAGCTTGGAGAGTTCTGGCAATTTCTTTTTTTTCACTCCTTTCTTTGAACAGCTCAAGGAACCTGTCCAGGTACTGGTCAAGCCCATTGAGCGCCTCCTTCAGTTTAAATGACGTGAGACGAGCAAATTCTGATTCAATCTGCATGATAGAAAACTCATTACAGCACAATTTGAAACAATTCTTTCATGAATACTGTACAACCCATTCAACACACCTGAGGAACGAAGAACAAGGCAGACCATCTTTCCTGAACTTGTGCTACCAGTGGCTCATCTTTGACAATGTCCTTCCTTCGCAAAGAGTAAGTATTGTCCATCATTTTGTCAACTAGCTTCCAGACAATTTTTCTTTTCTTCATTTCACTGACCAAGGCGACTCTTTCCACTTCAAGGTCATTCTCATTTTTCCCCTTTGGAAAGCCTGGCAAGAAATTTGCTTCTGATTTCTTGGCCCGTTTGATTCTTTTTGACTTTGTTGGACTAGAGGAACACTTATTTACTGAAAGCACAGGGCACCCAGCTTGGCGGAGCTTCTGTCTGAAGTTTTGTACTTTGAACTTTAAACTAAACTTCCAGCTGTATCAACCAAACACTGATTCTGGATCTTTCAGACAAGGATGCTTGATTACAAGTGCTTGAGCCACGGCATCTAGCCACGGCATCTGGTGGGTTTGGTTAGCACTGGGAGATTCTTCACAGGTTGATGACAAGCTTGATGTTTCAAGGGTAGAGTGTTTGTGGTAGGATTCTGAAGTGTGCCCTTTCAGAGTTGCCTTATCTTTAGGAAGGTCTGACATGCTTAGATTACACAGTTCCATGTCAAATTCAGGATCTTGATACTGAACCACAAGGTCCCCATCAATTGCAAACTTTGTCTTCGGAAAGTTGCTGAATTCTTCAACACTATCTGGCAAACCGTCGACAGTAACCTTTCTTATGTTGTCATCACTTAGGATGATTCGCAGTAGCATCTATGAAATGAGAAAGAAACAAAACATACAAAAGCATTTAGTATTAGTATGAACATGCTTACAATTACAACTGGGATACTTGTTAATGAATATTTTTACAATAATTATGCATGTAGAATTATCCTTAACATGAAACTTTTATGACAATAACTACCATTAGATTTGCTGAATAGGAGTGTTTTTTAAATTAAAAATCTAAAATCATGTAAATGTTTTCTAACCAGGTTCTGACATTAAGTGTATTAGTGTAGTAGCTAAAAAAAACATCTTAATTATGAATATTTGACAAGATTTGTCAAATATATAAGATATATATCTAAGAAAATATATATATAAGAAAAAAGTGAATACAATATTACCAAAGATTGCATACTTGTTATCCACAATACGCCCGTAAAAAAAAAGATTACCTTATGTATGTATCAGAAAGGCCTTTGGTGAGATCAGGAGTCTTCCCTGCACAGTGTACACTGACAGTGGAGAGAGGTAGTTCAGCTTCCTTCAGTTCAACTGGGTCTTGTCTGCTGACTTTGTTGCACCTCAGGTGGTCCAAGAACAGGGCTGTGAAAAAAATAAAGAACAAAAAAAGTAGGGCTGCAACGATTATATTGCTAATTGATTAATCTGTCAGCTAATTTTTTGAACTAATTGATTTATAATCATATAGCGCAAGGAGGGTAAATAGGAGATTTTTTTTCTTTTTTTTTAACTTAATTTAAACTAGGTGAGGCTAAAACTATTTCACCCAAGGACTTCTGGATAGAGCATATTTACAAACGATATTTTTGTACAGCTTTTGGCTTAATTACTTGTGTGGATTGTAAACCCTACGCAAATCTAGCATTTTTTTAGTTTTTCAGTTATTGATTACTAAATTGTTTTAATAACTGATTAATTATTTTTGGTACATTGTTTCAGCCCTAAAAGAAAGGCTTTTTGCATATTAACAACACATTTCATTGATAATACACAAATAATTTATGCCACTGCCCAACAAAATTAAGTGCATGTCATGGACAAAGGAGGCTGGCATTTTAGCTGATACAGAAATTGTGAAAATAACCAATTGATCGAACATACATTTAGTTTGTTTAGAACCATTTATTTAAGGGGATAAACCAGAGATAATAATATAACCTCAATGAGTCACCCATAAGAAATAATGTCAGTCATTATTGTCACATAACCTATAAGTAAATATTTTTAAAGAGAGGGCTAACCCTAAACCTCCATTTGCATTCAACCAAAGGTGCACAGGTCACGTCTAATGATAATTAGACTACATAAAAAAAACAAACTATTAAAAAAAACTGTCACAGCAAGTGTTGTGATAGAGAGAACGTAACATAATGTTAATAAAAACTTACCTGTCTGACTTTGCTGTTTCACAAAGGTCCAGTCCAACAAAAGGAACTACATTAAAGGAAAACAATGTTAGTATTATTGCTTAGTAATTTGTGGCACATCCTATCATCCAACAGCATTTTCAGAATCTGTCAGTTCTAACCACAATTCATTTGCCTTTTTATTTAGCATTTTGTTTTCATTGCGTTATAGATGGGAGCATTAGGGCAACTCACACATTGCGAATGAAGTTACCATTATATTTCTACGTGTACACACGCACAGAAGCAACAAATAACACGCCATAAATCAAGCAATTTGAACGTAGATGCACTGAACAAAAAAGTCTTTATGCACATGTGGAGCGACTAAACCAAGCCACTGACTGACACACAAAAGAAAAAGGTCCTACTCAGAACTTGGACTAACATACCAACACCCGTGAGCAACGGAGACGCGCGGGAGGAAGGACGCAAGCATGGAAGTGAAAATATTTTGTGCCTTCATGTGCGATTTTGATAATCCTAAACAGCAGCATAACAAAATAATAAAAAATAAAATGATATACCCAGATTTTCACAAAATGTACACACCACACGACCTACTTGCTAGTACCATGCTTTAGAAAGTCAGTGTTGTTTTTTTGTACAAAGACGCCATTGCAAACCCCCAGACAGACCTTAGCTGTTGTGACGAGAGCTGTGTTCAGACAAAAAAATATTTGAAAATCCTAATAGTGGTGAAGTGAATGGTCAAGTGCGCCAAGCGCACACAAGCTAGCAGGGCTAACTTTGGTAGCATCATAAAAACAATAGCCCCTCGGTTATTTACATTTGGAACTTAGCGAAATTTGTTCTTCAGTGTGTAGAAATATGTTATTTTACTTACCTTGATTGCGAAAAACGACAAGAAACGTGTGCAAATGTGCGTAGAAGCAAAAACGGTAGCTCCAAATGCCTGCCTGCGTGGTCCATAGCCGCGAACTACCCAGAGCTCCAACAGTCACGTAAACGTGGTGACGCAGCGATTTTTTAAATTAAACACGCCCACAATTACAGAGATACTTGAGTTGAATCACATTTCAGATTGAACAGAGTGTGAAGTTTCAAGTTTTTCTTTTTTGTGTAATTGAGAGGTTGTCAATTGAAAAATCGGTGTTAACACAATAGTTTAATAAATTACTTGTCAAACTCAGGGGGACATATTGACTTAATTAAAATGCAAAATAACATTTTACAGTGTAGATCTGTTGTGCTTTTTCTTTTAGTTATAATTTAATTAGAAATGTAAACACACCGCTGGATTTTCCTGTGTTTTTTGGGATCACTGCTTATTTTAATCAAATTTTTTGGAAAGCTGAGCTCAATTTCACTAGCCACATCGAGGCCTGATTACTGCAAGTGAACCACGGTGAGAGACACTATCCACAAATGGAGAAAAATAAAAAATAGAACAGTGGCGACTTTCCCTGTAGTGGTCGGCCTATCAAAATGACTCCACAAGCGCAGCGACAACTCCAACATCCAAGAGGTCACAAAAAACCCACAACAACATCTGGAGAACGGCATGCTTTACTTGTCTAAATAGAGGTCAGTGTTCATGACTCAACCATAAGAAAGAGACTGACCAAAAATGGCATCCAGAGTTCCAAGGCAAAAACCACTACTGACCAAAAAGAACATAAAGTCTCATCTCACTTTTGCCAAAAAACAACTTGATGATCCCCAAGACTTTTGGGAAAATATTCTGTGGACTGAGACAAAACCTTAGCGTGAGGCTGAGGGAACGAAAGGTGTAATGATGGAAGCAGAGGTATCAACCTTTAGTCTGTTAAGCTAAAATCTATAAATAAGGACTAAATATCCTAAATACTAAAATAGTTCTTTTAAATTGGCACTTTGCAACTTTTAACCTACAAAAACAAAGCTACAAAGCTTCAAAGTCATTTGAGATGATTCTTTGACATGGAATTGGGTAAATAAGCCTCCTCTCAGAGTCTGAGAGTGTCCAGAATCAGCACTTGCAAGTCTGAGTGCACCAGGTCACTGGCCCTGATAGTGATGTGACAAGTGACGCCTCAGGCAGTAAGACAGGAGAAAAGAACAGCAATAAAAGCCAAACAATACTACCACTAAACAGCCTGAGCAAAATATTTAGCAGCTCTCCTGTTTGTGCATCAAGCATGTTCTCAATAGTCCACACTCCGAAAGCACTGTGTCCTTCTCATTTCTAGTTTTATGGATTGATATAACCTAGCTATTATTAGACATAATGATAATTGCAACAATGTGTGTCTAAGTCTATTCCATGCAGCTAGGATTTTACTGTTGTGATTTAACAGGTTTTTTTCTGTAAATTTTACCAAAAAAAATTTCCATTTTGCCTCTGTTCATTTTAAATGAGCTTTGTTCCAGAGGACAGCGTGTCTCTAAATGGTGTTCACATGTGGTTTCTTCCTTGCTGGAAACAGCTGTAACTCTCTTTTGTGGATGGTACATGTGGCTGGGCGATAAAATGATAACGATATCTGTTGCAAAATAACTTCTCCTTGATAGACATTTTAGACAAGGTCAACGTAACTTTAATAACGTCTAGCCAATGACAACCACAATAACTCCCTACTCAGTGGCTACACCTCAACATCATGTGACTGGTAAAGAGTTACACCCACATCAGGTTTAGAGTGATGCACACAGCACCAGGAGTACAACTGCTGTCTGCTGATGGCATTGTGGGATCACTGAGCCATGACACACCCACTTATGCTGGGTTTATAAAGAGCCTAATCTCAGAAATCACCAGACACATCACTGCTTTGTTCTGTGAAAGGCAGATGCCACATCAAGCAGCAACAGGGAGCAGATGCCGAAAATAAATCACATCTGGAAATCTTCAAAATAATGATGCCATTACAGATTTGAGAAAAAAAATGAATATAAATCCATTTAATGTCGACAAGAGGGAAATAATTTCATCTAACAAACTGGAGTCAGCGTGAGTCCCTGGGAGGGGCCTTGAGCACAGATGGGCCAAGCAAAGGTCCAGTCCTTGTTGTCCACAAGTTTGATGTCATATACCACTCTGCCAACTGCTTTGAGACTGGGCCTCTCGTCAACACTCATTGCTGTGGGCTGACTCACTGATTTCTGTTTAAATATAAAAGCTCATTGGAAAAAACTTATGTCCGCCCACTATTCCTGTGTAGTCTGATGAAATGTGTTTTTATTTAATTTTTAACTGTAGTAGCTGGACAAGTAGGCTACGTCCTCTCTGTTACGCATCTCTGTGGCGCCACATGCACACCATCATACCTTAGACATGCAGCAACAGTTAAGTAGGTTATGAGGTTAATGTTAATGTAAATCAAACCAAAGTTTTTTTCTAAGCAGCACAATTCTGATATACCCTTTCAGTGCAGTTAAATTGTCTTTGAAATGTGACACACTGTGTCTGTGCCACTTACAGAATAATTACAACAAAGAGATTGTCAAAATAAATCCAAGCAGCGTAAAAAGGCTGTATAGGCAATTAAAAAAAGTGTTAGGTGCTGCTGCTGTTCTGCAGATCTGAAGTGAGACTCATAGTCCTTTTTCTCAAATCACTTGTTGATGTGTCCAAATGAACAGAGCAGTATTTTTATTTTAATTAATTCATTTCATTGAATGCATTAATTTATTTAGAATTATAGTACAATAATACTAATATTCATTCTGATAAATGTTTGAATAATAAACATTTCCCTTTGCCGAGTGGAAAATAGCATTTTAAGCTTAAACCCAATACTGTCATATTTTCATATTTTTTTCTCAAGGTTATCATACCATCAGAATCTCATACCGTCCCATCCCTGCCCCTCATTTCAGTTTGCTGCTTCAAGTGACTGGAATCATTTGTAACTAATGCCCTTACATCCCTCTCTCCTCCTTTAAAAAATTAATACAAACAACTGTGAGATTGTTGCACTTGCTTGCTTTGACTTTCAATATATTTCACTGTGTGTACAATACAGATTACAACCTTGTCATGAATGGTATTACATTGTCTTGTTTGTTATATGCACCTCCTTTATCTTGTGTGCTACCTGTGTCACTGTGCTGCCTCATTCAGGTCATTATTGTAAATGAAAATTGGTTCTCTATTAACTTACCTGGTTAAATAAAGGTTACAAGAAAATAAAGAAAATAAACTCAGGGGTCACTAATATTAACATTGCATCTGACTGACTGTGACTGCCCCCAGAACGGTTAAAATAAAGCCAAAAAACTTGAGTTGTAGGATAAGGATAACCTAGGATAGATTTACTTACTTACCAAACTGATACTTGACTGGATTCTCATAAAGGATGTACGTCTAAATAAATCAATCCCCCCACTTCACAGACTGCCTGTTCAGTCATTTTGTGTGAAACTATGAAATTCTTCTACCCTTCATGTTGAAATATTATAATTTCAATTAAAAAAAACCCTCAAAAACACAAAGTTAATTAATTAGTTTTATGTATCAAAATATTCCAATAACAGTGTTAACAATATATAACATACAACAATATATACTTGGCCCTAGTTGTATATTTTCTATATTTTTCATGCATTTGTCATGTTTTAGTGTTTTTTCCCAGATTGTAGACTTTGACAGGTGTTCAAAAAAATGATGTGTTGAGAACAGTTTGGAGGGCTGCAGCAGTAAAAGCAGAGGGCAGAGAGGTGCTTCGGTTCTTGGGGTGACAGGAGTAGATCAGGCTCATGCAGGAGGAAAATGACAGAGGGGAGCTGCAGGGGGCATCAGAGCTGTGGGAGCAGCAGAGGGAGAGGCCCAGGAGCAGCTGGGGCTTAAGGCAGGTCACAGAGAAAGGTCAATTCAAAAGGTCGAGAGGAGAGAGAGGAGCTCCAGCTGTGATTCTGCTCAACTCCTGTGATCATAGTGTCCTCCAGCCTGAAGGTACAACTGTTCATGTGTGTGTGGAGGTGGGGGGGTGGAGGTGCAGGTTTAGGCACAGGGGACCATCCCAGGGGGAGGGGTCTCTATAGTAACCTTTCCCCCAACCAGACATATGTCAGAAATACCTCTCACAGTGATGGCACCAGCGTACTTACACACACATTCACAATGGTTTTACTGAGAACAGAAAACCTTCAGTGTTTTCAAGCTACTGCTATTTTTTAATTTTTGGAAGTAATTCTGAATGGAATATGTCTGCAAAAAGGTGCTATAAAAATACATTGAATATAGCATACATGGTTTACATTTAAAACATATCATGCATCAAATATGTATCTTCACATCGTTGATTCATATTTAGTACACTCAAGAGCAGTTTACAGTGGAGCCTGTACTGTATGTCACATTTTAAAAATATTGGAATACAAGTAAGCACGCTTACATAAATATATGCATATAGAGACATAATGATGTTCCATATGATGATGCTCTGATGATTGCTTTGCTAATCTGGCAGTGAATTAACTGGAAGAATCTAGGATTAATTGTCATCTGCCAGTGCAAGCCCGCAAAGTCACTTTGGATGGCATGGTTCCACTCAAGAATACGTGTGTATGTATACTATTCCATCAAAGACAAGAGCTGCCAAAAGATGATGAAGAACGTGTCACTAGATCCAGAAATCAGAACAGTACACCTGCGGCTCTGCAGCTCCCTCTGGTGGCTCCCTCTGACATTTGCTTATGTGTACTTCATGAATTAATTAAAATATAAAGTATAGTATATATAGTAATAATTATAATTATATATAACTTTTCTTAGCTGTGTTAGCCTGATCAAATTATGAGCTGCCATAAAACAAACACTGCACTTGCATCTCAGCTGCATGAATGGTGATGTGTTCATTGGCATCTGGCATATCAGCTGATTGTTAGATGTGATTTATTAATTATCCAATTGAACCATGTGACATGCATTGTATTCATCCTGCCAAACTGCTTGTTTTGTGTTTTTTTGTTTTTTCTCATGTTAAAGCCCAACTTGTCATGTGTACAGTATAGGAACAGGTTTCACACTGTACAATTAAATTCTTCCTTTGCTGTCCACAATGAATGCCAGGTAATGTAAAAAATAGAAATAAAATAAAATCCTAAGTATAAAATAGATAAATAGGTCTAAATACTAATATACAATTTGAAAAATAAAGTAGTCCATGATTCTAGACTCCTGTCAGCTGTTTAGGAGTCTGATGGCAGAGGGAAAAAAAGAGTTCTTTAGTCTGGAAGTCCTGCATTTCCCACTCCTGTACCTCCAGCCTGAGGGTAGAAGTGTGAACAGTCTGTGTTGGAGTGGGTGGGGCCCTTGATGATGGCGGCACGTCTCCTGTGGACTTTTCTGTTGCAGAAAGTTACATCTTTAGTGGCTTATGTAAATACCCTCAGTCATCAGCGGGCAGCTCACTCTGTCTTCAGTGGTGGTTGAGGAGGGAGAGAGGGAGGGACGGTGAGCTCCGTGCAGAAAATCTAAACTCAATCAAGGTGAATATTGGGACAAACCTTACACCAGAAAGACACTGGAAATATTTTCTGAGCGGCTATACCAATGATCCAATAGAGGCACCAGGGGATCACAAGCACTTAAAGTGACATAAAGTGAGAGATGCACAGACCTGGGCATTTCAAGGAGGAATTCATCCAAGATGATATATGATATTTTTGTTTTGAAAACACAGTGTTGGTGAACACAGGTGTGGCTATGCTATTAACATACAACAAAGTCACCTTAGATTAAAAAGAGAAAGATTGATGCAGAATGCAGAGCTATGACAAAGCAGGGAAAGTATTTATCTACTAAGGTACTGCTGTGTGCTAAGTCTGTGGGAGTTCCTTCTCGCATTTATTTGCAGTGTGGGCAGTGCACTAAGTGATGTCCAGCTAAGTAAATGGTGCAAGTTATTTGTTTGAGCTGGTCTTTGAAATACAACAATCCACATTTAAAATGTGTTTTGAGTGGGGTTTTTTTCTTCTTTGTCTTCTCATTTTTTTAAAGTTTGATCCACCAAGCCTCCTTAAACTATTCAATTAATTGCTAGTTACAATGAGAGTATTTTATTAAGCATTAATGAGTTGATCGTGTTGGCCCGCCCTCTACAACAGTCCCAAGTTCTAACGTGGCTGGGACAGATTTGACAGTTTTGCTTGACATGCAGATAAGGCCAGAGATTTTCGTGACCCAACTCCAGCATAAATCTCAACGACTCTATTATTTTAAGACACAAGGGGCCCCATCCCGATCTTAACGCTATTATGAGAGTGGAGACTTAGGAATAAAGAGGAAGAACTAGAGGTGGCACAGATTTAAAGAGGCTGGATTTAAGTGTCACATGTGTTTTGCCTTAAACCCCCACTACACTAACAAATTATCAAAGTCATTTCTGAGGGTTTTTTGCCATGAAATAAGTTCAATGAGCCTTTTGTCAGAGCAATATATGTTTTGTAAAAATGTATTTGAGAAGCTGCGTGTTGTTCATTAGCTATGTGAGCTATCAGTGTGTTTTTCTGTATTAGCTTGGTTTACAGTCATGTACAGCTTGTTTTTGTGTCCAGGTGCGGTTGATGCTGACCTTTACCCTCAATGAAGCACTGGACAGAACGTGAACCATCAGAGGAACATAAACTGAGCTGTAACAGGTAATGCTTTGTCCAAAATATTTGACTTTAGATTCTGTCAGTGCTGTGCTCAGGTTTGTGAACATGATAGTGCTTTAACAGAATTAGACCAACAGTGGAGACATTTACAGAAATGATCACAGTAAGGGTCTGGAAAGTGTAAATAGAGAATAAAAGTGTAACATACAGTAACACATTTACAGACTGTTGCACACATTGGTTTAGTGGTTATTTTACTGATGTATAAAGTCTATATTCTCTATTTTTTTTCTGTTAATTCAGAAAGGGAAGAGAAGGTAAAACAGGACGACTTCAGTAGGAACTCCTACTATCACATTTCAGTGTCACCTAGCCTAGTTTAATCACTTTAGTTTTGCGGGGGGTTTAGAAGAAGATAATTTACTGTCATTTCAGTCCTTAGGTTTTTCAGACAGGTGTCTAATTTGCCTATTTTATCATATTTTATCCATAAGTAAAACTGGGCATTGTCAGCGTAGCAATTGAAATCAATCCTGATTATATTACCTAAGGGGAGCATGTATAATGTAAATAGTATGGGTCCTTGTGCTCTGGCTGGTCATTGTGCATGATAAAGATTGCTCATTTACATAGAGTGGATCCTCCAATGCCAATGTCAAACTCCATCCTCTAATAAAATGCTATGGTCAGTGATGTAAAACGCTACATTGAGATCTAAGAGAACTAGGGCAGAGACCATTAATTGGTCACTAAGTCTCTAGTCGCTAGTTCATCCTTAATGTAATCGGCCAGAGCGTTAAGGAACAAAATATGTAGAACTGAGGTGTTCTCGTCACTCTGCCTGGGGTAGCAGAGTCTGCAGAGATATGTGTTACGTAGGCCTCGTGTAGGCCCCAACCCAGACTCTCTTTGTGTTAATGTTTTATTTTGTCTCCCCAGTTTCTGATTGGCCAAACCGGCGAAGATAACCTATAAAGATTATTAAAAAGATTATAAAATGATCTGTAATGACTATATTTGCCTGTCAATCATTCCTGATTTGTCCTCTTTGCACCATGCCCAGGCTCTTGTCCAGCCTTTGTAGATGCCTTACAATTGAATGAGCTTTACACTAATCACCTCCCGCTTTAGATTGTGAAAATATGGTCCAGAGATGTGTCATATGCACAGCACAGTCTTTGAGCAGAGCAATGAGTGCAGCATACAAATGATCTGAAAGGCCAATAAACGTGACAACTACACTGATTAAAGCTGGCATTACAAAGATAAGCATGATTAATTCTGTTACGTACTGTGGGTTGACAGGTGGAGAAATAGTGCTGACTCAAGATAAAACACTGCCAAGAAAGAGGCTGAGATGATTATTCTGCTAAAAATATAGTTTTCTACCATATTTGCTTTGCTGAGTATATGTGAGACACGTTTACTGTAATCAGTAAATTTGTTATATGACAGGTCCTCTGCTATGCTGCTTTTTTTGTTTAAATAACACTTTCTGTTGGTTCTATTTAAAAAAATGTTTTTTAGTGAATGTCCACTTACTGTAAACAATATGGTGTTTTGTTTGTTGTTTATAGAACCAAGATATTGAATATGGACCATTGTAAACTAAGTAATACAGTGGTCCCTCGTTTATCGCGGGGGTTACGTTCTCAAAATAACCTAAAATTCTAAATTAGGCAAAATCCGCGAAGTAGTCAGCTTTATTTTTTACAATTATTATATATGTTTTAAGGCTGTAAAACCCCTCACCACACACTTTATACACTTTTCTCAGACAGGCATTAACATTTTCTCACATTTCTCTCTTGTTTAAACACTCTCAAAGTTCAAACCTTAGCATCTTCCTCTGTGTTTTGGGTGCGACTGCAGGTGCTTTTGTCGGTGCAGAGCGTTTCGTTGACATTGCATATCAAGGTGCAGTTATGCAGATATGCTGTATAGCACTACTCAAGATTAAAAAAAAATTAAAAATCTTTGCAAAAGAGACTCAATGTTATCTTATCATCATTGAAGGATATTACAGTATCTGATTATTTCTTTATCTTTCAAAATTTTTCATTCATTCCTCTAAACTTAACCAGAACACAGATAATTAATAAGAAATATACAAACAGAAAATGTTGGATTTTTTTATTGAATCTTTCAATCAGATCATACATAATCCGGCATCTATGACAGTTTAACCCAGTGGTAGGCAAACTAAGGCCCGGGGGCCACATGCGGCCCGTTGAGCTGTGTAATGCGGCCCGCCAAGCATTTACAAATTATTTACAATTTAAGACAGCGTATATTTGGCCATTTTTCTTCAATGCCTTGTACTTTTGCCAAAGGTATAATCAGTCAGTAGCCATATGTCTTACTTGCCAATAAACTGTTGCAGTTTTCAAAGAACATAATATCAGCCACCACTTTTCCATCAAACATTATACTAATCAGTCTGTGCAATGTCAATTTACAGGTTTTCTCATGTCATTTATATTAGTTTACAGTTTACTGGTCCGGCCCGTCTGTCAGAGTTTAAAACACAGTGTGGCCCTTGAGCCAAAAAGTTTGCCCACCCCTGGCTTAACCTGATGGTCTGATGCTCTTTCATTCATCAGCAAAACAAATATTGAAAACAGAGATAGCATCAGCCACCTCGAGAAGCATGGCTTGCTCAAAAAAACACGGAAAAGTTGACCTTAGGGATGAACTGATCCAATAAGAGGACTGGAAACTGGTCCCATTAAAGACAAAAAGCTGGATTAGATACCAGTCATTAGAGTAAAAACATAGGTCTGATCTACTATGTGGACTCTATGTGTGTGATCAAATCAGCATTGTGGGGATTTACTATTACTAATTATAAACTTGTTATAGAGTACAATACATCGCACCTGGAGCAGCCGCTGTCGCTTTGTGACTGCCCTCACTCACAAACAGAGATGCACGTTCATGAGCAGAGTAGGTTCAGCTTAAAAGGGAATGTAAGTAATGGCACGATACATTAAGAAACAAAAAATGTACAAAAACAACAAAAAATGTTTTTCTTTCTGGCTAGATTTTGAGTGCATACTTTTAATTCCTATTAAAGTGCTTTTAAATGTGATAAACTGAACTTTCTAGGCTGAATGCAGACAAAGAAATTCTCTGTAAAATAGTTTTGACATTTTAACATTGACTTTGTGGGGGAAAAAATCTAGGCCTACATTGAATATGTTGAAAAAAATGTAAAGGTACACTGTTCTTGCAAGACCTATTCTATATAAGGTTGTGCTTTTGTTGTCGGTAACACTGGTTATGTCATTTTGATTTTAGTAATCGGCAAATAAAACCTCATACTGGCACAATTAGATGCACATTTTCTATGGCCCTTGGTGTTCTATGCTTGGCATTTTTCGACCCCTGGGAGAAAACTAATTGGGGACCCCTGATCTAGGAAATGATTTAAATTCAAAAGTGAAAACTCTGGGTTGAGACAGGAGCACAGATGGGGCCAGCTAAGGTCCAATCATCAGACCCAGGGAGAGTCGGACAGAGGGACAACTTGTAAACAGCAGTATTAGTCTGTGCCTAATGATGAATTGAGATGTCATCTTCATTCCTATATTTCCTGACCATAAGCCCAATCAAAAAGGAAAGTCTTACTAACCTTAAATGTAGAGACTGTGTCTGCCTCTTGAGCTGGGAGCTGATTCCATAAAACAGGAGCTTGGTATCTGAAGGTTCTACCTCCCATTGAACTTTTGGAAACCCTAGGAATGACTAGTAAACCTGCACTTTAAGAACGAGGTACTCTACAACAATATAGCATAATCAGGTCTCAGAAACAGGACATGGCCTTACCACTGAGGCCTTGTAAGTGTAAGAGAATTGGGTTACTGCCTTAGAGCTTCAAAGTATTGGAACACATAAAAGGACTGAAGAGAGTCTGGATGTCTTAAGCAGGAGAAGTTTATTACCATCACATACAGGCCCGGAGACAGTTGAACAGTCAACACAGCATAGTATTGAACATTCAAGTCTGGCTATGCTTTCATTGGTCAGAGCTTATAAACCTCATAGAAGGTCAATACGCAAACAGTACAATAACAAAAGAGATGTTATTCAGTTGTTATTCAGCTGATTAGGCTCGAGGTTGGAGACATGTTCCTGCAGGTGTCTGAGTCTATCTGTTGACAGAGCCCAAGGCTCAGGGCATCACAACCTTACAATAGATCCCAAAATTCTCTAACAATAAGGAACTGAATGAACTGAATTCAATTTCAAAGAGCTGTGTGGACATGCAGCCAGCAGAGAGCTGCAATGACAACACCCTGTCAAAATAATGGCATTTTTTTCAGAAAACACAAAAAAACTGAACCAAATATTGAATATATAATATGTGTTAAGGGTTAGTCTATCCAAGCATTCAACTACTACAACCATCTGGTATATTTAATGGATTTTATTTAACTTTTATTCTATTCTCCTTCTATTCAATAATTATTTAATATATAGATATATAGTAAGTATAATATAGTCAATAAGCATGCTCCTTATAAGAAATACAGAGTAAAAGGTCACGTGATCTTGCGTGGGCAAAAGCTAGAAAAAGTAAACTGACTCTGGACTGGCAGAATGTTAGACAACTGCAAAATTCTTGTACGGTTAGAATCAGAAAAGCTAAAGCTGATTATTACCTTTCTCAAACCACAAAGAATTTGAAAAATCCAACAAAATTCTGGAATACTATTAAATCATTACTAATCTCTTTATCAGAGAATAATACTATTCTCTTAATCAGAGAATAAGAGATTTCTAGAGCAATTACAGACAAGGAAAAAATACTTTATTGTTTTAATTTTAAATTTAAATTTAAACATTTTACAGCTTCTGGATTTCTTTTTGAATCTTTTAACCCTGCCCCTGGATTTTCCTCAGAGGTGCCAGTGGGGCAAAATCACCTGCAGCCTACCTTTAGCTTTAATCCAGTGATGGTCTATCAGGTACAATGAGCACTTCAGCTTGTTGACACAGTTAAATCAGACGGTCCTGACTTTTTTTAGATCATTTCTGCTCCATTAACATACATTTATAATCTCTGTTTGGCAAACAAAATACCAAACATCTGTAAATCAGCATCTGTTCTTCCATTACATAAAGGGGGAGATCCTTTTATCCTAAATAACTATAGGCCTATTTCGAAATTATCTGTCTTAGCTAAGATATTGGAATTTCTTGTCAAGGACCAACTAAAGGACTTTAGTACCACATCTGCTGCACTAAAACTTGTAAATGATTTTATTGAATGAAAAAAACAACACTGTGTTGCCCTTGTTGACCTTTCAAAACGCAGTCAATTGCACTACAATTATCTGTACAATTTTGTGTACTGTAGGCATGTGCATCAGTAGACAAAAGAGGCCAGGTCAATGGCAATGGCACATTGATTGATTTGTTTTTAATGTATTGTATTCTGGCGATGTCTTTTTGCCTGTGAATTACCCTTTTCAAACTCAAAATATCGAAGCACATATAGTGCCCTTGAAAATGCTGGTTTATTGACAAATTTAAGCCAGTGGGTAACTCAGAAACTCTGAAACAACTCTTCTTCAACTTCTTAATTAGCATGCATGTATCCATGACATATGTGTTGTTTGTTTAGGACATAGTGAAATGAGTGAAATTATGGCATGAAAAATGCAGGGACCATATCCGATCAAACTTCACTTAACTTAAAAGCTAGAGATAATTTGGTGTGTCTGTTTTTGTACATATGCCCGATTTCATCTCACAAGCTATACTTAGTGCCTTTACTTTAGAAATAAGGCAATACAAGCATTTAAAACTGGTGGAAGCACCCACTCTCCCATTCACATATTTATTTTTAAATGTCGGTAAAATCGCAACCAAATATGATCGAGCAAAGAGTTACACTTACATATCACGTATTGAAGGTGTCCCAGAGCATTGTTTCCTTCCAATAAAGGGTTTGCAGAAATCCAGTAAAAAACACACATAAAAAAAACTTGATAATCCAGCCCTGTTACACTCTATGGCTCTCATTTGCCGGTCACAGCACTTCCTTTGTTGCAGAATATGTCATTACGTTTGAACATGAACTATCACATGGTTTTCTGGTTTATGAAAATGAGTGTATCTCAAATATTAGGTTATGAACACATTCAAAATACATTTAAAGGATTCTGAGCAACTTTTTACATTTACAATTACATTACAATTTACCACCAGGACCTAGCGAGGCCCACACAACATGGGCCCCTCTGCCAAGAGGAAATGCATGCAGCCTGCAGTGGAGGAGCTCCAGGACAATGACAGTGACAATTAGGATAATAAGCAGCTAGCACCACAAGCCAAGAAGCCCAAGTCAGCAACCAGGCCAACCACCTGGCACAAAGTTGACCTGAATAACACAGCCCTACCTGAATACCTGCCCCCCACCCCTGACTACATTAAAACTCCCTTTCAGGTGTACCCTTTACAAGGTACTGTGATGCCCAAGTCTTCAGCCACATTGCACACCAAACCATTCATGCTGCTTACAAGGACATCAACACCACTTTCACCACAAATGACAATAAAATAATGACCTTTCTGGCCATCCTAATCTATATGGGGGTTGTTGAGCTCCCATCTGTTGAAGATTACTGGGCCATGGAGACCTGGGTCCCTCATGGGGGCAACCTGATGTCCTCAAATAGGTTCAAGCTGCTGAGAAGGGTTATCCACTTCACTGACAACACCGACATCCCTGGCACAGTGACCTCTTCTTCAAAGTCCGGCCACTGTTCAGTTTCCTCACTGCTTCCTTTAGGCGTTAGCCACAAACCTCCAAACTGTCTGTGGATTAGGGCTGCAACAAACGATTATTTTGATAATCGATTCATCTGTCAATTATTTTTTCGATTAATCGATTAACAATTGGATAGTGATGTGAAAGTGAATGACGATGTGGTGGACTTAGGCAAATGTGCACACTTCTAGGTGCACATTTGTGATTCTACAGGTTTTTCCATAAGTAGAAACACAACTGTACCTAGAAGTGTGCCACACAAGGACTACGTATGATTTTGGGAGTGTATTTTAGCAGCTAAATTCTCTAAATCTAAATTTGATTGTGGTATTAAATTATATTTGATTGTGTTCATGAATTCCAACATATAAGCTTCATTCTAATAAATTTAGAAATACCATCAAAAATAATACGTCTAGCTTAAATTACAGTATATGAGTTTTTCCCCCAATAAAACATTTATTCCTTCGTGCATCTGTGCACAGTTTTCAGGGATATACAGAGTTTGTGGATTCATTTTCCTGGGCTGCATTTATTAGACATTTAGAAGAGCAAAAGGACAGTTTGTGTCAGTTTTCTCAGCGGGTGGTTAATTATGTTATAATTTTATGATATGAATAGAAGCGAAATAAACTGAAAAGCACTTAAACAAGATTTAAATCTGAGGGGATTATTCTGCTCAGTTTTCAGCTGGGAATGTGAAGTGGTTCTATCTCCTGCTCCAGTTTAACCATGCTTATATTTGAAGTGCTCAAGAAGCGAGTTAGTCCTGAGTCAAACACATTTACAGTGTCCTGTGGTTTTACCTAAAGTGCTTCCACACTTTGCGTGACTTAAATATATCTCTTCTTTCACCGTTTTTGCAGTTTGGCTTTAGCCTCTGTCGTGTTTTGAAATGTGCTCTCCCACAACCTGTGGAGATTTTGTGTCACGTGACCGATACGATGCGCATCATTTGCTGGCTGTTGCTTCTTGTGCTGTGCTGGTGGATCACAAACATTCATTCATTCATTCATCTTCTACCGCTTATCCCACTTTGTGGGGTCGCGGGTGGCTGGAGCCTATCCCAACTGCTTTGGGCCTTAGACGGGGTACACCCTGGACAGTGGCCAGTTCGTCGCAGGGCTGACACTTAGACGTACATTGACAGACAACCATTCACTCACATTCTCCACTGGCATTTTAGAGTCACCAATTCACCTATACATGCATGTCTTTGGACGGTGGGATCATAAGAACCCACGGTGACACGGGGAGGACATGCAGACTCCTCACAGAAAGACCAGAGTTAGCCAACGATGTTTTTTGGGTCGGCCGGGATTCGTACTCACGACCTTCTTGCTGTGAAGCGGGAGCGCTAACCACTCCGCTACCGTGCACGATCACAAACATATGGTGGCTCATTACTGCTCCCTTTTGGGAGATGGTGTAACAGCACATGATCAGCATGTTAATAGTTAATACCATGAATTATAAATGTACGACTGGCACCGATTATTTAATGACTAAATTAGTTGTCGATTATTTTAATTAATCGATTTAATCGATTAGTTTTTGCAGCTCTACCGGGAATGAGGTAATGGTTTCCTACAAAGGAAAGACAGCAGTGAACCTGAGGCAGTACATCAACAGCAATCCAGACAAGTGGGGGTTTAAGTAGTTTGCCAGGGCCTCTGAGGATGGTTTCATCAATGGCATCCCAGGTCTAAAAAAAGTATACTTAAGTAGTGTTTTTTATAACAACACTTATTACACATAATAGAACATTACTAAGTGCATACTAAATGTTATTTTGGAACAACTTTAAATACATTTAGTGTGTCTTTATTTGTGCTTTAAGTCAATTTCAATTTTCATACAAATGCACTTTTGCAAATATACTTGGTAGCATATCTGAAGTATACTTTTGTAATACATTAAGACATAGAGCATTAAATATGTCATATTATTAAAAAAACATAAAAATATATTTTAGTAGCTTTAGTACATTAAATAAGCTGCAAAAAGCCGTGTCAAACAGCACTGTACTCACTGTGAGTTCTGTAATGATGGGTCAAGCCAGCCAATGGTAAACAATATACCAGCGGGAAGCCTACAACGCTATGCAGCTGTTCTGTTTACTGGCTCATCATTCTGCCAGATATCAAAGGTGAGAGCTAATAATATATGGCACAGTCATGTGTGAACACCTCTCAGGTCTTTAAATTAAATCTGGAATTTCCAAACGCCCCGTTTCCTTCTTGTCTCCATGAGCCTTTGGTTGGTGACCAGGCAAGACATTGGCTTAAACCAAGTAAGTACAGATTAGCTCTAATGCCAATGTAACTTCATGTTTAGTCAGGTTTTTTTTTAACTCGAATTTAACTCTTTCTTGCCCCACTAGTATCTACTGTTTATAAATGTATTAACAAATTGTCATTTTTTGTTCAGGCACAGCAGCATTTGAGAAACTCACAGCAATCGTGTTGTCTCTACGTCTTGTTAAAGACATGTAAAAAATAAGTCCAGAATACCACACCCCTGGCATTTCCACATCCTCATTCTGAGGTTCTCTCCTAAAAATGTAGTGTTCTCCTGCACAGGAATGTTGTGCAGGTAAACAAGAAAATTCTGTATAATGTTGTTGCCTGTAAAAAACCCCAAACATATTTGTAACTTAGTAAAGGTATCATTATTAGGCCTGAGCCCCTCAGCAAAGCGCACTAATCTAAGTGCGTGAGGCGCATTAAAACTAAGTCAATGATGAGTTCAATGATGGAACCCTAGTCTGCTGCTGAAGCTCATCGTCTGCTGCTGAAGCTCATCGTCTGCTGCTGACACTCATCATCTGCTGCTGACGTTCATCGTCTGCTGCGGGGCTCTGAAGAAGCGCTGTGAGAAGCTGCTGGGAAGGGAGTCCAAAACGATAAATACATGTTCCAAGGTTCTAGACTAACTTCTATTTTCTCATTAGATCACTACATAAAGTTAAAGGCGACACTACAGACTCAAATTTTACATTTTTTTCTGTATCCTGTGATCCCCTACGGTAGCCCTGCAGGGACACGCTGTTCTCAATGAACAAAGTGGAAATAGTCCTTTTTTTTATTTTGATTAGGCTAATGCTTTTATTTCTTTGCCATGTAGTGAAAGGAGCTTGTGTGACGAGTTCATAATACATCACACTTGGAGCAGTTCAGTTTTTATTTAAAAAAGGATGCAGCATAAATGGGGCACAAGGCTTACAATAAGGAGATTATTTGTGAGATAAATTCCCAACAATATCAGATAAAGGAGCATTAAAAGGGCTATTATTTGAGGTTGAATCAGACCAAAAAGAATGGGAAATCTTTTAGCATTTAAAGCTAATAACAGCTAAATCTGTAAACATCATGCTTCTTCTTCCTTATTTCCAATCTTATTCCAAATATAGTGACTTCTTCTTCCATAAACTCTTAATACCATCAAAATAATAATGAATTTGTAATATTTTCTGCTACAGCTGACATCACACTACACAAGTCCTCTCCTTTTAACTGTCAAACCAAACCAAACCAAACACATGCCTCCAGGACCCAAGGATGCACTTTTTTGTTTGATATTGGCCTGAGTTGTGGTTTTAGACTTTGAGATGACACCGTTAGCTTCATCAGCATCAGATGAGCTGTTTTAATTTCAGCCTTGAGTATTTGTTGAAAAGGGAAAAGTTTGTTCTGTAAATCTGTACAAATGTCCTTTTTTTTTTATTACCTTGAACTGAAACACCTAGTCTTCTGTGTTTCCCAGTCTCTGCACTAAATACTGTGTATGTACTGTATATATGTTCTGTATGAATGATTACTCTAGTCTCTGTCAGTGTGACGTGCCAGGTTTGCTCTGGTCGAACCTAAAACACACTGTATTTTATTATTAATTCAATTATACATGTAACAAATCAATGGAAAAAAATAGTTTTATACAATATACTGTGCATATTTTATTTTTATTTTCATGATGAGAAATATTGTTGTATGTTTATTTTAAGGCTACTGTACATTTAATGGATATTGAGCACTTAAACTGAGTCATTTTGCTATTTTAACTGATAATAAATTGAAAATTAGAGCGAGTTTCCAGTTCTGGGAGTTGAGAGGCATCGAGCTGATCGTGAATAGTTTTGATTTGCTTGAGCACAGCACCCAGCGTCTATTCACATATGAGCTGCACTTATTTTATTGACAAAAAAAAACAAAACTTATACAAATACTAGTATTAATGAAGAAAAACCTATAATGTGTGTGCTGTGGTGCAAAAACTGACTAAATAAAGTGACGACACGTCTGAACAGCAACAGAATAAGAATAAAATCACAAAATTAAGGTCATAACCTGGAGACAGTCAAAAAACAGAGACAATCCAAGGCAAGCTGTTCACTTAAAATCTCAACTGTGAGGCCACCATCCAAATCAAGATTCAAAATTCAATAGTTTATTAGCATTTCAATGAGAGCCTTGATTAGAGTTTGTCTTGGTGATTGCTCAAAAAACAAAAACATAAAGAACAAGGAAGATGATCCAAAACAACAAACAAATAGACATTGTGCATCAATGAATAAATACATGTTGTGTCATGTGTTAATGTAAATGTCATTGAATAGGAAGAAAGCATAAAAAAAACAGATTAAAAACATTTCTATATTTAAAAACTGCCAGAAAGTGTGTGGTGCTTTGTGAGAATTCTACAGCTGAGTTTAAAGAGTTTAAAGCCTCACAGATTCAGGATCTGTGTTGTTACAGAAGCAACTACTTCTACTTTTAAATCTTTTTCCTGAAGCAAGAGGAACAAAAAGTGCATTTTCTGGATGTGAAGGTACTTTTCTGCTAATTTTCTGCCCTAACTTTAAAATGGCGGAGACATAAATATCAGTCGTACTCAGAAGAACTTGGCCAATAATTCTTTATGCAGTTCTAACTTGCTTTTGTCATCACTGTGATCAAATTTACATGAAATAAAAATAAAAGGAGGAGCCAAGGACATATGCAATGATTTAGTTTTACAACCAGGAGTCCTGTAGTGCTAGCCACAGGAGAGCAACTCCAATTATTTGTTTCAAAAAGTCAAATAAAATGGCAATACATTGATGTGTAAATGTGTTAATGTTTAAAAGTATTACAGCGGCGACCAACATCACAACGTGTCACATGATTCCTTCCATTTGTTTAACAAATTCCGAGCCACTGAAGGTCATTCTGTTTGAGACATTTTTCAAAGACACAGACACTGAGAAGAGACTGAGTCGAAACTCAAAAAACTGAGAAAAACAAGATCAATTAACTTTTGGAAACTGTGGAAAAGGGCGGGATAACAACAGCCCACCTTTTTTCCTGTGACGAGGCCGAGGCGGAGAAACAGGTTCGAGAGGAGATAAGTTTGTGCAAAATGTGTAAATATCTTGAGGTAAAAATGTGTAAATATTTTGTTGAATTCAGAAGAAACTAAGCTGTACTTTTTCTGGAAATGTTTATGTTGCTGCTTTCCATCAACGTTTTATATGTTTCATTAATTCAGCAGAGGTACAGAATAGTCTGTTCTCGTGTAAATGTACAGTCTCTGGGCTATTTAGCAATTTATAAAAACACATTTCTGGACAGTTAGAAATATAAGACATCACAGAAGTGAGTGAGTTTGAGTTGAGTTGAGTGAGCAGCATTTCTTTCCTTTTGTCTTTACTCAGTTTATAGAAAAAAAACCCTCATTTACTTGAACTCAAAAAGACACATATATGATCATCCTTACTAAAATATTTTTGTTCTTCCCGCAGACATGATCACCCACAATTCACACAAACATACACACGAAAATATACTACACAAGTATATAGTTATTCTTTCTCTGTAAATAGTTTTTAATCATATTGTAAATAATTTATTGTTTTATATTCTATGTATTCTAATTTTTGCATTTATATTTTGTGAATCAGTGAATTACTTTATTAAATTCTTGAAAGAAATTAAGTGTTGTCTGCAGCTGTTCTGTACACATATTTGGAGTGTTTGCAGTCAAATATAAACAGACCAAAATCCAAATAATTTAAATATAACATTTATTTTTGAACAAAATAAAAACAATATCAGTAAATTTGTACAATAAATAAATAAAAAAACAACTATTTATTTGTTAACCTCTCTAGGAGGGAGAAAAACGGTCGCTGCGCTCACGCGCCTCTCTCTCCCTCCTCTCATCTGCCTTGCGCTGATATTCCATATCCTCTCTTAAAAGGGCAACGGGTCTTCCTCTCTCTTCCTTTTCCTCTGCCTTCTGTCCCTTTCTTCTTCTGCTCCTGCTTCCTCTCTCTTCTTCCTCACTTCTTTCCTCTGTATCCATCTGGCCTGCCCCAACATCAGCGCTTGGCCCTGCCTCACTCTCCTAGATGGAGGCTATAAGGCAAGGGGTCGAGACCGCCGCCGACTGCCCTAGAGCCTTGTCCATGAGGGTGAAGAAGGGCAAAGTCGCTGCTGTTGGCCCTCCATCCTCTGCCCCTTGCCCTGTCCTGGGGCACTTGCATTCCTGAACAGTGAATACCAGGCTTACTTTTTTTTACATGGCCTATTATTTTGTATTTAACTTCTTTAATTAAATCTTAACTTCTGAATTGAACACTATTTTATTTTTTTCTCACCTTGTATTTCGTTTTAAAACCATTTTTTCGGGCATGGGATAGGGTCACAGACCCCAAGCACAATTTCTGAATTCATTTCAGAATGAACCTGTGTAGTTAAAGAACCAAAGGTAAATTAGAGAGCAAATATTGCATTATAAATGTCTCACTTATAGCCTTGTGCAGCCGAGTCCCTGCCCCCAGTGAAGCGCTCCTTGCGTTGAGCACGGAGGTGGATGAACGCCTCTGTTTGCTCCCTGGTTTAATGTATGGTGTAATGTATTCTGTATTATGCGAGGTAAAATAAAGGTGGGTAATTTAACTTTACAATAGCTGTTAACGGTGCTGTACATAGGGGGGCGGCAGCTAGCGCTAGCTGCCGAAGCCACATAGCAGTAGGTGATTACTCCGTTTTAGAAAATCATACTAATAACACTACCTTAAACAAAGCATTTCCAATTCATAATATTAAATTCATACTTACATTTAAACTGAAAATTGGACATCTTTGAATGCCCGGCTTTGTGTCCCGCCATTTTTAAAAACCACAAAATGCATTGTGGGTAAAGGCGGGAGGGGCAAGGCAATGGAGGAACCACAGATGTATCCTTGGTATTCTGGCCAAACGGAGGACATATGCCTTGGTAGGGGGTGCCTTTGGCAGCAGGTGATGACGTGGATGCCTTCTCCAGCCCCTTCGAAGGCAAGGTACCTTAACATTGAGAAACAACAATTATATTATATTATATTATGTCCTTGGCTGATTGTGGCCGACTCAAACATCGTCGGCTAACTCTGGTCTTTCTGTCAGGAATCTGCATGTCCTCCCCGTGTCCCGTGGGTTCTCTCCTAGTACTCTGGCTTCCTCCCATTGCCCAAAAACATACATGTATAGGTCAACTGGCAACTGGTATCCCTAGTGAATGAATGTGAGAGTGAATGGTTGTCTGTCAATGTTTGTCTCTAAGTTTCAGCCCTGCGTCGATCTGGCCATTGTCCAGGGTGTACCCCGCCTAAGGCCCAAAGCTACTAGGATAGTCTCCAGCCACCTGCGGATTAAGCGGTAGAAAATGAATCCTGGTGTGTGGCAGCTCGCCTCTCCGTCTGCACCAGGTGTGAATGTGTTATGTTCATGTTAAAGGGTTGAAAACTGAAGGGACTGTGAGCTCTACAGTCGACTGGTCTGAGAGGAGTTTATATCCCAGAGAGGGAGGGGTTTAACTAGAGTTTTATCCAATGAGAGGCTGAAGTAGTATCAGTCTGGTTCAGCAGGTGAAGGGCCTGTGTTGGTGTCAATGGGGGAGTGGTCTCCACCTGAGGAAAATCTTACCTTTTCTGAGGTAGATTCAGCAGATTCAGGTCCAGGATTGGCTCTTCTGTACCTGATACCTGATACCTCTTGGTCTCGGCCACAGATCACTGCACTCCTTGCTGCACTGAACAGCACAGACCACACTGCTCTGTTTGTGCTAGGGGTCTTGTCCTTGGGCTGGACCAGTCACTGTCGGAGGGTGTTGCCTGGTTTGAAATGTAGATGTTGTGTTAAAAAAAATCCTCTGAGGCTTTTCTGACAGCCTGGAGACTTATAATATAATAGGGTTATAAGTGTTACTTCTTCTAGGATCTGGTACTTCTTTGAGGAATTAGCACTGTTATTCCTTATGTTTCTGGGCTATTCGAAGAGCTTTATAACAGGATTCATTAACCATCAGAAGCCCAAGCATTGATTTTATGGATATACATTTTTTTTCTCCCTTTTAACCCTTTTGTAATAGGCATCTGATCAGGAAAATAACATTATTTTTGCAAAATTGCAACGTTGGGTCTTAGTGTGTGCAAGAATCACCGGTCCACAAAATGAAGATGAATTAACATTACAAGTGCCTTAAAATAAACTTTAATAATAACAGTAACAGTCAACAGTTAATAACAGTTTGAAAAATGTTAGAACTGCAAGAAAAATACAAAATATTTCATAGAACTTTATGGGTTGATGCAATTCTATCCAAATGAAATGAATTGATTTGATTTAATTACTAAACCTTAAGGTTAATGTCTCAAAATGCCATATTTTAACAAATGGCTAACTGATATTGAGAGTTTAACTTCCCTCTGACATTCTAATGCCCTGTAACTATGTGTCCACTATTAATTTTAACAAAATTTGCAATTTAACTAGTTTAATGCAGGGGTTTTTACAGTAACAGTAAATTCATATGTGAGAGTTATCTATTGATTCCATCTTTGTCGAATTCCTTATTTGTGAAACTCAAGAAAGCAGTTTTTTGTCTCTGTGCAAAAATGCAGTTGACATATATCCATCCTTGCAGTGCCTGCAGCGGCCTCTTTTTTCAGCTCTAAGAGGCAGGTGGCCCACGTTGTCTTTGCAAACATCAGGTGAAGGGGCATTTTGGGCAACCCTTTTGAAACTTGAACAGGTCTTTGTGTCATCCAGTGATGGTCTTCTTCTCTTCAAGGTATTTGCTTGCTATTAGAGAGGTTGACAGCTGAGCTTGGAAGTGCCTCCTGTTCATCAGTTGTTTTGCAGGGATCTTCAGTGCTTTGCAGTCTCGCTTGAATTGCAGCCACGCATTGATGACTGCAAGGATGATGGTGTGCCAGAAAATGTACAGATACCAACGTTTGGACCAAATGTGGAACTTGTACTGGGCTGTTAATGAGTCAAGCAAATCAATCCCACCCATGAACTGATTGTAGGCCTTCACAATGGATTTGTCCCACCGAGAAACCTTGTCAACAGGGTGAGGGCCATGGAAAGTAGAGAGCAGAGTGACTGGCCGGTTGTCATACCACCTAACAGCACAGATGTTATGATTTTGTTCCACCTGAAAGTCATAACTCCTTCTGCCTTGTTTCTTCAGCTCCTTCTCTTCAACTAATCTGAGGCTTGGCACACGAGCAGAGTGTAGTGTTCCCACATAGTGGATCTCATGCTCTAAGAGTTTGATCATTAGGGGAACAGATGTGAAAAAGTTGTCTGCGTTTGTCCCTTTTCTGTTCATCTGAAGCAGTAAGGTTGTTGACAAAGTGGATGGATGAAAGCAGGTACAAAAAAACGGTTGAGAGGCTTTATGTCAGCTACTGGCCCATAGCGTGTGTCAGCTTCCCAGTAAACCCTGACACCAGGCATTTGCACTATGCCCATTCGCAGGTACATGCCAATCATTTGTTCCAGCTCTTTAACAGATGTGTCTGCCAATGTCCCATGTTTCTGCAGGCTTTACTCATTGCTCATAATCATCACATCCTGAAGAATCTCTGATGACACAAACCTTTTGAAATATCGCAGTGGTGTTTGCAGTGTAAAATAGGGGCAAGCCTCAAAATCAGCACCTGTAAAAGTTGCCTCAGGGTTGATGAAGTCGTTTTTTAACCAGCGAATGCCTTCTGCATTTTGCCTGTGCTCTGTCTTCGCTGTCACTGCTCATTTTGTTTGTCTGAGCTGGGCTTTCACTCTCACTTTCATTATTAGCTAAAAGGTTCTGATCCTGGCCATTCTGTGATTCACCTTCTTCATCTGTGTCACTGCTGTCTGATTCAGTTTCAGAATCACTGGTATCTCCATTTGCAATGGCCTCCAGCACATCCTGCACTGAGTATACTTTTCCTCTTTTTGTCAATGACATACTGAAACATAAATCAATTTTATGATTTAGATGTGTAATGTAACACACCTCAGTTTAAAGCTGTATTATGCCCACAAATATATTTTGTATTGCTACCAATCACTAAGTGATAACTATGCATTCTGTATGACCAAATCATGGCCATTAAAGCCCAGTGTTGCGTCTTTACAACATTCATACAAGTCACTATAAATCATGTACATTACACTAAGTATATCCATCCTTGCAGTGCCTGCAGCGGCCTCTTTTTTCAGCTCTTAGAGGCAGGTGGCCCACGTTGTCTTTGCAAACATCGGGCGGAGGAGCATTTTGGGCCCCATCCCGCCTAAATGTATCAATATCTAACAGTCAAAAATGTTGCAATTTTAAAGTTTGAGGTCTGGGGTGTTGGGATTTGTAATTTTTATTTATATTCAGCAGCAATAGGCAGTACAAGAGTGTTTTATACACGTTTTGCAATTTTGCAACCGAAAAACCCCAACCTCATTACATCTGACCCACAAAGGCAAAGTTGCAGTATCTGCAGTAACAGTAAAACTGAGAGATGAATTTTATGTTGTCCCACCAAATATGTTACAGGGCTATGGGTGGTAATGTGGTAATTAATGTGGGTTATATTAAAATAGTAATGCTTACACATATTCATTATAGTTATATAGATCATCTGTTAGAAAATTAGTTTTGTATACCGGGATAATACTGTAAATTTGTAGTTAGCCTATTGCAAAATGCGAAATGTTTTAATTTTCTAGTGATTCTACGTCTTTAATTGATAAATACAGATATTTAAATAGTATTTGCTAAATACACATTTACAGTTTTGTTTATTGCATGCTAATAAAACATTTTTTTATCTGTGATCTAAATATACCAAATATTGTACAGTATGTGTTTGTTGCCAAAGTTTGGGAAGCCTTTGTCACTAAAGAAGTGAAGAAGCTAGGTGTCATCAGCCGAGTGGAGGAACCTCCAGATTGGTGCGCCGGCTTGGTGGTGGTCCCAAAGAAAAACAGTCCCAGGCTGAGACTGTGTGGGGGGGGGGGGGGGGGGGGGCGGGGGGGGGGTGCCTGTGGTTGGCGCGGAGGCTGGTTGGGCACGGGGGTGGAGTCTGGTGGGGGGGGGGATGGAACTACCGTGGGAAGAAGAAGCGGTTAAGAGAAGGTGAGTTGATGTAAGGAGTTTTGTGGAGGGTGGTGTAGGTCTCCGCGGGGGCGGGCAGAGTGGGCGAAAGAAGGGGAGGGAAGGAGGAGGGGTTGGTGGTTGGGGGGTTGGTGGGGGGGGAGGGGGGGGGGGAGAGAGGAGGGGGGGGGGGGGGGGGGGGGGGGGGGGGGGGGGAGTTGGGGGGGGGGGGGTGGGGGGGGGGTGGGGGGGGGGGTGGGGGGAGGGGGAGGGGGTAACAGAGGAGAGGTGGCTGGGGAGGGTGGTGGGGGGGTGGGGTAGAGTGGAGGAAAAGAATTATAGTTATGTAGTAATATTAAAATTTTAATCTATATTATATTTATTATAAATTTTATATTTTAATAATTTTTTTTATTTTTTTTTTTTTTTTTTTTTTTTTTTTACTAATTTTTTTTTAAAATATTTTTTTTTTTTTGTTTTTTTTTTTTTTTGGGTGGTTTTTTTGGGGGTGGTGGGGTGTTGTTTGTTTTTTTTTTTTTTTTTTTTTTTATAAAAAAATAGTGTAAAATATTATTAAATTTTTTTTTTTTTATTTTTAATTTTTTTATAATATATATAATAAATAAAAAATAAACCCATTTATCTTTTTTTTTTTTTTTTAAAAGGGGGGGTTTTTTTTGTGAAAACCCCCCCCCCTTTTTTTGCGCGGGGGGTTTTTTGGGGGGGGACACCAGGCCAGGCTTCCGTTTGTCGGGATGCCATCACATGCCTACTCTGTGTGCTGAAGACGGAGAGGCAGCACGGATGGGGCCCGACCCTGGAGACTCTGGTGTTCCTGTTTTGGTTGGCCAGTGGTTCAGCCTACAGTTGTCTCCGGGTATTTAAATGCCTCTCCCTACAGTCCACAGGTAGTGCACGGATGGTGGATGAGGTGGTGGGTGTCCTCCCCCGCTTTGTGTGTTTGCCATCTGGGGAGGAGCTGCTGCAGGTGGGTGAGGGCTTTGCCCGGCTGGCCCGGCATCCGGCCTTCAGCAGGGCAGCTGGGGCCATTGACGGATGCCATATCCGCATCCGCTGTCCAGGGGGCCCTGATGGTCAGGACTACAGAAACCGGTAATCTGTGGAGAGTTGTTTTCTTGTTGGTGTTGTCAATTATACCACATTTGTCCCATTATAATGTTTGGAAGTGACAACAGATTTCTGATTTTCAGAAAGCTGTTTCCATCCATTGTGCTGCAGGCAGTCTGTGACCATCAGGGCTGCCTCGTGGACATTTTTGTGGGGTACCCAGGTAGCGTGCATGATGCACGTATCCTGAAAAACAGCCCCATCTACACTAGGAGAACTTACCCACCCCCGGGGTATTTTCTCTTAGGTGATGGTGGCTACCCATGTCTTCAGGACCCCCTGGCCCTTATTACCCCATATAAGAGGCCAGTGAGAGGAATGGCAGAGCAACGGTTCAATACTCATCATTCCAGGGCACGTTCTGTGGTTGAGCGTGCTTTTGGGATGATGAAAACCCGCTTCAGGTGCATCTTTTTAGAAGCACTTGAAGTACTTGTGCAGTTCGTCCCTAAGGTAATGTGTGATTAAAATTCTTCCTACGGTGACAAATATGTAATTATTTAAAACAATACCTATATACTTAACATACATTCATAGCAATCTTAAATAACATTTTTCTGTGTGTGATCTGCCTATTGAACAGGTGGTAGCATGTTGTGCAGTATTGCACAACGTATGTCTTGGAGTTGGGGACGAACTGCCATTGGACCCACCTGAGGAGGAAGATGGACAGGCAGGTCAGGACGGGCAGACAGTGTGAGCAGGGCAGCGTGGCGGGCAGCTCTCACTGCACAGGTGTCTGCACTCCAGCAGGCACCTCTGGACCATGACTACATTTCACAGGTGACTCTTGTGGGCAATGTTATTTACCTTTGTGTAACACGTATATGATCATCCTTACTAAAATATTTTTGTTCTTCCCAGACATGATCACCCACAACACAATTCACACACACACACACACACACGAAAATACACGACATATGTATATAGCTCTGTAAATAGTTTTTAATCATATTGTAAATAATTTATTGTTTTATATTCTATGTTCTATGTATGATTTTGTGAATCAGTTAATTATTTTATTAAATTCTTAAATAAAAAGAAAGTTGTGTTGGACGTGTTGTCTGCAGCTGTTCTGAACACATATTTGTAGTGTTTGCAGTCACATAACAGACCAAAATCCAAATAATTTAAATAGAACATTTATTTTTGAACAAAATAAAAACAATATCAGTAACTATTTACAATAAAAACAAAAAAAACCCAACTATTTATTTGTTAACCTCTCTAGGAGGGAGAAAAAACGGTCGCTGCGCTCACGCGCCTCTCTCTCCCTCCTCTCATCTGCCTCCCGCTGATATTTGATATCCTCTCTTAAGAGGGCAAGGAACGGGTCTTCCTCTCTCTTCCTTTTTCTCTGCCTTCTGTCCCTTTCTTCTTCTGCTCCTGCGTCCTCCTCTCTCTCTTCTTCCTCACTTCTTTCCTCTCTATTTCCCTGGCCTGCCCCAACAGCAGAGCTTGGCCCTGCCTCACTCTCCTGGATGGAGGCTATAAGGCAGGGGGGCGAGACCGCCGCCGACTGCCCTAGAGCCTCATCCATGAGCGTGAAGAAGGGCCAAGTCGCTGCTGTTGGCCCTCCATCCATCCAGGCCCAATTTCTCCAGAATAAACCTGTGTAGTTAAAGAACAAAAGGTAAATTAGAGAAGAATTAATGCACTTAATCAAGCAAATATTGCATTATAGATGTCTCACTTATAGCCTTGTGCGGCCGAGTCCCTGCCTCCTGTGAAGCGCTCCTTGTTTTGAGAACGGAGGCGAATGAACGCCTCCGTTTGCTCCCTGTTCCCTACAAATTAAAAATATAATTGTTTGAATACGTTGAGGTTTAATGTATGGTGTAATGTATTCTGTATTACGCGAGGTAAAATAAAAGTGGGTAATTTAACTTTTCAATAGCTGTTAACATTGCTGTACATACGGGGGCGGCATCTGCTAGCTGCCGATGCCGCATAGCGGTAGGTGATTACTCCGTTTTAGAAAATCACACTAATAACGCTACCTTGAACAAAGTATTTCCATTTCATAATATTAAATTTATACTTACATTTAAATTGAAAATTGGACGCCTGTGATCGCCCGGCTTCGTGTCCCGCCATTTTTAAAAAGCACGAAATGCATTGTGGGTAAAGGCGGGAGGGGCAAGGCAACGGAGGAACCACAGATGTATCCTTGGTATTCTGGCCCAGCGGAGGACCAATGTTCACCGCCTTGGTAGGCGGTGAACATTGGAACACGCCTTCGGCAGCAGGTGATGACGTGGATGCCTTCCCCAGCGCCTTCGAAGGCAAGGTGCCTTGACATTGAGAAACACCCTGTGTGTGGACTTTACAGATCTAAACAAGTACGTGTGCAGACAAAAGTACGTACTCCCATCCGTCGATCAAAGTCTTGGAATGTTGGCTGGAGCCAAAGTGTTCAGCAAACTGGACCTTATCGGATGACTCAGCCAAACTCACCACGTTCATAACACCCTTCGGGCGATTTCACTTTAATCGCCTTCGCTTCGGTATCAACTCTGCGCCCGAGCACTTCCAGAGCACAATGATGGAGGTTATCGAAGGACTGGGAGAAGTGGTTTGTCACATGATAGCCGTCTCCATGCCACTCCACAAAGACTGGAAAAAGCAGGCATAACTCTGAATATAAGTGTGATCTCTCACAGAGCAAAGTAGCCTTTTTAGGTGTTAGGCACCCGCTCTCAGTGCCCAGAGCAGCTGTGCGTGTTCAGTTGAGATCGGAAAAGAAGACCAGGAATCAAGAGATTTGCGTCCAAGAATTGTATTGCCCTTTTACAATATTCTACAGCTGCAGGGTTCAACCAGTACAAACAAAAAGCACAAGGAAGAACAAAAGAAAATCATGGAATACAGATTTTTATGGTACACCTTATCTAAGCTCCACCTTAGAGATGGGCTGTTATTGTTTTAGCAGTAAGCAAGCGTGTCTCTTCGTGATTGGCCCAGTGGTCAGTATTTTTCCAGTGTGGTACTTTTCCAGTGGTCATTTCTATTCCAATAGTATCTTTCCAGAAGGCCGTTGGTGTGGCCTTGAGCATTGTGGTCTGGACCACTCCCTGAACAGAGGAACAAAGCATGTTGTACAATATCACGCCACTACTAGTGGACGCCTACACAGTTTTTAGCACAATGTATTAATGTAAAACTTGTAATAAAATAAGCTGTTATAAAACATAGTATTAATGTATATGTCCCTTCATTCTAATGTATATATCCCTTCATAGGTCATATCATTTCAGACTCAGGTATTAGCCCCGACCCAAAGAAAACAGAGTTGATCACAGACATGGTTGAACCAACAAATGTGTCAGAGTTGAGAAGTTTTCTGGGCATGGCAAATCAAGTGGGCAAATTCATTCCCCATTTAGCTGAAAAAGACAAAACCCTGCGTGACCTTTTGTCTAAAAAGAACAGTTGGTACTGGGGCACTGACCAAGACGAAGCATTCAAAACTCTAAAAGACGCACTGACCTCACCCACAGTACTGGCCATGTACGATCCAAACAGAGACACTAAAGTTTCGGCAGATGCGTCGTCATATGGACTGGGTGGTGTCCTACTTAAGATGTGGGAGGAAGGATGGAGACTGGTGGCCTATGCATCGCGGTCACTTTCTCCAACAGAACAACGCTATGCACAAGTGGAAAAAGAGGCTTTAGCTCTCACATGTGAGTGCGTTCGGGACTTCCTGAGGGAAACAGTTCTGCCTAGGGACAGACCACTGGATCTTCTTCCACCAAGGATTCAGCGCTTCCGAATGAGACTCATGCATTACTCGTACGTCATACAGTACGCCCCAGGTAAATCACTCTGGACAGCAGACACATTGTCCCGCTCTCCACAAAGACAGACAGTATTTGTGTCCGTGTCATGGAAATGTGCAAACAAGGTTGGCCAAATCACACAAAACAAGAACCTGAGAAACTACTGGTCCGAACGTGCCACACTTGCTGTGAAAGATGGTTTACTGCTAAAAGACTCACGACTTCCCTGCAAGGATCCCTGCAGCAATGCGCAACGACGTGTTAGCAAAACTTCATGAGGGACATCAAGGTGTTGTAAAATGCAAAGCCCATGCCCGTCTGTGTGGTGGCCTGGATTCAGTCAACAAATAAGTGAAATGGTGCTCAAATGTAGAACATGCATACAGGAGAGACACTACCATAGTGAGCCACTTATGCCTACGGAATGCCCTGACCGCCCCTGGCAAAAACTAGGCACATATCTTTTCGAGTTCGGAGGAAACACGTATCTTCTAGTTGTGGACTATTTTTCCAGATATGTCGAGATTGCATTCCTCAAAAAGACCAAATCAAACAACGTCATAACTCATCTTTAGTCCATTTTTGCCCAACATGGTATCCCTGAGATCTTCATGTCAGACAATGGACCACAGTATTCCGGACAAGTCTTTGCATCTTTTGCAGCTGCATATGGATTTAAACACATTATGAGCAGCCCAAGATTTCCTCAAAGTAGTGGAGAAGCAGCGCGTGCTGTGCAAACCGTGAAAAACTTACTGCAGAGCTTTTAATGGGCCGATGTCTACGCACGACACTGCCAATCCTTTCCTCTCAGCTAGATCCTACACTGCCGGACAGCGACAAACTGGCCCAAAAGGAAAAGGAGAAGAGGATGACGGACATTGACAACTTCAACAGGCGCCATCGCGCAAAACCTTTGTGCAACCTGTCACCAGGAGAACGTACATGGGTAACTGATGTTAAAACTCCCGGGACTAGATCTGGGAGAGCAGTGATGAAACCAACTTAGCTAGACTTGTAAAACTAGTGCAAATGTGTAAAAGGCTGTTGAAAATGTTAATCAGAAAGAAGTTATGAGTTATAATATGAGTTCAATGTTTGAGTCATTATAACCAGTTTTTGACTTCTACAAATAATAGATTAAAGTTTGTTTAAGTGAATAACAATTTTTTTTTATTTATTTAGTTGGGTTACAAAAAGTGTTATTCCCTTATTTTTTCAAAAGGGGAGATGTGGTGTTACTGAATGAAAAACAAGAAACATCTATGTCTTGAATGTCACCTACGTATAGTCATGTGATTTATGTAAGGTACGTGAAGGGGCTGTATGGTTGAAGCGGCGGTTATTAAAGTAACATGTTCATCAGCTCACACTTTTCCACGTTTCTTTTTTCTATATAAGAACACGACAGTTTAGCACGTACTTGGAGGTTTATTAAAACATTTAAAACTCTGTAAAGATCATTTTTTGGCTCACCAGCATTTTTCTATGAAGGACACAGTGAGTAGACTAACCCGAGTGGTGAAGCCAGAAAATCGAAGCATATGGAGCTAAATTAAGCTCATGTTTGTAACTAAAAAACAAAAACAAAAAAACGGAAATGGTTTTAATGTTGAACTTTGAAAAATAAAGTTGATATTTGTTTTAAGTAAAGGTTGCAGATTTAATATTGTCATGTTCCAAATTATTTTTTTCAGTTTCAAATATTATTTTTGGGGTTTCAGTTTGTTTTTGTATTTGTGTATTTGGGGTGTCTACTGCCTCCCAAACTTTGCAATTGATCCGTCCAGGGACTGCTGACAAATCTTTCAGTTTGTGTGCAGCAAGTTTTGATACTATTCTAGCGCTTCGTTTTCAAGTTCAGTGAATCTGTTGCATCACAGTTAATAAAGACATGCAGACTCTGCAACACAGAGTGAAAGAAATGTCTACAACAGCCTCCAACCTCTGATTAAGTCTGCTGCAGTAGGCATGGGGTCACATTAGGACTGCTCAGACACTTGAAAAGAGGGATAAACTATCACGGATAGCGGAACAGGGAGAGATAAGTAGCTTTGTTATATTAGTATTATTTATCTACTGTCACGATCCGTGGCTAATAATAGACATAATGGCTTGTATTTTCTTTGACTTTTAGCTTAGCTCAACTCTAGCTAGTATGTTACTTTGTTAACCCTCCTGTTATTTCAAAATTGTCAAATTGACCCGTTTTAAAATTTAAAAAAAAATGTAAAAAGTATTTTTTTGGTATGAAACTGCTTGGCTTTATTGTAATCAATATATAAAGTGAAAATGGTTCATTTCACGCCCCCTCTAGGTTTATATTACATAGATTCTGTTCGGGTCAATTTGTCACGCACACACACGCGCACACACACACACTAACACACACCCTCTCCCTATTCTCTTGAGCTCATCTAGACTTTTGACGGGAACCTTTTCTGTTCCTGTGGGAAAACTCCGCCCAGTTTGAGTGGACACTCTGCATTGTAAATATAATAAAGACAGTGCCAGGGCCCACTAAGATGGCAGTGACTTGTGTTACAGACATCAAGTCAGCTTTTGAGATGGTCATGCCCAACTCAATACAGAAAATCATTTTTGAAATTACTAATCTAGAAGGAAGGTGTGTTTTGGGAGAGAAGTGGAAGGCACTGGATAAAATGCATTTACATGCATATATGGGGGTCCTCATCCCAGCTGGGGTCTATAAATCAAAGGATGAATCAACAGCCAGTTTTTGGGATGGAGAGACAGGCAGGGCAATATTTAGTGCCACAATGACTCTGGACACTTTTCAGACAAGCTGGCAGCTATTAGGACAGTGTGGGACAAGTGGGTCCACTACTTTAAAACCCAGGCCCTAATGTCACAGTGGATGAAAGTGGCATTCAGAGGTCGCTGCCCATTCAGGCAATATATGCCTTCCAAACCAGCTAAATAAGGCATAAAAATCTGGGCAGCAGGTGATGCAAACACCAGCTATGTGTTGAACATGCAGGTTTACACTGGAAACGCGTTTGGAGGAGCCCCAGAGAAGAATCAGAGTACGAGGGTCGTACTTGACATGGCACATGGTCTCAGGAGGCACAACATAACCTGTGACAATTTTTTCACAAGCTACAAATTGGGTCAGGAGCTTCTAAAGAGAAAGCTCACGATGGTTGGAACGGTCCGAAAGAACAGGACTGAACTCCCTGCTGAGCTGCTGGTAACAAAGAGCAGAGCCCCTCAGTCTTCCATCTTTGCCTTCACAGACACCACAGCCCTAGTGTCTTACTGACCCAGAAAGGGAAAAAATTTTGTGCTCATGAACGCTTTGCACAAAAATGCTGACTTGGATAAAGTCACAGGGTCCTACAGCACCAAGCAAATGACTGCACCCTGGCAGCATTATTTTCAATGGACGTTGCTCTTTGGCCCAGCACGCCAAAAAAGTTTTTGGCTTCCGCGTTGCTTCCGTGTTATGCGGCCCATAAAGGCAGGTGCACATTGAGCAGCACTAGTGGTGATGTCATAAACAATAAAAGTTATTTTTTAGCGACTTTAAGGATTTTTAACAGAAAAAGTCCAGGATATGAAGATAGACAATAAACATTACAAAATCCGACCATTTTGGCTATTGTAGGTGTCCTGTCAGCCGAATACCAGGAGTTTGTTTTTACATTGTGGTCTATGGGGAAAATCCTTTTTGGGCCATAGAGGAGTTTTTCGTTGCAATACCTCGAGTGGCCACTAATCAAATTGGCAACTTGGCAAGGTGAAAGAGTGTGGTGTCTTATCCAGTTCTTATTATACATCCATGGTGGTACCTCATATACAATTGCAGCAGCACATGCCAAGGACTCCAGCCGCTGCAGCTACAGTGAGGGAGATCCAGGAGAGGAATTCAACAGTACACCAGTGCATGAGGTAAGTAAGTCAGTGTGTCTGTGTGAGAGTATGTTGTGTGTGTCTTTGAATCAGGAAAAAAAAAATACCATTGTCCTCTTCTTCTTTGCTGGGGTGAAAAGGAAGAGAAAGAGGTGCCAGGTCTGCAAGTCATCTGATGATGTCAAGACGAGCATGACCTATGTGAAATGTGCAAAATTCATTTGCACAAAGCACACTGTGATGACATATCCCTTATGTGCTGTGTAGATGCACAAACATGCACCTTGTTCATTTCCACATTAATAATTTTAGGGGTATTTCGGGTGCTAAACATTTCATAGGGTTTACAATCACAACGTGATGACATGTCACTCTAGTGCTGTGGAGACTCAAAGGCACACATACACACACATATTGCTGATCTTTTATTTTGCTGTTTTGTTATTTTGTTCATTTCTGGTTCAAAAACAGTGCTTAAATAAATTTTAATTTCAATACAAAACCTCAGGACTCATTTGTCTTGATTGAAGTCAACAGGTAAATTCAAAAAAAATTATTATACTAAACTATTATATTTCATATGTAGATCTTTCCAATGTTCATTAAAAAAGTTTTAACATGCATTTTTTATGAAAAACGAGTGTGTGAGAGGTAAAGAACACCATTGCCATAAGAATTGATTGAAATGGTCAGTAATGGAGGTAATAAGAATATATTTTAAAAAATTATTGGGATTTTTTGGATTCTGACAATTCTGGATATTTAAACATGCCCTGGGTCAAATTGACCCTTGAATATAATTGATGTACCTGAGAACATAACAGGAGGGTTAATTGCTTAGCTCCATGATGTGACATGAGAGGTTTGTTAAATCTACAGTTTGTTAAGGTACTTTGAAACGCTAATGAGGAATTAAACCAGCTGTTTTATTAAATAAATGAATTATTTTTCATATGCAATTATAGCCTCTGCTTTCTCAGGCTGCGTTTCAACTGTTAAATGTTAGCAAAGGCAAATCTCTTTAGCATTTCTTATTTTAGTCTAAATAAACTTATTTTGTTTGTTGCTTTTTACGTTAGACTGTATGAATATAGTTAGTGCTGTCTCATTATTTAGCTCTCTGAGTGAAAGGTATCAAAAGGTTATCAGTGTTCATGCCATGGATACATACATTACGTACAAATGCATGGTTTTATTGCACTTATCAGAGCCAGACTATGGCAAAGCCTGATATAGTTTATCTAATGGCCAATATATAAGCAGCCAAAGAGTGTCTAGTCTACGAGTTTACCTGCAACAAACCTTTACTTTATCTGTGTATCTTTATGTCCATGTCTTGTTTACGTTAGACTTCTAAGGTTGAAAGACAGGACAGAGGTGAGAGTAAATAGATTAGATTATTTTTATTATTAACATGTTTCATATGTACAAAAATATATTTATCAGACTAATGTGGACACGTTAAGACTGCCCTGCAGGCTGGTAATAACATTTATTATTAAATTATTTTATATTTAGAAGACAAATAATTCCTGTTTTGGTTTTTTTCCCTCCTCTCCTCCTTGCTGTCCCTGAGACAGGTTCTGGGTTAGCACATTAATGAGACACTGTGCAGCTGCAGCAATGGATCAACTGTAGTTCGCATTCTATAAAAGATCAACAGATTTAAAATCACATTACTTGATGAGGTGACACTAATAGTTTATGAAGGATTTTTAAAGAGAGCGTTACTCGGCAAGACAATGAGCCCCATGCAGCTAGCTGCCGCTGCTGCAGGATTGTATGGGCTAAAATCATCGTTATAAAGTTCAGTTATACTGACGGATGGCATACTTGTTCCTGAGCTCAAAAAAAAAACTGAAAACAATTTCACAGAATTTCATCTAAAAAAAACACAGAGGACAACACTGAACAAGCTTTTTTTACTTGCAAATATGATTCTCTCAGGCCTAACACAAAACACAGGTGTAACAACAACAACAAAAAATTTACATTTCTGTTTCATTTTTTCTCATTTTCCTTCAGTCACTAGTGCCATTCCTTAAAGCAGTTCCTGTCTGGAACAACACAGAGGGCCACATCACATATCTCACATTTCCAGGTGGTGGACTGTTGCCACCCCCCACCCCCCTCCTGGTTGTTCTGCAGAGGATGCACTTTTTTCTCCCTGCTGTGGCCTTCTTGTTATTATTCTCTATTTGGGAGATTGGCACAGGAATGTGTGAGCCTGGTGCTCTTTCAGGAGGGACTCTTACACTGCCACCACAGAGCTGGGCTGTCAGCTCTTCAAGGAAGCCTTTGTGGCTCATGGTTTCCTGCTGCTTCTCCTTACAAGGATCCTTGTACAGGAGATAGCTGTTGGTGGATGTAATGTCCATAAAATGAAAAAGAGGGCATGGTACCATCTGTTGCATCTGTGGTGCACAGAATAGTACTGAATCTGGTCTGATGAACAACAACAACACCTCCCACATGCTTGTCGTACTCCACTATAGGTGTTTGGGCATGGAACAGATGTTGTCATCCAGTTATCATCCGGAGTTTTCACCCTCCTCTTCACATTGGCTCCATCCAATGCTGGAAGGACTGTGGAGCAGACGGAGACCTCTTGTGTGTCCATGCACTTGACAAAGACGATCAGGTCTTGACGGATCCAGCTGAGCCTCTTGGAACTTTTTTACAGGGCATTTGCAGATATCTGGGTGAGCACTCTTTCCTGTTGTCTCTGTAGGTACCACATGCTTTAATGTTGATATCATAAAGATCCCTAAAAAGCTTTGAGCACCAATCGCTAATCAATTGCCACGTTCTGCTGGAGCAGAGTGGGCCTGACAGGCATCCTGGATGGAGACCAGAAGGGGCTTCAGGTGAAACCGGCAGTCGTGCTCTAGTGTCTCCTTTTTCTTGTCATTGTCCACATCTTGTTCAGGATCACTCAGGTGAACATTCCACAAAATTGCTAGGAACCTGTTACGTGGAACTCCAGGGTGGTGATGTCTGCCCATGAATACTTTTTGCCCCGTGCAATGCTTTTTGCAGCCTGCTTGTTGGTGTTCTGACACAAGATTTAGAAAACATGATCGGTTAAAAACTGATTGAAAAAGTCCAGTGGGGTGTATGTTCTGGTGGAGCTCAGCTGATGTCCGGGGTTTCTTGCTGGGAGGAACCTTTTTTGCCGTGGAGTTGTATCTGGATCATCCCCTATGTCTCATAGTGCTACTGCTACTGAGTGTGGCCTAAGTGGAGATCTAGATCTACATCCACCTCTGGACCTGGCTCGTCCCCTTCTGGGTGAAAAGGGGGTCCTCTTCTTCCCAGGACCTCCAATTAGTAGCTGCAGCACAGCATGTCAGTTCAGCAGAACTGAACTGACATGCAATTACTTTAATTATTATTACTCATAACAAATTATATCAAAATAACATCATGTGTCTATAAAGAACTAACCTATAACCAGTTACACTTGACATAAACTGGGCATGGAAGTAACTAAATCAAATTTCCAAAATGGGTTACCACTGTCCCATAAGTAATGTCACAACCGCAGTTTGAGGAGCAACCTCCTCGGTGCCATTTCTTTGTAGATTTTGTTGACTTCTGAGTGGTTTATTGGAATGTCTTTTTCTATTGCAATCAAAATAAAGTCAGAGAGCCGCTGTTTACCACTGAGACTTCTCAATTTATTCTTGATTATTTTTATTTTTGAAAATGATCTTTCAACGGACGCCGTAGACACTGGTAATGTTGCATATGTTTTTATCATCTTAACAAAGGTTGGAAATATAAGATGGCCATTGTTTTCTTTCACTATGTTGAGAATGTCTTGCAAGTCCTCTGATGGAAAACTGGAGTGGAAGACCTTCAGCTCTGTTTTCAGTTGTTCTTCATCTTCTTTATAGAAATCACATAGCACATGAACAACTTCCTCACTTTCTGGGTTTGGTGGACTTGTCCAAATGTCTTTCAGGGTTAATTTATGGAAAGACTGGATTATTCTGTCAGTGGGACCTCCTGTGTTGTTGCCTTCCTTGAATCGCCTGTTTAGCTCTTCAGTCATAATATCAAGAAATGTGTAGTACACGGTGGTCCGCTCTTCACACCTCATTGTTTCAAGTGTATGCAGGACACCATCTATTACCTTGTAGGCAGAATGATCCAGGCTCTCTGCCTGTAGAGAATCAGAGGCTATTGCAGTTACCTGTTAACACTGGAGTTACCATTTCCAGACAGAGCCAACAGAGGATAAATGGAAAATTGACTGCATTTCTGTACATCTTGGCATCCCCTTGTGCCTGGTCAGGTGGATCACTTTCACTGATGTCATCAAGGAGCTTTATAACAGCTGGTAGAATATTCTGAAGTGCTTTCAGTGCTCTCTCTCGCCATCCCACCGTGTATCAGACAGCTTCTGTAGCTCCACAACACGCTGGTCAGGGTACAGTTCCTTCTGACATTTTGCCAGTGCAGTATGACGCTTTGAGGAGACAGTGCAGAAAACATAAAGTTTTTCCACAAGTGAAAAGAACGTTATAAAATGTCTGTTGGACTTCCACAAGAACCAAATTCAAACAGTGTGCTTTGCAATGCACGTACAGAGCTCTCTCATTGTGTTTTCGAATTCAGGCTTGAAGACCATTGTACATACCACTCATGCTGGGTACCCCATCATAGCCTTGGCCACACATATTCTTTAGCTCCATGCCATTTTTCTGCAAAAGGTATAGCACAACATTTTCAAGTTCCTCACCGGTGGTTCTTTCAACATTCACTACTTCAATAAATCGCTCCTTTATTTGCATTTGGTGAAGGAAGCGGACAACCAAAGATACTTGCTCCTGGTGAGAAATGTCTGTTGTTTCATCAGGTAGGATTGAGTACAGTTCAGCCTCTTTGATTTCATCTTGTATTTGCCTTCTTATGTAAGTTCCTAGTGCTGCTATGATTTCATTTTGGCTTCTATTGGACAACAAAGACACCTGGGGTCTCTTTTTGGTAACTTTTCCCTGACAGATAACATTTTCCAGGTGCATCTTGAGCACACTGTCATAACAAGAAAACAAGTGAACAAGCTCAAGAAAGTTACCCTGAAGTTGCTTTCATTACTTCCTCTAAATGCTTGCCCCTGCTGTGCCAAATATACAGCCAGATCAATCAACCAGGTCAAGATCACTCAATTTGTCTGTCTCTTTTGCTCTCTTATTTCAACTCTCTTTGCATCTGAGACATCAAATGAAGACTGGAGTGCATTCTTTTGATAATTTATCCATCTCACCATACTTTTCATATGCATTTCAGTAATTGCATGTTGCCCTATTTTTTCAAGAGGTGTATTCCATTTTCTTATACCAGTTTTCCACTTTTCATCAGTGAGGAAAAGCCGACAACTAAAACAATGCATTGAATCAGCTGCTGTAAGTATTCAAGCCACACATTTCCAAAATACCAATGTTTCTGAAAAGACCGACTTTCATAGTTTTTTGGGAAAATTATATCTGGTTGACAAGGTCCTATGGTGCAGCATAAAGAAATGTATCTTTCATTGCACTTAATACCAAATTTTTCAACATGTGAAGGATCTGTGGGATATTACATAGTGGCAATTTTGCTCATTACATCTTCTTCAGGCAACATTGCAGGTTGTTCCTCACTTTCAGTCTGTGCTATAGGAGATCCTGTGTCCATCTCAGACTCAACTTCTGACCTTACCAACCTTCTGAGTTAGAGATTATTTCCTCTGCCGTCCCTGAACATGCTTCCTGAGTCTCCTGACTGACAGGTGGCTTAATCCAGGACAGAAGTGAGCTGGTTCCCTGGGCTGACTGCTGTAACTCTCTCTCCCTCTGCTTCTTTATACTCTCCTTTCTTGGCATTTTGCTGTAATTGATGAATAAGTGACATTAATTATTTGTGCATAACCGCTCATCTCATATAAACAAATCATAATGTTAAAGATAATTCTAATAGTGACAGATATAACACTTTTTTATGAAAAATGTGAAACTTTATATTAATACGTTTCTGAAGAAAGAGATTTGATTTAACCCTTACATTGTATGTGTCTTATCAATTTATCATGAAGCCTGTGACGCACTGACAGCTAATGCGACTCTCGACACACTTTAGTACCAGTCTTACAGGCTACTACAACTAACCAAACAACTGACCACTTAAGGTGAACGGGACAAAGATTTGCGTGTGTGCTGTAATAAAAGTTGTAGCGGTAGCTCAGCCAGAACGAAGTGTGCTGCTTGTGATTCAGAGGCTACGCCGCGTAGCGCTGACCCGCGGAGCATAGCTTGTCGAGGTCGAACAAGGCAGCAGGAAAGGAGGGACTCGGGGAAGGGCTGGTGCTGCTGGGTATTATATAAATTTTACCTTGAAAGTGAAATAAGATTGTTGAGCATTTACACTGCGGCTGCACTGACACGTATGTGGAGGAAAAAAAATAATTAAAAAACGGTTCCTGAGAAGGGCACTCACCACCTGGGCTCTATCTGTGCACGTCCCTGATGTGGTTCGTTCCCTTCTGGGGAAGGCACAACAGCCGAGGAGGTGGATAGTGTTGTAGTAGTGAGGAAGGTGTTGATAATCACCACTGTAATACAACCAATGAAGGCAAAAAAAAAAAAGAGAAAATATCCAACCTAACATTTTTGTAATAAAAATAAATATAAATAAATAAAAATACAAAACAAAAGTGCATGTACATTTTATTTTGTTATTTAAAATATATTCAAAATCAAGTCCCTCCTAGTAGACCACCTTCTCATTTGTCGAGAAAAGACTCCTGACTCAGAGTTGCTGGTTAGCTCTGATTCATCACCAGGCTGTGTAATTAAATCAGTCGCCTCCTCAATGGTTTGTCTGTCTTTTTCATCAATCTGTATCAATCACTGACTTTGATTTCTGACCTCTTTTTCTGACAACACAAAACCTATAAGTTGAGACATTTTCCTGCCATACTTTTGGTCAATATAAATATAAAAACACTTAATATATTATTTAAAAAAAAACTAAAAAAAAACAATAACAACTTTTCTTTATTTGAATCAGAGTAAATGCAACAGACAATGTACATGTGCATTCAAAATGCAAAACAATAAGTGTGTGCTATACAGTCTTTAAGTTTGTGCATAAAGCTTGTGTACATTTCTGTGTGCAAAGGGCATGTGTAAATGTTTCATTGAGCTTTCTTTTCAATACTGGTATATAACATCTCATCTCAAGTTGATCTTTGGCTGCTCCTGAATGATCGCTAATGCTGTAACAGCAGGAGAAGCAGAAATTGGAGAATCTGATTGATCGAGAGACATTTTGAGACTTGTTTACTTCATGCCGATATCATGATTTACACGTTTTGATCACATAATGTAATAAATAATCATATTATGATGTTATGAGTTATCATGGTGGGTTTACTGAACGAAGTATCTGAAAAAACACCACTTTTAATAGCTGGATTAAAAAACCTTCTTGAAAGGATATAATTACTCTGAGCCCTCTATAGATTACCCAAATGGTAAGCTTCTAAACACAGTTTTCCCCATGAAGTTCTGTTGTGTTGTTTTAGAGCTATTCTGCAAAATACCTGCAGCAGCACGAGTTCAGGGAATAGACATTTTCTACTATTTACAAACAATTTTAGTATTTGTTGTTCTGTCTTTTTATTTTTGTATTGACTGTTTTTATTTTTTTATTATTATTATTATTGGACTATGGAATCTGCAATAAAGTACATGGTGACCTCCAACCCGCTGCACATTTGTGGGCTTTTGTAATGAAGCAGCCACAGGTGGCAAAAGCCCTGAGGTAAACAGCTAATGAAATCCCTGTCTCCCTCTTGGACTGAATCATCCAAAAAGCAGCAGCACCTCAGGCTCAGAGGAGGATGGCACAGAAACAGGCAGAGACCAGGAATGAAAAGAAGGTAACAGGTGGGGGTGGGGTGCTCCAGTGCTGTTACAGAACAGTAACATAGGCAAAGGTATAAATCACTGCATTAACTCGGCCTTGATAAAGTCCCAGCACGTGTCAGACTGCTGAGTCATACTTAGGTCTGAGTTGTCTGTGGGGGACATCCAGAACATAATCAAGAATAGGTTTCAAAGAAGACATCTGGACACAGGTTTAAACATCTTCACCTTTAAACCTCCATCCAGATGCCACCTTTTCTTAGGTCTAAGGTGACATACATTCAGATCCATTTAGTGATGTCGGAAAATGCGGGGAGCTGGAGCAAGAAATTTGTGTGTTTTCTGGAAATCTAGCACAGTGCTAAAGACATTGTTTTTGGAGCTTTTTTTCTTTTTTCTTTTTTTTTTTATAATAATTTAGGCTACTTCAGAGCCACGTACAAAACAGTAAGGACTACAAATTCAGCTTTTTCTGAAAAAAATAAAATATGAAAACTTAAAACAGATTTAAAGGTGCATTGTGTAACTTTCATAAATTTCTAACAGTTACTGACAACTGTCGCCGTTAGAGGAACTGCATTTAGTGTTGTGCTCGCTCTCTCATGTACATTCGTACGGGCAAACTGAGGAACCGGAGGATCAGCCTCATCACAGTCTCTATCACAGGACTGTAAGATTTACTGGATCGTGTTTACAGAGGAGGTAAGAAAAGTTACACTTCTGAAAGTTTATCGTTTGACAAACTTTATTTGAGACTGACCTATATTTGACTCTCAAGACTGACACTGTAAAGTAAAGTGAACTCTTGAGACATGGGGGATAAGAGAACGACTAATGTTTGACAACAGTATGTTTTATAAAGCATTGTTCAACACAATACAGCAGTTAGAGCAAATTCTGCGTAATATTTTATGGACTGTATGTAATGTTGGTCAAAAAAGCGTTGACAAACATTAGCTTAGCTATAGCTAGCTATATCACTAGCTCACGTAGCTTTCACTGAGGCACTGCAGTGTTTACGCAGGAGTCTCAGCAGAATAATGGCAAGTTAGTGAACTTAGCTCTATCAGACAGGATACGATACATAATGTGTTACTATTACTGTTATCTTGCTGAGTCTTTGCACAAATATTGGAGCATTTCATTTTTTTTATTTGGTCAAGTAATGTCTAAACAGCTGCACTGTTCCTAAACCTTGTGTAACATCAGTGACGAGCACCAAAACAACACTCACTGACCTCTTATTTATTCTGGAGAAAAGCAAAATACATAATACGAAGTACAGGAGTTTTGCTTGTTTCTTGGTACCACTACTGTACTAAATTGGTCTTGCATTAGGTTATATGTTACCCCACTGTATTATTTCAGCTTATCCTTGATTATTTCACTGTTAGTGTCATTCAGAATACCTCTAACATGAAATTTAGCACAATAAAGGTATAAATATGTCATTTTATTTTTTTTGCTCTCTTCTCTGGACTCCAGCTGTGGAGTTTGAAGCTCCTGTGGAGGAGAGCACTAACAGTGACCAAAGGAGAGGAAGAGCTGGATCTGTCTATCTGAGGAGGACAGACTGAGGGTGACCCAGCTGACTGCTGCCAGGACAGCGGAGATGCTGGTTGGTTATATATCTAGAAATGATCACACACCTTAGGTAGGGACACAACCCCAGGGAGAAGACCAGGGGCCCGAGGGTCATTTGGCCTATGACCTCTTTGTCAGAGGTAGGACAGCACATTTATCAGATTAATAAGCCTCGGGAGTCAGGATCATAATACAGTAATGGTCTGAGGGTATTTAATCCATTCAAAACAGAAATTTATTTGGAGACGTCCCTGTTAGTCTGGGTCTGTTTTATGCCCAGAGCAGATCTTCGCTCTCGTGGCCGACTCTATTGACTCATCTTCCCCCGGAGCTGGTCACACTCCTATTTGGCTCTTCGGGCCTCGCTCGATAAAAGTTCTTTGCGTGGAGTTTTTGTCGGTGTTTGGGTTGTGCTGTGTTGGAGGCCATTCCGGGTTTTTTTTTTTGTGTCTGTAGAGTTCATCTCAAAACGCAAACTAACGCCGCTGACTGTCATGGCTGCCGTTCAGGGAAGTCCAAGACCAAGGAGATGAGAACGTGCACCACATCACATCCATCTGCGTAAAATCCGGCCCGAATACTTCTCAATGAAATGAAGCCTACAGGCTCATAGAGACAACCCGGTTGGAAACTTAAGATTTTATTCTTCTCATGACAGTATCGGCAGCTCGGGCAAATAAAAACATTATTTATTCTTAAAAACCTACTCATAGCTCCTTTAAAGAGAAGCCAGTTTGTTTTGTTGTTTTTTTATTTCTCTCAGCTAATGCTGTGTCACCTTTCCTTACACTTCACTATGTCTGTGCAAGTCAATTCTTGTACACCAGCCAAAATACTGAGGTTGAAATTACTATGTCACACTAAATCAATCTTATTGTACACTTAACATATGTATCAGCTTGTTTTATTTGGATCCTATTTTATGTTTATGTTTTTATGATACATATATAAGTACAGCGAGTGCAGTGAAGGCAGCTGTTTTCTGAAATCTTGAACCATTTCTGCATCCTGCTGTTCAGCTGTTGCACAAGAGCCTCAGGGCACGATGGCCTAAGATGAATGTGTGTCCTGTGCTTAAGAAACTTCTTGTTTTAGTTAAAGTGATGACAACTGCATCTCATCACTATCTAGTGGTACAAATATTACACTCTCTGTTGACTCTGTGATAATACACATACACACATGCCACATGCTCAAGGGTTCTGAATTTTACTGTACATGCTACAATTTATTACACTGTACATACTACAATTTAAATTTTACATATAACATTGCTAGTGTGATGTAAGTATGATGGCACTTAAAGTACATTCTTGTACTCTGGCAGCCAAACACATTTTTCCGTGAGTAGTCTTTACTTGTTGATTCTACAATTCTTCAAATACAGGTTTTATAAAACCTTGAGACTGAATATATTATTTTCTTTTGCTATTTATTTTGCTAGTTCTATTGTTATGATTTTACAGTTCTTCACTTAAAGGTTTAGTCTTATCAAACAAAGCCTGGCCAGACCTGAGGCACTGGGAGCAGGGCTTTTAGCCACTCCAGTAACAAGCTGTATATTGGATGAGGCTTTGATCCGCCTCCTTTTACCCTTCTCTTTCTGTGTCCAACACATGCTCTTAAAGTAGACCTAGATTTTACATCTTTCTTTTTTTTTGATTGATTTTGGCTGTGTTCGGATACTCATTTTAAGTAGAATTTTGAAAGAAGTTTTGAAAAAGTTGGCTCAAATCAATTACATCAGCAGAGTTTGTTAGTGCTACTTTAATTTAAGTTGCAATTCTAACGTTTTCTCCAAGTTGCTACTTCTGTCTCTGCTGCTTTAGCCTTTTGTTTGTTTATACCCCAAATTATATTTTAGCAATATGAGCAGATTTCCATCAATTCTGCCCAAAAACATAGAGCATCTGCCAAAAATCCAGTGATTAGTTCCGGCCTAGAGTCAGGATTTTTGTTGACAGTGGATTAGGTTGAATTCTGTTCTTTTATACTTTGAAAGTGGATGAGTTACATGTATTAGCCAGGCAGTCTAATAAAATAAAAGTTATGTCCAAAGTTTGTTAAAGCAACATCATGAAAATCAACACACAAATCAGAAGTGACCCATTGTCAAACTAACCTTTTAACTTAACAGACCGATCAGCAAACTTGTTTGTCCTGATGTTTAATAAAGAAGACTGCAATCAACCACTGTGTAAGGCAGAGAGCCTTTAAAGCCATTCTTTTGATGATTTCCGTCACTCTGTGGATTTTATGAAGCCAGAATTGACCTAAGTAGTACATAAAGATTCCTGAATAAACATCCCTGAATCAAATCCTTTCTGTGTGTGCGTGCGTGCGTGCGTGTGTGCGTGCGTGCGTGTGTGCGTGTGTGTGTGTGTGGGTGTGTGTGTGCGTATTTATTTTACCCTGATTCTGTGTAAAGTCTACAGCTGGTTTGCTGCAGTGCAGTGAGACTCAACGCTCAGTAACAAGGTGAGGAGGTTTTCCAACCATTTCAGTTTAGCATCAGTAGTTTTAAGTCTGTGGCTAAATGAAAAGTGTAGCCATTTCACACCAACACCCAGAAGTTTGTAGGAGAAACAGTCCCAGGTCTGTCATGTGGGGACTATTTATTGGCCCTCTAGCCATTTTGTTCACTGACCCATAGACTAAGAGCCCTTTTAGCAGAGAATAGAGAAACTCACCAGGACCTTGGACAGCATAATATTGGCTGCCAGCCAGAAATGAAGGCTCCACTTCATGTCACTTTAACCGACACTTTTACTGCTCACTCTGTCTACCCTGTTCATCACAGGAGTCCTCACTTAAGTGTCTGAGCCTTCGACCGGGCCACCACAAACTTTACCCATTTGACTTTTATTTAAGATCTGCAAGTATAAATCTAGCCGTGAATAGGGAAAGTGGCCTTGCTGGAAGGATACAACCAGACAGAGAGAAAATTGCCTCGACGCTTAAGTGCATGATAGAATCCATAATGATTTTGACAGGATTCTGACGTACCATTTATATGTATAAAGTTAAGTGCACTTTTCTGCTCCAAGGAATTATTCATTGACTCTGCTTTAATCCCCCTCTGTTAAACAGTCAATCAATATTCAGTATTATTCTTCACTTTTATTGATCAAAAATGCATGCCAGGAGTTTATTAAATATTGCTATATTCCATCACATATTAAAGTTCCATGTTCACATATACTGTATGTGGTTATTTTTAAAGAACCAGAGAACAACATTATAATCAAAATATTTAGGGGCTTAAGTTTATCTGTTTTACCATCTTTTTACAACAAAAAGATGATGAAGGCCATACTAAGGTACAGAGGCCATCTGCATATCTTGAATAGTTTATATTACAACATATTGTAGTTTTGTATGAGCGTATCATTTATAATGGTTGTTGTTTAACTTAAACCTTGACAAATTTTGATTGAAACATGCTACATACTTCACTGGGTGCACAAGGAACTGTGTTATTCATAGAAAAGGGGACACTGAATGTATACTTAAAATATAAAAAGTCCTCTGCATTTCATGTCCAAAGCAAAGGAGCCCTGGAATATATTCACCAGACATTAAAGTCTTTGCTTTATGCATATTGTACAGAACTGTTGGCAGACTGGGAGGAAGGATTATAATGGTTGCAGCTGGCTGCTTGTGAAGTAGTGCAGGAAAGCACAGCTTTTAGCCCCAACAACTTAGTATTTGGATGCAGAGTGCGAGGCTGTAAAACTTTCACCACAGAGGGACAGATAACACTTTACTTTGTTTTTGTTATTTTTTTTTTATTTTTTTTTGGCCTTTTGCCTTTATTTTATAGGTATAGTGTAGACAGACAGTAAAGGAGGTTGAGAGAGACCTGACATTGACCTAAGCCGGAATCAAACCCTGGCCATTCAAGTATGTGGTATGTGCTCCACCAGGTGAGTCACTGTGAATAAATGTTTGTTGCTGTTCTCATCTTCTCAGCATTCACATTGTTTAGGACTATGGTGCTGGAAAAAGCCTGTGTGTGCCCCCGTGTAATTCTTATTTCTCTTATGATGGAATCACCAATGATGAGTCAGAAGGGTTACAGCCTCCTGGTGAGGGCACTTTGCTGGTCATCTCCCAGACTCGGGGAGTGCACGCTTCCAAATCTGAACTGGGGAACTTTACATCTCCAACACCTTGATTTTACACAGGAGGGCTGGGTCTCGACAAGGATCCTTGACAATACAATACATACAGTACACAATACATACCTCAATACAGTGTAGTTTAATATGATCTCTTATATAATGCCCAACATTGCAATACTTACCATCACTTTCTCAAAACTGTCAGTACATTGCAGTATATTCAATTTACTGAAGATTCAGTGCATACTTCTAATATTTTTAAGATGAAGTGCATGTCAGTATTGTTCAAATTCACTTCTACAGCCTCAGTTCATGCACAAACCTTTATAGTCAAGTCACAGTTCAAGTCCTTTGTTACTGAACTAAAATGAAAACACAGTATGGTGACTCACTGGTCACTGACTCACACCTTACAAAGCTTGTACAATGCTAATACTATTTGGCCTAACCAGGTATCAAATTACAACTTGAAAATCTGCTCTATGCGTTTAACAATACCTTTAGTATTCATAGTCATAATTTGTTGTTGGTGAGACCCTAAATACCTCAATATAGGTGTAGCCCATGCTACAATCAACAAATCAACAAACATTTGTCTACAACCCCTTGTCCTCTGATGGAAACAGTGTGTGAGTGAGTTAGTTTGTACTGATTCTAGATAAGTGTTCGCTCTTCAGATTTGTGGGAGTGGCCTCCAGCGACGGGAAAAAAATTAAGGGAGCAGGACGGCACACAGCTGCTAAGGGTCAGTTGACTTTTATTACTTGTATAATTAGAAACTTTTGTTCTTTTTTTTCTTTATACTTCTTATTTACGACGAAAGGTGCTGCTAAACTCACATTGCTGTCTGTATGAAGACAAAGACAAGCCCCTATCGTCTACCACACACAGGCCAGGGGAGCAACACCACCCACTACTTAAGGGCTGGAGTGTTGATATTATATTGTAAAAAATATCAATAAACATCTAAATATTGATTTATTTATTTTTTGCACTGCCCTAATAAAAAGTACATAAATGCGGAGCAATATCAATGTAGCAAGTGCCAGTCACAGGCCTAGATTTGATGGACCCCATTAGGGGCCTTACACAAAACACCACATGTCAGCATGTGAACTGAAACCGGACACCGAGTCAGCAGTCAACAAAGCACAGAGAAAAGTAAGGACACGACTGGAGCATAGCATTAGCGCTAATTCAAAGAGGGTGGAATCAATTGTGAGTGAGTTTAACTAATACACACTTGAGTGGTTTGAACTGCAGAGCACCACAAAGAGGAAAAAGACTCGAGACATATGACACTGTCTGCTGTCTGTGTACATTTATTTAAGGCAGGCGTTACATCACAGACACCCCCACCCTGTCATTAAAACCCCAGGGACTTCTGCTGCTCACCTCCACTGCAGCTAATTTCATGCTTTCCTGCTCCCTCCGCTTCAGCCTGTTCAATTCATCCACATCTGATTCTCTGTTCATTGCACAGTTTGAGCAGGACATACTGTATTTCTGAATGCAACAGATACTTCACGCCCTCAGAAAGAAAACCAAACAGATAGTGACAGCAATATAGAATTAATGCAGGCATTTTTTACTGATATTAAACTTCCATCTTTATCAGAGGCTGAAAAAATGAGATGGAGCAGTCTATAGAAATATCTGAATTACAAAAATCCATTAATTCATTTTCCAAAATTAAATCTCCTGGCACAGACAGATGTAATGCAGAATTTGATCAAATGTTCAGTGAGAAGGTATCTGTTATTATTACTGTGTTATGTTTATTTTTGTGCTATGTTATTATTTTTGATGATAAAATTATCCATCTGTAGACTGTTCTCCTAATTTTCCTAATCCCTAATTTTCCTGAAGTCGAGTAAATATATTAAAAATTTGCATACTTCCTTCACATAAGTTCACATTCAAATGGCATGGAAAAAGCCAGACTCCAGACAGACAAACTGACTATATTGGACCTGTATTTAGCCTGGAAATACTGCATATTATATGGTACCTTCAATACTAATAAATGTGTGAGAATATTTTAAATCCAAAGTCATAAATCAAGAAAGAAAATATAAGTTTGTAAAGCTGCAATCGTAATTCATCTTTATGTCATTGCTCTGAGGACTGCAGGCACAAAGAAAAAATGCACTGAGCTTTTCTTTGGCATTAGTAAGCAACTAAAAAAAGTTCGTCTGAAAACTTATCCAAAATCAGAACACAAATTTTATTATTACATTTAAGATTTTAATTAAAATGGTTATGATTGTGTTGTGTAATGGCATTCCTACAGAAACTGACACTAAACTTACTGCAGACTGGTCTCTTTGAGATTAATGTGTGAACAATGCAGGCTTAGATATTTGTCATTGTCATCTCCAAACACTCTTTCACACCTTTAGAGATTTTTAATCACCCAATTAACATGTTAGTTCAAATGAACTTGAATGGCATGAGGTAATTACTCGCATCGTTCGTGAGTCTTGTAGCAAACATTTTGTAAAGAGAGAGAATTAGGCTGTGATGAAGTTAAATTGTTTTGGGGCACCACCTCAAAGAGGAAAAGAATAATATATAAGCCTAATATGAATTTGATCGTGAGTTCTTAAGCCAGACAGTGATCAGTATATGAAGTGAAACAACCACAAACTCAAGCATAAATTAATTAGAAATCATGACGTTTATTGACCAGAATTAACAAACAGATGGCATTTGAATATGCAGATTGAATCAACAGTAAATAACAGGAGTACATTCAGGGATTGAAACAATAAACCTATCTTTTGGAAGGTGGAATATAATTTTACGGTTATAAATCGAAAATTGACGCAGTTAATGAATTTAGAAAAACAGTTTAAAAGCTTAGTCTAGCACTTAGTCCCGTTGGGGGACTTGGGTGGCTGGAGCCTATCCCAGCAGTTTTGGGCCTTAGGCGGGGTACACCCTGGACAATGGCCAGTTGGTCGCAGGGCTGACTCTAAAAGAGTTCAATTTTAGTTAAGTTTAAGTTAAGTTTAATATTTGGAGGCAAGAGGTCAGAGGCCTGGAGTCAACAGGAATGGTGGTAATACCAACGGGTCCAAACTTCTCGGTACTGCCGATGATGGTTCGGAGTTGGGTCCCCAAAGCCAGCTGACTGTTGTGGTCCTCTGTGGATGGCTCTTGGTGGATCTACTCTGGGTTCTGGCCTTGGGCTGAGCTGCTGGTTGCCGTGGGTCAGAGGTCAGGAGCATCCCCGATCTGTGAGACGGCTGCTGATATCTATGCCTTTATGGCCAGATGAGCCACAGTTAAACCAGAGTCCGGCATAAAGAAAGTTAAGTCTCAGATGAAAAATGCCAATTGGAAAAACATTCAGGGTTCTGGGTAGACTTTTAAGCAAGACTTTTTATAGCAATCAAAAATCGATTAAATACATGTCCTTCGGACGGGCAGAACTTAAGTAGGCTAAACTGAAGAAAAATTCTCTCAATTGTAAAAAGTAACAAATAAAACCAAAACGAGTGCTCGGGCGTTGCCTTGAAAAATTGAAGACAAAGAGACAAACAACACTACTGAACGACTGGACTGAACAATGAAAAACTGAAGAGACAAAGACTAAGACTAAGATGACTGAAAGACCAAAACTGAACTAAGACTAAGACTAAACAAACTGAGGTGCCAGCACCCCCAAAACCATTTTATCTTTTTTGGAACTTAGAGAGGTGTGTCTAGGCCAGGGATGTCCAAACTATGGCCCGGGGGCCAAATGCGGCCCGCAGAGCAATTTTTTGTGGCCCTCAGTCTCAAATTTTCATTTTTCTGCATGTGACTCTACATAATCCAACTAAAAGAAAGCATTAATCGTGTAACAAGATATAATTCCACTTTTCTCTGTGGTTATAATATAGAGGGACACTAAAAACCTGCTAGAACAAGTGTCCAGAAAATAGATACAACCGAAGGACTTTGGTGAAGCCAAATCGGTCACCTCAGCAAGTGGCCCCTGGTATTCATTTTTGATCATTATGTGGCCCTTAGTGAAAAAAGTTTGGACACCCCTGGTCTAGGCAATGGCGGCAAGAGTTTCTTCGTCCAACTAGGAGGGAGTTAAAGATGATCCCATGCTAAGGATTCATAATACCACCTTCAAATATCGCGGCACTCATTTATACCCAAATGTATTAACAACATTTGGTTCTAATGACATGATGCATTCAAACATAAAGCAATGTTTCTATGGTCAATAATTATAGTCCTTTAGAATTTACATATGTATTCACAGTTAAAACAACATTTCTTTAGGATGTATGTGCATGAATTCACATTGACAACATAAACAGGAGAGATAAAGGTAAGGCTTATCACCTTCATCAAGTCTTTTGTTCAAAAAAGTAAAAGTCTTTATTCATAAATAAGCAACTTTTAAGTCTGTTAAAGTTGATCCTTCAATGTTTATTAAAGTTTGTTCTTTTGGAAAGGAATGCAGGGATGAGGCGCGAAAGTGAGTTTGTGAGGCGTCATAATTTAGCCATCCATGCTAAGCACAGACCATGTCTTGCATCAGGAAAGGTCCTTCAAAGTTGTAAATCCATCGTGTCAAAGCTGTGTTCACAAGAAAGATATTATTTTAGTGGGGCCGGGAAATTCCGAATGTTCCTGAGGTTAAAAGGTTGTACCCTCCAGTCTAAATTATGTCAAATATACGAGACAAATGAATCAAGTAACTTAAGACAGAATAAAAATAGTTAACAGACAAATACACATCTCTTGTTTATGTAAACTCAGAAGATGTGACAGAGTGGATTAAAGCTAAAAAGACAGCCAGGATAAAGATGTAGTCTCTATAACAGGCTGGACTCCACCTGGCACAGTGAGGCCGCTCATTCCTAATCCTTCACCAACAGCTGTGGCTGGCTTTTGTGCAGCTGGTACCATGAGACAATTCAGATCAGTGAAGAAGTGAAGCTGTGCCAAAAGGAGCGTTTGTGCTAAACCAGGCTTCATAAATTTTTGCCACTATTTAAGCTTTCCCTTACATCACTGAACACACAAAAATTAATCTTTCCAGTACAAAAGTACAAACAAGCCTGGCCAGCTACCTAATTCTTTTTTTTTTTTTTCTTTACAAAGAATTAGTCCTTGGACTCGAGTTTGATTTCCAGGAGGAGAAGAAATGGACTACATTTGATTGCAGTTGGATAGACAACCAATCCGAATTCAGATGGAGAGGGGCATTAACTGCAGCTGTATTAGGACTGAATGAAAAAGGGAGCCACTACGAGGCAGAAAAGACACAACAAGGCCGTAGAGAGCCCCACTGAGAGTCCAGCTGAGAGCCAGGATGTCCTGTGTGTCATGTGAGCCCCTGTGTCTCAATGAAGACTTCACGCTGTAACACCACATGGGGGACAAAGGGAAGTCATAACACAAGTAAGATTGGACATTGGTTTGCCCTGCTCAGTGTGAGAAAAGTTATGAGGATTAACTGGTGCGAATGTGGTACAATAAGTACTAAATACTAACAGGCTAACAGCCAGTGGTGCCCCCAAGGGGTGGCCTCAGTGTCCAGCCCATATGTAATACGTTAGTTAACTGACACGTCTGTAATGTTATTAAACTAATTTGCAATGACCAAGGGTCCGTAAATGCACCACAAGCTCCAGTAGCGCTCTTCCTTTTTAGAACAAGGCAGCATGTCAGCTAGCGAGTTAGCATCCAGTCCAGAGAATTGAAGGAGGAGCCGCCAGACTGATATCAGTCAAATACTTTATATTTTTAATGGTAGTAATGTCATTTATTCAATTATGTGACTCTGCAATCAGTGAAGAGAAAGTTCACAGGCACAGACATTTCTTCCTTCTTTAAGAACAAATGTCCCAGTAACATTGGGGTGAGAGGTAAAAAAGCGTAGTGAGGAAGAAGAGGCCAATGATGAGGACAGAGCAACTACAGGGACAGAATGTGACAACAGCAACAGCAACAAATTTTTGACATCCAGCCACTCCTGGGGGTTTCCACTGTTCCATATTTTCTCCATTTGTGGATAATGGCTCTCACTGTCGTTAGCTGGAGTCCCAAAGCTTTAGAAATGGCTTTGCAATCCTTTCCAGACATTGTTTCTCATCTGTTCCTGAATTTCTTTGGAACACAACATGATGTCTTGCTTTCTCAGAGCTTTGTCCTGCTTCGCTTTGTCAGAAAGTTTTTTTTTTTAAAGTGATTTCTTGATTCAACAGTTCTGGCAGTAAGGCCTGGGTGCAGCTAGTGAAATTGAACACTGCTTTTTAACAAGGCGGGGGCTATTACTTTTTCACATTGCCCTTGTAGGTTTGAATAGCTGTTTTCAATAAATGAATAAAATCAATCAATTAAAAACTGTATTTTGTGTTTACTTGAGTTATCTTTGTTTAATATTTAAATTTGTTTAATGAAAGTGTGACAAATGTGCACAAACATTAGTAATGTTAGGTTGGTGACAGACAGAAGAGAGTCAGAAAGACCAGGGACCTCATTAATAAAACAATGTGTAGAATCTCAACTAAAGAGTGCGTACACCCAGTAGCCAAAATGGCGCACACAAATAGGTATCCAGATTTATAAAACCGGGTGTACGCACACCTGCACCAAATTTCTGCTTTAAATAAATCCCCCCTGAAGCAGAAAGGTGCGCACATAAATCCACCTCACGTCACGCCCTCTCCACGCCTTGATTCAACCAAAGAAGGGCAATACAAATGTGCAAATGGTTGTGAATGAATTTTGCCCAAACATAAGAGGCTGATGAATGGGTTTTACCGACAAACGCGGCAGTGACAAAAAGACACAAGCAGGTTATGCACCTGTGGATGTGTTTTATACTGAATGCTGCTCTTCACTAAAATGATCCAGCGAAACTGGAAAGTATGTGATTGTTCATAATAATAGTGTTTAAAAAATGAGTAAAGCTCAAAATCCTTATAAGAGCTTTCATTTTCATACACGCAAAAGCACTGGAAACACTGCACATTCTATTTCTAAAAAGGGAATATTAGGCTGCTCAAAAATAGCAGTGTCTGCATTTTCTTTACAAAATCAAAAATTTCTTTGAAAACTGAAAAATGCTTAAGACTGATCTTTCCTGCGAATCTCTGAACTAATATTTAATTGTGTTAACCTTTGCTTTTGTGAAGCTGACACATCTGTGTTGCATGGAGTCGACCAGCGTCTGGCTCCTGTGAACAGCCCAGGACCACTTGACTATTATTCTGCTTTTCTTGGTTTTGCCTCAGAAACATAATTTTTGATGTCACCCACAAGATTTCTATTGGATTTAGTTCTGGAGATTGTGCTGGCCACTGCATAACATCAATCTTGTTGGTCTGGAACAAAGATACTGCTTGCTTATTGGTGAGTTTAGGGTTGTTGTCTTGTTGAAACACCACTTTCAAAGGCATTTCCAGTTTTTCAAGTATTTTGATGTCTTCAAACTGATCCATGATCCCTGGTATGTAATAAATAGACCAAACACCAAAGCACAAGAAACATCCCCAGATCATGATTAGGGATGCACAGATCCAGCTTTTGGATCTTTATGTATCTGCAGGGATAAGATACCAATTCAATCCAACTGGTATTTTAATATACATCATATAAATAAAGACCCTTGTATTTGTCACATGACCAATTATGGAGATGGGGGTTATCATTACATTTTATTTTAATTAGAAGATTTGTCCAAAAAAAAAACAAAGTAAATATCAGCTCTTTTATTATTGTATATAAATACAATATCAACTTAGAAGAGTAATTCATTTTATTCTTGATTCTTGCTACTATAATTCAGAGGTCAGCATTGATCAAACCAAAGGGAAAAGGAATCATCTTCAGGTGAAAGACTTAGAGTTAATAAACCATCTGATGGATTTTTAGGGACTGTAGCTTCAGTTTTTACATTAAAATGAATAAAATGAATCTTACAGCTGCAGCTTTCCATCAAGCCTCACTAATGTAAATCATATTGGTGAGGAAAGACAGTAGTTTGCTCTGAGGGGCTCTGTAGTAACACTCAGAGGGAAGTTCTGTTAAAGTCCAATGTGTAGTCCGAAGTGTAAAATACAAACAGTTAGTGTTCCTTTAGCATACTGCTAACAAGAAGCTGCAGTTTGAACAACTGATAATAACTGTAGACAAAGCAGGTGGATGTATCACACTCTAACTGTTCCCCTCTCCTGATTCAGCTGAACCTCCTCTGCTTGTGAGTGCGCAGCGCCCTGTCGTCTGTGAGGGAGAGTGCTGCTGCTGTCTCTGAGAGACAGAGAGACGACAGCAGCAGGACGTGCGACACGTTGTTCTCAATAACAATAAGTAACAAGTAGTTTATAATAAAATAAAATTTAAAAAAGTTAAAATCCACACCACTGATTTGACTTACTCAATCTTGTCATCTTCCCCCATCTGTATGTGTGAATTGGTCTTGTGTATGTCCATCTTTGTTTTGTTTGTTCATGAAAGGAGACAAACAGGCAAAAAGAGAAGCCCCTAACTGAAGCTCACGGGGTTGGGAGAGGTCTCAGTGTCTGTGGGCTGTTGACTAACAGTGTTTGTGAGCTGAGGGTGACGGTGTCAGTTTTGGCGCTAATTATTGTTTTATAATCTTATATTATAACTGACCCTAACAAAACCCAAAGGCCATAGTTTTCACCATAGCATTTTGTAATTTAGTGAAAATGTTTTTGTTTATTTTATTTTGTTTGAATAAAAGTCTAAAAGACTTGATACAATAAACTAATTTATTTGGTACTTTTATGCATTATTATAAAGCCTAAAAATGGGTCAGTGCCAACTCTAACACAAGAGTAACTCTCTCTTTTAAATATATCCCAAAGGCCGTTTATACTGACTCACATAAGAAAAGTCTGGAGGACAAAAGCTCCACCGATAATAGCTGTTCCTCTGTTCATGTGAATATGCAGTTGTTTTTTATTGCCCTCAACCCCTAGCACATCCTCCCACAGTCAAAATCCCTCTAACACATCTGCCAGGCAGAGAAAAACAAAAGGTCCTAAGCTAACAGTTGACCAGAAAAATCAACTAAAAATGTTTGTCTCTGCTTTTTTATGTAAAATGCACTTGATGTGTTACATGCCACACATTTATAATACACACATTAAGCCATAGCTGTCCAATCAGGCAATTAGTGTACTGAGCAAACAGTGGGCCAGGGTCCACACTAGACTCTGAAGGTGGTCCAGCTCCATACAGCCTATTCCCACCACAAGTCATTTCCAAAGAGGAGATGGAAATAGAGCCCCAGTGCAGGCTCTGCTGGCCAGCCCCTGCTTTGTTAAATAGCTTTTTGATGGAATTGGTAAAGCAGTGGAGCCTGTGACACCGCTAGACGGCAACGCCACAAATGAAAGAGAACATGGATAGAAGAACAAGGCAAGAATCAAATGAAAGAAAAGAGGAACGGAGGAAAGGGTTTGCGGTGGAGTCATTGTGTCCCCTGGAGGTGGAACATGTTACTGCAGCACTTACTGCAGGCTAAACTATTTATGTCATTCATTTCTCAGGCAGGGATTCGCTCTTGAAATATGTGTCTGGTTTTACACACTTGTCTTAACATATGATTCATTATCTCATATTTCACGCTGCTGTCAACTAAATTGCAAATATACAGGTTGCCATTAGACACTGACTGACTGTTGCAGTAGTTTTTAGTAGTACTTTTACTGAACAAAATATGACACTTAAAGAGTCATCTATAGAAAATAGAAAGTTTCTCTGAGCTCAATAATAAGACACTGAAGGACACATATGTCCTGGTTTTTACATTCAATTTTTCAGTTCTCGGATATTCACTATCATTCTGATCTGTTTTTCATTAAATGAGAACAAGTTGAGAGTTGTTGTGTTTGTGACACTAAGCACTTCTTCTCACAGGTCCCTTTCTTGATGAATTATTATTTACCACGCCTCTGGTGTACTAATGTACTGATGTTCATAATACATGTCTTTGCAATTGACTCTAAGCCACATCTAGGACAGAGTCAGCCACATGTGACCTCATGAAAGCTCTACACACGTTGCGTTTCTGCATTGTATTTGAAGGAAAGGTTCTTTGCCATTTAAAAAAAAAAAAAAGATATATATCTGTTATGGCTCTAAAGGAAGGTACTCAACACAGGTAAATGAAACAACTCTTTAATGAATAATTTAGAGAGATCTGAGTTGTGATGGCAGGAGGCGGGTGGGTTGAGCAGGTTGGTTGGCTGGACTGGAATTTAAGCTGGTAAGTTTGCTGAGGTGGAGGAGCAGTGATGGCTGGGTGGCTGGCATGGGGATCTGAGAGAGCAGAAACAGACAAAGGGTAAGTCTTGAAGCAAGTTCCAAGGCAAAGTGTTGAAAAAAGGAGGTCTGAAATAGTTTGCTGCTATGGTAGACTGTTGACCTGGCAGAGAACTGGAGGAGAGACGGGGTTCAAATACTGCAGCAGCTGACAGATAAATTGATTGTTGGAGTGCCAGTCCAGCCTTGAAGCAGGAGCCAGGGTTACACCCACAGCACACAACACAAACACAAACACACACACACACACACACACACAAAACAAACAGCTGAAAGCAGGGGATCATAACAATATCCACACTTTTTTTTTCAAACAATAAAATATCAATATTCTAGCCCTCAATATTGATACTCCCTCCGGCCATTAGTTTATTCCGGTGCATTGTACACTGTGAGACAAGTAGTGAAAAAGTTTTACAAATACAATATTTATGTGACCTGTCGATGTAAACATTAAAAGAACAGAAAACTGGAGGGTTGTAATCTTTTTTTTTTAACACCTCGTTGCCTCATGTGAGCACACAAAAAGGAGGGGGGGAGCTCTGTGTGTAAATTAGACTTGAGGGGTCAAAGGGTATCCAGCTTATTCATTATTTGTTCATTTTCTTACTCCGGTAGGGGGTCATGGGTGGCTGGAGCCTATCCCAGCAGCTTTGGGCCTTAGGCGGGGTATACCCTGGACAGTGGCAGTTCGTCGCAGGGCTAACCCTTGGAGACAGACACTGACAGACAACCATTCACTCTCATATTCATTTTCTAAGGATACTTAAGAGTTGCCAATTGACCTATACATGCCTGTCTTTGGGCGGTGGGAGGAAGCCGGAGAACCCGGACAGAACCCACAGTGACACGAGGAGGACATATAGACTCCTCACAGAAAGACCAGAGAGAATGAGGAACAGGTATGGAGAACAGTGAGTCTGATAAACTGAAGGGAAAACTTAGGTCCATCTCATTTCTCATAACATGCCTCCTCACCACTCCCCACTTGTATCAGTAGTTAATCTCCATGCACCATCTTTAGTGCTGTTCCAAAGCTCTTAACACTGCTCTGAGGAGTGAGGAGGGGAGCCGTGGGAGGCTCTGAGAGGAGGCATAAGCGAGGATACACTGCAGCTTCTTACACAAAAGTCAAACTCACAGCAGAGGAGAGAGAGTGTGTCTTTGTTGTAGCGGTTCATTTGTCTTTATTCTCTTATAACTCTTATTATTTATTTGTATATATTTCTTTCTCTTTACTTATATTGTATAAATAAAGAGAAAGAATGTCATTGATGAATATATGTTTATTTAAAATGTAACAAATATTCTCGACAAACATTTAGATCACACTAGATCACATCAAATTTATTTCTGAAGTTAATTTGATGTTGCTGTGGTTCCAGTTATGTAAATGTCACCATGAACAGACATCGCTGCAGGTGACACTCCTGAGAAGAGGATGACCCATCGCCTCAACTCATCTGTACTCTCTCCTCTCTGTGGCTCCTCTGTAAGAAGCAAGGAGAGAAAAGGAGTGGAGGCATCAAGGGTGCGTGTTTTGAGAAATGAGACACACCGCTGGAGTGGGCGTGGAGAGGGGAGAAGAGAGACGGAGGCAGAGACAGAGACGGAAGTGCACAGAGGGGCATGTCAAAATCTATATTTTCCTATTATCAGAGCAAAGACGCAGGTATAAAGAGGCAGGCCTTAAGGTGGCACAGGTTTAAAGGGGCCGGATTTAAGTGTTACGGGTGTTTGCCTTTTAACCAATCATAGAGCTTTCCTTCAGTGCTGCACCGATTACTATTATTAAATTTTATTAAACTTTCTTTTATTGGTTAATTTATTGTAAAGCATTTTACATCAGATGAAAAAAGAGGAGTAGATAAAGATGAGAAAAATTGTAATTTTTCTTATCACTGATTTTATTATGAACAAAGTCACAAAAAACTCTTTAAACATAGATAGTGTTTTTATCATTAATTTGGCAGAATTTTGTTTTTAGTTTGGGACTGTTTCGCAGGGAATCATGACATGCCTGGAGTAGGATAGGACCCAGCATTGCTCAAAGGCTTTGTCTCCGGTGAGTTTACTGTGTTTTGTTTTAATGCCCCGCTGTCTCCTGGTGAAAGCTCCCTATTAACTCCTTCACTGCATCAGTCATATTTAGCGATGCACTGTTCTGGCTGTAGCATGTTTTTTTTTTTTTTTTAACTAAAAGACTTTATGTTTTTGTGCTTCTATAAAGTACATAAGAAGTAAGATCTGTTTAAATGAAATTATTGATCTTATTTGAACAAGTATCTGCTGTAGTCATTACTACTATGGGTGTGAATGTAAACAGAAGGTGTACATACTAGGCGGGACTTTTCGATATAGTTCAGTGCAAGTTGTAATACAAGTACATCTCTTTACATTCTTCAATAATAACAGTATGGCCACAGCTGGACCTGCCTCAATGCAGAGGGTTAGGTAAGCGCCCTTCTCTCTGTCGAAGCGATACGCTCAATCAACATGTGACCTATTAATGGCAAATGGAGTTCTAAGTCCTGCCTCTCTCCAAATGCCACTTTCTGGTTGACTCAAATGTGAACACCACATCTTCTAGACAAATTTCACATGAAGAGCAGCTCCATCTTTGTTTTCAGATTGTGATCTGATAAATCCTGCTGCAGCTATTGAGACACACACACAACTTACAGCTCATGCAACAAAAACATCCAAACTTCCAAATTCAAACCCTGTTTTTTCTGCTTTTACATCACAATTCTTTCACATTCACACATTCTTTGAAGACGGATTGTGAGAAGAAAATTGAATGGCTCATCACTCATCACTGTATCTGCCTCAGGCCACAAACTCTACATTACTGTGAAAGCTGCTGGAGGAGACACAAACACATATTATTGAATCATGCTTATTACTCATAATTGAGACTATATGCAACATGTACATAACTAGGAATAAACCTCACCTAGGTAAGGGTCAGGGAAATTTGCAAACATACAACATCAAAGATTATAATGTAACTGTAACGAAACAATCATTTCAATACTGTTTTGCTGTAATACTAATAAAAAAACTACAATATGGCATACTGCAGTCCCAGCAGAATGAGATAGTCCACTGGCTGCAGAGTCCCACAGCCCCTCTTTCTTTCAGCTAAAAGATAAGGCCAATGGATACCAAAGCCAATTGCTCTTTGGAAGCTACAGCAAAAAAATGCCTTGGAACACATGATTAACTATGAAAAAAGCACACTGGTAATCAGAATTGTTTTAAGGAATGCTGCTGGTGTCTTCTACTTATCTAAGGTGTCTGTGCTGTATAAACCACCTCAGCAGACTGTACACACAACTTCAGTTACATAAAGTAGTAAGAGGAGAGCAGATGCACAGTCATTGTCTCCTTGTTTCAGGCGACATACAAACCAGGGACATTTCTCTCAGTGACCAAATGACCCAAAACTTTGTTGTGTCAATTCAAATCAGCAATGGCGTATTCCTTAGCAGTGTTCTTGTGCACACCCCCCTTTGTCAGAGCGGTTGACATCATCTTAGCACATGTCTCACTTTACACTAAACGCCCAGCCAGCAGAAACCACTCTAGAACCATTTACAGCATTGTTTCTGTACAGCATGATCCAAAAACAATGGGTCGGGGTTAAAGTCAGTTAACGCTGGATAAGTTATCTCCCCAGTGAGAATAAAGGCTGAGGATCAGAGTGGTTACAGGCTCATTAACCTGCCTCCAGCCTGCTGCACTAGCTCCAGCACTTTCACACAGGTGTACACTCTGAAGGCTTTCCTGGCCTGGTTATTTCATTCATGGAAGCTGTTAGTGACCTGTTTACGCAGCAGCACTGGCAGTCCCCGAAGCTGCAGTGCACTATGTATCAGTTTGAGATGGCATGCTGTTAGTTTGGCTTCTATAACCATTTGTACTTTTCTGGAGATATAGACCAAAAATGCTCCCTATAACATCTAGTTTATGACCAAACAAGATGTCTTTCTCCTGCTCTTATTCTTCTGGGCCTGTACAGCTGAACCAAGGACTTAGATTAGGATGAACACAACAAGTTCTGTATGAAGCTGTTGATCCCTGGATAATCCTCATGGATCCTTACCTCATACAACACTTTTCTTTTTAGCCCCTTTTAATGTGACTCCTCTCAGCTGTAGATCAACACAAAATTCAATTTGTGTTTCTACTGCTTTGTGTGTAACATAGAATCATCAAAGTTTCCTTACCCCCAATTTCAATTAGATTTGCGAATTTAATATGAACAATAATATAAAAATATACATACATATAAATAATAAAGAAAATTAGTACATACATGTTGTATTACTTTAAAAATCCATTTTTTTCCAGTTTAATGTGATCAGATCACACTAAACTGGCTCCGAACTGGCTCCGTCATCTCAGAAAAATAGAACTGCTGTGCTGAACACTGTCAAACCAGAAACTATATTAAATATTTATTATATCATTGTAGAGTAGTCATAGTAACTCAGCAGGAATGCAGTGGGTAATGTGGCACTGAAAAGGCACTTTGAAAACAATTATTTTGATGGTTAAAGTGTGTGTTGAAACCAACCCAAGTATATTGAGAGAAAAAAAAATTCCTGTGTCTCACGATACATTGGAGTTAGATTGGAGGTTTCTGTCCAGCTGAGGGTACTCTGTCAGTGAGATAGGCTGATTTCTTATTATTAAGGGTCAGTAAAAATTCACTTGTATTATCTTTTTAAATTCCCTTTATAGACACAACTACAAAATGGCGTAGTCACCATATAGTGCACTCTATTGTGATTAATGTGTTGATTCAGACATAGCCACTGTTGCAATTACAGAATTAGGTGAGTGGTGTTTCTAACAAGTATAGTCAAATTATGTAGGTGATATGTACTAATAATATTTCTTTAACACTGCAGACAAGGGTTTTCTTAATAAAGACTGCAAAAAAAAACCCCAAAAAAAAATCAGTGTTGTGCTTGACTCAAGTCATTACATTACACAGCTTTTCAAATAAATAAAATGTAAATATATTTGAATGGTTTATATCTCAAGCCATTGAAAGTAAGATTATGTAACTCAACTGTAATTTCTGGCGTGTTTGTTTGTCTCCCAAACATTTCACGTCGTAGATAGCAGTGGTTCAGGGGTTCTGTGATGGTCTGAGCACAGACTAGGTTACCCTTGTGTGTTTTGCCTTTTTCCCTGGTCTTTGTCTTCCTCGTGTGGTCTTTATGATACTCCCACAACACTTCATTTAACTGTGTTTAAATTTATATTCAAGCCTGTAGCTATATTTTATATAAATAAACATTGCAGGTAAAACCATTGTTGCTCAAATGTTCGGAGGACAAAAAGCTGTCACCTTTGTCTGGCCGTAGAAGAAGCCAAGAGCAGATCTTCAAACTGATAAGCTCTTGTGACTGAGAGCAGAAATTCAATGTTGTAACAGAGATACAAGATCTTTCAAGACACCATCCTAAAGATCTGAAGAGAGATCTTCGCAAGTTTGTGTGTGGCTGTTGTTTAGAAGGTCAAGAACTTTGCTCTGTGATGTCCAGCTCTACGATAGGTACTCTGGCTGTGATGTACAGGAACCTTAAAAGGGCCATGAATGACACACAGACTGAAACTGGAGAAACACTTTTAAAGAAAGTGTCAGACACCAATGCGTTCCATCAACAAACCAACGAGGCCTTAGCAGAAATGGTCGAGAACTGCGACCTGAGTTGAGCTTTGACCACACTCATTAACGTCGGGATGAGTCGCTGCAGTGAGAGCTAGAGCTGCCTTTAGCATGGGACCAACATGATCACTAACAAGCAGCAAGGACTTCACCAAACAAAGAACGGCTGTGCGGGGGTTTGGAAACATGGAGCCTCCATTTACCTTGAGATCTCCCTCCAGAATGAATTTCCTAAGAAGCGCATTATACCTGAGACGGACAGGTGCCTGTTGAAAGGACTCATCAGGAAACTGAAAACAGCTCCAAACACACCCAAAACATTGTACTTATTTATATAAATTATTTGCATCAACTCATGAATGAAACATGAGAAATTTGTTTTTTAGCCTTTTCACAGTAAATACATGGTCATGGTAAACCCAATAACGCTGACTCATATACACTGCAACAAAAGCCTTCATCAACAAAGGCGTTTTAATAGTAGCAGAAGCAGCAAGCAGAGTTTGCTCCAGACATGTCACTAAATGGAGACTATATATTCTGGTTAACACACAACATTTTTAATAAAGAGTCAAAAAGCAAACAGTTTAACACATAATTTGATTCATGGTCCTGCGACAAGGAAACAAAACAGCAAGAGAAGAATGATACATTTAAATTCAAGGCTGTGACTATATTTTATTGAAATAAATATTGCAGGTGAAACCATCACTGTTCAACTCTACTGAAGACAAAAGCTGCCCCCTATTGTCTGGTCCTAAAAAAAAAAAGAGCAGCTCTTGTTAGCTCTGAGATCAGTGAAAGACTATTGAAGTCAGTCCTGTTACGAATAAAAACAAAATAGAGAAAAACAAAAAACATAATAAAACCGATAAAAAGTATAATATAGATCCACACATGTCTTCATTCAAATGCTGAAACATGAGAAGGTGTGAAGACAACAGGTGGATGCAAATTGAATACCCAAATACCCAGAATAATGGGCAAGTGTTCAGTCCCATTCATGCCACAGAAAACCCATAAATACCATTACTACTACTACTTACCTTTACAACTCTGCGGATAGGTGCTGTTAAACAGTTTATCACAAGTCTTGTGTTTATGTCCTTGTCCTTTTTGAAGACTCTGAGACTTCTATGGCTGCCGTGCAACACAGGTTGAGACCATCCACCCACATGTCACAGTTTATAAGCGATTATTGAGAAAAAGACACTCCTTTACTATTTTATAGAGTTGTATGACTTTAACAAGCCTGGCTGGAACACTGGGAAGTAAACGAAACCACACACCAAATTGGAATGTTTTACGATGTGTGGCATTCTGAAGCCGTGTCTGAGCTAAAACAATGCCAAACAAAAGCGGATCTCGAGACTCTAAACAAATTTGTGACCAACTTTCTTCGAGTGATTTGGTGGAAAACGTTACATTTACCAGTGAAGAAATGTTCCATGTTATGTCTGTTTAGCTTAAAAAATGGACTTAACAGAATTAAAGGCCGACGTTTGTGATTTAAAACAGTCGGTGGAGTATAATAATGCTGATAGAAGAGCTAAAAAGGAACACATTACACTAAACGAAGATGTTGTCAGTCTTAAAAATATAATGACAACATTGACGAAGATTTCACCTTTGTTTTCATACCATGTCAAATTAAAATTTCTAGTTTGTTTATTCTGCTGTAGTCACTACTACTCTGGGTGTGAATGTTAACAGAAGATGTATGTAGAAGGCAGGACCTTTCGATGACACCGCTCGTTCACTTGGAAGCCTGTTCCATTTGGCGTTAATTTGAACCAAGGAAGAACACAATGGATGGCCCAATTTTCTTCTCATATGGTCAGAGAAATTCAAAAGGAGATATGATCCTTATTACAAAACAATTCAATTTTCAGTTATGTTCTATAGACACAGTTTTAAATATAAATATCATAGTTCAGGATAAAAACTATCTTGAATTTGTATGGACCTAATACAGATGATTTTATAAACTGCATGACACGCTTCAAGAATCACAAGGGGAAATTATAATGGTGGGGGATTTCAATATTAGCTTAAATAGTATGTTAAATCACTAAGGAAACACCACAAAAAATGATCACCCTCATGCATTGGTGAAACTTTATGGAGGGCTGGGATATTGGAAATGTAATCAGGTTAGAATTTACTCCATGATTATGAATCTGCTGAGAAAACTCAATTATTTATCTGTGATTTTTTTCACAATGAAGAATCTGCAAATGCTTAAATACTTTTGGGAAGCTTTTAAATGTAGTTTTAAGTGACATGCAATTGCTTACGCTTCATTATTATTTCAGTAAGCCAGTCAGGAGGGCCGGCTCTGTCCTGGGCTGCCTGCTGGACTCCATCGAGGAGGTGGGTGGGAGGAGGATGCAGACCAAGCTCACATCCATCAGGAACAACACCTCTGACCCCCTGCATCAGACTGTGGAGGCTGTGAGCAGGAACAGGAACACAGCAACTGATGAGAAACCAATAAGAAGATAAGCAAGAAGTTATTCAGCAATTGATATACTTGTTTGTGTCTCCTCCATGTCCTTCACAAAACGTTTTAAAAAATATGAAAAGAAGATTTTTTTATTTTATCTGGGATAACAACCCTGAAAAAATCAAAAGAAGTGTCCTATACAATGATTATAATTATGGTGGGTTGAAATTGTTAAATGTCCTATGTCCTTGAAGGCATTTGTTTTTCTGAAAATACATTTAAATGAGGAGTGGAAGTGTGTTATTAAATAATAGGCATGCATTGTTTCAAAAAAGATCATACCCATATTTACAATCCCATGCCCTCACATTTTCTGTACATAGATAATTTATTTGAAAAAGGCCTCTGGTTTTCTAAAGGAGGCTATTTACTCCTGGTTAAACTTTCAGTTGTGTGCCAGAAAACAGAGATTAAATTTTACAGCAGATCATATGGTTAAATTCAAATATTTTAATTGAAGGAAAACTCTTTTTTTGGAAAAATATATTTGACCAGGGTGTTCTTTTCGTTAATGATGTTGTAAATGAGAATGGGAAACTTATGAAATATAATCAATTTATAGATATGTATGGGTCTGTTTGTTCTTCTCATTGATATATCTATAATCAGTTGATTTTGGCACTTATAAAATGGATACAATAAAACATGCAAGAGGAATAAAAATAAATAAAAGCATATTTATATTTTATTTCATAAATAGGTCATTTCAAGTTATTCCATATAATACATATGAAAAAATTGAAGGATACTTTTGATGTCCTATACCATGGGAGAAAATATTGTTACTATATACAACTACAATAGATGTTTATAACAGATATTTCCCAATTAAAAAAGACTTGGCATATGATTGAGGCAGATGAATGTCGTTTTTGTTTTCTCAAATCAGAATCTGTGGTTCATTGGGTCCTTCTTTTAAAGTGAGGCCAAAAAATTAATTTTAGCTTTGAATAACTTGAATTTAAACTAAGATTTTGTTGCAATATTACTTGGGGATATTAATGACACTGACAACGGCCTTGTTAATTTGTTTATTTTACTGAGGAAACAATTTAAGAGGAAGTATAAACAAAGGTGGAAAAAATTCACTGAATCATTTGAAAGTTAAAAAAATAAATGAGGGATACTGGGATGAGAGACTGCTCATAGCATTTTTATTTTTGTTTTGTTTTAGTCTGTGATTTTACATCATTTTTCTGTTTGTGTATTGTTTTTTTAATAAAAAAAAATCAGGGTTAGTAGATAGAAATAGTAAAGTATGCGACAGGCAGGTGTCTGCTTCTATGTATGGGATAGCTTATCGAGCAAACAGACAGAAGAGAAAACAAACAGAAATGAGCTTAAGGGCTTTATTCGGTGCTGGCAAACAGAAGACAAATCAAACATGTTGTCCTTATATCATGCATGCAAGTTGGCACGGCATATGGTGCAAAAAAACAAACAAACAGACACAGCAATTACAAAACAAGTGTATAAAGTCTTTATAAACAGCTGGCTTTAGTGCAACATGGCGTCTTCTGCCCCTTTTTTCAGGACTCAGTTGTATGACATTCCTGGTCTGTCCTTGCATGGAAAAGGGCTGCTCGTGTAGTAAGGCAAAGTGAAGCAGGCCAAAAGATTAAAAAAAAAAAAAAAAAAAAAAAGGCATCATGCCGCAATCCAAAGAAATTCAGTAACAGATAAGATACAAAGTAAATGACATCTATCCATCTGGAAAGGGTTACAGAGCCATTTCTAAAGCTTTTGAACTCAAGCAAACCTTAATGACCATAATGAGAGCTATTCTCCACAAAGTGTAAAAGTAGCACAACATTTCATTCAAAGTCCGGACTTGAATCCGATTACGTTTTTGCGGCATGACCCTAAAAAGGCAGTTTGTTCTTGAAAACCCCCCATTGTGGCTGAAATAAAACAATTCTGCAAAGAAGAGTGGGACAGAATTCCTCCCCAGTGATGTAAACGACCCATCACAAGAGGTATGAGGATGGCACAACCAGGGGGCAATTACTTTTCACATAGGGCCATGTACTGTGGGTTCAGATAGATTTTTCTCCTTAATAAATAAAATCATCACTTTAAAACTAATTTTGTATGAACTTGAGTTATCCTGTCCAATATTTAAATTTGTTTGATCTGATACAGTTAAGAAAGTTAAAAAACAGTTAAAAAAAGAAATCAGGAAGGGGGCAAATATTTTTCCACAGCACTGTAAATTATGATGTCAGCAGTGTAGAGCTAAGGTGGCCGGCACCTGGGGGTCTTTGGTTGTGCGTGTGGAACTAATTTGGTTATCATTTGTTTCTTAATTTGATACAGTGGTCTCAGTGCCTGTGCCTGGGTTCTCGAGGGATGTGAAGGGCTCTGTTTAGTTAAAGGGCCTTTGCCCAAAACTGAGTGTTCATAGAGAAGTGCTTTTGAGGAGGGTTTTCCAAGGTCCTGTATAACCTTAACCATGAGACATTTTGATTGAAATGTGCTAAATACTTACTGGGAGCACAAGGAACTGTAAGTTTCTTCACTGTTTTTATCACTGTGTTTGTTAAAGCATTTTTATTCTAAAGTATTGATAATGTGATGCACTTACTACATAAATAATGATATGCAGCTGTATGATCTGTGTAAACATGATGGCTCTGTCACTGTTCTTTCTCTGCCTGGAAAATTGACACATTTTCAAATTCGCTGATATTTGGTTGAAAAACAACTCGTGGATCTATGTTCCAGAAGTAAGGCAGCGCTGTGTCATAAGTGTAAGCAGTTTTCCTCCAACACTCTGGGCTGTTGTTGCTGCATCTAAATGTCAAGCTTAATGTGGTTCAATATGGAATTTGCACAAAGTAGAAACGCAGAGAGGAACAGGTCACAGAGGTCAGTGATGGCACTTTTCACTGTGGGACTTAAAAGCACATTATGAATCACAAGAGGACAAAGGCAAAGAGCAGGGGGGCATCTGAGGTTTTGTTTTTAAATTGCAAAGAGCCAAATGGAAAACACAGTCTTATGCCTGACATTCACCGAGAGGGAGGTCTGCAGGCTTCAGTCCACAGTCATTACTCTGAGAAATCCTTTTGTTCAGTTGGCATACCTAGAAGCAACTTCAGAGTAAAATACATAGTCGTCACTTTGTGTTTTAATATCACAATAATAATGATAATAATAATACATTAGTTTTGTAAAGCGCTTGTCAAATGAAACTCAAAGACACTTTAGCACAGAGACAACGACAAAGAAAACATAAATAAGACTGTTTTTTGTTTTTTGTTTTAATTTTAGATCTATTGTACGGTTATGATGCCCTGGACCATGGTCTCCGTCAACAGATCGAGCCCTATCAACTGAATAACATCTCTTTTGTTATGGCATTGTTTGCGCACTGACCTTCTATTAGGCTTTATAATCTCAGTCTGACTTGACTTCAGTGTTCAATACTACTCTGTGTTGACTGTTCAACTGTCTCCGGGCCTGTATGTGATGGTAATAAACTTCTCCTGCTTAAGTCATCAAGAGTCTCTGCAGTTTAGCTCTAAGGCAGTAATCCAATTATCTTAGCAAAGACATCCACTATTGAAGATTATAGGCTAAAAAGGTGGGTTTTGAGCAGCTTTTTGAATTTGTGAGGTGAGTCCAAGTTTCTGATATGGAGAGGGAGGGAGTTCCAGTGGGTGGGGGCGGCCGTGGAGAAAGCCTGGTCCCCCAAGATCCAGTGCTTGGATTTGGTGATGGGAGTGAGGAGGTTGGATTCAGCTTAGTGGAGGCGACGGGAGGGTCAGTGTTTCTGTAGCAGGTCAGTAAAGTATGGGGGGGGGGGGGCTGGTTATGGGGGGCTTTGTAGGTGATGAGGAGGATCTTGAAATGGATGCACTGTTGGATGGAGAGCCAGTGGAGCTGTTGCAGGACAGGGGTGATGTGCTCTTGTGTGCGGGTATGGGTGAGGAGGTGAGCGACAGTGTTTTATACATATTGTAGTTTTCGTAGGTCAGATGAAGGGAGTCCATAAAGAAGGCCATTGCAGTAGTCAAGTCTGGAGGATAGAAAGGCATGAAGTAGGGGAAGAAAGGGGGAAATTAATTAATATTAATTTACCAAAAGTCCACACGGCTCCACTAGAATGATGTGTGCTGCAGTTTTGTGTGTGCGGTTTTGGTTTCTTTTAGTTTTTGACATTAAGCCATGCTTAGTCCACTAGGAGTGCAACAGAAGCAGGATTTTCTGTTAGTTTGATTTGAAAAGTAAAGATCATACATGTTATAACTGACATACTGAGGTAGAACCAAAGAATTGACTATTTTTCTTTTTTTTTTTAAAACATAGGCTACTTTGGACTTAATTTCAAGCAGGATTTGCAAAATGTGACCATCTGACCCCTCCCACATTTACAGAGACTGGGTTTAAAGTCACAGACTGGATCGAGTTCTAAGATGTACTCCTTTAAGATAAGTTTATATCATTGACTGGGACCTGTTGTTGAACAAATAATTAATTTGCAAATAAAGCTTCTCTTTAATTCTGTGGTGTGTCTCAAAAACATGTAGTTCAGCACTTAAGACCTGTTTCTGGATCTGGAAACTCAGTCCTGATGTTACACTGCTGTCGACCAACGCACTTTGATGGCAGCTCACTGCTTTCTGAATCAGTCAGAAGAAGCACCACCTCAGTAGGCTGAGGCACAGCATTGGATGAGGATGATGAGACAGCACAAGCTCTTTATGACCGTGGCAGGCCTGGAGTGCCTCAGAGCAGGGACCTATGCCACTAAATGTAAACGGGGTAAGCTACTCTTACCTGAGGATTGTTGGTACCGCTGTTCTCTTAAAACACTTCCTTTTCTTTTAGATTAATCCACAAAGAGCCAGAAAGTGAGAAGAAGACTATTTTATTCACTAGTGATAGTAGAGAATGAAAGGATGTGTTTTTCTTTCTCTGTCTGCGTTTGTGAGCGACACAACAGAAACAGACCTGTGATGACATCATGACAACTCCAGGCTTTTTGTCCCTCCTAACCACTCCCATCAGCAAACCAATATAGCCCATGTGTAAAAATCCATGTTCGAATTTTTAATAATAAAAAAGATGGCAACTGTGTAATTTTACATATGTGGTGTTGAAAGATGAGATGAGCATCATATGTTCATATTTTTGTTGTAGGCTGTTGTTTGTTACTCCAGTCTAGTTTTTGCACTTCTGTAGCATCAGCTGTAGAACTATGAAACTGTGAATGCGATGTATTTCCTGAAACAAACTACAGCACGTACTTTTTTATTTTTGGACTGAAAAACAGTTTTATTGCTGACTCCTGGTCATATCTACAGAAGATCTTTGTGGAGTATTTGTATCCCCATCTGACATGTATATCACCATTTGTAAACATAAACATATAGGTCATTTTATTATTTATATGTGATATTATGTTGAATTTGGAGTATTTTAAGCACAAATAGTTTTGCTCATTGTGTAGCAACCATTATTCCACAGTCAGACCCATTTCATTTCCTGACTGCTGTTCGTTTCATGTTTTATCTACTTCCTGTTAAAATAGTTATTAGTTATTGAAAATTGTTATTGCATTTTTAACAAATGAAAAGTCAAATTTACAAGACTTTTTATATTATAATACTGTGCCCTGAGCCAATATGAGTGTGTTGCATGTGTTCCTTTTAACTTATGTAATAGAGACAAGACCTCACTCTGATTCATCCATGTTAAAGTGGGGGAAACAATGAGTAGGCCTACCTCCTTTAATTGTTACATTATACTAACACAATGTAAGTATTTTTACGACTTAAATTTGATAGGTACAGGTACAGGGAAGAGAAATGAACCAAGAAAAACCTTTGGGCCAGAAATGTAAAGAACTGGGAAAAACAGTTCAACGTGACGTTTCCTGATACTTCCTCTAGAGGACACTGTATAGACAGGAGGCTCATTGGGCGCGTGTCCGGAACCGTAGAAGAAGTAGCAGTTCCCCATCAGCGGCGGGAAGCTGGAAACTTTAGTGGTGCCCAGCGGTAAGAACAACCGTCTCCTCACTGCATTGAACAATATACTTCACAAACTGTAGACTTTTGAGACAGTCATTATTTCACTTTTATCCGAGAGGAACCTGTTTATAAATCCTCGGTAGCTTTTATTGTGAATGCTAACTAACGGATGTGGGTAAAAGTTGCTCGAACATGACCATAATACAAGTGACCTCCCATCTATATCTTAGGAGATATTTTATAGAGCTACAATGACAGGTGACTGAATGGTAACGTATTGTATCTAATGTTTGTTCTGTTTATGTGTCCATTTCTCAGTGATGCAGTAGAAGCATGAGTGGAGAGAACCAACGGAGAGGCACATGGAGAGGGGGGAACAGCTGGAGAGGAGGACGGGGCAACGGCTGGAGAGGAGGAGGAGGAGGGGGCAACGGCTGGAGAGGAGGAGGAGGAGGGGGCAACGGCTGGAGAGGAGGAGGAGGCAATGGGTGGAGAGGTGGAGGGGGCAACGGCTGGAGAGGAGGGGGCTGGAGAGGGTCAGCAGGAAGTTCTAAAGGATCTCCTTCATCAAGAGGAGCAGGAGATCATGCTGGCATCTCTCAGAGAGGTGAGACACACAACTGTCACTGCACATGAACTACATTGTTGTGTTTCTGTCCATGGGAAGGTGGGAGATGGCAAGGTGCACTGCTATATTATTATAATATAAACTCATGTAATAACCTTCAGCCATACCAGTTACATATGAAGTATTATTAATACGTAAATATATAACTGTAAAGAAAATTAAATATATGAAAGACTTCCACAGACAAATGAGATGTTTTCTCATGGTAGTACCACTAATCCTCAGGGGATGGACTATACATCTTTCACAAGTTTGAACAAATAAGCATAATTATAAGGGAATCTTAATGTGATATTAGTTTGTCTGTTCACAGTTTGGTCTCAGGCCACATTAGACATAATGTGTCCCTACAAAGGATGGGCACTTTACTTCACTGAAGGTAGTGTTTTCTTCTTCTATTTATGTGTTTACACACTATTGTAATATATCATACAAGTCCCAACCTAACTTACAGATTCAGATTTTGTTTTTATGCAGGCTTCATCAAGAGCTCACCCAATGTGGAAAAAATCAAAGTGTTTGAGAAGTATTTTACCTCCAAGATTCTCCTTTATGACAAGGTCAGTCTCTGTGGTGTTTGTGTTAGCTTGAGGATTGACTGTCCATAGGACATAAAGTCTTTGAGTCAAATGCTGGCTGGCACAGGGATTCTATGATCTTCACACTGTGATCACTCCTGACTCACGACATTAACCTTTCTTTGTAGTGTCTGCATGTCCTGCCTGTGCCGCTGTGGTAAGGCATAGTAGTTATTCATGTGTCATTATTTGCTTGTTCATGTCCAGGATGAGATCGAGCGCCAGGGCAGTATTCTAGTGGACTTTATGGACCTGACTGGAGACCAGGCAGTTTCTCAGGCACTTCCTGATTTAATCAGAGAGCTAAGAGAACAGCCAGAGATGATTCTCAGCTGTCTTGGAGTGGCCGTTCACCAGGTACACCACACCAGCTTGACTTTTGTAACTGAAGTGATGTTTATATTGTGGACTGGGCTGACCAGCCTTAGGACCATATCATGGACAAAAGCAAAAAACATATAGCTGTTGATAATTATGTGGATATAATACTGAATTGAAATGGCTGGTTTACACTTACCATAACATTTATGAAATGTTTTTACACTGAGGTCTATGAGAAAATCCTTTCTGAGATGTATGTGATTTGGGTTTCGTCGAATTTTCATACTTCCATCTACTGCTTTTAAATTCTGTTTTCATAGTGGTGCCTCATCAACAGCAACACTCTTTTTCTTGTTCTGTTTTTTTTATATTGAATCATACTATTACACTGCTGGTCTTTTTGGCTTTGTTTACTGACACAATAAATTATTTGGAAAATAGAAGTACTATTTGGAAAAAGAAGTACTACTGAACTCTGAGTGAACAGACTCTGAGTTGACTGAACCAAATTCGGACCTGTTTCTGGATCTGAAAACTCTGAGTTGGACAGGTTGTTTGTATCAAACAAGCTACAAAACAAAGCAACCACACTCAAAAACACCAGAAGAAAGAAGCAGATGGCTGTTGTAACAGTGCTTTACCTCATGTTGTAACCACAGTCTCTGTCCCAAAACATTTGTGTATTATTTGGCGTTGCATTTTTTTTCAAGGCAAGTTGTGCTATTTTAAACTGGACAAGGTCCATAAATTTTAAAGTGTGTACATTTAGAAATAACACATTAGTAAGGTCAAAATAACCTGCAAGATATTGATTCTAATGGCTTTTTTGTAGAATAATATAGAATAGTATATATAGTGGTGTGATAAAGGGTTATTTTTTCACATTTGTAACAAATGTTTGAGATCATCAAACAAATGTAAATATTAGGCAAAGATAAGTCAAGTAAACACAAAATGCAGTTTTTTTGAGTTTTTGAGTCCATTTCACTAACCACACCCAGGCCTGATTACTGCCAGACCAGTTAAATCAACAAATCACTTAAATAGAACTTGTCTGACAAAGTGAAGTAGGATCTCAAAAAGCAAGACATTATGCTGTGATTCAAAGAAATTCAGGAACAGATGGGAAACTTGTAATTGACGTTGATCAGTATGGAAAGGGTTAGGAGCTACATTATTGCAGTAATGTTCGAGCTGTTCCTGGTGAGATGGATGGCAACTTGGCCACTCGTTTACGGCAAACGTAGCATACTACTGTTGAGACATGGCTGACATCACTAACAACAGGTGCACCTGATGCAGAGTTTCTGGTACTCTGCTGCCATTGAATTTCCCTTGTTTGTTTATGCTCTGTGTAAGTGAATATTTCATGCTAGTTTGAGTATGTGTGATCAGTGCCAGACTACAGCCTTGCACATGGAGTCTTTACATGTGTTTAGGTGTTAACTACCGACCTGGAGAAACAGGCAGCTGAGCTTGAAGGGGAGGAGCTTCCTGTGACCACACCTGTCATCAGCATTCCTCATATTAGCGCCAGGTAACATCACTATATAACACAGTCTGTTTTGTATGGACCATGAATATGCAAACTGTCCCACTGCTTCGTGCAGGCTGTACAACTATGAACCTCTCACTCCCCTGAGGATGCTGCGAGCCAGTGTGTATGGTCGACTGGTGTGTGTAAGGGGCACTGTGGTGAGAGTGAGTAACATCAGACCACTCTGCACCCGAATGGCCTTTAGGTGTCTGGGCTGTTCACATACTCAGTCTTTGCCTCTTCAGCGTGGCTACTACGCTACACCCACAAAGGTGCACTTTTGGTCACTTCAGCTCCATTTTCTCATACTGTACCATTCTATGTCTATGCAGTAATACCTTCATGTGTTGTAGTGTCCTCAGCCAGACTGTCGCACCCGTACCTTTGTTCCCTGCCAGAGTTCTCCTCTTACTCAGACTGTCGACTGGCAGATCATTAAGTAAGTGTAAAAAGTCAGTCAATCGACACACAAATGCATAGTATGAGGATTTGCTACTTTTTGCCATTATCAGTACATGCCAAAACAATTACTTATGATGTAAAGCTGTGTATTTAATGGGAAAATTACCAAAAGTTTAAATTTTGCACGAATTGACTGTCTCAGTTTAACATAATGTGTCTAAAATCAAATAGTGTAGGTGTAGGTGTAACAGACAAAGACAAAAGGAGCTATATTTTTGAACCATTGTTAATTTCTGGCCAGATACACTTCACTTTTTAAAATCGCACTGAAAACACAAATGCATAGTACGAGCCCTTCCTTGAAACTGTATTCACCGTTGTCACTTGTACACTGTTTACTGATTTTGGCTGTGGTTGTGATTTCAGCTTCTCAAAATTAATGGGATGCACAGTGGCAGAGTAGTTATATCTGTGTATATCTGTCAATATCTGTGTCTTAAGTGTCAGCCCTGCAACTGACTGGCCCAAAGCTGCTTTCCTAACGGGACCAAGCGGTAGAAGATGAATTAATGAACAAAATAAATAAGACTGGTGTGGAGTAATATTGTTTTGCTATCAGGGTTCAGGAGCTGATTGGTGGAGAGCAGCGGGAGGCAGGAAGAATTCCACGCACAGTTGAGTGTCACCTGACCTCTGATCTCTGTGACAGCTCCGTCCCTGGGGACACAGTGACGGTCACAGGGATAGTTCGAGTTACCAAGGAAGGTGTGTATCTTCTGCACACTGTCCACACACAAAGTTCCTACGTAGTATGGAATTCAGTTTCAGTAGTTGTAGTAGTAGTGGTAAGTAGAAAAATATTGGTTTGTGTTTGTTTTGGGATTTTTTTTTTTTTTTTTTTGATTTATGAGTGTTTTTCTCAAATTTGACCCAAAGTTTACAGAATATCCAAATGTTTTCTTGTAAATCTTCCACTTCAAACTTGAACTTATTTAAGCTTATTAAACTTTCTCTGCAGGTACTCACAGAGGGAACAAGGATCAGTGCATGTTTCTCCTTTACATCGAAGCCACGTCTGTCAGTAATTCTAAAGGTACTAGCATTTAATAGTTTTAGATAAACACCTTTACTCAATGTCTTGGTACAGTGTTGATTTTTCTTTCTTCGTCTAGGACTGCAGTCCAAGTCAGGAGGTCAAGAGTCTTTGGGGAAGGCTCATTCAGGAGAGGAGTTCAGCCTGAAGGAGCTGTATGCCATTCAGGAGATCCAGTCCCAGTCAGACCTGCTTAGACTTCTTGTACAGTAAGTACGCAGTGGCATAGTGTGACAATACAAATTCTACCTGTACCACTATATACATACTACTATTTTCTTCTCTTGAACACCCAAATAAAAAAGTAAGTGCAAGTTGACTAAGCAATCAAAGACTTTGCATCACGAAAAGATGCTTAAAAAGTGATTTTTGATCGGAGAACAGCAGCCATTCACTAAATTCAGTATGCATTCTCCTGGGTCTGTGACCAATCAAAAAAATTCAGTACTATTGTGTCACCTTTGGCCTTTCATGGGTTGGGCGCAGTTTAAGAGCACAGCAGTGAAGTGTTAAGGATAGATGCAGCGTGAGCACAAAGCTTTGTTTGCTTACAAATCTGTTTTCTACTCTCATAATACTGGCAATAATATTACTCCATATCTGGGCTTATACCTCTACACATTAGGCATACTTGGTTCACGTACATCTGCTCTCTTTGCTTTTCAGCTCTTTGTGTCCTGTCATTTATGGCCAACTGGTGAGTAAACCTGTCATAAGGAAAGCTCTCCTGCCTTGGCAATTGGCAGTTGGACTTTATTTTTGTACATTCTAAATGTTCTGGCTGTTTTAATTCTTTTTCAGCTTGTGAAAGCGGCTCTAGTTTTAACGTTGTTTGGAGGCAGACAGAAAAACACAGACAAGAACAGTGTCCCAGTCCGAGGAGACCCTCACATTCTGATGGTGGGAGACCCTGGGCTTGGAAAGAGTCAGATGTTACAGGTAATTCACATGTCACTGACTGTAGACTGAACTCTGTAGCCTTGTTAAAATGTCTTATATGATATCAGTGTTTAGAAAGGTTGTAAAGGGTTGTTGTTAGGGCTGTGTGATAAATTGAAATTGTAATAAAATCATGATTTTAGCGTGCACTATTATTAAACTGATTTGTAGCATGATTTTCTCTTAATTCTGCGCTGTCGAATAGAATGCAGTACATGTAAACGCAGCAAGTTTTTAAAAGCGATTGACAACAAATCTAGCAACTTCTCCTGATGTTTGAGTCGTTTGTTCTCTTATCAACGAGCAGTGTGTGCTGCATTGGACCCCTCAGTCACTTATTCAGCTCGTCCACTGTATGCGCCTGTCTGTGACATGGCAACAAAAACACATGGCAACTGAAAATTGTACTCAAATTATTATTTTTTTTAATTAGTTTGTTTTGTTTAAATTTGTCCATATCGCACAGCCCTAGTTGTTGTGGTTATTGTAGAAAATGTAAAGTGTCAGAATTTGCAGCTTTGACTGAATTACTTGAAAAGTAAAAATGTAATATGTTAACTAATATGTTAAATAATTCTCTACCATCTTGCATGATTAAAAAAGGTAGCTTTCATCTAGAAGTGATTTCTTTTTGTCAGATTCTGCTAACATTGTTCATTTCACATAGAGAGATTTTGCTAATATGATAATAACAATGCCTGTAAAAGGTATACTATGCAGGATTTGAAAATGTTTGGATCTTTTAGACAGTTACCTGTGAGCAGTATATTAACATTTTGTCTGTGTGCAGGCAGTGTGTAATGTGGCTCCAAGAGGCATCTATGTTTGTGGCAACAGCACCAGCACCACAGGTAAATGTGTTCCACTCAAGCCGGTATTAGTTATAAGTGTTTGTTTGTGAAGCCTCATACTCGGTGCTTGTCTCTTAGGGCTAACTGTGACTTTATCTCGGGACTCTGCCACAGGAGATCATGCTCTGGAGGCCGGAGCATTGGTACTAGCTGACCAAGGTAGGAACTGTAGGTTCAGTAGCATCCATGTAGTATTTATTGATTGCTTGATTGAACTACAAATACTAACTTTGTAGATAATTTCATTAAAGTATGTCAAAATATATGAATCAAGAGAGAGATTTATGCTATTTTCTAGTATTTTACACATTCATAACCTCAATGGACTAATTAGAGATTTTCATACATATTTGAGAACTTGGAATATAGCTGACCAGATTTTTAGAGGCCGTTTACACAACAATGTGTTTTGCTAAATCTGCAATGATTCTGTGACGCCAGTGTTTTCACACCACAAAAAAACTTTTGCGGCTGCTCTGCTCTCGTGTGAACTGTGAAGCTGGCGTCTTCTCTGAAAACGATCACGTCATAGGCATAACATGAATGCGCAACCAACGACTCTACAGAAGAGAGGGTAGCAGAAGTAGCAAAAGAAAACCCACCTCTTACTGGTGTGGCATATTTACTACATTGTTTTGGCCGTTTTGGGTGGCTCCATGTGAATGCAGATCGTATTATAAGGTTGACAAGTCAAGTTTATGGAAAGGTTATGGTTCTTGGGATAACACTAATATAAAGGTTTAGTTCATTTTTAGTCACTATGATGGTAGTGAATGTTGGACCTTTGTAGTGGTAATAGGAAGTGGATCATCTCTGAAAATGATATCTGAAATGCATCAGTGTTTGCCCTTTGTCTTGAAAAAATATGTCAGCCCTATATAACTCTTTTGATACTCTTTGTATCCTCTGTATTTGTCTAAAGGTATTTGCTGTATTGATGAATTTGATAAGTTGGGGAGCCAGCAGCAGGCTCTGCTGGAAGCCATGGAGCAGCAGTCAGTGAGTTTGGCAAAAGCTGGAATAGTGTCCTCTTTACCTGCTCGCACATCAGTTGTAGCTGCTGCAAATCCCATCGGAGGGCATTACAACAGAGGCAAGACAGTCTCTGAAAATCTTAAGTAAGTTAACTTAGCACTGCTCTACTTAAAACACCAAATGAAGGAAAGATAGAGCTGTTGTGTGTCAGTTGAGTGATTTTTATTTTCCTTTTAGAATGGGCTCAGCGTTACTCTCCCGTTTTGACGTGGTCTTCCTTCTTCTGGACATCCCTGATGAGTCACATGACCGCCGTGTGTCAGAGCATGTGATGGCAAACCGAGCAGGAAAAGGCAGAACCAGCAGCGCAGTAGTTACCAGAGACAACAGTGCATCCCAAACCTCTATCCTACTTGAACACTCAGAAATGCCACTGTCAGAGCGGCTGCAGGTAAAAGGGATTTTATGTCCTGCAAAACCTGGAATATTTAGCAAAATGGTTTAACCAAACACGCATTGTTTCCATAAAAACACATGAGATAGTGGTGTACATTAAATGGAAGCACAACTATGTTCTTTTTATAATGCCATATACAAACTATGCAGTTTTTTCATTATAAAGCCAATACAGCTGCTCATCATGGAGCAACCCTAATATGGTTTAGTGTCATTCATGTCTTTTATAGTTTTTTTTCCTCAATGTTTTCCTACACAAATATCTCTGAAATTGTTAAAAAACTATAATAGACGCAATTGTAATTTTGTTTTTTGTCTACTGTGCAGATCCTTTTTTAGTGTTGATGTGATATGAGGTAGATGTTCATTGATATACTTGAGTTTAAAAGTTGTCTGGACAAAGCTCTGTCTACTTCTAAACTAATTTAGTGATAGATTGAAAAAATGAGCTCGTTCATGGCTGTCATCACAGAGTATTACGTGAGGAAGTCCTAAAAATAACTTTGAGAGAAGAAAGGGACCCTAAATGTACAGTATAAGTGCCTGTTGCGTATGTGTCTTCAGATTCCTGCAGGGGAGACGGTAGATCCCATCCCAGCCTGCCTGCTCAGGAAGTACATCAGTTATGCTCGTCAGTACGTCCACCCCTCCTTGTCTCCAGAGGCAGCCCAGACCCTGCAGGATTTCTACCTTTCGCTGCGGGCTCAGTCCCAGTCTGCCGATGCCACACCCATCACCACCAGACAGCTAGAGTCACTCATACGACTCACCGAGGTTACATGAGCTTATCTTCTCAGTTCTAAAACATGTCCAAATATAGTAAAAGTCAAGAAAAAGTTTGGAATTTTTAAATTTTCAAATAGTACAGAACTCTTTTTACTCTTAGGGGTCGAGGGTTTTAACTTAAAATGTTATCCAAAAAAGTTATGGTATTTATGCCAACTTTGGGTTTAAAACACAGCAAATACTTCACTGCAAAAGTTTTGAGGCAACTCACGTGATTTTTTTATGTATATTAGATGTGACCTATAACTTTCAGTTACTTTTTTTTTTATCTTGCTTTAAGGCAGTAATGGAGCGCAATAGCTCATTTACGTAAAACAAGTGGGTCCATATAAATCAGCCACTAACAACAAACCTGACCTACTGAGCTAACACATGTACAGCTAGAGTCACATACAGCTTCACCTGCTTCACCACATTTTGTTAATATTCAGACTAAATTCTTCTTTATAACTGAATAAAAGTGGATGAGGTGGTAGAAAAAGTTTTATTTTTATATAACAGAGGGACAGGGACAGTCATGTTCATGAATCAACGCCCAGAACAGTGAGGGAGTTTGAATATAGAGCCTTTCAAAATGTTTGAAACAAACATACCACTTCCCATTTAATTTTATTTTACGTAACCGCAGAACTATATAATATTTAATCCAGAAAGAACTTGTCTTTTGTTGCGCAATTGATACTGTGTTTTGCGCAAACTAGTGTTACAGGCTTTGCCCTCCTTTGAGTTATTTTATCTTTTAAATGAGTGTTTGTGTATCTGATTGTTTAAATCTCTTTAATTTTGTATTTTGTGTAGGCCAGAGCCAGATTAGAGCTAAGAGAAACAGCGACCAAGAGTGATGCAGAGGATGTGGTGGAAATCATGAAACACAGGTAGAAATGTCCTTATCATTTTATTGAGATATCTAAGAACCACCTGGACATTTTACATTCCACTGTAAAGGTTGGTAAAATAAACTGCTGTGTGGGTGTCCCAGTCTGGCAGATACCTACTCTGATGGTCTTGGCAATCTGGACTTTGAGCGCTCTCAGCTCGGGTCAGGCATGAGTCAACGTAGCGCTGGGAAGAGGCTGATCAACGCCCTGCACTCTTACGCTCGGAGGACCAACCAGAAACAGTTTGACCTGCAGACTATGCGCTCTTTGGCTGAAAAGCTCAACATAAAGGTGACAGCACTGTGTTACATGCGATTCACTAAGGCAGGCTAAACATTCAAATATATAGATACTTATTCACATATGGAAGATTTCTTTTTAATATTGATGCAAATTGGATACTGATGTTGGGTTTATTGGATTTGCAGATGATTGACTTTGAAGGTCTGGTGAGTTCCCTAAATGAGCAAGGCTTTCTGCTTAAAAAAGGAGCTAAAGTGTACCAACTGCAGACTGTGTAACCCAAAAGCCAACTGAATCCCTTCAACATCAGAGTCAAGTTGTGGTAAAGAAGAAAACAGAGATAAATGAACAACCAAGACCACACTTTAGGTTTTTCTCCTGCTGTCAGCAAACTTCATATTTATTATTTATTTCATACATATAACTTTAGAAGATTCTTGACATTACTAAACCCAGCTTAACATATTGAGATTACACATCTTTGTTCAGAGTGGGATACATTGTGTATGGAAATATGTATTAAACTTAATGTAAATATGTAATTTAAATACAAAATAAAATAATACATTTGTTTATTTTGTGACGGTGAAGCAGTTTCTTTTCAAAAGCACTCCTCTCTTGAGCATAACACTGCCATTGTACCCAAATTAAATGCAAAGCAGAAAAGTTGACAGGTACTCATTTCAACTTTCACATCAACTTTCTAGTCTGACAAAGTGTTAATAATTAATGTGCAATGTGTTACATATATTTACTTTTTTTTTTTTTTTTTAAGTTTGCGTGCCAAAGACGTCATCGGAGTCGACTTATAGTTTTACGACACCACAGGATCAGAATACGGCAACATGGCAGCCTGCTTGCTCGAGCTGCCATCCTACGGGCTCTCAAAGTCTAACTGAGTTGTTCTGATGGAAATGGGGCAGGTCATACTGAGAGGAGCGGCTCGGTAACGGGTGCTCAGTAGAATGATACTGACCATGTGTTTGCGGGGGCTTTCGGCGCCTCTGTGCAGAAACGGGGCCGCAGTTCGCCGTGTGGTCTCCGCGCGGAGTAGGAGTGTGTGCGGGCAAGAGCCAGCGTCATGGCGGTCCTCGCACGCACCTGTCACCGTCTGCTTTAGGTTCACACCGACTCGGCTCTTCACTCCCGGGCTCGGCATACCTAAAGTCACCGGTGGTGTTCTCAGGTTCTTCAGATTAGACTCAGGAGACACTCTTGGATCAGTACATTTACACCGGGGAGGTCACGGGAGGTCAAATCACTGGCCTCTCGCGACACCTGTAGCGCGAGGACTGTGCAGTGGTAAAACCCGGGAAGTAAAAGAGAGCCCTGAGGACCGCCGTGAAGACGTTCCGGTACCGGGACAGGGACTGTTCAAGTTCAAAGAGCTGGTAAGTACAGAGGCCCACACAAAGACCCCTGTTTGAGCTTCATCTGCAGAATAGTGTGGTTCGATGAGCTGTCAGCGGTGCTGTTGGAGACACAGATAAGAGCCAGTACATACTGCATACTACTGCAAAAGTACAGGCAAACATGTTAACAACTTTTAAAAAAGAGCACTGTCAGGTGTAAAGCAGATGTAAGCTTATATTGTGGTGTTAAACAGTCAATATTTGGTACAGGTGATGTGCTTGTTCATGTTAGACATAGGATTGTAAAAATGTAGGCCTAATTTTAAAAAAAGTCACTGACTAACATTTCTTGTGAACTCAAATTATCCAGCTATTGAGCAGAATAAAAACATGCAGATTAGATTTAATAACTGTAAAGCAGGGCAGTGGTGCTGATCGGCACTGCATCTACTGGAGAATACTGTCCAGGATGAGCACACTTTAAAAAAAAACAATTGTCTACAGCCCCACTGGCAGCCACACAAAACCTGAACACTATTTTATTTTTGCAGCCATCTTGAGCTATATTGAGCTATATACTTTTAAAGTCTTGGTATACTGAAAAGCAAAACTGCCTCTGCCATTTACCATCACATCATGAAGTGAGACACAAAATAATGATAAATAACACTAAAACCATTTAATTTCATCTTTAATCTTGGTAACTAAACCTGTTGTACTGCTAGACATTTATTCTGTTAGACCTTTTACTTATGTAAAAGATGGACCTGAGAAAATCACTATTGCTACAGAGTTGAAGTGTTTAAACTGTCTTGACCTCTGTCCTCTGCTGCAGTATGAGAACCCCTGGACCATCCCCAACCTGCTGTGTGTCTGTCGGATCATCCTGGCTCCGTTCCTGGGTCATCTGATCATCCAGCAGCACTTTGACCTGAGTTTGGCTCTGTTTACCCTGGCAGGAGCAACTGACCTGGTAATTCACCTGGGACCAGGGCAAAATTAGACAGAAAATCTATCTATATTGTAACATGAACATGTGTATTTCTTTTATTCTGTTATGTATATCATAATAATTGGTCAATCAGAGTCTTATCTCAGATGAAAAGTTGGCTCCAGTGTGACCAGTGCAAGTCAGTCTACAGACCTGTATTTCTTTTGGGATGGCAGATTTTGTGCATTTTCTATAACTACTATTTGAACTTCTTCACAATCCAATGAAAGGTTAAAAAGAAGGCATCTGGACATAGTGTCTTAAGGTAGAAGACATATCGTCCCTCTTTCAAGGGACTTTCAGTCCTAAAGTAAACTGGTCAGAGCTTAGTTTGTCCCCCTCACAGGGAGTGTTGTCTACTGTCATATTCAGAAGGATAGAGTCTTGTCACCGGAGGATATATCAACACTGAGGGCCAGTCCCAACAGACCTGACCCTGAGGTACACCTCCATCTGAAAGAGAAAGCACACTCCTTTGAGGACACTGATGTACCCAATTTGGCCAAAGAATTTAGAACAACCCTCTTTGAAAAGTGGAGGTGGACTTTGACACAGTCTTTCTTCCATTTACAGCAGTGGATCAAAACCGAGATCTTACCAGTTAGATGCTGTTTGTAGATTGGCTTCTCATTTACCCGACGTTTTCACATCATGAAAACACGACCTTTTGAATCTGTCCAAGAAGGTGTTCTCATTTCGTTGCGGCTGCCGCTCTGCTCACATGTAAACTGTGAGGCCGGTGTCCTCTCTGAAAACGATAACACACACGAGCAACCAATGACTCTACAGAAGAGGGGGTAGCAGATAAAAACAAAATCTCTAAAACTCATGAACTCCCTGATACCTTCTGTTAATTTATCTGATTATGACCTGGATGACTGAGAATCCCCACAGACGTCCTATCAATCCATAATCAGTTAATTATTGACCAAATCTTCTGACTGAGCACATTAACAGTTAAGTGATGACACAATTTGTACTCATATTTATGTGGTTTCAAAATGAACCTATTCTCTGTGATGGGTTTCTCAACCATGTATGTGACAAAAGCAGCTAGACATGGACATTTTAGAGCCTAACTTGTCCTGTAAAATAGACTTATCAGATTTACAGCAGCCTAATCGCACACACACACACGGGATACTCTCCCTCATTTTGTCAAATGTACGCTCACTAGGCAATCACATGGACCACATACAGCGCTTCAGATCTGCGCAGCATGATGTGAGGGACTGCTGTGTTTTACAGAGACATGGCTTAATAACAACATCCCAGACTCTGCCATTTAGCTAGCTGGGCTAACATTCCACAGCACCGACAGAGGTGTTATTGAGAGAGGCAAGTCTTGCAGTGGGGGAGCCTGTGTTTACATCAGCGGCGCTTGGCGCTGTAATGCTGCGGCTGTACAAGCACTGTTTTCCGTTGGTGGAGTTTATGATCATAAAGTGCCGGCCCTTTTATTTACCAAGGGAATTTACAGCCATTCTGCTTGTCACTGTTTACATCCCTCCCAGCGCTAACACCAGCGATAGGAGCGAGGTACTGACTGAATCAGTGAGCAACACCCAGACGTATTCTTTATCACAGCTGTGGACTTCAACCTACAGATTTGAAATCAACAATGACTTTATTAGTCCTCAAGGTGAAATTCAGTTGTTCATCAGATAAGATTTCATCCGCTAGATATATTGTATAGTCTTATGACTTTTTAAAGTTTTTTTTTTGTTTTTTTTTTACCCAAACTTCACTAGCATGTGGATTTTTGCAGGTTTGTAAAATGTCCGTCTCTCTTCACCTTGAACTAGTAAACATGTCTGATCCCGTCTTCTTTTCTTGGTCTTCTTTTTCAGCTGGATGGTTACATCGCCAGAACGTGGCCCAGTCAGAAGTCTGCTCTGGGCAGCGCCCTCGACCCATTGGCTGACAAGATTCTCATCAGTATTTTATATGTTAGTCTTACCTACGCTGAGCTTATTCCAGGTAAATAAATAGTATGTCTGTATGGTGGAGGAAAGTCATATTGTGAATAAAAAGAAAGACGAATTGAAATTTAAAATTAATGTTTGAAACACTAATAATTCCTTCCTTTCTGTTAGTTCCTCTGACAGCTCTCGTGATCTCCAGAGACATTGGTCTGATAGCTGCTGTGTTCTGGGTCAGATACAAGACTGTACCTCCACCAGTGAGTACCACAGAACACACATAAACAACAGAACTTGACTCAAATTGTAATGTGTTCATATCTGTCTCCATAGGTGACCCTTAGTAAGTTTTTTAACCCATGCTACACCACAGCACAGCTCAAACCTACATTCTTCAGCAAGGTAAGCCACTCAGGAGCTTCCCACTCTGTGTGAGATCTGTGTAGAGAAGTGTATGAAGTCTTAAGAATCACATCATAATCCCATTGACTTCTGTAAAAGTAGATGAACAATATAAAATTACTTTATTTCTACTAGTTTAAAGAAGGATGTTGTGTAGACTTCTGCACCAGTTAATCTCTCAAAAACACTAGGCTCTAATTTAATAGTAAAGGTTATGAGTAACTACAGACTATTTTGCGTCTGATGTTGGGTTGCTGCCCTCTTCTGCTATATATGGATTACATGTCTAAATATTCATTTTAACTATGATATAACGATGATATAAATAGGTCTCTGCTGAATCTGAAAATAGCTGATTTGTGAACATACTGTTACTTGTTTGAGAGACTATCATTAAGGTCTGGTATTTGTCTTTATTTTTGGTCTGCATTTTTTTAAGGTGAATACAGCAATCCAGCTGTTTCTGGTGGCAGCTTCTTTGGCTGCTCCAGTGTTCCAGTATACAGACAGCATCCTCCTGCAGTGTTTATGGTAAACCATGAGTATTATAAAACATACCAACACATATTAGTAGCCATGTAATCCTAATGCACATTGTTTTCTCCATGTTCAGTTTAATTTGTGTATTTGTGGAGCCTTTGTAGGTGCAAATGGGCTCATTTTAGTCAAGCACATAATTCTGTACCAGCAGCCTGTTCAAGTGTGTTTTTTCAGTGAACAGACTCCTAACTGTTCACAGTGCCACTGTAACCTACTTCTATCTTAAACCCAGCTGACAGCTCTCACTAATGACATTCATCATAACCACTGGTAATGATGCCTTTAATGCTATTATTCACCACAACATCTTCACACTAATAAGGGAACACGCTGCAGTCACACTGTAGGAGCTAAAGCAAAGGTTTTATCTAGATATAGTGCAAAGTGTTTTGTCTGTAAGCAGTGGACAAAACACCCTGAGGCATAGTTCATCGTGCTGGGTGACTTTAATCACGGTAATTTAAAGACAGTCCTGTCAGGGTTTTCCCAGCACATAAACTTAGACCACCTCTAAGGGAGCATACAACCCCTCTTCCTCATCTGGGCTCCTCTGACAACATCTCTGTCATGCTAACTCCTGCTAATAGACCTCAGGGGAAACTGGGCAGACCAGAGACAGGGAAGAGTTCTCAGCTTTACAGGACTGTATGGAAACCACAGATTGGAATGTCTTCAGATATGCAGCACACACAGATCTACAGGAGTACATAGAACCAGTTATGGATTATATCAAAAAGTGCATGGATGACGTAACAACTAAGAAGACAAATGCACATGTCAGGATGCTATTCATTGACTTCAGCTCTGCCTTCTATAAAATCATTCCACAAAAACTTAGAAAAGAAGCTGGGCCTACTGGGTTTTAGCACACCTTTCTGCAACTGGATCCTGGACTTTTTTACAGGCAGGCCACAGTCAGTGAGAGAAATAAGGAGAATTTCTAGCTAGATCACACTGAACACACCTGCACGGTTTCTAATCTCGATAAGAGCAAGAGTTGTGTCCCACTTAATCCCGACTTGCTCTGACCTAACCTATGCACCGGTAACAGAAACCTCTTGAGATTAAAATGAGAGCAGCCGCCTGAGGCCGACACCACAGTTTTTAAAAAGCAACTGCAGCGCCTGCACAGCTCAGTGCATGATGGCAAAACACAGTCTTGTCAGCCTGTAATGGACACCTGATTGGCTCTGAGTTTAGTGTTGATCAGAAATATAACACTCTGACGCTAGACTGCTCTAGTGGGGACACTCTGACCCCACTAGATTATGGGGTGTTAAACGTGTAAACCTACAGCATAACACTTAACCTAATTGCCACTGCAATCTTGCACTTTATACAACATCTAGCGCTTTGCACATACCCATGCTGCTTTGGACTTTCAATCTGTTGTGTTTTTTTCCTGTCACATGTGTTTAATGTTTTTTAGTGTTTAATTTTTAATTTTTTTTGCATATTTGTCACACTTAAGTGTTTCAGTTCATCAAACAAATTTAAATATCAGACAAAAATAACTCAAGTAAACACAAAATGCAGTTTTAAGTGATGATTTTATTTATTAAGCTAAAAAGCTATCCAAACCTGCCTAGCTCTATGTGAAAAGGTAGTTGCCGGCCTTGTTAAATCATGAACTAACTGTGATTGATCACATTTTTTTGGAAAGCTGTGTTCATTTTCACCACACCCAGGCCTGATTACTGCCAGATCTGTTGAATCAAGAAATCACTTAAATAGAACCTGTCTGACAAAGTGTAGTAGACCTAAATTACCCCAAGAGTGCAGCAACGACTCGTCCAAAAGATCACAAAAGTTCCAAAGCAAAACCAAAACTCAAAATCTCACCCTTTTCAAAAAAACCTTCTTGATAACCCCAAGACTTTAAAAAAAAGGGGGGGTGGTCCCCAAGGACTTTGTGAATATATTCTGTGGACAAGACAAAAGTTGAACTTTTTGGAAGGTGTAAATCCCGTTACATTTGGCATAAAAGTAACTTTCAAGAAAAACAACAACATGGCAACAGTTAAATATGGTGATGGTAGTGTGATGGTCTGGGGAGGCTTTGCTGCTTCAGGACTTGGACGACTTGCTGTAATTGATAGAATCATAGATTCTGCTCTCTAACAAAAAATCCTGAAGAAGAATGTCAGTTAATGACCAGTTATCTCAAACATTTGATAGCAGTTATTGCTGCTGAGGGTGGCACAACCAGTTACTATGTTAAGAGGCCAAATACCTTTTCACGTGGAGCTAGGTAGGTTTGGTTAGCATTTTTCCCTTAATAAATAAAATCATGTAAAAACTGCATTTTGTGTTTATCTTTGGCTAATATTTAAATCAGTTTTTCATCTATAACATTTCAGTGTGACAAATGTGCAAAAATTAAGAAATCAGGAAGGGGGCGAACACTTTCTTATGGCACTGTACATATTAATTGGTTTTATTGCACCAAGGGGAGCAATTCTGTCAGCCTCATTAGCTAGCTTAGAAAAACAAACAAAACTGCTTCAGTCTCTGCATGAGAGTATAGCTTACCCTGCAGTATATAAACGTTGTAATAATGTGCTGTTTCGTTTTGAACACAGGTACATTACAGCAGTGACAACAGCAGCATCAGGCTACAGCTACTGGCACTACGGGCGGAAGACGGTCCAAGTGTTGAACACTCGATCGCCATGACAACCATAGCCATATGACGCCTACAGCAAGTGGAACTAAAGCAGCTGACAGCTGTGTACTACAGAGGAACAGCTACCCTACACAACACAGCTGCTCCAACTACAGCAGACATTTTTCTTATCAACCTGATTGTCACATGATTATCAATTTTGTAAAAAAAAAAAAAAAGTGATTAAAGAAAAAAAATTGTTCATTTGTCTGTCAAAAATAAAAAGCTTATATAGTAAAGACCCCCCAAAAAGAAAAATGAAAATATGAATACAGGAGCAAGAAATAGAACCAAACACTTATATTTCAGCAGAGATTGAATTGTGTTGACAATTTGGTGACAATCCCCTGAAATGTGCCTCCTTGTTCCTGGCTCCACTTAGTCAGGCAAGTGTCTCGTAATGAGTCAGAAGTAGGTTTTAAATTACTAAGTTATAATTTTACGCTATTAGTACACTTATAAGCTAGGTGCCATTTTAAATCATCAAGACCCAAGTTTAAGTAGCAGTCTGTCATAATACCGTGCTATTACACTTTACAGTTGTGGAATCTTAACACCCTTGTGGGCCAGATTTATAATATCAAAGTATAACAACCTATAAATAAAAAAAAAAATTTCCATTTGTTTTAGTGCAAAGAAGTATGTAACACCCCCTTTCAGCTTCTGACCAACCAGTATTGTGTGGACAAACAGACAGATTCAGGTACAAAAAAATAAAGGATTTATTTCAACAATTAAAATGTTAAAATGAGGAGAGTCCTCTGGAGTGCAGGTGTGCCAGGCTAGAGTGGTGGGGGGAGAATCTTCAGCTCAGGGTAGAGGTCGGGTCACCAGTCTCCGTGGCAAAACCAAGCAATAGGCCAAGCGAGGCTGATGTTGGGCCTTTAGTAGTGGTTTGGATTCACTTTGTGTTAGCCAAACCAAACTGTCTTCTCCTTATGGGTCGGCCACGCTCTCCCCTCCAGCACACCTGAGCAGAGGTCGTCAGACACAAAACAGTATGATTGGTAAGCTACAACATCTATCAAACAAGTACTAGCCACAACATAAGACATTACTACTGATGTGCAGTCTTTTAACGGTTATTTCTCCCCAAGCAATTCTGGTGATTAAAAGAAGTACAGGCTTTACCTGAGCAGACACAAAACAGAATGAGTGGAACTAGTGTGCGGCTTAAATGGGAGTTCCCCAGCTGTCCTACATTCTCTTGCGTGAGACCACACCCACCAACAAGACACCCAAACATCAAGCAACTATCAAGATGATACAGGTTTACACACCCACACAGCAATACACCCAAAGATCAAGAACTGGGAAGATAGTACAGATTTACCAGGTAACAAGTTCAATTGCACAATGCAAAGGTTTACAGTTAATGGACTTTCCTTTTAGAAAACACATCACGAACAACCTGAAATTTTTCTTTTTTTTAAAAGTGCAATTTCAACAATATTATGCCACAGTTTACCATTTACACATGTGCGTTACAACTTACAGATATCAGTGGATCTCCAAAGGCACAAAAAAATTGTTCACAGATAACTGGAACTGAAAAATATAATATTTCTCTTAATGCTTAAAACAACAATGTGAGAATCTAGACTTTATAAATGTTCATACATCCTGACTACAATCCTGACTACCTGAACTGACCCACCACAGCATACAAACTAAAGTGGGAGCTATTAAGGAAGAAGGTTAATTTTTTCCACTGCCCTGTAAATGTATAATATTTATACATAAAAAAAACTAAATTTTGTGGCAGTATGTGAGCATTAAGATTCAAACCAGACTCTTTTTGAACTGCAGCTGCTGACTGACATTATATTGCAGAATGTTCAATGTCTTTAAATATTACCACAGTGTCCCTTTTAACAAAACTGTATTTTTCAGAGATTGTAGTGTCTGAAGCAGCATTTTACATGAATTAGGCTTACTCGCTGTTTAATCCTGAGAAGCAGCTTTGTTTGTTGATATACATTACAGAGAAAACTTGTTTACAAAGATAGGTGGTCCCAAACATGCCCAAAGTTTTGGAAGCCAGGGGCTGTTAATTTGGGGTACCCTTGCAAAAGATGCTGTTAAGATGTGTCCAAGCCCAGCTGGGAACATTTGTTCTTCAGATCTGGATCAAGTTGAATATCGACGGGCAGATCAGAAGCTCCGACTGTGAATGGTGAGCTAAAATCTGAAAATTCGGTCTCAAGTTCACCATAAAGCTCAAACTCCTGCAGCCATCCCATAATCCTGGCTTTTGTACCAATTCATAACAACATTCATTCAAAATGATCGGTAGAATGAGTTTGTTTGACACCCCTTGACTTTTGAAAAGCAGCATATTCTTTCTTGAGTGCAGCCTTTTACTTTACACTGACTATGTTTACATGCACAGGAATACGCTGAGCATACTCTGATTAAGCCATGTAAACACAGTTTTATTACTACTTTAGTCTGATTAAAGATAAAAGAATAACCGGAGTGAGCCATAATCAAAAAAAGACACATGGAATATGACAATCTTAATCACACTATGGCCTTTTCATCAAATTACCAGGGCGACACATAGGCTACGCGTTCCCTGAATGGAGGTAAAATAGTAGTATAGTAGGCCTACATAGCATATGTTATGGTAATATGTTAATTAGTTGAAGCAGCACGACATAACTTTTAGCCAATAGAGGATACAGACCCCCACTCTGCAACTGGACAGCAGCGCCATGTTGTTTACAACTAGAGACTATCTAAGCCGGCAAGTTTGAAAGAAACAACATGCCTTCTCAAACAGTAGGGTAATTTTAGTGTATTTTGTACAAATACAACTCCTCTAGGGTCCAGTGTATTGGCCTATTTTCTTTATTATATGCATTGTGTGGTAGAGCTATCATGTGTCATGTAATCTGTCATATGTTCTCATCCTGGCAACAGGAAAGTTACAGTGGAGGTTTCTGTCCAGCAAAGGGTACTGTGTCAGTGAGATAGGCATGATTCTACAGAGTTTGTGTCTAAGAACCATCAAAATAATTTTTAGAATATATATATATATATATATATATATATATATATATATATATATATATATATATATATATATATATATATATATATATATATATATATATATATATATATATATATATATATATATATGGGATCAAAGTGCTACTTTCATTAAATGAATGAATGAAAAACAGTTTTAACTATTTATTTGTAACATATAGCATATCCAAAGCCATTTCATTAGAGCAAATTATATCTGTATTATACAATTATCAATGTTTTATAATTTAAAAAAGGCAAAAAGTAACACACAAAAAACACAAATTTATGAAGGCTTCCCACTCACATGATATGAGAATAAAAATCACTTCCGTTTCTACATAAGAAACAGTTAAATCAGCTTTTACGGTACAGCAGAAAAAAAGGGGGAAGAGATGCGGCGCCCTCCACACAGTGTATCTGTAAATAATCAGGATGGATATAGGACAAACTTCTTAAAGAAGAGATAAATATTAAAACTACAGCTCTACAATCAAAGAAAAGTTGAATGAATAATGCAAAAGGAAGTGAACATAAAACAGGGATCACCCAAGTAACCTATTTCATAATTGTGGCTGAAGAGAAGACACACTTGAGAAAGAATGCTCATTCACTGAGTCCTGGTTAAACAGTAATATTCTGGACTTTACTTAAAGCTCCACCATCTCATTTTCTTTATACTGTCACTGTCTCAGATCCCACTTACCCCCCCAAGCAGCCTAGGGACCTCTCCTGCTTCTCTTTTATTAAAAAAATATAACACCAGTCGATTTTTTCCTCTCTCATTAAGTGATTATAAAATAATTGCTTTTACAAACCACTATTTTGGGTTTAAACCATTTTTCACAACTAGATGAAAAAGTAAAGTATCACGTACAGTCTCTTCCAATGGATTCACACTACTAAGAGAAGATGGAGATGCCTTTAGTGGGAGGAGCCAGAGAGGAGGGCCTACACTGTATGTTAAAAACAAATAGTGCAATTCAGGTCATGTTACAGGTCAAGTCGGCACTAAACAACCAATCACAGCAACATGTGGGAGAGAGTGAACTTGAGGAAAAACTAACAGAAGTGTGGAGTCTATGTTTTAAATGATGCATTAAAATAAATATCATTCTGCAATAGCAGTCTAATAGCAGTTAATCTCCACATAATACTGACAATAAAACACATTTTCAGCACAAAACCATTCAGATGTTTAAACCTTTAAGTTAAAACATAATATCACTTTACAATGTTGTTATATTACTGTACATTTGTGCCACTTGTCAGCTGCTGCTTGTGCACCCACTTCTCCTTTTTTCACTCAAGTGCTGTGTTTTTCCTCTCCTCCTAAACTTCTCCTCCTCATTTCTTGTTGCTGATTGGTGTTTCTATTGTCTACCTGGAACTTAACCTATGCCAGAGCAGGTTAGCCGTTCCATGTAAGTTTCTATAGAGATCACATAACGAACACAATCCATACCATAAACTATACCAAAAAAATGTAGTGAAAAAGGCTCTGGGGAAAGCGGGGAATGCACCCCATTCACAAAGGCTTTGTGTGAATTTGGGCAAATGGAAACACAATGAGTGCTGCGTTCACAGCCACAAAGCTCTTTTCCTACAGTTGTTACGAGACAACTATAGTGCTGTTTATCTGTGGATTAGAAATGCCTTCTGTGAAATAGTGAGAACAATTAGCTGCAATTTTACCATTCAAAAGTAACTGATATTCCTATCTTTTTCCACTGGGGGTCGCACTATTTTAGTCAGTATATAGGGACCTAACATAACGCAAAGGCCCAGAACTAAACAGCAGATGGCAGTAATGCACCATCTGGTTCCATTAAAGATTTTACATTACTGTTTTGCTCATCAAATGACCTTCTGTGGCGCCCAGATACTTGAAACCTCTTTACACAGGGTAAAGAGTTTTCTTTCATTCACAGATGAGCCTCAGTTCAGTTCTCAAGGACTATAATTTTTGTTAGCAGGTGTGAGGAAACAGCAGTATGTTTTACCTGTAGCCATGAGCTCAGTAATGCAGCAGGCAGAGTAAGCTACGTTATTGCTCGCAAAATAGCATTAGCATCAAAGTCATATTGTGAGGGTGAGTTTCTGAAAACGTACACAGTATACTGAAGGCTGCTAAAGAGACAACAATAACTTTTACCAACATTAGCCTGGACCACTGTGGCAGACATGATTTCAGATCTTGCATCAGATTTGGAAAGACAAATTAAGCACAAAGTAAAGCCACTTGTTTTATTTTGAGTTGCAATTGATGAGGGCAATGACTTTACCAATTTTGCCCAACTGGCCATATTCATCAGGCCATATGATCAGAAAAAAGCAGTTGTGACAAAATTCAAAGAGAAAGTACAGGCTGCAAACGGAGGACATGGTTTTTGGTCCTTTCAATGTCTTTTGCACCAGGAAGCCTTGAGTTGCAAGTCATTGGATCACATCCTGGAGGTGGTTGTCTGAACTGTTTTTAGTTTAGTCAGAGCCAGAAGTCTGAATCATGGCCAATTTAACACCCTTCTCTGTGATAAAGAAGTTAACTATAGCCTGTCACATACTGAAATGGAGTGGTTAAGCTGAGGTGCCGTGCTGGAGCTTTTCTTTGATCTAAGAGAGGAAATTATACAGTTTAGGGGAAAAAAAGAACAAGACCAGGGATGGCATTTCAATCCCAGGAATGGTAGGACCTTGCAATCAGCATCTTTTACCCCTTTGTTCCCCAAATGAACAGCCCTGGCTAAGTTTTGTGCATGCTTAAGACCAACTACTGTGTGAACAAGTTTTGTCTGTAATGAATATCAATAAAACAAACCTGCGCTCAAGGCTTACACACAAGCATAGGCTTTCTGAAAGTGGCTGCTACTCAGGATTTGATGCCTGGTATAGACGCACTTGTGAAGACTAAAAGATGCCAGGTTTCAGGTGCAAAATAAACAGTGTAGCCTAACTCATTTAAAATGCTGCTTCAGACAGCTTTCCACTTTGTTTGGCCCACTTGAAATCAAATTTGGCTTTATTTGCACTCTGAACTTTACAGAGTTTGACACCTGCTGTAGAGGGACAGAGAAGACTATAGAGACCAATATTAGAGGAGACTAATTGGGCGTAAGGAAGCAGTAGAGAAGTTTGGAAGGTCAGAGGAACCTGTTTACTACGGACTCATCTAGCTCTGCAGTCACAAGGACAAATAATCAACGCCGATTTAAGCCACTAATGTTGCATGTACCTCATTATTTTATAATGTTGTAGGTCTGTATTGTACATTTCCTACAGATAGTGGATGAATGTTACATGTTTAATATTTTTTTCTATTTTTGTATAATTATGTCGCATTTATTATTATTTTATATTTATTTAATCTCTATTTCAAACTATTACTGTTTTTGTGTGAAACTGAGCTGCTTTAACAAAGTCATGTCATTTGCACTGACTGTCGGCGGCTAATAAAGTTACCTTGAATGGCTGTTGTTGCTAGGATACGGTAAACTCTGTCGCTGTGGTTGAAAGCAGTCCATGGGTGTGCTGGATGTTTTTTATAAAGTGGATTTTTGAAGAAGCTCGGGATGGAGATCGTCCACGTTTACACTAAGCGCCGCGGTGAGTTCGGCCGACCGTGCCTCTTCTCGGACCGCGCCGCGGAGCTCACCCTGGACCTGCTACCGGACCCCGGCCTCGCCGCTCAGTTTATCGTCAAGACCCCCCGGGACCAGGCCACTCAGGCCCGCTACGACATGTCAGAGCACCAGGTAGGCTACAGCCCGGATAGATGACGTGGACTGAATCTACGACGTTTGGCCACCTTTCTAAATGATAAACTGTTACGATTACAGAGGAGTTTGCAAATTTACTTTTACAGCGATTGAGATTATAATTGGTTAAAGTGCAATCAAGTTTTAAAAAAATAAGCATACGTTTAAATCATATTAAACTTCCTTGACACTAAAATCAGTATTCAGACAAATAAAGAAGCGTGGCATTGGTGTCCATAGGCGACAAAGGAGTCATGAATTAAAGACCTTAGCTCAATAATGATATCAACTGCAGAAGGAGCCAGCATAGGCTATGTAAGTACAGTTAACAGCAGAGTGTGTGCTGTTCATGAACCTGAGTGGCAAAAATCCCATTAGATGCAGTATAAGGCATTATACAATAAACTTAATGACTTTTTTTGCATTCACCTTTAATCAACCCAATAATCCATCGCTGGTATAGATTGCTGCCGTGGGACAAATTCCACACCAAGTAATTTAGTGATTTACAACTTCACAGTGCAGTTCTCCCCTCTCCAGCTGGAGGACTAAATTTGTACTAAACCCTTCAGGCCTTCATGTGAGCTCTTGTACCTGTGCAGGTGAACACCGAGCGCTTTGAGACAGAGAGCAGCGGCCTGAACCACACTGAGGGGGGCTGGCCCAAAGATGTAGACCCCAATGAGATGGAGCAGACCATCCGCTTCAGGAAGAAAGTGGAGAAGGACGAGGGCTACATAAACAGCATCCCACAGCTGGGCAGTGTAAGCAGCATACACTTCCCACAATACACTGGGCCTGGTTCACACTTTAGCTCTGGTTAGCCCGCTATTTAAGTCTTTGTTTTAAACCCAGTTTAGATGTGAATTAATCCTAGATCTTCCTAGTGTTTGGTCTTTGTTTATGGTTTAAACTTGCTTTAGTTGCGTTTAGTGCTGGATTACAGTCTGGACTTGTTTTGTTGAGGGATGAGTTTTGGTTTTATCTGATTTAGTCCTTTTTATATCAGGGTATAATTCTAATTTGATTTTAATTATGGTAGTTTCATGGTTTATTTCTAGGTTTAGTGCTGGTTTTATGATTTGTTCCAGTTCATTCCTGGCTTAGTTTAGTTTTACTCTGATTGCTGGTTTTTCTTAACTTAATCCAGGTGTAGTCTTGAGGTTAGTCCTGGTGTATTCCTGAACATATGCAAATGTTCTGCAGCAGAAGGCCACAGTGAGCAGACACTGCCGGCCTTGTTTGTAGTCCTGTTCTGATGAAGGTTTGTTTGGATCAGGCCATGGTGCACTGTATCCAGCAGAACAACGCCTCAGACATTTACCAGGAATACTGCAGTGAGGAGGATGAGGGAGAGGCCAGCGCTGAGCCACCGTCCGCCAAGACCATCAACGTCTTCAGGTGCGAGCCCAAAATATCACAACAACTCAAACATTTAGAGGTCTTGAAATGCAACAATAATTAACCACTTTACTGTCACAACATTTTCTTTTGAAGCATTCTTTTTAGTGTTTAAGTTAGTATAGAGTAGATGAATGAGTGACCTGTGGCCCCGCCCCCTGGGTCTTTCCATAGAGACCCTAACGAGGTGAAGCGCACGGTTACATGTCTGTCATGGCACCCGGACGGCGGCAGGAAGCTGGCAGCTGCTTATTCATGTCTGCAGTTCCAAACCTCCCACAATGACATGAGCCTGGACTCCTACATCTGGGACATCGGTCAGTGTCCACCTCCTTCACTCACACAGTTATCTCTTCATTCATTCTTTCATCCCTTGACTCACACAGTCATTTCTTCATTCATCCTTTCATCCATTCACACACACTGCCTGGCGTCTTCATGGATTCTGGGATGAGTGCTGTAATGCTTTTAAATACCTATAAATACTTTCGCTACAACTGTCATCTAACGTGTCATCTTAAAGAATAAGAAAAAATAATAAGAAAAGCCTTTATTGGTCCCACGGTGGGGAAATTGCATTAAAAGTGGGGAAATTGCATTAAATCACAAGTGTCAGGTGTCAATCACAAGTGTCATCTTTAGCGAAGGAAAGCTCCCTGTTATCTTCTCTACTCCAGATATTATGTCTAGCATTTTTTTTAATAAGGTGTAAATAATCAGATAAAGCTGCCACTGATCATAATGTTTTGTTTCTGATTTGTTACAGAGAACCCGAATCGTCCAGAGTTAACCCTGAAACCTGTCTCTCCTCTTGTCTGCATTGACTACAACCCCAAAGACCCCCACACTCTAGTGGGGGGCACTTACAGTGGCCAGATTGGTCTGTAGTGTCATGGTGGTGTTTTTTCATTCCAACTGTTACTTTTTAGTTTTGTTCTTTTTGTGTGAAACATTTTTTAGCAGTGATTGATGTCTGTGGTGGTGTGTTTATTTAGCGTACTGGGACACCCGGCGGGGCAGCCAGCCCGTGGAACTGTCTTCAGTGGAGCACAGTCACAGAGACCCGGTTTATAAGATCATCTGGCTTCAGTCGAAAACTGGAACAGACGCCTTCTCTGCTTCCACAGACGGACAGGTACCACTACCCACAATGCACCACTCATGCACACCACTACTGTAGCCCAAGATGCACCACTCCCACCCACTGTATCCCACAATACACCACTACCAACTGCTTTACTTCAGGATGCACCACTCCCACCGTATCCCACAATAAAGCACTCTCACCCACTTTATCCCAAGATGCACCACTCCCACTCACTGCATCCTACAATGCACCACTCCCACTCACTGTATCCCACGTTGCACAGCTCCCACCTGCTGAATCCCATAACTGTTTTAATATCTTATGTTGGATTGCTGGGCTTTGTCTCATAGTAATCCTTATCCTGATTGAACACTGTTTACCCCTGTTTTTCCCACGACATCATCTCTAAATATTGTGTTACCATCTGCCATCAGGTGTGCAGCATGTAGTGTTTTCATTTAATACCGCTGTGTGACAGCAATAGTATGTTGTGATGCTGTGTGCTTCCTTCTCCCATCAGGCAGGCAGACCTGTTTCTTTTTACCTCGTCTCACTCTGTGTGGTGCATTCAGGTGCTGTGGTGGGACGTGCGAAAACTGAGCGAGCCCACTGAGCGTCTGGTCCTGGATCCAGGTCGAGAGGGAAACTTGGACAGAGCTTTAGGAGCCATCTCTCTGGAGTATGAACCCACCATGGTTAGTCCTGGTTCAGAGCTGGTTTATTTCTGTTTTAGTCCTGGTTTAGTCCCAGTTTTGCCCTTGGATTTGTCCATGTTTGGTTTTAGGATTAGTCTGAGAATTAGTCTTGATCCAGTTCAGGCCCAGTTCTAGTCTAGCTCTGAGCATGTCCTGTTCAAGTCTAAGTCTAGCTGTATTCTAATTCTAATGTATTTATTTGTTATTTTTACACTTTAAATCCAAAACAAGGCAAGCAAAAGGTGATCATTTTCTTCCATTCCATTTTTTTGTATCTATTTGGTTTGCACTTTTTAACAAATGCACCAACTCACTTTTTTTCCTGAACCATGATGTCATCAGTTACAGAGTTGTGTTTTGATTGGTTTCTGACAGTGTCTGTCGGCTTTGGTCTCAGTCTGTCAATTACCTCAGCAGCTCTTTTTACAGTTTTAAAAGAGAATATGAAGGAACAGACTGAAAGATTATTTATGGCCCAACAATCACCATTAACAACTTCAAATGCCCCCAGGTGTCAACTGGTTTTAATACATTAAATACACCTCATAAAAATTAAACCGTGTCAATATCATCAAAATTAACGGCTACAAAATTGACGACTATCAACCGACAGAGAAACATAAAGTAGTGTTATAAGTAGTGTTATATAAAGTGTAACATGTACACTGCGTTCCAAATTATTATGCAAAGGACATTTTTCGCTGATTTGTCTAAAGAGTCGATGCAAATGACAATCTTTAATTTAATTTAATTTTCAAGTCATTAACCATTAGAGTATAATTTGAATGTTGTTGAACAAACCTCCCAATGATAACAGTATTTTTTTCAAAAATAAAAAACTTGAAATTCACTGTTCCATATTATTACGCACAACAGAGTTTCAAAACATTTTATAGGTTGTAAAGAACTGAAAATGGCCATTTGTTTAATTTGCAGCACTAGGAGGTCATATTTGGCAGAAACCTTCCTCATTTTGCCTTTATCTGCACGAACCCGCGTGTGCTCTGAATCAGCCACAAATTTCTTAACAGTACGATGATCACTTTTCGTGAAATATCTAAAGTTTTCATACCTTGCCCAAGGCATTTAACTATTTCACGCTTTTCAGCAGCAGAGAGATCCTTTTTCTTTCCCATATTGCTTGAAAATGGTGGTCTGCTTAATAATGTGGAACATCCTCCTTTAGTAGTTTTTCCTTAAATTGGGCTCACCTGGCAAACTCATTATCACAGGTGTCTTAGATTGATTTCAGTGTTTCAAAGAGCCCTCAGACACAATACCATCCATGAGTTTCATTGAAAAAACAAAAATGTAATCTTTATGACACTTAAGTACAATTTGCATAATAATTTGGAACGCAGTGTATTCTCAAAAACCACGATCAAATGTGTGTGAGGCACAAATCTTTTGTCTGCTTTTATTTTGTCCTATTTCTGCAGAATAATGTACAGTGTCCCTTGCTACAGAAGTCAGTTTAATCCATAAAGATGCTGGTATTTATGCAGTTGGTTCTGATCAATGCCGGTTCGAGTACTCACCATAAACAAACCACTGGAGTCCAAGACTTTTTCAGCTGGACTCTGTATGATTTATTAGTCCGCTACAAAGTTCGCTGGATCACTTTCAGCCACTCAAACCAGACAAACAAGAGAACTGGACTTGAGTTTGTTTTAATTGGAACAAACACCTCAGTCATGTCTGGACCCTCTCTAGTTCTGATCTAGTCTCAAGGTGTAATGTAAGATCTAGCTCTGGTTTAGTACTTGTCTAATTCTAATGTACAGCCCTTTTCACATGTGTCCTCTATAGGATGTTTGGAGAATTGCCTCTCCTGATCTGTGTGTTCATATATGTTGAAGAGTCAGGTGGCTTTACTGAGCAGCAGTGCCCTTACCTGCTGCACATTTAATTAGCTTGACTGTTTACAACACAAAGCTAATGGACAAATCAGCCCACTCCCCCATGGTGACGGTGATAGAGTTCAAATGAGAGTGCATGTGTGAATAGGCCCTAGTTCTAGTTTCCTAAACTTGTCCTTCTCTTGTCCTGGTTTTGTGTGGCTCCTTCTCTGGTCCTACTCTGGTCTCAGCCCACTAAGTTCCTGGTGGGTACAGAGCAGGGCGTGGTGCTGTCCTGCAACAGAAAGGCCAAGACCCCTGCGGAGAAGCTGGTGTGCACGTACGAGGGCCACCATGGCCCTGTGCATGCCCTGCACCGCAACCCATTCTTCCCCAAGAACTTCCTGACGGTGGGGGACTGGACAGCCCGCATCTGGTCTGAGGACATCCGGGACTCTTCCATCATGTGGACCAGGTACAGTCATAGTCCAGACTCCCTGTCAGGGGTTGTCCTGTCTGGGGAAGTCCGCTATGTGGTAGTCCTTTCTGGGCTTGTCCAGTCTGGTGTCACTCATCACAGTTTAGTCGAGCTACGCTCAGGGCTGTATCTGATTAGAGACCAAAGGTCAGTGGAGCGTGTGTAGAGCTGTGGTCCAGCTCCAGTCTGACTAAGCTGTACACATGCAGCGATAGCTTCATGGAGAATACCATTACCTAGGTGTGTTAGCTCAACTGAAAGAAATTGAAATGATGGTGATTCCTGTCAGACTAGGATGTGTACGTGCTTTAAAAAGTTCGAATGCATTCATTTGAATTTGTCTGATATCACATGACTTCACTTGATTCCTGATGAAACAAAGATCATCATCAATATATAATCAAGGTTAGGCTCCCACTTTCTGCCTGAGTTTCCAATTTTATTCAAGTGATCCAACAGTTCATTTGTGATTTTTAGACATATGACATACGTACATTCAATGGATCCACACCCATAATCTGACTGTCCTACAGAACTATCTGGAGAGCTTCAGTACTTTAGATGAGAACCTGGAGGTGATTGGATGAATCACCTGTTAGTAACCAGGTCATTTTATCCAATCAGAGCAACTCCATGTTGTTTAGTCATCTTATCTTATTACATTTTTTTTTCTTCCCCCCCCCCTCCCCCGGGGGGGGGGGGGGGGGGGGGCCTTTCCCCGGGGCTTTGGGGGGGCGGGGGGTACACCCTGGACAGTGGCCAGTTTGTCGCAGGGCTGACACTTAGACGCAGACATTGACAGACAACCATTCACTCTCACATTATCCACTAGGGCACTTTAAATCACCATCACCTATAATATTCTTTAGAAGAATAAAACCAGGTAAAGGGAGGACATCAGACTCTCAAAAAAACCAATTAAAATTTTATTCTAAAACCAAATTTTTGGGTAACCGGATTCGAACTCACGACCTTCTTCTTAGGAGCGCTAACCACTCTCTACTCACCCCTTTATCTTATTAGCAAAAATAAAATCTAAAACACACTTATAACTTACCCACTGCCACAGCATTGGTCCAAACGTTCTGTGGGTTGAGAGAAATCATATTACCTGAAGCAGGACAAGATGGATTATAGCGAGTTTATGAACTCACAGATATCAAGAATCCAGCTGTTGTATAAGTCAGCCTTTGCCACCTTTGCCACCTTCTAGTCTAAATATGGTCACTTTTTGTAAAAGATGGAGATAGGTGCTTGGTCGTACATAGAGGATGTCCTGTGTTATGTTCAGGTATCAGATGTCCTACCTGACGGATGCCAGCTGGAGCCCCGTTCGTCCCTCTGTTTTCTTTACCACAAAGATGAATGGTGTACTGGATGTGTGGGACGTCCTTTTCAAACAGAATGATGCCACACTCAGCCTCAAGGTCAGTCTCATACTTAATATTCACCTCAGTTTACTTCATCCCCTTTAACCTACAGTGGTAATGCGGGGTATGAAAACATACATCAGTCAGGCTCCGCTGTTCAAACATTAATACAAAACAAAAGAAAAAGACCTACACACAAGTCTGCAAAAGACTAAAACATTGCTAACAAGGGGCAAATATGCTCGAACAATGTGACAATGATGGTGTGCGTTGGGGGAATGACAGTGTTGTGTGTGCAGGTGTGTGACGAGCCGCTGTACTGCCTGCGTGTTCAGGACAGTGGGCGCTTTGTGGCGTGCGGCTCTCAGGGGGGCGTGGCCACACTACTAGAGCTCTGCTCGGGACTGTCCACTCTGCAGAAGAACGACAAGAGCCTTCTGGCCGCAGTGAGTACTGCACTGATAATGTGGTAACCGACTTTTTTGTTGTTTTGTTTTGTGCTGACTCATTTTTAATGTTATGTTCCTTTTAGGCTAAGTGCAGACAAATACATTTTAAACACAAATAAAAATATAAATATAATATAAGGATATCTGTCTACATTAGCTTTTCTAATAAGAGTCATGTCACAGTGAACATCAGCTTTCTATTTTGTTCTTCCCCAACAACCAGTCAAAAGACAAGCAGGCAGCAAACACTCAAGTCTCAATCTTTGTTTTAGTCCATCTGCACTCAACCACTGCTATGGCCTTTTCAGAAAACTTACTTTTCCCGTTTCTAAAATGCTGTAATGTTGATGTGACCTGAAAATGCAACATTTTCAAATTAAAAGGCGTTTGTGTGGGCACAGCCTTAGTGGCATTTCCTTCCTTTAAAGGGGTCATCAACCCTTTTGGAACTGAGAGCTACTTTAAGGTTACTGAGTAATACGAAGGGCTACCATTTTGATACGCACTTCTGAAATAACAAAGTTGTATGATTTATCTTCAATTCTATATTAATATAAATAATTATTAATGATATTTATCTGTGTAAAGACATTGTCTGATCACTTTAATGATTCCTTATAATAATTATTAACAATGAGAAACTCATTGGTGACTACTTCTATTTATAGAACTTTCCTCACGGGCACCTCCTGTGGTCCATGTGGGCAACCTGTATTAGTTTTATATGGAAGTGTCATTTGTGCAGATGTTTGAGCGCGAGGCCAAGCGTGAGAAGATACTGGAGGCTCGTCAGAGAGAGCAGCGTCTGAAGGAGCGCAGTCGGTCGGAGCAGAGCGATACGGTACGAGACGTTAACGATACCATCGATGCTAACGACGTGCAGCAGCTTATGGTACGTGCTGAGGAAGACTTCTACAGTGTTGTTGAGGCGGAGCTACGCCGTCGAGAAGAGCGGCAGCAGGTGAGGCAGCTGCTCACAAACCCAAACTGTACAGAACACACATTTATTTTGTATGACCATAAAGCAACATGAAATGTCTCAGGAGTTAGGCCCTCAGAAGGAGTCACAGGAACTGACTCTTCAAATATCACTTGAAGGGTTGTGTTTTCAAGTTTATGATATAGAATTAACTTAATATCAACTTACACAGGTTTATTTGCTGATGTGTGACACTTTTCCTCTGGTTGACACATGTCATTTTAAGTTAAAGGTATGTAACTTTTAGCTTCAAAAATATATAACTTAAAAATCTTTTTGATGATTCTTAGACATGAAATTGGTAGAATCATGTCTCACTGACATGTATTACACGCATTAAGGCACTTAAATAGAGGGTGAAGATATAGGCCAATACATTGGACTCTAGCAGAGTTGTATTTATACAAAATACATTAAAATTACTCTGCTGTTTCAGAAGACAAACTTGCAGGTTTGGATGGTCTTCACTTGAAAACAAATGTAAATATCTGTAAATATGGCGCCCCTGTCATGAACAACGCACGTCTGTAGAGGGATCTGTGCCCTCTACTGGCTAAAACTACATAGTGCCGCTTTAACAGTCACACTGTGTTATGTAATGTCTTAATATATAGAGGCTCTAGTGGACACTAGAGCATCATAGAGTAGCTAAAAAAAAGGCTAACTTAAACCTGTATTTTTTCAGGAGAAAGGCGTCTGTGAAGAAAAGGACATAAATGGAAAAGAATCGGCAGAGTGAAGTAGACATTTGGGTCATGTTTATGTTAAATAAATGTTTTGATTTGAATAAGTTAACTATTATAACTCAATATTGCCTGGAAATTATTTTTTCTACTGCTAAGAAAATAAAATAAAACAAAAAAAAACCAAAACAAAGGCTACCTCTTGCTGTTCAAGTTCAGACCACAGAGCTAATACAGGAGCATGTGCACCACCAGCTCCAGCTGTGCCACAGTCAACTCCGTGCACATGACTGAAGACACGGCCCACTCACTGGCAACGACTGAAGTCCCCACGTGCACGCTCTCACGGGCATGTGCACTCAAACTCCAGTCTTAACCAACCCTCTCTGAGCTGGAGCTTATATAAGGACGAGTGGGAGGCTGAGAGCTATTTCAGGAGCAGATGTGCGCTCCTCTTGTACTCGTTTGGATGGGAGTGTAGGACTGCTGCCAGCCTCCAAGGACTCTGAGTCAGTGAGTTTTATAACCAGGAAACTTCCAGCACAGGTTTGGTTTCAAACCCTGGAGCTTATTGTAATACTGTCTCCATAAACCTACTTAATTATAAATTGAATGATCTAATTTCCAAGTGTTTTGATTGTTTATAAATTATGTTAAGAATGATAAATACAAATAGTTTGAAGTTGAAGGTATAGAGTGTCAAAGCTCTCTGTGTTAATCTTAGTTGCTAAATTTAAACGACTTTTTGTTCAGCTTCAAGGGTTTAACCTTTGGCATCTTTCTTGCTGCATTATAAAATCTTAGTTTTGTCTTGTATAATCTTTATGTGGAAATATATCATATAATCGTCCTGCTGTGCCCTCAGTAACATACTCCTAACTTTGAAGCTGCATTCCGCCCACAAGGCTGCAGTGCTACAAGATAATGTTCACATGTCAGCACCATCCATTTGCTCCAAATCCAACAAACTGCAAATAAAATAAGATCTCTGCCCATGGAAGAAAACTAAAGAGGAAGAGGCAGTAGAATATATGAACACATCTGTTCGGACACCAAGAAAAATGGGGACTGTAGACTGTAGGCATATCATTCACAGAAATTTGACTTTAGCGAGGATCTGCAATGAAATGCATACAACAGCCAGATTAGACTTAGTATAATTATATGAGCTGTAGAGATGAACATGCCATTTACATGTTCATCTTACCACATAATAATGTGTGCTCATAACAGAGATGGAGTACTAGAGTCATGGACTTGTACTCGAGTCAAGGCTTTGGCCTAATTTTCAGGACTTGGGACTCGACTCAGGAAAGCCAACTGATGACTCGGACTTGAACTCGGACTTGTAAATTCTCAGGGACAATGACTTGGGACTCAACTCGACTAACACGCTGATGACTGGGACTTAGACTTGGACTTCCATATTTCTGACTCGGACTTAGACTTGTGTATTCATGACTCAGACTTGCCCTGAACTCGGACTCAACTGGCACACCACCTGTTTCGCATCATTAACAGTTGAAATTTAAGTGGTCACATCGTGTTAATATTGTGTTTTATTTGAATATCCAGGATTGTGTTCTGGCACAATTGATCCTGAAACTTTTCTCAGACCCAATATGGATGGACTGGTCTCGTGACTTGGACTTGTGACTTGAATTCCGGTAATAATGACTCGACTCAGACTCAACTTGTATTTCTTTGGAAGACTGAGAACTCGAAAGTGACTTGGACTCAAAATTTGGTGACTTGACTACAACACTGGCTCATAAAACACTATACTGTACTCTGTCTACTCATGAACTGCTCTGTGTACTCACAAAACACTATACTGTACTCTGTCTACTCATGAACTGCTCTGTGTACTCATAAAACACTATATACTCTGTGTACTCATAAAACTCTATACTTTGTTTACTCAAAAAATATACTGTGTAGGCTACTCAAAAGGTGTAAGCCTTGCTAATAACTCATGATGACTATAAGTGGAGAGTATGAGACTGCCCTGAGCCTGGTGCAGCAGCAGACTCTGAGGAGCACCTCAGGTGTGGACTCTGTGTATAACAGGAAAAATGTCTTTATTGCGCTGGACCTAAGCCTTTATGTTGAAAGGCATGTAAAAAAAAAAAACAACTAAGACATCATCATAAGATAATATTTTGTTTTTCATTTATAATGTCCATGATTTTATACCTCTAATATTTCTATACAAATTTCAGTAAAAGCGTAATATTTCAAAACAGTAGGAATATAAATGTATATGTGTGTGTGTGTGTGTGTGTGTGTGTGTGTGTGTGTATATATATATATATATATATATATATATATATATATATATATATATGTGTGTGTGTGTGTGTGTGTGTGTGTGTGTGTGTGTGTGTGTGGCATTGAGCCATGGTCCAGACCAGTGTGTTGTTAATTTTCAAATAAAGAGAAAATGAAAAAAGAAATGGCTAAAATACACAATAAACAAAAGAGGGTCGGCTGTTGTGAAGGCGGCCCAATTATCGGGCGTCAACAGTATTAATACCCTAATGTTTATATGTTTATATACTCATAAAGTGGCTCCATTTGACTATAACCACACACACACACATACACACACACACACCGCCGCTCTGCGCATGTCACTGATGAGTCAATCGTATCCTGTCTCCCACGAAGGCATCTGTTTGAGTGCGTCTCCGCGCGATGCAGCTCCAACCAAGGCGCGCGGGGTGGGCGCGAGGAGGCGTACCGGAGCCCGCGGGAGGGTAAGGGAGCCCGCGGGAGCGCACAGAGGACGGAGCCAGTGTGGAGAGAGGAGCTGTGTGGAGCTGAGAGGAGCTGGAGATGTCAGAGTTTTTACTCTGAGTTTGGTTTAAGCCATGGCGAGCGCGCAGCCCGGGGTCCACGCGCTGAACCTGCAGCCTCCCTCGGTCTCCCAAACCCTGAGGAACGGGAGCAACTTCATCAAATGGGACGAGGTAATGGGTCTGACTCTGACAGATGATGTTTGCATTGCTCGACCGTGACGGCGCAGTTACGCTCATGTAAAACGCTCATTACTTTAACATTCATAACACTAGCAGTAGTTTTCATTCCAGAAACTTGCTCATCCCTAAAGCCCGCACTTCTTTTGGTCACTCTTCATTTCAATGTCTGCTGCAAGTGAGACTCTAAGGCTTCATTCATCCCACTCTCCTCTTTTAAAAATTCAATACAAGCAACATTCAGAGATCGTTGCACGATGCACTTGCATTTAGCTACTTACCTTGTTAATATATGACATTGTGTGTAGTATATTGTACACTAAACACTGCATTTTTGTTACAAATAGTATAATAATGTATTGTTCGTGTGGGTGTATCCTCTCTTTGTCTTTGGTTCTGTCTTGTGTCTTTGTGCTGCCTCTTCCTCAGGTCGACATTGTAAATGAGTATTGGTTCTCAATTGGCTTACCTGGTTAAGGTTAAAGTTTAAGTTTAAATGAAAAAAAACAGTCAAAGGCACAGTATAAAATAGTCCACATTGAGGAAAGCCACATTGTTTATGTAACATTTTTAAAGCAACAGAATTAAACATAATAAGCATGTACAAGACTTTCTAAACCCTCTGCTGACTACAACAGTGAACAATTATTGTTAATTTTTTGACAGTTCCACAGTAACTGATGAAGGGTGAGGATGGCATGTCATGGTCCACACCAATGCATTTTAATTTTAATATGATGTTGTGAAACAAAGAAGACATTAAAGCAATCTCTGTCCATGTCAGACCCATGTCTGACTATTACATGTTGAATGAGAAAAGCCTGTGACCTGAAGGCTACAATTCATTTGAAAACACACTGCATCAGTGAGCTGCAGCTGAAGTGACATTCATGTGCTTAGAACAAAAAAGGTTAGCTCACTTCTATGAACCAAGTAGCAGACTGTGTCAGATATTTGTCACTGTCTTTGGTTGTACCTCATTTTGTGTCTGTCCAAACTACAATCCAGCACTGACTCTTTCAAACTAAAGCAGAACACAAGTGTGTCTGTTTCTAAGTGTTAACCCTGCGATGGACGTTGTCCAGGCTGCACCGCGCATACAGCTACGTGTGTGCCACTGTGTGTGTGCCACTGTGTGTGTGCTGGGATGCTGAAGTAACAGCTCTGACAATGAAAAAAATAACATGCTGTCCAGTTGCCATGGTAACTGGCCTGGTTACACCACCTAACCCCAGCTTGTGTGTGAGAAGGGCTGTTTGTATGTCCGCACAAATGCAGCGATGAATCATACTCATCAGCCATCTGCAGCTTTATCTGTTTACTGTGTTTTTATGTTTGACTACTCAACACGTAGCTGAGTGTCATAAAATTGGTTGCCATGCCAACAGGTGACAAGTAGAGAAGTGGTAAACCATCTTCAGCTTTTTTTTCTGTTGGTCCAGCCAAAAGACTTTGTTGTTCTTTAAAACGGACTAAGCCCCTTCCTCCTGGTGGTGCCTTTTGTGTCTCGGTCATTCTTAGTTTGTCTAAAGCTGCATTTGCACTGAAAAGAGTGAGGAGTACTCTCACCAAACCTGTGAGCCATGTTACACATCAGGCTATACCAGCAGAAACAATATGAATTCTTTCAATCATTTTCTACCGCTTAGTCCCGTTGGCTGGAGCCTATCCCAGCAACTTTGGGCCTTAGGCGGGGTACACCCTGGACAGTGGCCAATTAGTCGCAGGGCAACAATATGTATGATCAACCAAACCAAAGCTAGTCTGAATAATAATGATTCCTTGTCATAGTGTAATATTGTTTGACATGTTCCTTCTGGACTTGGGTCTGTTCAGTTGGACTCAGCAGACTGGTGTTGATTTATGTTGTAATGTGTGTGCAGGACCTGTCCACGGTGACTCCGGTGACTCTTCGTGTGGATCCTCATGGATTTTACCTCCACTGGATCGACCAGAACAAGGTTCTGCTCTCACACACATAGTAACAACAATACATAGTTGGAATACAATTACCTTTATTATTGTGGCTGTTTTGAGTTGTGAATTTTATTCCCTTTTGAGCCTATGCTGCGTCCACACTGATGTTCAGAGAGTGGAATACTTTTTAAAAAAACATTTGAACTAGTTGAATTCAGGGTTGTGTTGTAGTGAAACAATGTGCTCCCCTCCTGTTTGTCTTCCACAAGTCACACAGGAGGACCACTCCACAGCAATATTTTAAATGGAAAGGGATTCAGGAACTCATTAATTACCCAGGCTTTTATGTGTAAGAAAAATGCAACTGTTTAAAGTAGATCCTGTAGACTCCCACCTGCCCGACTTTAGAGGCTCAGTGTGAAGCAGGAGGTGCTGCTCTGATGTGTATGTGTTTCCCCAGGACACAGAGCTGCTGGACCTCACCCTGGTCAAAGATGTCCGGACGGGGAGAAGCACCAAGACCCCCAAGGTACGGCCAAGCGGAATATTAATCTGAATTGACTGATAAGGAGCAAAGCAATCAATAGCTGTTTAAATATTAATCACGTGTCTATGTGGTTATGATTTATTCAGACATAACACACAGGGCCATGCTAATTATGTGACATTCTTCATTCACAAACAAATAGCTGTTTATGATTTCAACCTGGAGTCCTCAGCACATGGCACAGCAAGTGTCGCCACTAAAGGATTTCTTAAAAACAGATGTTAGTGTTTAATAAACTTACTTTATGTTTATTAATGAATTAAACTCACCACCACCATGGGCCATACACTTGACAGAAAATACACAATTTTGGAGGAAGAAATCCATACATTTTTCCCCACTATATTAATATTCATACATAACTAAATCAATGGAAGCCTGATATTCCAGACACCTGTAGAAGTCAACATTGTGCATTTTGTGGATATATCCCAAAGACTTTGGTGTCAACAAGAGTCAAGCAGGCCAGGAGGATGGTAGCCTTACTTTGGAAAAAGGTGGAATTTCCTTCTGTACAAGTTTGGATAATGGAAATGGCGTCTTGTGTGGCACTGGAAAGACATGCACGGGTAAAACCATTTTCTTAGGAGGGTGTACTGTAAAATTACATTTATACAGTTACACTCTGGAATTAAGGAGGACACAAAAGCTGCATTTTTTAACATTTTTTATGAACCCTGAGGCCCTGGACAACTGTACCGGTTGGCCCCTCCCCTTCATTGGCAGGCCAGGCTATAACCTATTTAAAGCCTTAATTAGATGTGTAATTGTTCTTGTCGGCTATTTCACTGTTCATCTTTATGCTTCATACTTTCTTACTTCACGCCAGCTTTGATGGGATTTACACTGACTCATTTTAATAGCTTTCGGGACTGACTGGGAGTGAAATTCAGACAAAAATAAGTTGAAGCACATTCAATGGACAGATCCCTAAGCTGGAACATCCTTAAGAAGTGTATATGACTTTGCTGTATGTCGTAATTATACCAGTTAGCCACAAGGTAACATCCAAAGTTACACATGCGTAAAGATATGTGAAGTTTTTGTGATTCAGTTCATTCAATTTCCATCAGACACATGACAAAAAAGACAAAGAGCAGTTATAGGCTCAAGTAAAATAAGAGAAAAGGAGCAGTTTCAAAACTATAACTCTGAATTATTCCTGGCTTCAACAACAAAACACAGCCACAGCCACTACACTACTACAGTGTTACTACTGTGCATTGTGCGTCAACGTCAAAAACAGCAATAGTAAAACCACTAAAGCCTCTGTGTGTTGCACTGATCACCATTAGCATAACCGTGTCTTGTCACTCACCCAAATGTTGCAAATGCAATTCCTTTTCATTGTTGGCCATTTATGAGGAAACATCCTGTATTTTCATGTAATTTGTGCAGTTCTCAAACCACAATAGGCAACTGTAGGTTACATTGTAACTGTGTCTCTCCACCCTGGTGCATACTCTATATGTACGGGGGAACTGTCCCCACTCAGTAGGTGACGTGGATAATTATTTAAGACACACAGTTGCTGGTGCTCACAGGTATGTGTAATTACTCTGGTTTTCTAAGATCAACTGTAGGACACCATCTTCAGAGGGACCTGAAACTAGTGAGATAGTCTCTGCAAATAGAACAACAGTTACAACATAACCTAACCACTCTCTATCATGTTGAGACTATCTCTCCAGCCCGTTACATATTCCACATGTACGGAGACTCTCTAACACACCTCGCAAAAAAGTTAGCAGTGTCAGCACCACTAGTACAAATCAGTTCAATATACACAAACCCCTGAGTTGTCAGGACAGTCAGATGCCATTTACTGCCATTTCATACCTGTGTACAAGACACTACCTCAAAGATCTCTAACGCCAAGGTCAGAGACCACAGGGGAGAAGTGCAAACCAGCAATTACCCAGGCTATTGGATAAAATGGATAAAGTTGATGACTTCTCGGCACAGGCCAAACACACATTCGAACCATGGTCATTGAAAGCAAGACCAACTTCCTAAAGGAAATGGACTCAGCCATATTAAGCTGGTAGAACTGAGTTAATGTAGACGCAGCTGACCATGCAGCGACTGAGTAATCTTCTCTAGGGGCCCCTTCACACATTGCTAAAGATCTTGTTGCACTTTGCGTAGTGTGAACTTGCACAGCAAGCAGCACAGAAATTCTTGCCTTCCTGAAGGCCACCTGGATTATTACAGTAAACCTATGAGAAAGTCTGACCTCTGATAGTGGTGTACCTCCATACTCAAGGTGTGTAGCAGACAGAAGGCTGATATGTGTATGCCGAGTGGCATTGATATGCAACAAAAGTGCTTTCTAGGAAAAAGTGACAACCATGTCTGTCCCTAGTGTCCCTTTTCGTGGGAAAGAAGATGAAGCCCAATTTCTAGAGTAAGGTGTGTGCATGAGAGAACCTTGTGGAGAAAAGCCACATTGTGTGGCCATCTGCAGCCTGGATCGGCAATGCTCCTTGTGAACACACAGGGCTTGCTCACTTTTCCAGTAGTGGTCACAACCAGCTGAAAGGCTCAAGGGGATCAAAGGGGGCTGGCTTCTGAGCTACCAGGACAACCCCCCAGGTCCAGGGACAACAGAAGCTCTAAAACAAGCTCTGAGTCTCTAGGCAGCAATTTACAATGAGGGCATCACACTCAGAGTGTTGGCACTCACCCTTACACTCCCCCTTAAAGTATGACACCATGCCTCTTAGGAGTCAAAGGAGACCAATGGAGTTAATCTGACTGGAACAACACAACACCCAAAACCCACATTTGAAGGGGTCTGCATGGTTTCCTCTGCACCATGATTGAAACACTCTCCCTCTGCTGGGTTCTTGCATATGGGTGACGAGACCCTGAAGGGACTGGACCACTGCAGATGGTCAGCAAAACAACAACAACCAGTCTGCCAAAATAAATGGTCTTGTCCATGTGCCAAGCCCAAGCTGTGGCCTCTGAAGACTGGGAAAACAAACCCCCTGAATCTGTAAGAGAAGGTCCTTCTAAAGCAGGAGTAAATATGCATAAGCGGTTGTATGAGAACGTATCCCTGACAGACCAGTTTAGGCTATGTATGCCAGCTACACCTCCACCATTCCAGCCTTACAGGGAGGATGAGAGGAGACAAAGGGGGTAAGAACAGGGAATAGAAGATCAAGTCCCTGGAAGCAGGAGGTCTGTAACTGCCTCCCGCAGTAGTGCTGCATTGCTACCACTAAATCCTTAAGAGCCACAGTTCCACTGTGAGTCTGGAAAGGCATAGAGGACCAAGGCACTGTCCATTCATTGCCACACATTAAAACACTGAAGCAAGACAGGGCCCATCTACATTTCATTACACTGGTGGGCTGAGGAGCCCACTGAATGCACCAGGGGCCCTCTGTGCCTCTGCCCAAGGGGGACCTGTTTGATTACACCGGCTGGCGACAAGTCACTTGTCCCAACCTGCTTCCAGTCAGCTTCAATGCAGGAATAATGGCAGGTTATCATCAGTGGAGATTTAGGTCCACACAGACATTGGTCTGCAGCCACTTCTGTTGCACCATCCCAGACTCACAAGGACGAATGTGACTATTTGGATCATTGCTTCCAATGATCCCAAGAGCAACAAGCACAGCCTCCAGACAGCCCTTGCTCTTGGGTGTAGGCAAACCAAAATGGCGCCTTAGAGTGAAAGCGCTGCCAAATCTTTACCAGCTCTTTTCCAGCAGCCCCTGGCTTGAGCTAGGTCTCACCGGGACCCTGAGTAATACACCAGTTCTGGAGCTTACACATACAGTATACGCCTAGCGACAACATAGGCAGTAGGCTTCATTGTGGATTAATATACAAAGAATCCTGAGCTAAAGCTCCTTTATTAACTGAGATTATTCCGTTAGTAAACATATGTTTATATATGTTTGTGTAAACAAACATACCATAAGCAGTCGGCTGTGTACACATCAGGAAAAGAGCCACACTGAGCTGAACTAGCTCCGGTATTAACTGATCTGAGCGAGTTTTTGTTGATGTGAATGAACAGTGTAAGCAATGCTGCTGCTGCTGCCTACACCCTTACTTGCTTAGGCAGCATTCAAGCAACATGCTACAGCTACCAAGCTAAGCTGAGGACCACAGCCCTCTCTCCGGATATTACTCTGCTTCCTCTGCTGTAACATAGAGAACACTCTTTTACCCAGGAAAGAATAAATATTTCACTGTTCCTTCTGGGAGTATTGCACTCAGAATGGACTTGTGTTGGGAAATCAGACTGCTACAGCCAGATCCATCTAATCTAATCTCTGGTAAAGTGGAAAGGAATTGTCTACATTCTCGGAGTCTGGGGGATGGGGTGCAAAAACTCTGCAGGCCTGGGCAGTGTGTGCAAGGCTGGTTCTGAATGTGGGCTTTCATTTGAGGAGAAACACTGAGGGTATCCCGAACGACGCCCGGTTTTCCCATAATATACCTGGGGTCCCAGTGCAGAAGCAGGGCTGCAGCAGACACAGTGCACACCTGTTGCTTCACGCCAAAACAGTCAGGCAACCACAACAGGACCACACCTCAGAGCTTTACCCGATCACACCTTCACTCTGCGGGACACAACCTGTAGCATCATGTGGGTTCTGTTTGCAGCAGACACAGTGCACGCCTGCTGCTTCATGCCAAAATATTCCGGCATCCACAGCTACCATGGTAACTGCTTCTTTTGGTGCCACTGTCAGCTTTTTTTTGTCTTCTTTATGAGATCTACAAAGGATAGCACAGTGGTCTCGAGAGGTGCGCACTGCCAGCTCTCATCTGCTCAAGACGGTGGATAATCTAAAGCAGGGATCACCAACCCTTTTGAAACTGAAAGCTGCTTAAAGGGTACTGAGTAATACGAAGGGCTACCATTTTGATACGGACTTCTGAAATAACAAAGTTGTATGGTTTACCTTTTATTTTATATTATTATTTATAATGATTAATGATATTCATCTATGTGAGCACACTGTTTAATCACATTGATGATTCCTCACAATAATTGTTAATAATGAGGAGCTCATTGGTGACTACTGCTAATTTCAGAACTTTCCTTGCGGGCGACTCATGTGTTCCCCGTATCCACGTCACCTGTTGGTTGGGGACAATTACCCCGGTACAAATAGAATATGTAACTGGGTGGACAGATACAATAGAAAACCCAAGGCTCTTAAATCCTTCTGTATAGAACTCCTCTAATCTGCTCTAGCGTCTCATTTTGTCAGACACAAATGATGTTTCTGTCGCTTTGTCTTTCTGTCTGTCCTTCTGTCTGTCCCTATCTCTGTCTGTCTGTCCGTCTGATGTCAGGAGGCCAAACTGCGGGAGCTGCTGGATGTGGGGAACCTGGTTGGCCGGCTCGAGAACCGTATGGTTACCGTGGTAACTGCTTCAGATCTGGTCAACGTCAACCAGCTCATCTTCATTGCTTCACAAGAGGACGAAGCCAAGGTGCCTTATGCTTTTGTTGAGGATGATGATGGTAATTGCGTGGTTCTGATGATGGTGCATTTTTTGTCAGGTCTGGTGTGATGAACTGTTTGCTCTGTCTTCCAACCTGCTGAGCCACAACCTGAACCGAGACCAGACTTTACTGAAGGCGTGAGTACGACCGAGGCGCCGCATCAGCCTGGGCCAAAGATGGTACAGGGACGATCTCCTTGCCTTTGTCTCCCTGTTTCCAGTCCTTCCTGTCATCTGCACCTGAGCACTCGGCACAGGATAATATCCAGATAAAGTCCACAATAGTGCATGTGTGTCTTCATTGAGAACTTCAAAATAAAACCTTTGCGTATAGGAAATTTATATATTCTCATTGATTTTAGGGAAAATGGGGAAAAACTAAAGACAGGATTACAATTACTCTATAGATTGCAATATTTTCTGCTCAGCGTTGCAGTGAAATACTCACAGATTTAAGTGTCTAAGCCCACGCGTGTGGTGTCTAAGTCTTCTGTCAATCCTAAAGACATCACATCTGCCATGTTTAATTTCAGAATACTTAATATGCTGTTGTGTTTTTGCCTGAATAATTGTTCTTGTCATAAAACCATAAGCCCTTTCTGTCTTATTTATTTCAGGTATATTAAACTCACTCTGCAACCCATCACAGAAGGGAGAATTCCTGTCAAAAAGTAAGTTTCTAATGATGATAACTTTCCAAACTGAGTCAGTTTTTCTCTCTCGACAGTGAGTATGAGGCTGGTGCTGCAGAGAATGACAGTGTGAGCCAAACCTGGAGAGACTGTAAATAACTTCAACTTTGCTCTTCCCGGTCCCTGGCCTCCAAAAATAAACCTCATTCCACATGCACATGGGAAAGCAAAAACAGGGACAAGATTCTCAATTGTGCTTCATTCAGTGCTGACCTGGTAAAGGACCACTTCCAGCGCAGGAGACGTATGTGAAGGAAGGAGGGCTGTTTTTTAGAAGAAAACTGAAGCAGTGTTACAGTCACTCTACTCTATAATGTCCCTGTCACACTGTACAAGCAGTAATGTCAATGCTTTACAGCGGTGATTGTAGGTCCACAGATCTCACAGTCGTACGATGAAAGACATTTAGGACCATTGTAGCACATCCTGTTACAACTGTAGTATAGTACAGCTGTTACCCAACTGATCTCTTTCCAAACTCTGTTGCTCTTGCTCTTTTAAACTCTTGCTGATGTGCCCTGTTTTTGAGAGAAACTGCAGTCTATGATGCGGTCAGTTTCTCAGATCTCAGTTTGTTTAATGTTGCAGCCAACTTGGGTTGTACAGATAATATACCAAAAGTGTACAGTGTCACAAGTTATTTTTATCAAAAAATACCCCTTTTGTTGCAGTATTGTTCGCCTGTTCTCATCAGATCGGAAAAGAGTAGAGAGTGCTTTGGAGAACTGCAAACTACCTTATGGACGGGTAAAGACTGGACATACATAACATTTGAATATTAGTCACAGAGGATAAATGTTGCAGTTACATACACTTAAGGACACTTTCTTTTACCTGATACTTGCAAATTAAAAGATTCTCTTCTTTCTGTATTTCACAGGGCGACAGCATCAAACTGGAGGACTTCACTCTTGAGGTTTACAGAAATTTCTTGGACAGTTTTTGTCCTCGACCTGAACTTGCAAACATCTTTAAACAGCAGTAAGTATTGAGTAAAAACCTGTCTCTGTCTTTTGAGTTTAAGGCCCAGACCCATTTCTACTACTTATCCTACCCCTTACCTCATACAAGGGCTGGGGGGAAGAGCTAAGTCTATAATAATGTCCCTAAGAAATGACCTGCCACTTCACCTGTAATTGCATGGATATTTAAGATCTATAATAATTTGGTCTATAAAATAATAATAAAATATATATCTATAGCTACGTAATATATACAAATACAGATGTTTCAGATCATCATATAAATGTAAGTATTAGACAAAGATAACCCAAGGAAACACAAAATGCAGTTTTTAAGTAATGATTTTGATTTTATTTAATAAGAGAAAAAAGCAATCCAAACCTACCTAGCCCTATGTGAAAAAGTAGTTGCCTAGTTGCCCCCTAAACCTAATAACTGGTTGTGCCACCCTCAGTAATCAAAGGTTGTCTGTCTTTCACCTCGCTGTGGTGGAATTTGGGACCACTCTTCTTTGCAGAATTGTTTTAATTCTGCCACATTGGAGGTTTTTGAACATGAACCACCTTTTTAAGGTTATGTCATAGCATTTCAATCGGATTCAAGTCTTGACTGTGACTAGGCCACTCCAAAACCTTTATTTTGTTTATTTTAAGCCATTCAGAGCTGGACTTGCTGGTGTGTGTTTTGGATCATTGTCCTGCTGCAGAACCCAAGTGTGCTTCACCTTGACGCACAACAACATTCTCCTTCAGGATTTTTTGGTCGAGAGCAGAATTCGTGGTTCCATCAATCACAGCAAGTCGTCCAGGTCCTGAAGCAGCAAAGCAGCCCCAGACCATTGCACTACCACCTCCATTTTTGACTCTTGGTATGATGTTCTTTTTTTGAGATGCTGTGTTACTTTTGTCTTGTCAGTCCACAGAATATTTTTTCCAAAGTCTTGAGGATCATCAAGATGGTTTTTGGCAAAAGTAAGATGAGTCTTTATGTTCTTTTTGGTCAGCAGTGGTTTTTGCCTTTGAACTCTGTCATGGATGCCATTTTTGCCCCATCTCTTTCTTATGGTTGAGTCATGAACTCTGACCTTAACTGAGACAAGTGAGGCCTTCAGTTCTTTAGATGTTGTTGTGGGCTCTTGTTGACCTCTTGTGTAAGCCGTTGCTGTGTTCTTGGGGTAATTTTGGTAGGCCAGCCACTCCTGGGAAGGTTCACCATTTTCTCCATTTGTGGAATATGGCTCTCACCATGGTTGGATGGAGTCCCAAAGCTTTAGAAATGGCTCTGTAACCCTTTCCAGACTGATAGATGTCAATTGCTTTGTTTCTCATATGTTAAATTATGATTTAACAAGGGGGGCAACTACTTTCTCACATAGGTCTTGGTAGGTTTGTAAAGCTTTTTACCCTTAATAAATAAATAAAAACTGCATTTTGTGTTTACTTGAGTTGTCTTTGTCGAATAGTTAAATTTGTTTAATGATCTGAAACAGTAGAGTGTGACAAATGTGCAAAAACCAGGAATGGGGCAACTATTATTTTATGGCACTGTAAGTATGAGCTGGTGTTTCCCCAGTCCCTGGTCATAGACATACGAAGTTGCAACGAACACAAAAACAAGTACTGTTTATTTACATCATATCAATTGATATCAACAATAAAACAGATAAGTGGTGTTATGAATTAATATCAGACAAGCAGTGAGAAAAATGTAATGGTGGAATGTATTGCTAAACAGCCCAGATAGATGAAGAAGAGGCTCACCAATCTGTTCCCAGAGGAGAATAGTGTGTGGTTATTGTTCCTACAGAGGAGGGAGTGATGGGACGCTATCAGTTGATCAGATGACAGAGTTCATTAACAATAAGCAGAGAGACCCCCGGCTGAATGAGATCCTGTACCCACCATTGCGTCCTGCACAGACGCACTCTCTGATGGAGCGCCACCAACAAGACCAGGCCCTGCTCAAGCAAGGTACACTTCACACTAACCGTGTGGTGCTCAATAATACATGTTAAGTCCAATGTCGAGAAGAAAATGAGCAAATATGTGTGTGTGCATGTGTGCTGTCTCCAGGCCTTGTCTCCATCCAGGCCTTCTCCACTTACCTCTCCAGTGATGAGAACGGAGTTATCCCTCCAGACAAACTGGACCAGTCTGAGGACATGAGCTTCCCATTGTCACACTACTTCATCAACTCCTCGCACAATACCTACCTGACAGGTACATGCACATTCGCACACCTGTATGTGTCCAAATAATATTACTGTGCATCAAATGTGTGTTGTGTTTATTCAGCATAAGTACGTGACAGATACTTTTACTCTGCAGTTGTCCAGTGCCTGTCCTGCAGTCGCTCTGGGGTTTGACATAAAACTGTTTTGCTTTCACTGATTTTTGTAATTATCAGCAGCAATTGGCAGTGTACACAGCCCAGCATGTCTTAGAACTCTTAATTAAAATCCTTTTATTTATTCCTTTTATAATTTTTTTTCCATCATTAAGGAGTTTGTGTCACACGTCACATCAATGACGACATGATTTATCATTTCCTTTGGGAGGAAGCTTGTGCTGACTGACCACTTTCAAGAGCTGATGGTTTTTCATACCATCATCACACTAATCGGGTTTTAGGATCTTTCAGTGTGGGTGATACCTGTCTGTGGAAGACACGTGTCTGTGGGTGATACCTGTCTGTGAATTATAACTGTCTGTGGGTGATACCTGTCTGTGTTGTTGTGTTGTGCAGCTGGACAGCTGGCAGGGAGCTCCTCGGTGGAGATGTACAGGCAGGTGCTGCTGGCCGGGTGCCGCTGTGTGGAGCTGGACGTGTGGAAGGGACGCACTGCAGATGAAGAGCCCGTTATAACACACGGCTTCACCATGACTTCTGAAATCTCATTCAAGGTGCCTTTCATCCGTTTGAAAATATGACATACTTACTACTGATACTGACATACAATATAGGACTAGTCACAAGAAGCATATTAACATAAATAAAGATTTTGCAGATGATTGGTACGTTCACTTTAGTGGAGTTAAAGTCTCCTCTTAACTAATGTAAGGATAATGTTGCATATAATTGAAGCGGGACATTACAAAAAACTGAATGTGTAAGTATGATTTCATTGGGCTGCAACGTTGACCAGGATCCTCAGCGATCTGATGTGACTATCATCTTTTATTCCTAAACAGTGTATTTTTTTATGTTTTATTTTTCAGGAAGTGATTGAGGCCATTGCAGAGTGTGCCTTTAAGACCTCACCTTTTCCTGTCATTTTGTCTTTTGAAAATCACGTTGACTCGTAAGTACTACTTTCTGGTTTGTAGTGTGTGTTCATAGAGATGCTCATTTCTCTGTGTCCTTTTCTGTGTCTGTCAGTTTAAAACAACAGGCCAAAATGGCTGAATACTGCCGGTCCATCTTTGGAGAAGCACTGTTAATTGATCCTCTGGACAAATATCCAGTAAGACATCTTACACAGACACTCATTTATTTCTATAAAAATACATTCTATTCCATTCTATAAAATTCTAAATGTAACTTGTTTAAATATGGGCTTTCATACAGTTTAGGTCTAGCCACACTTGTAGTTTGTCCTTATAGTTGTGGTTCTGTACTTCACAGTTCTGGTCTGCCTATAGGTATTTTCTCTGGATCAAAAACACCATCATCATTTATCAAACGTGTGCTCACAGTAAATGCCTATTTTCACGCAGTCTTTGGAATTTATTGTTCTGAATGTTGGTGGACAGTATGCTCAAATCCCACGCCAGGTTAGGAGCTGGTGTACATTTACGCAAGTTTCAGTTAAGGTCCAAGGCTTAGTCTGGGACAGTTACGGGCTCTACATCAGGCTTTCTATCTCTAGTGCAGCATTTTTCAAACATGCTTAACAAGTTATCATTATAGGGTCTGATTTTTTTTTTTTGCCTTAAAATAAAGAAATGTTACATTAAACCTGTATGCTTATAAATTACACATCAAAATGGATTTTTTAAATATTTAAGCCTCATTTGTGCTTTGGTTGTCCAAAACATTTATTTTTACATTTAATACAACAAAACAACTTCTTTCTTAGAGTATTTATTTGTCATTCCCTGATCAGAGAAGTGTCTCCGTTTGCCATATTTTGTGCTTCCATCCTGTAAACTAGCAGAGAAGGTTGCGTTTCATTCAAATCACTCCTGTTTTGAGACTTGAGAGATTTATCAACAGCCGTTTTATAAGTTTCAAAGTGGCTTCTGATGAACAGCGCCTGCTGCTGTGGTGATGGTCTGCGTTACAACTATTACATATCCTTATCTCATAAACCAGGATGGCACAAGAGACAAATACAAGCTGGCCACATCCTAAAAAGCTCTGTTTTTCTCATATTTAGCTCTAAGCTCTTTTAAGTTCATTTATCTCCTGTTTCCCTTGTTTCTTTGTGTGAGTTTAGCTGGAGTCAGGTGTTGCCCTACCCAGTCCGCAGGAGCTGATGGGTAAAATCCTTATCAAGAACAAAAAGTCTCATAAACCTTCCTCCAGCACTGACAACAAGAGAGCCATGGACCAGGCTGCCAGTCAGAGCAGTGAGCCGCTGTCTCCTAGCAACAACGCAGGAGGTGAGACTCATCCACTGTTCAATACGTACACTGTTCATCGCTCACACTCCAAATGTCAAAAAACAAACAGAATAACTGCACTAAAATCGTCAAGCTCAAAGAGTCATCTCATAGATTCATCTATTATCGAAGGTGCATCCAAATTAAAATAATTCATGTTATTTTTATTTATAATGTTGTAACTTTTTTAAATATTTTTCTTTACATTTTGTTCAAACGTACAGCATGATGTCACAGTTATTATGACAGACAGTATATAAATGGCTGACAGAGAAAAAGACATTTTAGCAGGCTCAGGCTATCAACTTTCTGGCTTAAAAAAATTCAGCTCAATTATCATCAGTGGATCAGAACGCTGTGTTTGGAAAAGTACACAAAGCCCAGGGTCAAGCAGAAGCCTACCGTTCTAGTCTCTCCACCACTCACTCTCCACTCTCCAGACCAGATACAAGCAGATATGTACCTAAGAAAGAATCACCTGACACAAAACTTAGACCCCCGTAATAAATAAATATAAAATAAAAGCATTTCAAGGCTTTCTTTGTTCTGACTTTTAGTTTTCTGTTACCAGTCTGTTGCCTTCATGATCCTTCATCTGTAAATGAAGTGTAGGACACAGAGATGTTAGAAAACAACAGAGGAAAACATCTGGGGGCCCTGACATTCATTTCATAAACTAGATAGGTGTTTGGTAAAATTAACTTCAATTCTGACAGAGATGGAGGCTGAGAGTGAAGAAGACGACGACGATGAAGATGATGATGGTAAAAAGGTCAGTGGTGACATCCCCCAGAGTCACTCGTGGTTAATGTTGTGGTGACTCTGCTTCTCAGTTGTGTTGCTGTTCAATGCTCAGCGGTGAACTTAGTGCTGTTTATGTCAGAATGATCTATACGTATGTTGTTTTTCTTGCTTCTGGTCGCTACGTATGCTTTGGTTGTGGCTGTGTGTGTCTTTATAATTTTTAATTATGTGCTGTGTTCATATTTGCATTGGTGAAATATTTATATATATATATATATATCCTGGCTGTGAGTTTTTAATGCTTCATGCACACTCATAAAAACTTTGTGGCAGTGGTCCTTTCATGAGTTCAACCTGAGTCTGTGGGTTGTTTTAGCCTGACCTCAGTCTGTGGTGTGTTGTAGCCTGACCTCAGTCTGTGGGGTGTTTTAGCCTGACCTAAGTCTGTGGGGTGTTTTAGCCTGACCTCAGTCTGAGGTGTGTTGTAGCCTGACCTCAGTCTGTGGGGTGTTTTAGCCCGACCTCAGTCTGTGGGGTGTTGTAGCCTGACCTCAGTCTGTGGGGTGTGTTAGCCTGACCTCAGTCTGTGGTGTGTGTTAGCCTGACCTCAGTCTGTGGGGTGTTTTAGCCTGACCTCAGTCTGTGGGGTGTTTTAGTCTGACCTTAGTCTGTGGGGTGTGTTAGCCTGACCTTAGTCTGTGGGGTGCTTTAGTCTGACCTCAGTCTGCGGGGTGTTTTAGTCTGACCTCAGTCTGTGGTGTGTTGTAGCCTGACCTCAGTCTGTGGGGTGTTGTAGCCTGACCTCAGTCTGTGGGGTGTGTTAGCCTGACCTCAGTCTGTGGGGTGTTGTAGCCTGACCTCAGTCTGTGGGGTGTGTTAGCCTGACCTCAGTCTGTGGGGTGTTTTAGTCTGACCTCAGTCTGTGGGGTGTTTTAGCCTGACCTCAGTCTGTGGGGTGTTTTAGCCTGACCTCAGTCTGTGGTGTGTTGTAGCCTGACCTCAGTCTGTGGTGTGTGTTAGTCTGACCTCAGTCTGTGGGGTGTTGTAATCCCCTGTCCATTGTTGTGGCAGGGCTCTGCTGAGCGGGAGGCCGTGGCTGCAGAGGAAATGTCGACCCTGGTGAACTATGTCCAGCCGACCAAATTCAACTCCTTTGAAGCCTCCAAAAGTAAGAAATGGTACCAGAGACAAGCTGCTCATCAAAATAAAGAAAGCGTGCTGGCTGGGCACTGGGCCAGCTAGAGACAAAAGTCACTCCTGTTGTAATTCTTTGTTAAAACAAAATTGTTTAACACTGCATGTGTGTATGGGAGTGAATGTGGATCTGTTATTTTCTCTGGTGAAAAATAAATATAGCATTATTAAAGTAAAGAATGTCTTTTGTGTTTGTGCAGAGGCAGCCCGCTGTTACCACATGTCGTCTTTTGTGGAGACCAAAGCTTTGGAGCATCTTACCAAGTCACCAGTGGAGTTTGTAGAGTATCCACGGCAACAGTTTCCACAGCTACAACATTCCATGGCAACTGCTTATAATATGTGTTTTTTGTTCTTTTTTGATGCATATTAGGAGCCTTCATAAAATAGTGTCCTTGCACGCTCAAACCTGATTCACTACATGTATCTACACAGACCACAGGACTGTTGTTCTGAGCCATTGTATAAAATCTTTTGACCTTAACCATATGTCATTGTAGATATAATAAATCCCAGCTGAGTCGCATTTATCCCAAAGGAACCAGAGTGGACTCGTCAAACTTCATGCCTCAGCTCTTTTGGAATGCTGGATGTCAGCTTGTGGCCCTCAATTACCAAACTATAGGTACCATATCATATTGGCATAATACTGGGTTGTGTCCTACAAAGACTTTGCATCATTCCTTTTATCAAAACCCATAGATAGTGTTGTGAAGTGTCTGCTCTGAATAGCAGCTCACTGTGACAGTTTCTGTTCCTGCCATTTTACACCAATGCTAAGATGTTCTAGTATGTGCTGTTTATGTCAGCCTCTTCACATTGGCCCCCATCTATCATATGTGCATATGCCAGAAAACTGGGTGTATGCCCATTTTCATGCAAACTTTGGCATTTATTAAAATGAGATGATACTCAAATCCCACACCAGGTCAGGAGCTCGTGTAAATTCACACGTTTCAAGTCAGCGCCGTGCTATATTATATATTACAGTCCAATGTAACAATAGTTGTATTATATATTTTAAATAGGGCAGAGTCAAGCAGAGCAAGCTATCAGATGATTTTGTGTGTTTTTGGCTTGTCTGTTTATTCAGTCATCATCAGAGGCTGATTTTTGATAAACTTTGAAAACGCTCTAGTCTGGAATGTCATCAAAGTAAATCAGCTGTTGGTGTTGATTCAACCCAAAAAATGTTGTAATGAGACAGAGAAGTGGAAAATGGATTGAAATTTAATTGCCTGCAGCGCCCACTTGACCAGAGCTGTGTCCTCATCTATGTGCTATAAGCCGGAGACATGTGCTTGTTCAGCCTCTGTTCAGGTCTGTTTGTCAGTGCGCCATTAAAATCTCAGTCTGTTTCACTAGTACCCTCTCAGTTGAGACTGACAGGCTGACTGGCCACAGGAGCTTGCAGGTGTGCTCCTGGCTCTGTGTGTGGGGTAGGTCCCGGCTCTGTTTTGGGCTTGTCTCTGTGTGGGGTTGGTCTCTTTGTGGGCCCGTTGCCAGAGCTAGACCTTCTTATTCGCAGACTTTGAAAGTTGCATGGGGCCCTGCAGCACATACAGGGCCCCTCTTTCTCTTTCAAAGCGATGGTCTTAGAAAGTCATCTGTCTGTCAGTCAGCTTAAATTTTATTCAGTTATGATCTAAAAGGGAGAACAGGAGATAGTGCCAGGTTTGATCCATGTGTACCATAACATAAGGATTTATGGTAAACATGGTATGATTTGTTCAATAATTTCTCTGAAGGTTAACTTATGCTCTTAACATTTACACAGTGAAAGACTGGATTAGTTGTAGCTTTTAGCCCTGCGGAGACAGTTTTGTGAACAGTTTGACATTGTTGTAGGGCCCCTTTGCAGAGTTTTGCATAGTATGCAGTTTATAAATCACTGTCCAGCAATGCTTAATTTGTAAATCAACAGTTGCCTTAATGATTGAGTCTGTGAGGTCAAATGGAATGCAAGGCTCAGATGCACGCAAATGGCCAAAAACCATGCTATTGTTCATCTACACCTCATTACTTCATCTACATAATATTAACTAACTTCATTATTATTAATGGCAGAATCATATTATAGTATTATAATATGATTCTGTTCTACGATAGGCAAAGTAATGTGCACTTATTATGGATACATAGGATGGTATATATAGATGGTAATGAAAAATACAATAATAAATAAACAAGTGTTACAAGTGTTGTGTTTTGCAGATCTCTCCATGCAGCTGAACCTCTTCATGTTTGAGTACAACGGTCGGAGCGGCTACAGACTGAAGCCCGAGTTTATGAGACGCCACGACAAACATTTTGACCCTTTCACCGAGAACACAGTGGACGGCATCGTGGCCAACACTCTCTCTGTTAAGGTCAGTTTACTTTGATCTGTATTGAAGTAGCCTTTAGGGACTGATATTGAGCTGCAGGGCTGTGCTGCTGCAGGTGATTTCAGGCCAGTTCCTCAGTGAGCGGCGGGTGGGGGTCTACGTGGAGGTGGAGATGTTCGGACTGCCTGCAGACACCAGAAGGAAAGCACTCAAGACCAAAACATCTCCCAACAACAACGCCATAAACCCAGTGTGGGATGAAGAGCCTATTGTCTTCAAAAAGGTGGAAAGAACGTCTTTCTCTCTTTCTCTCTTTCTCTCTTTCTCTCTTTCTCTTATAGAGTGTCATGAAGTTTATCTGTTTATCTGACAGGTGATTCTTCCCACTTTGGCCTCTCTGAGAATTGCTGCATTTGAGGAAGGTGGGAAATTTATTGGGCACCGGATAATTCCAGTGTCTGCTATAAGGCCAGGTACAGTTTTAAATAATATGTGAACATTGTGCAGCTCGTGTCATTAGAGTGTGGTGTGTTACAGCCGGTGTTGGGGGTAACGCGTTACAAACTAACATGTTAGAGTACTCACATTACTTTTTGGCGAGACAGGTAACCACGTGCTACTTAAGTGATCCAAGTAATCCATTATCTTTTAACTCAATCAATTAACTTTTTCAAATTATTAACGCGTTAGTCTAAGAGAAACTTGCTTCATCTTCAACATTGATCTGTTTAGATGTCTGTCATCAGGAGAAGCTCCAGTGGACACACTTGTAACCTGTTGTGTGTAGAGCTCTGTGTGAGCACGAGGAAGACAGAGTGAGCTGATCACGTATACACCTTGAATCTGGCGATGCAAGCCGAGCTAAAGCCTTGTACTATCTGCACAGTTTTGCCAACTTTGTCGCCATATTTAACGACTATTCAGACCCCTCTAGTGAGACCATCTAGAATTGTGGCTCGTTTTGGGTCGTGGAGTGAGGAGCAGGTAAAAGTGCTGATAGAAACAAATTATCAGTATCAGCTGCAGTCTACAGAGTTCAGATTTACTCACAGCTCGGAAAATAAAACCCTTCACAGAGAGATTTTAGTAATGCACGAGTGTTAGGTTTATCAGAGGTTGCCGTGTTTGTTGAGAGCAGTACTACAACTAACTAACTAGTTACTTTCAAAGTAACGCTACCCAACACTGGTTACAACTGTTTATTTACAATCAAACCCTGACAAAGCAATTACAACTAAGCTATCTGTGCTAATCATGAACTGTGGCTTTCCTCCATCCTCAATTTGATGTGGTTAGCTCCTCTCCAACAGTAGGCCTACACATTACTGCAGAAGGTCTCAGCATGTTGTTTCTTCAGGTTACCGTTACATCGGCCTAAGGAATGAGAAGAACCAGTCACTCATTCTTCCAGCTGTCTTTGTTTACATCGAGGTCAAAGATTATGTCCCAGACACCTTTGCAGGTAAAAGGCCTGAATGGACTGGACAGTTTGTGCGTCAACAGTGCATGTTTTCACAGTGCACTTTCACACAGGACTTCTTTGTGTGTTGTCTCTGCATGTGTCTTTTTAAAACTCCTCTTTGATCATTAGCGTGAATCATTAAATATAATTAATATGAACCCTGCACATACACACCATTGATGTCTATATCCCTGTGCTGCTACACACATTTATAGTTTATGGCTTTTTATAAAGCTGAGCTCGTAGGACACAGTCTTCAGCTGGTTGAGGTGTGTCTGGGTCAGGGCCTATCCCATCTGCTGAGGCGGCTAGAGCCTGGATGATGGACACTTGAAGGCCAGCACTAATTTACTTTGACACGCAGGTCAAACGCTTTTGTTAGCAGGAGACACGTTTAAAGTTTATGCTTGTAATACAAGGACTTTGACATTTGGGTCTCATCTACACAAAAGAAGAACTTCAGTTACAACCTTCTTCTGTGGGAAAACACTCAAACTAAACCACTGCCGAGGTCTAAGAGAAATATCCTGTAATGAAAGGCAGTCTAGATTGTTATTGAGAAAACGTCAGTGCTACTAATGTGGTTTATCTGTGTTTTTTCAGATGTGATTGAGGCCCTGTCCAATCCCATTCGATACGTGAACCTGCTAGAGCAGAGGTCTAAACAGCTGGCAGCACTGACTCTGGAGGACACCGAGGACAACACACTAACTGAGGTCTGACCTTGTCCTGCTCTATGTCCACTCAATCATTTATGTACCGCATTATTGTGCATAACAGTGTTTTTATCTGAGTTTATTCTCACTGTCTCCGAGACACAATTTGTCTCATAAAGGAAAGATGAAAAATAATTTGTAATATTTTCTTTAGACAAATTGCTGAATGATTGCAACTAATTCTAATGTGACACAGACCGATGGATCGGTCGGACAGCTTGGATGTGGGGGTGGGGGTCATGTGACGTCTCTGTGCTTCAAACTAAAAGGGGGGTTTCTTACAGGAAGAGACTGACAGCTGTGTGGAGCGTAAGACCGATCCTAAAGCAGTGGAGAATGGTCTCAGTCCTGCTCCTGGACCCATGGGGCACCCCCCTGCTGCTGCCACCCCCAAAGCTACAGTATCCAATCAACAGGCAGCTCCAACAGGTAACCAGAAACACCCACAACAAAGCCCTTATGTCTCTGAACTGACTTATCTCTTCTCTGTTCTAGACACAACCAAGCCTCCAGTGAAGACTGAGGATCTGGTTTTAAGTGTTTTAATTGGTAAGTGACAACTCCTTTAGGCATGACCCATGATGGTAAATATCAAGGCCCAGGGATGTCTTAAACAAAGACCCACAATGATTGAACAAGATGCATTCAGCCAATTAAAACCAATGTTCAATGGTGCATTTGAAGTAGTTAGTGGAGATAAAAAGGGCATAAAATAATAGCAAGCTTGTTATGGTTTTTACACTGATCAGGCATAACATTATGACCACCAGCCTAATATTGTGTTAGTGCACCTTTTGCTCCAAAACTGCCCTGACCTGTCGAGGCATGTGGATTCCACTAGACCCCTGAAGGTATGCTGTGGTATCTGGCATCAACCACTGAACTGGAAGCCAGTTGTGGGAGGACAGGACAGGAGAGATGTGATCATACTTTTGTGTATTAGTTACCAGACGAGCAGCATTTTGTACAAGTTAGAGGCGGAGAGACATTGGTTATTTCCAACATGTGCTTTACAATAAACTTACAGGGAGCGAAGTAAAGCACAGATGATTTTCTCCAGATCACTGTGGCTCAGGAAGGGCTTGACTTTTGCTAAAAGGTGAAGCGGAAAAAAGCTTCCTTTGACACATAATCAAAGAGAGCTGTACATTCTGTTTTTGTTTTCATGGAATCATCTAATTATGGCAGAAAAATATATAAATCATATGAACCGATGGAATCTTATGGTTTGTGATCATTGACTCTAAAGGAAAATAGAGCAGGCACTCATGAATTATATTGTGGCTGGTCTAGACATCCCAGTGTGCTCCGTGGAGAGTCTGCAGCAGTCCAAGGCCTACCAGAAGGAACAGCAACGGCAGTTTAAGGAGCTGAAGGAGCTGGGTAGGAGGCACCAGAAGGAAACTGCAGAGCTGCTGAGAGACTTCAACAACAAGTACAAGAAGATTGCGCGACAGTGCAGCAAGAGCAGGTTCACAGTCCTCTGACACACAAAGACTAATGTGCCATTCAGGATTGGGTTATGCATCTAGAGCTACATGCTTATTTAATGTTTTTTAAGAAACAGCTGGTTATGTATAGAAACTGCGGGTCATCGTGTAGAAAGGGTTTGTGGAGAAATGGAAAGGATCTAGGTACAGTCTTCCATGTATGCTGCTCAGTGTGTCCTAAATTGATCAGCTGCCACTGGGGTTTCACTGTTTTGTGAAAATGTGCAGCTGTATGTGATTTATTTAACCTTTATTGTGCTGATAGAGGCTCGTGTGGGGACAGTGAGAAGGAAGGGCGTCTCCAGCAGCTGAGAGAAGATCAGCAGCAGCAGCTTCTGACTCTGAGGCAGGAGCAGTTCTATAGCCAGAAGTATCTGCAGCGAGAGCACATCCGAGTGGTACTGATTCTTTTACAGACACATTTGAAACATCTTAACCCAAAGACGTGCAATGGATGAGTGTTGATTTGTTTCCAGCTGACAGAGCGGCTGAGCAGCCTGGCGGAGGAAGACCACAATGTCAGGATGAAGAAACTCAAAGACATCTGTGACAAGTAAGACTCTAGGGCATTCATGTTATAAGAACAAATAGATTTCCACTCAGACACTGTTAAAACATTAAGATCTATTACATCAAGAAATCAGAATTGGCTTGTGTTGCACTCTTGAAACAAACAAGTCTTAAAATCCTTATGCAACATTTATTGAAGGTCCCAGGTGCAAAAACAGTTGTAGTGTAGATTTTGTATTTTAAGGATAAAGTTTTACAGCAGCAAATAAAATACAAGGTCAACACGTCATTCAACAGGTTAACCATATACAGTAAAATGGTATAATAAAAACAGTGAACTATGTAACATTAGCGAATGAGTATATAAATAAGTTATTAATTTACAGTTCCTGACTGGAGAGTTAAAATCTAGAGCTCCTGATTCTACCAGCTGTAAAAGTTAACCCTGTGAAATGGTGTGGGCTGTACATGTACACAACAGGTTTACAGCACTGGCCTCTCTTTAAATGATCATGCTGTAGCAGCGTAATCATTTACTGCATATCTGAGGGTTGGTTTTTTTTTCATGGATGTGCTGTATATGGTTCTCGTACAGCAGATGTCTGCACCCAAGGTGGTGGGTATGTGTTAGTATGGATGCTCAAACACAGGTCTAATGGTCTGTTGATGTTTTGGTTTTCAGGGAGAAAAAGGAACTGAAGAGATTGATGGATCGAAGAAGAACAGAAAAGATTAATCAAGCCAAGACCAAAGAAAAACATCTAGCAGAGGAGTATGAGCCATCATTTGTTTTTGCCATTGTTAAGCTCCTTTTCGTGGGAATTTCTCTCACCTTACTAGTCTAGCTTTTAGACAGTCAGCGTAACCCACACTGTGTTTGTTCCCAGGGAGAAGATCGAGATCAATAAGTGCTATGTGAATGAGGTGGTTCACAACATCAAGCGGGTGAGACACGCCTGAAGCATTCTGAGGCTCTTGGTGCAAACAGACTTTAGACCTGACCCTGTGTGTGTCTGCAGCTCGAGGAGACTCAGGCAAAGCGCCACGAGCAGCTAACAGAGCAGCACAACGAGCTCCTGCAGCAGATCCAGGAGCTTAGACCCAGGGTAAACCTGACCCTATTCTGACCCCATCCTGACCCCAACTTGACCCTGACCCCAACCTGACCCACAGAGGAAAAAGTAGGTCATTCCCAGGTCTGCGACTGTAGGAGTTCCAGACCTATTTATGTTTGCAAAATATAACAATCAGTATTTCTAAAAAATATTTAAAGATATCATAGTTTATTTCTTGTTTAAATCATTCATCAGGTTTCAGACTATGGTTCAATTTTTTAACATTAAAATTTTCCTCCACCCCATTTTTTTCATAAAAGGATGAAAACTGGTGAAAATATCAAATCTTCCAGGCCACCATTTTGGAGCTGAATGATTTGTGGGTGACGGTTGACATGGTCCAGCAATGTCAGACAGGTTTATTAGGCTTTTATAGAATAATAAGAGTGTGACTGATGGACAGCAGGTTACTGCTGGCTTTGAAGAAATGTGTCTCAAATCTTTTCAAGGTTGTCTTTCTTCTGTCCAGCTGCAGGGGGCGCTGGAGGCCGAGTTCCAGGAGAAGTTCCAGTGTTTGCCAGGAGAGATCCAAGACTTCCTGCAGGACAAGAAGTCAGAGGTCAGAGGTCAGAGCAGATCAAGACCATCAACACCTGGTGAAACTCTGTCAGAGGAGGACTGAGGTGGAAACACAACAAGTATGGATATTGATATGGATATGATGTCCAGATGAGAGACTGTTACAGTAACACTTTAATAACTTATTCAGTTCAAGCATGCACTTTGATGTTTATACATTTATTCATTTTCAAACCTCATGCATGATTTATCTATTTATATTTATGTATCTAAAATCTTTTATGGTTTGGCAATGATGTGTTAACGCTGATGCATTATTTAAATTAATTTTTAAAAACAAGACACATACATTTATCATATCATTTATCCATAGTAATGTAAATAAACTCCTTAAGGTAGAGACAGTTGATGAATGATGATGACATATATTTGGTGATGATCCAGACTCTTGTCATCAGTTACATCTTGGAACTGTGGCCCTTCCCTTTAAATGATTATTTCTTACGTCCATGTCTTTCACAGAGCAGCCACAGAGGTCATATCCACACAAATAAAAACTGATTCCTCAAACACTAAAGTGAATAAAGATAGTCTGTAATTATTTATGTATTTATTTATTTATTTATTTATGGATTGCTGGTTATTTTATTTATTTGAAAACGAATAGCACAGCTTATGAAGTGTGTTCTCTTGTAAAGTGGGTGCATTATTCCGTTTGTTCTTCCTCACAGCAGGGAGCCTTTCTCCCAACAGTTCATTTGTGCTTTGAATTTATGCAGTATTATTTATTAAAGACTGTGTAAAAATTATGACAATATAACCATACAGGGCCACTGCACGTGTGCATGAGTACATTTGCAAGGTTTTTAAATAAAGGTTAAGGACATAAAGGCTGCTAAAATGGTCATTTGCCATGAAGAAGTACTAAATGTTGTAAAAGTATATGTTTATATACACTGATCTACATAAATTGAGAATTTTGTTTATTGGACTTGTTTTCCGATAAAGTCATTTGAATGTGTTCATTTTATAACAAGTAAGAGCTTTGACTTGGTCTTTATCATGGATGTATTCATTCGAGCTCAACTTGTACTGAGCTAGACCTGGGCAATTTGAAAATCAGAGCGCACTGCATGCCAGTTAGATTTGTGGGATTTGTTTTTGTTTTGCTTTTACTCAGTCAATATCCTACTCTGTCTTGGAAGGTATACATAACACAAATATAGAGAACACAATAATTAAAGACGCTTTGCATGATGCACTATGACTTTATGGGACATTAAACTCGTAATGTGTAAGCATTGGCTTAAATCAAAATCCAGGCGAAGCCCAGGTCATCCCAAACGTATTTAGATTCTAGATGAGAGCAGACGGCAGCAACAGGAGGCGGAGAAAGACAGCTTGTAACTCAGACCACGTTTGTTCAGTTCTCACATGTGTTTGATGTATATTCCAAACAAATCTATTTAACTAATATTCTAAGGGCTTTGCCTTTTGTGAAATAATACAGTCTCATTGTAAATGAAGTGCTCTTCCTGGACACTCGAGACATGGTGCTCTGTGGAGGTCTGTGGATTTATGCCTAAGTTTACACATTTAATAAACCATAATGTCATTGTGTATTATCCAAAATGTCTCAACTTATTGTGTTCTCTATATTTGACAGCAGCACAAACAGCATTGTCTGTTTTTGTTTTTGTTTACAGAGACTTGATTTCGCTTACGAAATGCTATTTGGAAAGCTGCCAAAACTTCTGCATTTCTGCAAGATAATAACAGAGGATCTTTCAAAAGAGGAAAGAGAACGCTCATACAAGCTGTGGCCCATCCTAGAGTAGGCTTGAAAGGATTGTAATCCAGCTTTGTTGGATGATGCAGATTTGTCAGTGGAGCAGATGTTTTTCCTTCTGCAGAATAAGAACAAAACGTACTCTTTAAAGACACTTCACTCAAGCTCAGTATTAATTTTTTTAACTGGTTAATATACATAATAAAGCTTTTTGCTGCTTTTTTGTTGTCACTTTATCTCTTTTTCTTTAGCGTCTATGCAGCAGGCAACATAATGCAATAAAACATATATACTTTATTTTTATTTTATCTATATACTGATTTTTTTTAATCAGTATAAGTGTTTTTTCCGAGGTTTTACCAAACTGAAGCAACACTCGGTCTCCTTGCTTACTGGTTCAAACTTAATTATCTAACTTTTGACCTTTTTCTAATTTCTTACTAGTTCTTTAACACTACTGTCACTGTCCATTGTTACACTTAATGCCAGGGGGTTACAACAAATGCAGTGTGTCTGGGAAGAAGGACATCTGGGTGTCTCTGGGCATCTTAAAGCTGTCGCTTTACTGATCAATATGCGTTCTTTCTACTATGTACCATGGTCTGGGTCATGACTGAAAGGACAAGATCTCCGATACAAGCGGCCTAAATGAGTTTCCTCCGCAGGGGGGCTAGGCGCTACCTTAAAGATAGGATGAATAGTTCAGTCACTTGGGAGGCTCCTACACGCCTCCTCCTCATAAAGTTGCTTATAATCACTGCTCACACTACAGTTTTCTTTATAACTAACAATGATACAATCAGACAACCTCATAATTGTAGATATACATTATTGTTTTTAGTTTATCTTAAGAACATTACTAATTTAATTGGTAATTTAAATGGTAAAAAGCCTGGTAGCAACAAATTGGCCGATGTTGTAGTATCGTTCTGGTATTGGTATTGGTAAAAACATTACCGTCAAGCCAAGGAAGGTAATAACTAATAATTTAAATAAAAGAAAAAAATACATTAGCTGAAACTGAAGAAGAAAGCGGGTCTACGGTCTACAAATGGCCAACCCTGCAGCTGTAGCCTCTATGGTTCAAACTGGAAAGACCACATTGGTCCTGCCCACTCAGTTTATCACACATAAGAATGCAGCCTCACTCGATCTGCTCGTGAGGGTCACAGCAGCTCGACTTGAGTTAAGAGGTAAGTCACACTCTTTCCTCTACAACTCTTTCTCTATTGATTTTGTAACTTTTCCATGCCATTCCTAAAGCAAATAAATTTTAATTAAAGATGCAAGCAGCGACAATGACCCTTGCTTCCCTTTGCAACTGTGGGGGCAAATTAACTCAGGAGGACTGCATTTCACCTCCTCTTGTGACCGTGGGGGCATTTCATGCTTTGACGCGCAAACTTCACAGTAATGTCAAATGTGTCTCCCAATGTCAAATGTGTCTCAAGTAACCATGTTATGACCTCAAATGATGGGCATGTCATGGCCACACTTGAAAAAAACTAACAGGCAATGTTTGTTGAGAGGGGTTTCCAGACTATGTTGACAAACTTTGAAGTCCCTCATATAAAAAATGTCTGAGGTGATAGTTAAATACAATCAATTCAAGATAGCCACCTTTCTGTGTGTTATGGGGCGTGGTCCCTATGGACTTTTTTGCTCATGGTCCCATGCTGGATGTGTGTACCGAACTTCATGAGGCTGTTTAACTAAATATTTGACCTCCCATTGATTTTTTTTTTTCACACATTTGGGGCTTTCCCATGGCAACACAATTGTAGAATGGGTTGTTGCCATTGTCTTTTTTGTATGTCATCACATACGGGATATGTATACCAAATTTCATCTCTCCACTACAAACAAAATTTTAGGTTCCCACAATAAATTTGTAGGGGGCGCTGGAGAGCCATTTTTGAAGAAGGTCCTGTCATTGTGTTCAGGTCATTAATGTGCACAAACTCTTCATTAGGTTCAACTAGATCTGACAATGTTTATGAAAGATGCAGGAGATTTTATTCTTCCCAAAATTGCCTCCTCTTTAGAAGCTCGCTGTGGCCAAACCTGATAAGATATATAAAAAAATGGATAACTTTTGTTGGCACATGTGTCTAGGTGATTCTGACCAAATTTAGACCCTTTTTGATGAAAACCCTAGGAGGAATTAGAATTTGAATGATGGGTGTGACTTGGGTATCCCATGTTCCACCCAAAAAAGAGTTCTTGTTGAGTGTTGTTTGCCTCAATGTGTGGAATGTGTGTAACAAATTTCCTGACTCTACGCCAAACAAAATGTACTTTCACTTCCCATTAGCGTAATCCATAGAGCGCTGTTGAGCCCCCTTTTAATGGGTTTGTATGGGACCTCTAAAATAAATTATTTTTCACCGTTCCTGAATTTTGGGCATAGTTTAGTGAGTTTTCGCGCATGTTCAAGGGTTCAATTGGCGCCCCGGAAAAAAATCCATAATAATAATAATCCGAGCAATTACAATAAAGTACTAATCACTGGCTATGACTTGGGCCTAAAAATAATCTGAGTGATTTAAAAAAATCAAAAAATTGAAATTGTTTGAGGGTGGAGTTGGTTCTCATTTTTCTTACTCCTTGCTTAGGAAAAATCATTTTCATGTAGGAAAAAAAGGAAGAAGCAGTTGACATGATTGTCTAAAAAGATGATGATGTGTAAAATGTGACTAAAGTATCACTGGGTGTAAGTGTATTTAATACAACTAACAAATGCAGGCCACCCAGAGCCAAGGGCCAGTAACTACTACTTTGTTGTTGGTCTTAAAATGTTCTCTATTATTACTCACTTTGATCAATTTATGTTGAAATTGTGGATAAATCAGGGTAACTTTTTAGTCAGATATTTGTTTATTATATTTGAATGTTTGATCCAAATGGCACTTCATCAATTATTGACGTCGCACTTTGGCTGCAGAAGGTCCTGTGCTCTACTGAAAAAATGTGAATGGCATTTGAACTGCAAAGCATTTGAAGAATTAAGCAATGCCACACAATCAGTGTCACATTGCTGCAACAGTTTCCTTCATACTGTGTTTTATTCCTTGGATAATAAATGATAAATGTGACATGTCATCCTGAAACGTCCAGGTGAGTGATGATGGCTGAGTACAAGCTGGAGGTGAGCACCGGGGACATGCCCCATGCCGGGACCTGGGACCACGTCTCTGTAACACTGATAGGGACAGAGAGCCAGAGCGACAACACAGTGCTGGACCAATGGGGCCGGGACTTCAGCACCGGCGCAGTGAGTACCTCTAACCTCCTGCACAAACACACGTCAGTCACTGTTGCCCCTGTGTTTGTTACTTCATAATTTAAAGTAGCTGCATGCGTGGAAGCTGTAAAACCTTCTAATAGTGTCCAGGCTCTACATAAGAATCCAAAACCCATCATCTGAGACACACAGGCTGCTCTCAGTAGATCGTACCAAATTCTTCTTTTGTGATCAATTTTTTATGAGTATTTTTATGTTACAGCGAGGCAGATCAACAAAATTCATTGATTCATTCATTAGTTAAAAGCATTGTGTTATAATATACATAAGGCAAGGAGAACAAGACGGGGAAAAAAAACAAAGACACATAAAAGATTTGCTCCCTCCCTTCTTTACCAACCAAGGCTTTAGGATCCCCTGACCCTATATTCTAATTACAGTAGAAAGAGAGTAAAGAGTCAATGGAGCATCTAGGATTGTGCGATCAAGCTGTGGGAGCTGTAAAGGATTTTAAAAGATGAGTGACAAGGTCAATATATATGCCAAAGGGTTTGCTCCACAGTTCTTCAACCTACAAAATACCCATCTTGACAGATGAGATTATTTTGTGTGAGGAGCCGGACCCTGCTGCAGATTCATGACATACAATGACCATAGATTGGATTCATTGCTGTTACTGTTACCCACCTCCACACAACTGTTCTCTTAAAGGGACAAAAATCAGGCTCTGCCTTTGTGTTTAAAGTAAGACTTTCATGTCCCTTTTCTGATCTTTTGATCAAAAGTATAATTAAAACCTAAGATAACTCTCTGGAAAGATCTTGGCTAGTTCCTTGTTCTTTCAGAAAAGGACGTACTCCATAAAAACCAGCTCTTCTCTGGGGAGACTACTGCTGCTTAAAGTGGACAAAGACCCCTACCTCCTCTTCCCTGAAGATGAGTGGTACTGCTCCAAGATGGAGGTGGGCACCCCTGAGGGGGAGGTGCTGCTGTTCCCCTGTCACCGCTGGATCTCCAGGGGAGAGATAGTGGAGCTCCGGGCAGCCAAAGGTCTGACAGTGACCCTCAGCTTCAGTAATATGCAGCAGGAATCTTTCACATTAGCTGATGCTTAAAGGGTATTTGTTTTTGTGTTAAAGCCACAAAGGTCTTTGAAGAGGACCACCCTGTGTTGAAGGACCACCGTGAGAGAGAGCTTACTGAGAAAAAGAAGCAGTACCAGTCAGTAGTACAATTTCAAATGTTTATGTATTTTAGAAGGACAGAAAAGCATGACCCGCAAAACACACTCCATCAAATGTGGGACTGGTGGCACTTTAAATGAGCTCAAAAGCCAGAGCACACTTTGTTAAGTCTCCACAAAAGTAGCCATGATAAACGAGTGCCCCTCATAAACCTGGACTTGCAGAGCAGCACGTCACACTGAGCTGTGTGTCTCTCCAGATGGAAGCTTTACCACGAAGGACTACCCTACATTAGTTCTTTTGATGAAGAGGCTGACATACCAACTGAGATGCAAAGATCAGACTCCAGAAAATCTGAAGCCCACCATACCAATATGTTACTGTGAGTTTACATTCGACACACTTCCAGGTGGCTTAAAGTGGTTGAATGATAGTGCACTGTGCTCTCTCAAACTGCAGTGGGATAGAATTCAAACTCAAGGCACTACATGGATCTGATAAAAGATGGCAGAACTTTGAAGACCTTAAGAGAATCTTTTGGTTAAAGAGGACTACGCTGTCAGGTAGGGAGTATTTCTGTGCAAGTCCTTGTGTTACTGTGTGAGGCATATCTCCATTCTCTTTCTGCAGATTATGTGGCAGAACACTGGAAAGAGGATGACTTTTATGGAGCACAGTTTTTGAACGGAGTCAATCCAAATGTGATCAAGCGCTGCTCAGAGCTTCCCACAAACTTCCCAGTCACTAATGAGATGGTGAAGCCTTTCCTGGAACAAGGCAGCTCCCTGCAGAACGAGATGGTGGTAAGGAGGAGCACAGGACATCATTTTCTACTAATCAACTGTGTATGATGCAAATAAATGTATTTTTAAATGTAACATTAAAATGCACATAGTCCTATTAAAGCCTACAAGAAGAAATGAAAATAATACATACGGCCCCTTTAGGCAGAAGCTGTTACAAGCTCCTTTTCAAAATCCTCTTTGATTCTGATCTATAGAAAGGCAATATTTTCCTGTACGACCAGAAGAAAATGGATGGAATACCCCCAAGGACCTACAACGGCGCACCTCTCCACGTGACTCCTGGGCTCTGTCTGTTCTATCTGAACTCAGAAAAGAAGCTGAAGCCTATTGCAATACAGGTATTCCTCCTAAACACTAGAGGAAAGCAAACAAACCCCCAACCCTTGAAAATGCAGTTTGTTTTTCAAACTTCGCTAACAGAACACACTCCTCAGCATTTTCAACAGCCCAGATGGAGGTGACAAGCATATCTTTGTGTAAATCACTTCAAGAAACTGACAAATCACTTTCCTTTTTGTGCTTCCAGCTGTACCAAAAACCCTCAGAGAACAACCCCATCTTTCTGCCCAGTGACTCGGAGACAGACTGGCTTCTGGCCAAAATGTTTATCAAAAACGCTGATGTTATGGACCACCAGTCTGTCCATCACCTCATGAACACACACCTACTGGTAGAGGTCTTTCTTATTGCAACACTGCGCAACCTCCCCACAGTGCATCCCATTTATAAGGTACATCTTTTCATGATGCTGTGGACTGACACACTGCTGCTGATACCACACTTTTTCAATAGTTGCTTGAAGTTTGCAACCTTTGTTCTTTCTATGTGGTGTATGGCTGTGTGGTCCCTGTGTAGGGTGGGCTCTTTTGTATCCCTTTTACACTGAAACTGTGCCAAGGCAGTTTTAAGTACCATTGTACCATTGTCTCAGTGAATTAAGACTGAAGTGATTATCTGGTGACGTGGGAAGCTGTGCCTGCCTCACAGTCACAGCAGCTGGGACAGACTTTAGCCTTAAAAGCATATAATCTCAAAAAAGAGATGCTGTAATAACGATTTTTTAACGAGTTTTGTAAAAATAGGGAGCAGTAAATTATGCTGGATGTGTAAAATGATGTGTCATGTTCTCTTCTCTGATGTTACAGCTGCTGACCCCACACTTCCGCTTCACTCTCCCTCTGAACATCCCTGGACGCAGTGTTCTGTTTGCACCCAAAGGCCCTTTCAGCACTGTATGATTTTAATCATCAATGAACATTTGTCTTGTAAAGCCTTGGGTTTTGCTCTTATGAGTTGTGCTCTTCTTGAACGGTCAGTGCTCTCTGGGATGTGAGGGAGTGGTGGAGCTCATGAGGAGGAGTCTGTCTGAGATCACCTACAGCGCCCTCTGTCTGCCAGACAACATCATCATACGAGGACTGGAGACTCTTCCAAACTTCTACTACAGAGACGATGGGCTGAAGCTGTGGGGCATCATCAACAGGTCACACCTCCACTCACCAGACCATCAGCTCATAACCATAGCAACAGCTGTCACACTGCACTGACTACAGTTATTGAGAGTCAGGAAAGGGATGCAAGTCAAATAGGTTTTTTGTATTGAGTATAAACACTCTCCGTATCAGAGTTAACCCACTGCAGTGAACCCTTTCAGCTGTCGGACCAACTGTAACTGTTACTTTTTCTAAAATGGGCTGAACCTTATGCTGATTGGTTGTTTTTTTCTATATTGTTTTGGTACTGCCCCTTGGAAATCCACAGAAACCAGACATACTTTTTCTGTAGTTATACAGTAGATGTATCTGGATAGAAATACAGAATTAAACATATGTATTCTTTGACATAAAGTAATCAAAACTAAATGAAGTGATTTATTGTTTTTGGATGCAAACTAATTATAGAAATTACATAAGCATTTATAAAAGTCAATTAAGACAAACACAGTAAGATAAACATGAACAAAACAGATTAAATGTCCACATTTAAAATTGAATATAGTCATATTATTCCTCAAAGTTCCTTCTGATCTCCAGTTTTGTCAAGGCCATGGTGGAGCACTTCTATCCATCAGATGAGGAGGTGCAGAGAGACTCTGAGCTGCAGGACTGGATAAAGGATATATTCACCCACGGCATTCTGGGAAACAGGGCTTCAGGTTGGTACATTTTGATGACAAAGGTGTGTAAACTGTCTGCTGCACAGTGTGACGTGAACCTCACCCACTCACCTACAGGTTTCCCAGAGAGCTTCTCCACTGTGAAGGCCCTGGTCAAGTTCATCACTGTAGTCATCTTCACCGCATCAGGGCAACACTCTGCCGTTAACTCTGGCCAGGTCTGAGCACAGTTTTTAAATCTTAACTGTCCATAGATCCCTCTCCATGTCACTGATAAAAATATGTTCTAATTACTTTAAAAAAAAAAAAAAAAGAAAGTGTTATGAAAGTCTTAACTTAAAGACTGTTGTGCATGTTTTTTGTTTTTTTTTCTTAGGAGCCTTTCTATTCTTCCATAACCATTAGAAACATTCTTCTGTGAAAATAAATATTCACCTTTGGTTTGGACATTATTATCATGGAGTTCATGAGTATAACAATGACTTTGTGCAGTTTGACTACCTGTCCTGGATCCCGAACGGCAGCATGCTCCTGGTCGCCCCTCCCCCTTCCGTTAAAGGCCAGTCCACCCTGCAGACTGTCCTGGACGCACTCCCCACTATTGGAGACACGGCCATGTTTGCTGGGCTCACCTGGCTCCTGTCGTCTGAGTTCACAGACACGGTATGTTCAGTGTCATGAATATATCTGAATTTCTGAATACTGACAGGGCCACATGACAGCGAGAGTCTTCTGTTCTTAGTTGGTGTTTTTGTCTTTTGCAGGTCCCCTTGGGCTCGTACCCCGAGGAGCGATTTGATGAGCCCATCCTAAAGCAGATGATCAAGGAATTTCAGGCTGAACTGTCTTACCTCTCTGAAGCCATTAATGAGAGAAATTCTCAGCTCAACGTGCCCTACACTTACCTGATCCCCTCGAAGCTGGAGAACAGCATTACTGTTTAAATCAACTCTTCAAACTTAAAGAATAATACCTCCTTCTCACTGTACTTTTGTTGAAACTCTGTCCACTCTCTGTTTCCCAGTAAGGACTGTCAACTACATTCTGCTTCCAAATGTTTTCTTAAAAAAAGAGAACTCTGTCCGGTAAAAAGTATCCTGGTCCAAATTGTTTAAGCTGGAGGAAAAGGTTTTTGTAGGTTTTTACAGATAAGTAAGAATATAAAACACTGGGAAAGAACAGTCTCATATATTAAAGCAAATGTATACTTATTTACTATAATAAACATTTGTAAGAATTACTGACAGATGATGTGACTCTGAGCAGAGCAGACTGAGCGTGCTGTGCCATTTTGTCCAAACACCACAACACTAGCCAAGTATTATCAGGGCTTGACATTAACTGCCTCTAAATGCATGTAGATTTCAGTTTTATAAAGAGTTTCCATTTTAACTCCAGTGTCTTTATAATTTGTGATAATATTTTTCAATTTTGGCGTCTCTCAACATTCCACTCAATCTACAAACTACATGCTTAATATTTAGTTTGCATTTAGTTTGGTGTTTTATCACTGTGTTGTATACAATTCTTTTCAGATTTTTTGTGTGCTTTTCTGATGTTTTCATTTTTTGTTGTAGCCTATCATTAATTAAACATTGCAACAATTTACTACACTTCTATTCATTCTCAATTGTACTATTCATCCCATCCTCACGGTGCCACCACAAGAATAACCACAGAGATTGTGCTTGATAAGTATTTGACTTTATTGGCTGTAAATGAGTTTGCTTCATTTTTAAGTATTGTTGAAACACAGGTGTATTTTTGAAATATGGTAAACTAATTATAAACCCACAGATTTATGTTAAAATGAATTAATGATTAATTATATAAAATGAATGATAGAAAAAATTACTGTATTTTATTTATTTTTTTATAAAATGCAGTAAAACAACAGATTTGAACATGACAGAGCCTTAGAAAAACCTCTCTACCACTAGATGGCAACAGCGGTCGGTGGTGCTTCCTGTAGCAGCAGAATCAGAGCGCCTCAGCATCAGCAGCAGCAGCAGCATCATCTTCATCACTGTCCGCTCCGGTCCTCACTGCGGATCCTCGCCGACTCAGAGCCAGCGCCATGGACAACACCGGCAAAGAGAAGGAGGCCATGCAGCTGATGGCCGAGGCCGACAAGAAGGTGAAGGCGTCCGGCTCGTTCCTCGGAGGGATGTTCGGGTAAAGACGCTCTTCCTCTGTTTACGCTGCGTCTATCGGTGCGGGATGGGGGAGGGACGCACGGCCCTCACCGCGGCTCTCGCGGACAAATGCTCGCGTGCCCTTAGTTTATCCGTGTCATGTCTTTCATTAATCAGCTTTAGGCCTGGTTTGCGCCTGTTTTTTTTCCTGGTGCGCACACACGGAGGGATAACTGCGGTGACATTCTGTCCTTAGAGCCTTTTCTTTTTTCCACTGCGCCATTCTCTAAGGCTCATTGGGGACCTCTCTGTGTCTGAGTCTGTTCGGGGTTTGTTCACAGTGAAAACGAGCCTGCGCTTGAGCCGGGCTCGAGGAACACAAGTGGGGGTTCTCGTGACGGGAGAGGGACCCTTCGTGACTCAGTAAAAGGCCGTGAGTGGGAGTGGACTGATCCGTGTGCGTGGGGGAGGTCTCTGTGAACCTGCTGTAGACTACACCACCTGCTTCAATCTGATTTATTCCTTTTTTTTTTTTTTTTTTAATCTATAGAAGCCTAACATATGTTAACGGATGTCAGGACAGCCAGGATGGTTTCTTCCAAAGAATGGATCAGTGCCCGCTGCAGGTCATAGGTCACAAGTCAGAGGCCGGATGGACACCATGTTCTGCAGAAAGACCCAACTAGAGATGGTTTTATGTGAAAAGAACGAGTGAAAGAGTGTCCAGTTTGAACATGTGTCCGTAATGGACAATTAAGAACACAGCTCGTATTTCTTAGATCTTTATTATAACTTAATAGTGAACATCTGCACAGAACTGTCGCAATAGCTTTGAAAAGAAAAAAAAAGAGAGAAAAACTATTGACGTCATATTGTTCAGATATTGGAATCAACTTTTAAATGATGTATTGATGATGGAAATTAGATCAAAGACCATTAGTCATTGTACATACATTATATACAGTAAATACTAATAATACAAAAATAATAACAGGAATTCTGTCCCAGGCTAAATACATTCATTTTCGCAGTTAAAGGGGCACAGGGTAACTTTTAGTCCAAAAATATATATTCTTAAAATCAATCAATTTCAATGGCTGTTAGACATGAGATCTAGAATTATGTCTATCACTATTCTAAATACATAAAAGGGAAGAATGCCACTAAAAATGACAGGTAAACAGTTAACAGGGGTAACCATTTTAAAGGGACCAAAATGAGGCTTGAAAAGAAGGGCACAAATTGAAGTGAATTCACAAAATGATGTGTGAAAATAAGGGCATAAAAGGAGGAAATGAATATTAAAAACAGCTTGATGTGATAAAAATCATATGAAACCTTGCATTCAACACTGTCAAACATAAAAGTGTCGCAGTCCTTCAGCCCCTGAAAGGATTTGTATTTACTATCAAGGTGCTTCACCACATTGAGTTTGACACATCTGGTCTAAACTAGTATAATAACAATATGAACTGAGAGTAGAGCCTGTGTCACACACACAACAAAATCAAATGAATCTAGTGTTCATGCTGGCGCAGACGTTACTCAACAATTATTTCACATGTGAATTCACAAATGTCAAACCATCATTCTCTTCTAAATAAACCGACAAAACCAGCTCAGGCACAATAACAGGTGCATAAATCAGATCATGTGAAAGATCCATCAGGCACAGAGAGATCCCCTTCTTCTCCCAAATTCCTGATTAAGACATGTTTTAACATAAGTGCCACTGAGCCCGGCTCATATTCAAATGTTAGGGATACATGGAATGAGTGAGTTATTCATACTGAATGAGCTTAAGCTTGTGTGTGGTATGTTACAGGGGGAACCATAAGGTGGAGGATGCCTGTGAAATGTACGCCAGAGCAGCCAACATGTTCAAGATGGCAAAGAACTGGAGCGGTGGGTCACACACCGGCGTATCACACACATGCAAGCACACACAGTTTCAGTTTTATTTAAATAGCCCTTAAAATGAACACAAAAAAAACAAAGACAGCAAATAGACAAAGAGACTGTACAAGACACCCCTCCTCAGACCCTCCATCAAGGTGAGGAAAAAGAGAAACCTCCGGGAGAACCACAGAAGGAGGGATCCACTCCCATGACAGACAGGCCATGATATAGGTGTGTGCAGGGCAGTTATTAAATAGTCCTTCATATGTACAGATAAATCAAAATGAATATAGCCCTTGATAATATCAGCAGGAACAGTTCATCCATCTGAGTGTGAGGAACTGGGGTCAGGAGGGGTCCATGGGTAGGGACAGGATCACAGAAGGGCCACAGCTAAGGTCCAGTCATGACTGGGACGTCTAACAAAGGAGAGTGGGACAGAGGGACAACTTGTGAACAGCAAGGAACTAAACAGAAATGTGGAGTATACTGTAATGAGAGTGAAGTCAGTCAGAACCAGAGGATAGATGCTCAATGTTTAATACTGCCCCTAGTGTCTCGGCCTACAGCAGCTTAGCTCATCTATATGACCTGACCATAAGTCCTATCAAAAAGGAAAGTCTTAAGCCACACATAATAAATATGAAGAAAAAGAAAAGAAAAAGATACTGGGGCACCCAGCATCAAATATGATATTCTGGGCTTCTCATGTGAGCCAGTTAAATCAGGACAGTTAGATATCACTGGGTGAATGCTCCAGATCTGACATGTGCCAATAATAACTCCCTCTGGGCAAACAGATCCTGCACTTCTTCTGACAGATTTAAGAGAAAATACAATCTTATGTTGATTTTAATTTAGCAAGGACCTCAACTGAGTTTTCTCTGCCTATGATTTTATTTCATGATTTTTACTTGTCTTGTGTGTTTGTGTGTTTGTTGACTGTAGCTGCGGGGAATGCCTTCTGTCAGGCTGCTCGACTCCACATGCAGCTGCAGAACAAACTGGACTCTGCCACCAGCTTTGTTGACGCTGGAAATGCCTACAAGAAGGCCGACCCGCAGGGTGAGTGCTGCTGCCCACAAAGCTGTATTTAACAATGTTCTACTCATGTTTCAGCAAACATAGGCATAAATATCATTCAGTCATACCAGGTCACTGAGACCACAGAGAGTTTTTATGGTACCAGTGTGAGGCTCAATGAAGTGGACAGCTTAAGCTCAGGCCTAATAAAGGTCTTATGATTCTGGAGAGGCCTTTCGTTGTACATCACTGTAGAAATTCAAGAGCCTTTTGTTTGTTTACAGGAACCTATGATCATTCATTAAAAATCCAATCAGTTGCATGTGTTGTGTTGAACTTGCACATTTTTTAAGGAAAACAATAGTTTTGTTTTTGTTCACATTTTGGGGGCTTGTTTGCTTTCATTGTTTGCATTGACAGATGCCTAACAGGAAACAGAACAAGAGACAAACAGACCCCGGGTCTGTCTGTTTTTTAACTAAGGCTGTCTCCGTTCTGAGGAGGGGACAGAAACCAGATTGAACCTGAGCAGCGACTGATTCCAGGATTTTTGATAGAAATGATACATTTGAAATTGGGCAAAGTAATTCAAGTTGGAGGGATCAGAGCCAAGTTTTTTAAGAAAAGCAGTAGCAATGGCAGTTTTAAAGGAGGAAGGGATGAGGCCTGAGGTATGGAAGGAGTGTAAAATGTTGATAAAAGTCAACAGAGAGGGCAGGCTTACACCACGGTTGAGGGCAGAGGATTGAGCTGACATGCTGTTGACAGTAGAGAAAAGGGCTTGTGAGTTTCTTTTTTCAGTGTTTATGAGCAATGAGACAGGTCTGGCAGATGAAATTGCTTCTTTGTGGTGGAGAATGTGTGTGAACATCTCTAGCTTTTTTGTAAAGAGACCTTGACCTTTGGTTTTGACCTGTCAGCAAGTGAAAGAAGCAGTCCGGATAGTGTACAGTTGTATATTTACAGTGTGTGGGGAAATCGATGTATTGTCCAAAACTGAAGAAAAATCCTTAGTGGGAGAGTCATTGACATTGTCCATGTGTGTATTGAAATCCCTCGTTTGTTTCTGGTTGAAGTCGGACAGCTCCACAAGCAGAGACAGTACAGGGGGCAGCCCACTATCATAGCAACAAAAATTCATTTTCTCTAATCCAATCCAAATTATTCCATGATTCCAAACCTATTAACCCCTGCATTTTCTTAATTTCCAAAACTTGATTGTGTGACTGTGTTGCTGACCTTTCTAGAGGCCATCAACTGTCTGAACCAGGCCATTGACATCTACACCGACATGGTATGTGCTCAGTCAGCTGACTCCACCGTATCAGTTCATGTGCCCTCCTGTCCAGGTGTTAATGTGCACTTGTGTCATTACAGGGCAGGTTTACCATCGCAGCCAAGCACCACATCACCATCGCAGAGATTTATGAGTCCGAGCTGGTGGACATCGAAAAGGTGAGGAGAAGCAGTCTTTAATATGTGGAAGTGTCTGCCGTTTACGCTGAATGTTGTCTTTTGCTCTCAGGCCATTGCCCACTACGAGCAGGCGGCCGACTATTACAAAGGAGAGGAATCCAATAGGTAAACAAAGAAATGTCTAGAGGTGTTGACAGCTCATGGTTATACTTACGAGTAAAGCTGTGGCCAGTGATGAAGTGCGGAGTGTGTGTTGTTTCTTTCAGCTCTGCTAACAAGTGTCTGCTGAAGGTGGGCCACTACAGTGCTCAATTGGAGCAGTATCAGAAAGCCATCGAGATCTATGAGCAGGTAACAGCACATTCAAACCACACAAAGAGCACAAAACAGTATTGTGAGCTGTCATTTGTTTTACATTGTTATGATGGAGGTGGCTTTATCAGGGCTAAGACAGACAGTTGTTTTTGAAGCTGTTACATCCTGTCAGTATTTGATCAGACGTAGCCTTAATATTCAAAATAAAAGGCATTTTTACTGTTCGTTGATGTACTATTTCTAATTCTACACTGATATAATTGCTAACAAAATAAAGACGGATGTGTTTTCACCAAACTGTGAGTCTTCAGATTCTTGTTGTGTTTCTGCTTGTGTCCCAGGTGGCTATGAGCACCATGGACAACCCTCTGCTCAAGTATAACGCTAAAGAGTACTTCTTCAAGGCCTCACTGTGTCACTTCATTGTGGACGAGCTCAATGCCAAGGTAGGGCCTGCATCACATGTCCACAAACACAAGTAGATGTAAAACATTGTGGTAATGTTTGATGTTATTTGTGCTCTGCTTTCAGCTGGCCATAGAGAAGTATGAGGAGATGTTCCCAGCCTTCACAGACTCAAGAGAGCTCAAACTGTTAAAGGTTGAAGTTACTGTGCATTTCACAAAGACCTCTTGCGTGTTAAAATTAGAACTATAAAATAATTAGACCTGTATTAGCAATAGTGACGTCTCCAAATCAGAAAAAATGTGACATACACTTCAATAAGGAGACATTACTTTTTCATTGGTGGTAATTTTACACAGAACTTTTGAGAACCCTCCACAAGACTGAACTGACTGTCTGAACTGCACTGCCTTAAACACAACTGTCAGGTCTAAGGCAGATGTGTGGAAAGTGGCGTTGATCTTGTGAGAGAGGACAGTATTTCTTCAAAGATAGCGTTTATTTCAGTTCAATATTACTGTTTTTGTTTTTTTTTATAAAAGACCCCAAATGCGAAAGCCTTTTTTGTGACATCAGTGGATTCATTTTACTGTTATCATAGGTGTACAGCACTTTTATCTGTTTTTTAATGAATTAAATTGGATTAGATGTGTCAATATAGATGTAGCTTTGTCATTTATTTTTACTAAAGTTTTTTACTCAACTTTTTATGGGAGTAACATCAAGTTTTCATTTACTTTCCAATAGAAACTGCTGGAGGCTCACGAGGAACAGAACAGCGAGGCTTTCACAGAAGCTGTCAAGGAGTTCGACTCTGTGTCCCGTCTGGACCAGTGGCTCACCACAATGCTCCTGCGCATCAAAAAGACCATCCAGGGCGACGCTGGCGACCTCAAATAAACACAAAATATATCCAGCAAAAGGGTAATGGGGAGGAAACAGAGCAAATCAGTTCTGAAAACGGGGAGGGTGGCTGGGACTGTGGGCATTTCCAACTGTACATATCGATCTGCATGTCGCCCCAATGAACCACACCTCACATTTAGGAGCCCCGACATTTCTGTGACCCGACCCTTCAGTATTGCTCTGTAAAAGTAGATTTAAAAAGTGAACGACTGTGAGAGAGACTGTGAGTGTGTATGTGTCAAATGTGGTCATTATTTGATGTTGAAATGTACATCTTCTATATCAGATTTATGGACATACTTGTATGTTATTGAAATTTATTCATGAGATTGTAATTTATTGCAGAAAATAATGGTATTATTTATTGTTTATTATGGTGCTGTGTGTTACAATTTGTCCTCCTGATTTCAATATGAGCCCTCTTCCTTTTCATGTCTTCCTCACAAACCACACCCATGATTTCAGCCCCTGATCCCTCCGTCCTCTCCTCAACTTGGTTAAGTATCAGTCCTTGTGATTGGGTGGGTCTTTGTGCTCGGACCAGTGGGGATGGGTGACACCGGCGAGCAGAGCACACCCCAGCACTGGCCTGTCTGTGCATGTCTGTCATGTTGATGTAAGTGTTCTTTGTGTCGTGCTATCATGTGAACAGCATACTGTACATGTCGCCTGGACTCATTTGTGTGTAATCAGTAAATAATATACCTTCAAGCTGAAATAAAAGCACCATCACTCACTATTTTTGGATGTTATGTTTTAATCAGCAAACTTCCTCAATGCAGCCCTGCGAATAACTGGCCATCATTAGGTTGTGCAATTAACTAAGGCTTAAAATAGCTGGGATAGGCTCACCCGCAACCTTTACCAGTGATAAACAGAAGAAAATTAGTGATTTCCACAATATACAGCATTCATTAAAATGTTTAGGCTGAAATGAAAGGGGAAAGTAACTACTGGGCCATTCCTAAAAGTTTTCTTAACCATTAAAAATTAGGCAAGAATCCTTCAAGAATCCCTGCGTATAAGAGGCTTAAACTTGTCTCAGCTCTTCAACTAGAGGCTTCAATAGCAGGTTTACTGATCAGCACTGAGCAGGCCGACAGAGGGCGCTGTTGCACTGTATCCTACTGGATAGGTGAACATGTCATTTCTCCATTTTCGTGAACAGAACACCAAACCCCCCTTAATATTAAGCTTGTGAGAGGTTTTAAAGTAAAATACTGTTCCAACAGTTGTTTACTTACTCTCTTTAAAGTAGGGCACGAGTCTTCTGGTGAGTGAAATAATGATTAGGCAACTGAAATTTTCTACAACAAAAAATACAGTCGCATTAAGGAGAGTAATATAAAACAAAATCGTTTATATCCAAAATGCAACTGGACTCCGTAGTGGTAGTTTTCATGAGACAAGGCTGTGGCGCGCTCACTACACTGCCCACAATCCATTGCGTCGTCTTCGTAGGATTGTGCGACACAGTTTCCCGTATCTTGTGCACGTTCGCTTCTTCACAGCGCTCCGTCTGCAGAGCACTTGGTCTCGATATTTAGAACTGTGTTTATTGTTCCAGGGGCTGAACTTATACCCAAAGTTTCCCTTCTGTCGGAAGAGAGTGTACAACGCTGCAAAGATGCCGCGAATTATGATAAAAGGAGGCGTCTGGCGCAACACGGAGGTATGTGTTTACATGGCTAGCCTTGTCAGCATATTGCTAACATTTACAGTGAAATCCATAGGGTTATCTTAGCATGTGGCTAATCACTAACTCAAGGCTAATTCACCCGCGTAGTCACTGGACTTCATTTAATTTATTTACTCACTGTTTAAGACTTTACGCCATAATTGTTTATTTATAAAACTTTGTCATTTGCTTGTTAAGTATTTGGAAATATCACGATTTATGTTGCTATGAACAAATTACCATCTCTGTTAGCATACGATAGTGCAGAACTAACGCCACCTTATGTGCACAACACATAGCGCTCGTTGAACAGATGACAGACACTGAATACATACACTCGCTTAATCCTACTGCCCTCATTAGTACAAATGTAACCTATGAGATTTGCACATCCTGCCCTATCTGGCTAAATGGCACTAAAGCCATAAATAACAACATTTATAACATAAATTGTATACAGTCTGTGTCAACAAACTCGAATCTGACTTCTGTGATATCAGCACTCTATTATCCAGGTCTAACATTATAGATTCAGATTCAGATGTGCAGATAATACTGAAAAGGTTATGTGGATTTAAATGTCCCTTTAAATGTGTTTTCTCTTTAGGATGAGATTCTCAAGGCAGCGGTGATGAAGTATGGGAAAAACCAGTGGTCTCGTATTGCATCCCTCTTACATCGCAAGTCTGCCAAACAGTGTAAAGCAAGATGGTAAGACCACTCCCTAAACAGAGTTTATAAGTTATAAAGTTCTAATTGTGATGATTGATGTCACCCCATAGAGACAGTAAGAATAAAACAAAAAAGTCGTGCTTAAACAGAATAAAAAAGCCAACGGACAGGAACCAGGGTCAAGCCGGGGTCACCTCTATGTATATCTTTTAACACTAATATATTATGTTATGGTTTTTTCCATTTCCTAATATGAAAAAAACAATACTTCTGATTTCATTGTGAATCTTGACATGATGGCAAAAATTACTTTTTTTCCTGCATAGTGTAATATCAGCAGAGTTTGATGCCTTTAAGAGGCTTAGCTTAGTTTGCTGATATGATGTTTGTCCATGTCACAAACATCTGCAATCCAATGTGAAATTGCTTTTTGATAGATTGCTTGCTTTTTGTGTCTGTATCTTGATAAAATACCATTTGAGATGTCCCACTCCTTTACAAAGCAACTATAAGCTAAATTTGTTAAGGGTGCTCCAATCATTTTTGAGGCCGATCACTGATCTTCATTATCGGCCGATAAAGATCACTGATCATGGGGTCTATAAGATTATGTACCTTAATAATTTCACTATTCTTAAAAACACACATGCCTGTTTTAAAACTATAACACTAATAGGTAATCAACTGACAATCTTTTCTTTTCTTTATTTACTTTTTGAGTTCTATCCAGCAAAGTTTTGCTTACAATAACCACAGGCAACAAAATGTCTAACAAAAAAAGAAAACAACAAAAAACTTGTGCCTTGTTATGGGTACATCCAGTTATCCAAAGTCAGCCCTCAGCTTTACTTCACTGAACGACTCTGTCGTTGCAGAGTTTGTGTCAGCGAGAGCTGCATGAGGGGCATCTGTGCTGCAGAGCTGCTCCGCATGGTCTTCATGCTAGCTAGCTTTAAAAACTCCTCATATTTGTTGACATGACTTGTCTTCAAATATCTGATGAGGTTCATGGTGTTGTATGTTTTTGGTTGCTTTCCTCGACGGGGGATTTCTTTGTGACAAATGTTGCAAACAGCAGTAAATATGTGAAAGTCTGGCGTAGTTTGTGTCATTTGATTGGCCCTGCTGATGGGCTCTTCTAGCCGACCGCCGATCACACTATTTTTAGCAGTTATCAGCCGAACATGATTGGTGGCCGATTGATTGGAGCACCCCTAAAATCATTGAATACTCACACACATTGCCTCATAATGGAACATAGCTCTTATATTAGTTATATTAGTTCAGCTACAACAACTACTGCGGCCGCCTGCTCTTGACCGCAATCGAGGCGAGGCGCGGTTCATCTCGAATGTACCTACTGTTTGAGCCAACTTTGAAAGTTAGTCAAAGCTCTGCCACCTGTTGGTAATGATGTGTAACTCTGCGGAAATGTGTTTGTGTTAGGTACGAGTGGTTGGACCCCAGCATCAAGAAAACCGAGTGGTCCAGAGAAGAGGAGGAGAAGCTGCTGCACTTGGCCAAGCTGATGCCCACTCAGTGGAGGACCATTGCTCCAATCATAGGACGCACAGCTGCCCAATGTCTGGAGCACTATGAATATCTGCTGTAGGCTCACTTCACTCATTGCTCAGCCGAGTACACTGCATAAACTGCACTGCTCGTCAGAGGCTTCACAGTAGAATCACAGTTGACAAACATCAGAGCCTCCAGAAACTGATATTTGTGGCATATGTGTGTGTTTTTAGAGACAAAGCTGCTCAAAGAGACAATGAGGAGGAGGTGGGCGATGACCCCAGGAAGTTAAAACCCGGAGAGATAGACCCTAATCCTGAGACTAAACCTGCCAGACCCGACCCAGTGGACATGGACGAAGGTGGGATAAATCATCCACACATTTATTGTGTATCGTGTCAGTTGAAAAGTTTTAGTTTCAGTTAAATAGGTTTGAATCCACCCAGTGTTAGTCAGCAGTGAGTGATTAGCCCAGACTTTAGCAGATTTATTTCAGTTCTTAAGCATGTTCTTTGGTCCCAGTTTGTTGTGAGTGGCATATCAAAAATATACAGATGTTTAAACAACGTTAAGGCCATTTGTGTTTAACACCATAATTGGTTAAAATATTGAAACTGAATGGAATGTAAAAATGTGAAATTATTAATATTATGTTGTTTGACAATATGCAATTTGAAGTTTGTTTTCTTTAGTTTAATCAATAACTAACTACTTAATAAATAAATTGGCACACCTCTAAATAAACTAAAGATAAAGTGTTTTTCCTGTGGCCAGGTTATGAATACACAAATAATATTCATCTTCAAGATTCAAGGCACAAAACATGACTCTGTGCAGTTTTTAAGTTTTAAAAATGATTGGCAGAACTGACAAACTGCTTATGTTTCCACAGCTCTGTCGATTGATTTTAAGTCTTGAGAGCCACGTTATCCTCAAGAAATGGGAGAGCTAACATAGATAAATTGTTTATTCTGTGTTAATTGTTGAGCTGTGCTGAAGTCCCTGTCCCCCACACTCAATCACAGCGCACCCTACAGCTGCAACTCAGCACAGTGCTTCCTCGCCTTATCTTTAAACTGCCCAAGAAAGTTGTTTCAAACCCTTGCTCTATTATGGTGCATGTATAGTAACACAGGTAGTTATGCAGAGTTAACTTCACAACAAGTTATTATACAGCCCTTTTTAGATTGACAAAATTCTTGTTGTATTAACGCACATCTCTCAAAACTAAAGATACTCCTCTCTTCCCTCAACACAAAAAGCTGTGGAGTTGGTCTTTACAAAGGCTTAATTTGGAGCAGTTGCTGTCCAACTGTTCTTCTCTCATTTAGTAAAGTTGTATCAGGTTTGCTTTCTGCCATATTCAACGTAAATACTGCATAAGAATACTTGAACTTTATTTTTATTTTCTTTTACCACCGTAGGTTTATTTAATGTAAAATATCATTATTGTATTTGAACAGATGAGCTGGAGATGCTCTCAGAGGCCCGAGCTCGTCTGGCCAACACTCAGGGCAAGAAAGCCAAGAGAAAGGCCAGAGAAAAGCAGCTGGAGGAGGCCAGGTCAGTCTCTCACCACATGCCGTCAGACTCATGGCTGGACACACAGAGATCTGGTTGAGCACCAAACTGATTTATGGTGACTTTGTTATAGACGGCTGGCGGCTCTGCAGAAGCGCAGGGAGCTGAGAGCAGCAGGAATCCACATCCAGAAGAAGAGAAAGAAGAAGAGGGGAGTAGATTACAATGCTGAGATCCCCTTTGAGAAGAAACCTGCCCCGGTAAGCAGCCATCTAGTGGTTTTAGCTGAGGAGAATCTGTCCCACAGAGCTGTGCATTAAAGCATTGTATTTGTTTTCTTGTGGTTTAAAGGGCTTCTATGACACCAGCATGGAGAATTATGACGCCTTAGAGCCCAACTTCAAACGCCTCAGACAACAACATTTGGATGGAGAACTGCGCAAGTCAGTCTTTAACTACTGCATTTGTGTTAGGGCTTGGTACATCTTAGTCAACACCAATGGCTATTAGCTTATACAATGTTGTCCCAGACAATTTTTTAAACTGTTTCCTCGACAATGCCAAAAACAGAAGGAAAAATGGTTTATTGATGCGTTTGCTTGGCGTTAGGGTTTGAAATATGACTAGTCAGGTGAAACTTTAACCGCCCTCTCTTTTAATGTTTTTTTGTTTTTTGTATAAAACATATAAATTATTTTTACAGTGCCAAATATGTATCAGAGATGATTATACTTCCATATTCTTTTCACGGTCATAGTTTTTTTTAGAATGTTGTTTTTTTTCTTACAAAAAAAAATGCACAGAACTGAACCCTGAAAAATATCCCTGTACTATCTGGACAGTGAATGGTGATGGCTAAAAATATAATCATCTATCATAACTGAGCTGTATATGTTTATATTAATAGGCCATGCATAACCTCAGTATTTAAAGTTCATTGATTAAAGTTGTGTGTAATGATTGTCATTTCTCTACGATCCTTACAGTGAACGTGAGGAGCGTGACAGAAAGAAAGACAAACAGAAGATAAAGAAGAAGAAGGAGAGTGATCTTCCGTCTGCCATCCTTCAGACCAGCGGAGTGGCTGAGTTCACCAAAAAACGCTCCAAACTAGTTCTACCTGCGCCACAGGTGACGGCTGGAGAAAACACCAACTATGTGGTTCTTCTTTTACTCTGGCCTCAGTTGGTTATTGATGTTGTTCTTTGTCAGTAGATCAGCGACGCAGAGCTTGAGGAGGTGGTGAAGATGGGTGTCGCCAGTGAGGTGGCTCGTCAGGCAGCTGAGGAGAGCGACAGTGGGAACACGGCCTCCTCCACTCTCCTGTCCGAGTACAGCGTCACCAACACTGTGACAACAGGGCTGCGGACCCCCAGAACCCCCGCCGCTCAGGACAGGATACTACAGGTAACACACAGTGAGCACATCACAAAGCATCTCACAAAGCATCCCACACAATCATTAAGCAGGTCAGATAATGGCCTGCTACTGTAGTGTCTGTTAGCTGCATTCAAAAAGTCATCATTATATATAAGTACTTCAAAATAATCGGAAATTATTTTTAAAAAAAGGCTGTTGCTCCATCTGGCTGTATGCTTTGTGAATCTGTCACAGGAAGCCCAGAACCTGATGGCTCTGACCAATATTGACACCCCCCTGAAGGGAGGTCTCAACACTCCACTACATGAGAGTGACTTCAGCGGAGTGACCCCCCAGCGGCAGCAGGTCCAGACCCCCAACACAGTCTTAAGCACGCCATTCAGGTACCAGAGTGTTGAGTGAAATTACAGACACCTAATGGAAAGTGGTTACTGTAACCTTGACCATGAACTGTCCCACAGAACTCCTGGACCAGGTCAAGGGGCCGATGGCATGACCCCTCAGGCTGGAGGTGTGATGACCCCCCGAGGGACCATGACTCCTGGGCTTACCCCCGGACGCACGCCTCTCAGAGACAAACTGAACATTAACAGTGAAGAGCAGCTGGCTGACCCTGCCTACACAAAACATGCGGTACACACTCTTTGAATGAATTAATGAGTTTATTTTTCGGTTAAATGAAATGTAATCATTTGTACCCATTTTTTTAACAGTACATATACACACACACAAAACTAAATATTCAACCAAAAAGGTGGAGGCTGAAGCCACAGCTTATTTCACTGACCCTAATTACATTTACTCCGTATACCCTTAAATAATTTGAATAAGATAGCTTTTAAAAGAAAGAAAAAGAAAATCTCATAACTAAAAAGTACTCATCTGTCACTTACATATTTGTTAATAACTACATTTTTAAGGTGTCTTTTAAAAAGTGAAAAAGTGAACTACTCCTCTTGAGCTCTGTTGTTACACTATTCCACAGTACCCCTTTCACAGAAATGCAGGTTTTCTTCACATTTGTTTGAACCCCTTGTTTTGTTAAACATATCAACTCCTCTGAGATCATATTATCTCTGATCTTAAACAAACAGAATACATTTATTATACATGACCTGTTCAGTGTTAAAATCGACTAAATTATAAAAGTTTAAAGTTTTGGATTTGATAAATATTGGTGTCCTTTTATCACTTCTTTAAATAAAAATTAGTTTTACAAGTATTATCTCACATCTCCACACAGTATGTAAGATATGCTTTATGCAGTATAGCAATTGTTTTTTATATATGTATGGTTTAAGTGTGGTTTCCAAGATAAATCTTATTATTATATTTAATTCAAGTTTCCTGTTCCTTCTGTTGATGTGACAGCAAAGGGAAAGCCTGCAGCAGCTGAAGCAGGGCCTGATGTCACTTCCTGTCCCAAAGAACGACTTCGAGATAGTTCTTCCTGAAAATGCAGAGAAAGATCTTGAAGAAACAGAAACAGAGAGTGGCTTCATTGAGGACTCAGCTGACATAGAAGCTCGCAAACAGGTGCGGTCTAACAGAGGTGCGGTATGTGCCTCACTGTGTCAATGCTTATATTCTTTATTAATCTGTCTGTATATCCGGTTAGGCTCAGCGTGACGCAGAGCGGGAGAAGGAGCTGCGGCTGCGACACACTGCTGTTCAAAGGGATCTTCCAAGACCCACTGAGGTAATATATGTAAATAAATGGTACAGTTGGTGCACAGAGGTTGTTGACGTCAGTGTCGTAAAGCTCCTTCAGCAGTGTTTGAGCTGCAGGAAAAACTGATGCCTCTGGTGTCTCTCTTTTTTCTTCACTTCCAACATCCATCTCTCCATGTGGCCCCTCTGTGTTGTGCGTGCAGTAAGGCTATATAGGTCTAACCTGAGCCATTATGGAGTAGAAAGGATTTGGAGATTCACTTCTTTCAGATAGATTTTTTTCTGTCTTTGTTGATGGAATGGTACATTAAAGATGGTGTGCACAGGTAAACGAGTCTGTCCTGCGGCCCGCCTCGATGGAGCCCCTATCTGACCAGCAGCTGGCCGAGGAGCTCATCAAACAGGAGATGATCACCATGTTACACCACGACTGTCTGCATCACCCTTCAGCCAACACAGCCAGCCAATTACAGCGCGGCAAGGGCAGAGGTCCCGCCTCCACCTCCAACAACGCCTCTCACATCGCTCACCTGGAAACTCATCAGTACAAACCTCTCAGCCCTGAGGAGATGGAACAGGTCAACACTTTCCCACAGTTTTAGTTCTGTACTGTTCTCTCCTCTAAGCTTTAGCTTTAGCGCAGTTTTCCCTTACCATACATTGCTATTTTGGGGTTGTTTGTGGATGGTTTTCTCGCTAAGTGTAATGTGCGAACTGGTTGTGATTATTCATTCTTCTAATGCTATGGATTTCAACGTTTATATCGGTTGTATCACCCCAAAAATTATGAAATCCTGTAATATTAGTGAAACGACTGTTAAAACAATGGTTGAATCAAGTGGTTGTGTCAAAGTACAAAAGGTAGTAAAAAAAAATATCACAAAAACCATTCTGATTTATTTGCCTGGACTGAATCTATGTGTAAGTTTCAGGGGATGATGTCATTTTTGTTGATGTTGTAACACAGGCTAAGGCTATTCTGGCAGCAGAAATGGAGGTGGTGAAAGCAGGAATGGGCCATGGTGAGCTCAGTATGGAAGCCTATAGTCAGGTGTGGGAGGAGTGCTACGGACAGGTAAGCAACCATTCCTTCCAATTACGTCTATTGGCAAATGTTATTCAAGTATGTCAAATGTTGTATTTTTTTCTTGTGTATGCTTTTGTCTTTAGGTGCTGTACCTTCCAGCTCAGAGCAGGTATACCCGAGCTAATCTGGCATCCAAGAAAGACCGAATTGAGAGCTTGGAGAAGAGACTAGAGGTACAGCTCTAAGCTATGGATGTAGGACTCCAAACAAACTCCACAATGTCTTTATTGCAAATGTAAAAACTCTCCGTGTTTGGCTCCAGGTTAACCGAGGTCACATGACGGCAGAGGCCCGACGAGCAGCTAAACTCGAGAAGAAACTTAAAATCCTTCTGGGAGGGTTTCAGTCACGGGCACTGGGGCTCCTCAAGCAGCACAATGACCTCTGGGAACAGGTAGAAAATGAGCATGTGTAGTGCTAAACAGTGGTCCCTCATTTATCGCGGGGGTTACGTTCCAAAAATAACCCGCAATAGGCGAAATCCGCGAAGTAGTCAGCTTTATTTTTTACAATTATTATACATGTTTTAAGGCTGTAAAACCCCTCACCACACACTTTATACACTTTTCTCAGATAGGCATTAACATTTTCTCATATTTCTCTCTTGTTTAACACTCTCAAAGTTCAAACCTTATCATGTTCCAGGTGCCTTTGTCGGGGAGAAAACTTGCAAACATACAGCACTTCAGAGTCACACTGCTAGCGATCAAACATTTATGTAAATTTGGCAAGCCGAACGCATTCTGTACTGTACAGGAGACACGGCACGGAGGAGATTGATTGACAATGGTCTACAGTCCCTTAGCCAATCAGGACGCAGAGCACAATGCGCGAGTTCTCCCTTAGCCAATCAGGACGCAGAACACAATGCACGTTCATACGCTGTAAAAAAAAAAAAAGCATGCAAAATTGCACTAAAAAAATCCGCGAAACAGCGAGGGACCACTATACAACAAAAATTAGGATTACTTTACCATTTGTCCGTGTGTCTTATTAGAAGAGTGAATAGAGTGTACGTGTTGTCTTCAGGTGGAGCAGGCAGCCACAGAGCTTCAAACCTTCACTCAGCTCAAGAAACAAGAAGATACGGCCATTCCCAGGAGACTCGAGGTAACGTGTTCTCTCATATTTTTTTGTTTTAGTGGGTTATTCAAGATATTAAGAGCATTTGTGTTTTATTTAGGCACTGCGAGAGGACGTTGGGAGGCAGATGGAAAGAGAAAGAGAACTGCAGCAGAGATACGGAGAGCTGATCATGGAAAGGGAGTCATTAATTCACAGTGCGCCAAAATATTGAGCTCCACATTCAGGCATAAAGCTAAAAGGACATGGTTTTATGAAATGTAAAGAGATTTTCACCCATTTTGTTCTGTTCACTTTCAGATTAGACAAATACTGATGCTTTTGTTTTGTGCAGTGTCATTAAAGTCACAATATCTCACTCAGAGTACCATCGCACATTCAGTCAGTGTTTTAGTGTTTAGTATGCAACTAATTCCAAATACTGCTGTCCAGAGAAAACATGTAACCATCAGTGACAATGGCTTGACCTGCAGAAGTGTTAACTACTTCACATGCACTGGGCTCACAGCTGCTCTGCTCCATCTCCTGAGGTGCCCTACCTTGTGCTTATGTTGTGATGACTTTGCCGCTTTGTAATTATTTTTTCTGTTGTCTCCATGTATCAATAAAGTCTTTTGACAATACAGTCCTATCCAGGCAGAAACTATTTATTTTTTAACACATATTTATAATAATTAGGATGTCAAAGAGACAGCCCAAACACTTTACTGAGAAATTTTTATTACAACTAAACAAAATCGTACATAAGTCCAGACCTCTGTGTCTTAGCAGACGATAAGGGCCATGCCACTCTTCCGATAGGCACTCTGTAAGAAAGTAATGGAAAGTGCATTATATAAGGCAGTGGGTTGAATTCAGATCAAGTTAGTTAAAGTAAGGCTCTGATCAATTGACTTTTTCAATACATTACAAAAGGCCATGTTAAAAGAAAATCAAAAAAGTACAAAAGCCAGTGCAAGTGAATGTAGCAAGCTGTCGTTTAGTCAGACCCATCAGAACCTTGCCTACAATAGTTCTCTGGACTTTACTGTCTGCAAACAGCTCCATAGACTGTGTTATACCAATAAAATGTGATGTACCTGCCATTATACCTGAATGGCAGGTAATGACTACATCTTTCAGTGTGGCTTTAATAACATAGAAGTACAAGCACAAATATATATTCCAGTACTCCCCCCATGTTTCCATTTGATCGGTCTGTGTGCGTACCGTGTGTCTGTAGCTGTACCGGCGGATGGCCTCTCTGATGTGACAGGGCTGTAAGGCTCCACTCGGAGGATCAACTGTAGCTGGACAACTCTGAAATACAAAATATTATCACACAAACCATCAAATGTTCAATGTTTCAAGTTCAAACCTCTTACTCCTTTTCCACATAATGAATTCACCTTTAACTGCCCTTTGACTGACGGGCTCAGTAAGTTTGTGTGGAGTATTTACAACCACACACCCTGGTGACAAATAAATGCACAAAGGAGAACTCCAACCTTTTTGCGTTTCCTCTGTCTCGCCCGTCCGTCCAGGCTGCCATTGCCTTGTAATAGAGGTTTTGTGGAGAGGGAGGAGCCTGGAGTGGAAGGGGGTGTGGCCTCTGGAGAATCCGGATCTTTCTTCACCTGCAAAAACCAACATGCATGTTAATAGTTCAATGTTAGGTTGTTGTAATGCCTCCCAGAATGTGTCACATTTTCCCGTTCAACTCTTATATGGAGTGGACTAATGTCACCCACCAGACTGACTGATAAATAAATGCACATACTTAATCTTTTTGGATGATCAGGAGTCATCCCTAAAGACACATTGGAGAAATGTGTGTTTAACTGAATCAAATAACAGGCCTCTTAAATATTAATAATGAATCAGTTTCCATTTCAAATATTCAAATAGTCATATTTCTTTTGTTCAACAACATCAGTCACTATATGAGGTTGAAAAAAAATCTTTATTTAACTCAGAAATTTCCCAAAACAGACAGAAGAGAGCTGTGTGACAACAAATCAGAATAGAAGAGTCCCTAGAATTACAAATACATTTGTTTTATTGAACAGACAAATGTTTATAAGTTAACATAAGAAGTAAGTCTAACCAGTCCTTTTTCAACCAACTGACAGCTCTCATCTTTTCAGACGACTTGAACCACAGGTTTTTTCCTTTGTAGCTTCAGGCTTCCAGGTTTATCTGCAATGTTCATAAGTTAAGATCATTAACAAACTACAAATACAATTTACAGTCATGTGCAAATATCAGGCCCCTCTAAGGAGAATCTGAACAACAAACGATTAAATGATGCTGATTTATCACCAATTTTACCTGGAGACCTACAGCTGACTTTTAATACTGTTGAAGACACACTTATTTTATATCTAAAAAACAGAATACTCTTTCTTGCTAAAATTGAAATTTAAACAATGTATTTCTTAACAGGAGATCTTGTTGTTCAGGAGTGTAAAATAAGTTTGCTTAAAAAGATGTAAAGGTTTAGTGACAAGGCAAGTTTTCCATTCGATAACGCATACTTCTCAAAACAAGAAACTTTAATCTCCCCTAAACATCCAAAAAGAGCTGTGGACTTGGTCTGAGCTCAGGCTTAATAAGAAACAGGATCTTAACCTGAGCTCTGTATTAATCCATCTTTAAATGTTGGAGCTGAATTCTGTTCAAACACGCCAGAAGCCATAACAATGATTATCCCTAACTGCCTTTTTTAATTAAACCTGAGAGTTTACCTACTCAGGGTAAATAACAGCTTATTGTTTTATACATTGACATATCACCAACGTGCTTATAAAATCATTTACACTTTAGCTAAAATTTACTTGGTGTAGCAAAAACTATTTTAAAATAAATAAATGCTTACCGCTCCTCCCACAGGCTCCTCTTTGTTTGGTAAAATGATGGGTGGAAGACGAAGGGCAGGCAGGGTCGGCTTAGCCACTGCTCTCCAGTCAATGCTCACAGCTGGAGTATAACTGAACAAAATGCTCCCATTCACCCACCAACCATCACCCATTAATGTCATCTCCAACATAACATCAGAGTGCAGTGTAGTAGTTTAATAAAATCATCTTCCAGGTCATATTCAACTTTAGAAGAACATGTTGTGCCGGTACCTCTGCATGTGTGTTGTACTGAATGTAGCTGGCAGAGATCACATGACTGACGGCACTGGTCTTGGCGGTCATTTCCTGCTTCACCAGCAAAGCCAGGTCCACAATCTGGAGAAGACAAATCCCAGCATACTGAGTTTATCTTTTTAATTGTTATACTTAAAAAACTATACAAAATATAGCCGCAAGCAACAATAAAGGCCCCTTGTAACCATGGGGGGGCACAGGGAGCCCTCAGGAGTGTGATGTGTCTCCAAAGCAAGCAGCCATAGTATAACCAAAATTGGCAGGCCTCACAGCAACATCCAACACAATCTAAAAAGTAATTGATAACTGTTGTTGGTGTATGCATCTTGATGAGGTTGACCGAGTTCAAAGTTTCTGATTTTAAAAGATTGGAGGAAATATCAAAAATCTAAGTGCTTCGACATATGGCTGCCTTCCTGTGTGCGCTCCCACATGCAGCAAAGATAAAACCACCCGCTCCCCCGAGATTTACATTGGGCCAGACCCAATGCAGCCCTCTAGTGTGTACCTCTCCTTCACTCTTCTTTTTTTTTTACAAACTCGTCCCACTCTCCTCTGGGGGACTGGATACTGTTGCAGATGTCCAGCTGCTGTTAGACATCCCAGTCATGACTGGACCTTAGCTGTGGCCCTTCTGAGATCCTGTCCCAACCCATGGACCCCTCCTGACCCCAGTTCCTCTCACTCAGATGAACTGTTCCTGATATTATCATGGACTATATTCATATACACTCTTGTTCACTTGTACATTTGATGGACTATTTGTCAGTGACTGTCCTGGACACATCTATTGCACGTCCTGTCCGTCCTGGGAGTGGATCCCTCCTTCTGTGGTTCTCCCTGAGGTTTCCCTTTTTCCCTGGCTGAGTTTTTTTTATTTTTTCCTTACCCTGATGGAGGGTCTAAGGACAGGGGATGTTGTCTTGTTCTGCCTGTTTGCATTTTACTGTCTGTTTTGTCAAGCCCTTTGAGGCAATTGTTGTTGTGATACTGGGCTATACAAATAAAATTGAACTGAATTGAAATTTGGAGCATAACCATGGCAATGTCACTGTAGATAGGGGGTGGTCCTCTTGACTTGTTTGTCATCACATAAGGGATGTGTGTACCAAATTGTCAAATGCAAAAAATATTAGAAGATTACTCAGTAAGATTGTGCATTATTATTAAAGCAAAACAATCAGAATTTCAAGGACTTTATCCTAAATTTAAGGACTTTTACAACCTTGAAAACACTATATTAATATTCAAGCATTTTCAAGGATTTCAAGCACCCGTACGAACCCTGGGCCATGTTCAGGTGGTTAAATTTGCGCTCCAAGAGCAGGAAAAAAAAGCGAAATAACAGAGCATAACATAATTCCCTCCCGGCCTGTCTCGGGTTCAAGCCTAATTAATAAATATTCAAAGGATTTCAGTCAACATAATGATTTCACACTATTACACACAGATATTTATAGGCCTGTGGAATTACATGTTGTATCAAATGGCTTTAACTGGTCAAAGAGGATAACGTGTTGTTTTCTTCCAACAGCCAATCACAGAAGTGGAGCAGGTGGACGACACTGTGTCTGTCCACAGTCCAGCGCAGTGTCAGACTCAACTGGGCTCAGTCTTATTCTTCCTAAAATTAATGTGAGCCAAAGCCATCATATTAGTAAAGGCGTCACCTGTGCAACTGTCTCGTAGGCCAGATATGACAGGATCTCCATGGCAATGCTGTTAGGCTTCAGCTCCAGGCTGCTGCAGTCCAACCAGTCCCGAAACTTTGAGGCCTTTTTAGCTGCAATCATTTTCATAAACACACAATTAAACCAGAGAAAGAGGGAAGATTGAGATTTTTTTTTTTTTATTGAGTGTTAATGGTGAGAGTCTCGAGGCTTAATTCTTACCAAAACTCAGCTGTCGGCTCTCACAGAACTCTGAGTACTGGGCTTGGTCCATGTTTCGTGTTTGGCGCTCCAGACGCTGAAAAACCACACACAGCATTAGGAAACCCTCTCCTGAAGCTGACACTAATCAGACTACAGCTGACCTCCAGCCGCTCCTGTTTGACCGGGTCCAGGTCAGGTTTCTCTGCCAGTGACAGCAGTTCCCCAGTCTGGTCCATCCACACCAGGTAGTCCTGTGCCAGCCGCTGCCTCCGCTGGTTACCCCCAGCAGCTCCGCAGCCCCCCAACCTGTCTGCACACAGCAGGACACAACAATAAGGTACAGTACGTGACACTTTTATTTCTTTTTAATTCAAGTGTGCTTTGGATCCATAAACCACACACACCTGAGTCTGGTTGTGGCTCGTCGTCCTCTAAAGTTTTGAGAAGTTTTGATTTATAATCTCTGAACTGGAGATATTTTAATAACCTTGCCACCTTCCTCTGAGAAAAAACAAACACACAAAAAAAACCCTTTTACCATAACTCATTTAGAACTGCAAACACAGCATTCCTCACTGTTAATACACAAGACACTCGCCTGATTTACCTTATCTCTTCTCATTAAAAATATGATGTCCTCAGCTGAAATGACCCTTGACCCCCGGAGAGCTGCCCCTTCACAGGCCTGATGCATCTAGAGGCAATTTACAGGTTTTTTTTTATTGATGTTTATGAGTCAACAAAAAGAATTGGATTTGAATAGGGTCACAAGGTGTAAAAAGCTAAGTGTGTGTAGCAGCGGCGTTACCAAAGTGATGAGCTGAGTGTGAACAACATCCTCGACCAGAGCAGCCGTCTCCTGCAGAGGTCTGCGAGCGTCGCCCAGAGCAAACCTGAAACACACCAACTATCAGACCAGTGTGATCACATCAGCTGCTGAAACATTCTTCTATTAAATCTAATTCTACAACAGAGTCTCAGTAAATTTACACCAGAGGTGGGTCATGCATGTTCCAAGGACAAGACCCAGGGCCTGTTGCCGGCGAACAGCTGCTTTTGGGTCAGAATCAATCTGCTGCAGAAAGCCTGGCATTGTGCTTAGCTTTTAATATTTTTTCTTTACTTGTGGTGTTTTTTTTATCTTGTGGTCATTTAAACTGATCCTTAAACACAGACCATTGAGGCCAACATTATATATTTAAATGATGAATCATTGTTGCCAGTAAATATATTGTTTAATTACAAATAACAGTAAAGATTAATCTCTTTCCTTCAAAATAAAAGCATTGCAAGGTCATTGTGACATAGCTATGCTAGTCCATCTCTATCAGCTTTGGAGAATTTACTTAGAGATATTGGTAAAGATGGTTTACAGTGTACATTTTACATTTGATTCTCACACTTCTGCCAATAACAATTAAAAGTCACTATTTATATGATTGATCACAACCTAATTCTCAGTAAACATATTCCTTTGCTTTTTTGTAAAAAGGCTCCAGTGTGGGCCCCTTTTTGGGCCCCCTGACGATGACCACTCAACAATTTAGATTCATATTTAATATTACAATCTTGATTTCTATATTGACCAGCACTGGCCTACAATGAATAAAAATGCTTTGTTATGTAAACTGTCTTTCTGTCGGTGCTGTGCCATTGAGTTCAGGTTCATTTCACATGTTCAGCATTGATCCTGTGGAGTTGGTCTTTTGTGCAAAGACAATAAAGCAGACTGGAACCGAGGCCGTGCACACTCTCTGACCACGCTTTGGGCCGACCACTATTTGCATCCACAAAAACCACTTCCAGGACTCGAGTCCGGACTGCAGCCACATCCTGAGGCCATTTCCCTCTCTTATTTCTTTTTGTCACAATAACCACGAGCCATGCCCCCGACCACCAGGAGTGCTGTGATTGGCTGAGGGCAGCTGGTCTTTGGGCCCAGAGCTGGGTTTAGGTTTGTGTTTGGGGTTTAGTTGGGTTTGAGCAGCTCTGACCACCACCAACAACTCTGCAACAAGGTAAGTCCCCTGAGCACGCACACACACACACACACACATATACACACACGCGCACACCCCAACACACGCACATTTGATCAAACTGCAGAGACACACAAATTCCAGTAATTACATTTTTGGTCATATTTGTTATTGATTTTTGGAATTTTGACAATATGAAAAATATTATTGTCCACTCTGTAGTTAAAAGCATCCATAGTTGTGTTGAACATAAAGTCTAGTTTGTTTATGTGCTTTTTGTTTGTTTGTTTGTTTTTTCCTTTTTTACATGATAATCTAGTCACTCTGGAATTAAAGCAAATACACATACAAGAGATCAGATGAGTGTCTGCTAACTTTAATGATTATGTACATAAAATATGCATGGGCTGACACTGAGCTCCAGTGCAAACCTATATCTAACAGACAAACCGACATATTCATACTTTGTCTAAGTTTAAGGGAAAAGTGCACATGAAAGCTACTGTCAAAAGAGAACGGACATTGGCTGAAACATAAGGTGATATCTAACATGGCTTTGGGAGAGCACAGGGCTGAATGTTCAGGGTGGACTGAGATACAAAAGATCACTAATATTAATACATCATTAACACTCAAGATATTTCAGCAGCGTACGAGCCTTGAGGCCATGAAATATCTGCCTATGACCAACAGATGTAGTGCCACATTACTGACAGTTATGTGTGTTGTTTTGGACAGGGACCATGGCCTCCAACAGTCTGTTCGGCAACAGCTCTCTGCTCTGGGGTAAGTCACTTTCTGCTCTGGAGTAAGATACTCTCTACTCTGGGGTAAGCCTCTCTCTATTCTGGGGTAAGTCACTCTCTTCTCAGGGGTAAGTCTCTCTGCTAAGGGGTTAAGTCTCTGCTCGGAGGTAAGTCACTCTCTGCTCGGGGGTAAGTCATTCTGTACTCTGGGGTAAGTCATTCTGTACTCTGGAGTAAGTTACTCTCTACTCTGGGGTAAGCCTCTCTCTATTCTGGGGTAAGTCACTCTCTTCTCGGAGGTAAGTCTCTCTGCTCTGGGGTAAGTCACTCTGCTCGGGGGTAAGTCATTCTCTGCTCGGGGGTAAGTCATTCTGTACTCTGGGGTAAGTCATTCTGTACTCTGGGGTAAGTCATTCTGTACTCTGGGGTAAGTCATTCTGTACTCTGGGGTAAGTCCCTCTCTGCTCTAGGGTTAAGTTTTACATCATGCTCAGGGGTAAGTCTCTCTGCTCGGGGGTAAGTCACTCTGCTCGGGGGTAAGACATTCTGTACTCTGGGGTAAGTCACTCTCTACTCTGGGGTAAGTCCCTCTCTGCTCTGGAGTAAGTTACTCTCTGCTCTGGAGTAAGTTACTCTCTAAGGTAGCTCTCTCTATTTGGGGTAAGTCACTCTTCTGTACTCTCTGCTGGGGTAAGTCATTCTGTACTCTGGGGTAAGTCATTCTGTACTCTGGGGTAAGTCATTCTGTACTCTGGGGTAAGTTTTACATCATGCTCAGGGGTAAGTCTCTCTGCTCAGGGGTATGTCTTACATCATGCTCTGGAGCTCTGGGATGAAGCTGGTCTTGGAGGCAGTGCGCTCTTTGGGGTTAGCCATGGGACTGCTCATGTCCTGGAACAGCTGATCACAACAGACAGAGAAGTTAGAAATGTAAACACAACAATTGTACTTTGACTAGAAATGATAGAACTGGGTATGGTATGTTATGTATAAAATGCTTTAAATCAAGGTCATAATCATGATATACATAACCTAGCAGCAGCTGAACGATATGAGAAAAACATATATTTGATATATAAATATTATATACTGCCACTTAAAGCCCCTAACCTTCTGCAGTATAACAAAAGCAACTCTTCAAAATTATGACCAATCGGCACTTATTATCACTTTATATAAAATATACAATAAGTTCTTAGTATTTTGTCGTCCTAAATAAACAATGGCGTTTGTGTCCGGAGCGTGATTAACAATTTCAGGCTCAGAACGGAATCATACCGCCTTTTGTTCCACACGAGGCTCGACACAGAGCAGTGAAAAACGGACCGAAGAGAAGGAGACGGTCCGGCACCAAGATAAGACCACCAGCACCAAGAAAAGCCCACAAACACTCACTGCTCTCAAACACAACTGTCTGAAAAGGCGCGATTTGATGACGTAACATAACCAGAAGGTGCGGGGTCATGGGAAGTGTAGTTTTATTGTTCAAAGGACTCAAGTAATTTGTTTCATTAAAACGAATAAACCGTCCTTCCACCGAACGCATCCATTTGGAGATTTAATGAACGTGTATTTACATTTAACATTTTGTCTATATATGCAAAAGAGTATACTATTTTTTTAAAAATCTTTTCAATATAAAAAACTGCAAGTATACAAGGCCCATTTTTTTTATCAACAAAATAAAATAAACAGTGAGCCTTACTCAAAGGAACTTAAATCTGTTTAGTGAGAGTAAAAAAAATCAGTAATGCAGTTTGAAAACTGGCGTTTAGGTGTTTTTATATATATTAGCCCAGAGACATTTGTTACAGAAAATAAAGCATCAAATAACCCACATTTAAAAGAGCTGTGATTGTCTGAATAACTGCAGTGATCAGTGTGTTCAGAGTGAACTAAAGCAGAGACCTTGAACACAAATCTAACCCACTGAGGTACTGCCTCATGATCCAGCTCTAGACCTGCTCCCCCAAACTTTGTGAACAGCATATGGACTGTTTTAAGTATTTTCTCTTTTGAATGGCAAAAAAAGGGATGGAAATAGAATATATATCTTTATTCCAGCATAAGCATAAGGATATGATTAACTGCTGCTTCGATTTCTTTTTTATTGTAAGGAGGAGCAGCAGATATTTCCTGGACTGAGAGCAGTCCTGCACAAAGCAGAACCTTCACATTGGACGATAGTCGGAGGTCAAATGGTACAACTCTTTCATTTCTGTAACACAATAATTATTAGTGAACTTAGTATATATATATATATATATATATATATATATATATATATATATATATATATATATATATATATATATATATATATATATATATATATATATATATATATAAATTTTGTTGGCACATGCGGCTACATTGCCGTGCAAAAATTTGCCCCCTTCATGATTTTATTTTTTTTTTAAGTTTTTGCATATTTTTCACACTTCACTGTTTCAGATCATCAGACAAATTCAAAAATTAAGATACCTCAAGTAAACACAAAATGCAGTTTTTAAGGGATGAAAAAACAAAAAGCTATCCAAACCTACATGGCTCTATGTGAAAAAAAAAACAAAAAACATAAATTAACTGTGATTAATCCCATTTATTGGAAAGCTGAGTTCAATTTCACAAGCCACATCCAGGCCTGATTACTGCCACCAAACAACGATGAGAGCCTTTATCCACAAATAGAGAAAAATAAAATATCGAACAGTGGTGAACCTTCTCAAGAGTGTCCGGCCTATCAAAAATATCCCAAGAACGCAGCAACCACTTATCCAAAAGGTCACAAAATAACCCACAACAACATCTAATGAACTGCAGGCCTCACTTGTCTCAGTTAAGGTTGGTGTTCATGATTCAATCATAAGAAAGACACTGGGCAGCCATGGCAGAGTCCCAAGGCAAAAAAAACAGTACTCACCAAAAAGATTATAAAGGCTTGTCTCACTTTTGCCAAAAAACATGATCCCCAAGATTTTGGGAAAAATATTCTGTGGACTGACTAAACAAAAGTTAAACTTTTTGGGATGTGTGGGTGTCATTACATTTTCTAAAAAGTACAGCTTTTCAGAAAAAAAGGGTCACACCAACAGGTAAATATAGTGGTGGCAGTGTGATGGTCTGGGGCTGCTCTGCTGCTGTGATTGATGGAACCATGAATTCTGTTCTCTACCAAAACATCCTGGAGAATGTCCGTCCATTAGTGCTCATTATGACCTTAAGTTGAGCTCAAAAATCCTCCAATGTGGGGGGCGCCCCTGGCAGCTCAGGAAGAGCATTTGCCTAGCATGTGGGAGACCCGGGCTCAAGCCTCAAGGGTCATTTGCCCAATGTCATTTCCCACTCCCTATCACCCTAAAAATCCTCCAATGTGGTTGAATTAAAGAGAGTGGGTCAAAATTCCTAAAATTTTCTAAAACGCTTGATTAAAGGTATTGCTGCTGACGTTGGCACAACCAGTTATTAGGTTTATAGGGCCATGTAGATTCAGACAGCTTTAATAAATAAAATCACATAAACTACATTTTGTGTTTACTATTTACATTTGTTTGATGATCTGAAACATTGAAGTATGACAAATAAGAAAAAATAAATAAAGAAAGAAATCTGGAAGAGAGCAAATACTTTTTTCACAGCACTGTAGATGAGTTTGACTGAGTGTGAAGTTTTTGAGTTTGGCCTAATGCGTTTTAATTTTCCAGGGGTATACCTCTTCTGGGCCTTCAATTGCAAATTTGAACTCTCTTAACAAAATGGCTTATTATTATGGCTACACTCTCAACTCAACAGGAAGTAGGCCATCTTGCATGGGTTTCAATCCTGTCAGTTTTCTGTACTCCTCATACTTTAACAAACTAGTCCTAAGGCATTGGACAGAATGAGCTCAGATTTGCTGAGCATCATCTACAGAAGCAGGACATCAAAAGTTTTTTGTGTTCATTCTGTGATTCGCCAACCTCCCCTTTTGCTCTCAAACAGCATCAGATTAATTTGGACCAATGAAGCACTTGTGTACAATGGCACCATTTTATATGTTGCTGTAGGACCATATAAAATGGTCCTACAGCACCCCTGCAAATTTAGTATTGTTATGACAGTTTTAGGCTGTTTCTGTTGCTCCTAACTCTTTGAAACATCAACAGATTTAGTCGAACCCAATGAAGAAGTTGTGCACAATGACCCCCTGAAAAAATCATATGTCATTATATTGGCCATCTTTTAAAATGGCCCTCCAGCACCTCCTGCAAATTTTGTATTTTTTGTTCATTGAGCTAGAGTTGAGCTATAACTCTCACAAACATCGTCGGATTTAGTAAGACCCAATGAAGCGATTGTGCAAAATGATGCCCTGAACAAAATGATGTGCCAATATAAAGGCAATAATAATTATTTGAAATAGATCTCCAAATTTCAAAATCCAGCCCTACCTGTGAACGTGTTGCCATGGCAATGCCTGAAATCTGTAATGTAAATGATTAGGAGGCGAGAGTTGAACGCTACTTTGACCTCTCCTAACTCTCTTAAACATCGACAGACCCTGTTCGACCCAATGAAGCGATATAATGACGCCCTGAGCACAATAAAATGCCAATACAATTATTATCTTTAAAAGGAGGCAAGATTTGAATGCTAATTTCACCTGCCCTTACTTTCTGAAACATCAATGGATTTAGTCAGACCCACTGAAGAAGTAATGAAGAAGTGAAATTTGGTACACTCATCCCTCCTGGCCTCCTGAACATAAAAGTTGTGATGACCCATCTCTACTCACAACCGTGTTACCATTGAAACAACTCAAACAACTTTTTGGGGGGTTAGGCGAGGGTTGTGTAACACTGCTTGCAGGTTTAATTTCAGTTTGTTATTGCTGGGTTCTACAGTGTGGTCCATAGACCGATCAGGTCAAACCCTCTCTGTTTCAGAGCCTGTGCTGAGGCACACCCCGATCCCCCCTCGTCCACTCAGTGAACCACAGGTGAGCTCCTACAACCCACGCGGCACAGTACCACCTAGAGGCCTGGTGCAGACTGACAGCCCAAACTTTCTGTGCAGCAGCCTGCCTCAGCACTGGCGGTGCAACAAGACCCTGCCCAAGGCATTCACGGTGAGCTCAGAGCCCTGCATCAGCCCTGAGTGGCAGGAGATCACAGTGCTCACAGCTGGGTTCTGTCCTTCAGGTGGTTGCCGTGGGGAACGATGTGCCTGACGGAGTAGTGGTCAGCCTGATGGCAGGGAATGATGACAACTGCAGCGCCGAGCTCCGCAATGCCACAACAACCATGAGGCAAGGCTGTGCCCACTTCAACGACCTGCGCTTCACAGGCCGCAGTGGGAGAGGTTCAGTACTATCATCTTTGTGTGCTACACATCTTAATCATGCAGTTACAGCCAATATAATTTTTTCCAAAGCAGCCTGTGGGAGCAGGTCTGTACAAGGGATATGTGGCACCTTTTTTATGTAAAAGTCTGGAGAATGTGGGTGAGGTCCTGCAGCAGAGCACAGTAACACCATCATGGAGTGTCAGTTTCTGTATGCAATTTTATTTTTCAGGCAAGAGCTTCACTCTGTCAATCAATGTACTGACCACACCTCCTCAAATCGCAACAGTTCCAAGAGCCATCAAGGTGACTGTGGACGGCCCGCGACTGCCCAGGCGTCAGTACACACCAGCCACTGTCTCATGATTGGTCCCTCAACACCTTCTGTTGCACTCACAGCCTTTGATGTGTTTTAGGACAGAGGCAGAAGGAGGTAAAGGCCGGGCCATTCCGAGTGTCCAGGAGCAGCACAGCAACCTTGGGTTTGTACCTCTTTTTTCACATCCTTTCTGTGTTACTTTTTAGCTTTTGAGTTGGAGTGAACCGTAAGAGCTTGTAGATGCACATTGTGTTGTATCGGATCAAAACCCAAGAGTCAGGCCCCTGTGATGTTGATAATTCTTCCCTCAAACACAGAGAGTAAAGCCTATCCCTCATCTTTGTGGACCAATGAACCCTCACTCATGGGCCATGTGACTTCTCTGAGTTCGTCCTTCACTCCAAGTCCCAGAGTGCACCAGCTGCCGGCCCTCCCCTACACAACGCCTGCTGCAGCCTACAGTTCCTACTTGCCACCCCAGCCCCCTCCCCTCAGCCATGGAGGTTCCTTCTACTTCGGACCCAACCACGACGACCGCAGCATTGTCAACGCACTGGCCACTTATATTGAAGGGGCTTGTCTTTCTGTCAGAGGGGAGGAGCCTGTCTGGAGGCCTTACTGAAAAATGTCTGCTTTGTTTTTGTTTTGTTTTCTTTTAAGAGAGATATCTTTTGTAGTTCTGCGGAAACAGGCTGACATGCTTTAGGACCAAATACACAAATATGTGGGGCTCTGGACGGCAGTTACACAAATCCTGGTGTAACTTCATTGAGCTTTTTTCAGTGGCTGCCCACACAAAGTACAAGTTTTAGGACAAAAAATCTTTGTCCCTTGGGACTTTGTAGACCTTTGATGTGAGCAAAATTAATTGAAATTACAAAAGCAAAGGTAAAATAACAACAACTACAATTCAAAAACTCAAATGAAACACAGAGGTAAACATTCAAGTGATCACCGCCACAGACAAAATAAAAAGAAAGTGGCTGGTGTTTAGGGATTATTTATTTATTACAAAATTCATTACTTGAGTTATTATAATTGTGCATGACTAATGCTTAACAATAAATGAAACGTATAAATGAACTACACTCAGTGACTGTCTGTTGTTAAAGCGTTGAGCTCAGCCACTCTCCTGCTCCACTCCTCCTCAGTCATCTCTTCATCTTCTCCTTTATCTCTCACTCCCTCTTTCACCTGGTGCTCTCCTGCATGAAATCATGAAAAAGATATCAATATTGTAAGTGTATGAATCACATGACAGTGGCTTAGTGCCAAAGAATCCTCACCGCTGCAGGTGAGAGCCGTGCACACCCAGTTTCCACAGGCGCACACACATATGTTGCACTCCATCCGAGTCTCTGCTCCGTCTTCAAACACCTCCTCCTCAAGAGCACATTCTGCGCCAAACACAACATCAATGTACTTCATTATGGCACAGTAACAAATGAATCTAACTAACAAGCTAACTTACTTTCTCACTCACCCAGCATTATATAGTTCTAATACAGTTATTATATAAGCTTTAATTCAGTGCTTAGTTTGTAAAGCTTAGTTTGCAAACCAGTGGGCAATTTCTACATCCTGAATTATGAATCATTTAGACTTTTTCAACACAACAACTCAAAGGAGGTGCTTGATCATGTCAAATAGGTCCCGGTCCTGATTTGGGAAGTGGGAAAACATGTTCCCTGTGTTCCCCACAAATTAAAGCCTGGTTTTATTTATCATTTTTCTCTCATGACAGAATGTCATGGTGTCCACAAAATTAAAAAAAAAAAAATCCGAACAAACATATTTGTCTCACGCAACAATTTCCTAATTTAACCATGATGTCACTTTTTGCCGTGGGGATCGATGTGTGCAAGTGAAGTATACACATTATTGGGATCATGTGTATTCTGTGATAAGGTGTTACAGATATTATAACATGTTCAGTGGGACAGTATTAAAACGTGAACACAATTTTTCTCTGTCACTACTTGTCTGCAGCAGAAGTAAAGTGTGCCTCTGCAGGGCAAGAGCATCACACTGCAGCTTCAGCCTTATGTTGCTCCTCTGGTGAAGATCTAAAGTTAAGCTAGTATCTATGCTGCATGTGTGGGTTACTTCTCTCTGGTGGATGGTAGGACGCTGTCAGACAGTTGATGAACTCAGGTAAACTGAGTTTCCAGTCTGCATTTTCATCCGACAGCTCGATCAAAGCATCCACACAAAGAGACCTGGCACAGACAGAAAACACAACCTGTAGCAGACCTTTACCCTGATAATAAATGTACCACTAATATAAAGATGCCTCTAAAGACTTACCGTAGCAGCAGGTTGGTCTCCACAGCGCTGGAGTATGTCAGGTTCAGGGCCGTCTCATTATGTTTCAAGAAAGTCAGGAGTTCTTTAGAATCAAGTTGTGAATCCCCATCATCATATGTCTGCACCACACAGGAATGGCACAAATATTGTTGTTTAACTCATTAATATCATTGCCTAAAGTGGAACTATGTGAAACAACCAGTGGCTCTGGACTAACAGACTGAAGACAGAGAGAAGTCCTTCACCTTGAAGTAGGTTTGCAGCAGGTCATGTGCTGACGATGCATTCGAGGACAGGCTGTCAGACTCCAGCTCATCTTGAATCCACTGGATAACTTTGTTCCTAAGCCAGTCCCGGTCCGTCATGAAGCAGGCGACTACACACACACATTTATACAATTCACTCCCACAAATCACAAAATCATGTTGCTTTTTCAAACAGAAAGAATCTGCTTTAGACTCACTGGGGCTCACGTCTGTCTCAGCCGCTGTTTCTGCAAGTACCAACACAGGAGTAGAAAAGGATTACAAATCATTTACCCAAATCAGCTATTGTTTAAACATACTCTTAGACAAGTTCTCATTAATAATCTAAAATCGAAGACCAAGTAACATTGAGCAGTGGACAGACAGCTGTACTGCTCTGCCTCAGGGAGAGAAGTGGGATGAGATGCTGATCCTATTTCTTAAACCAGGTCCAGATTGTATAGTGCATATTAATAATAGACATTTAGCTGTTTTTACATGTCCACACTACTGCATTTTAGGAACAGGAAAATGGAGACACTGCACTACAGTAATGTGGACAGAATGACATGCACCACTTGTCTGTGATAGGCTGTCAATGGTAAACATACCTTGACAACCACAAACTTTAGCCTTGTACTTTGATTGTGGTGAAGACTAATGGACGGAGATGGTTTTAATGTTGTTTTAAGTCCACAACAATGTATTAGATTAGAAATTCATTCATCTGGACATCTTGCACAGTTGCACAGAGGGGGCAATAGAAGTAGCAGCTACTGAACCTGTGAATACATGCCTCCAGCTTAAGCTGACAGGGTAGCAACAGTAGTTTTTCTATCATGGTGCACTTACCCTGATCCTGGCAGAGTCCCTCATGCTGCACGTGGATCTTGGTGTGAGTGACACAGGCATCTCTGTGGAGCTCGCAGTGATTTCTGTAGGATTTACTGTTACTGCCACACACCCAGTGCTCTGAGTCGCCACAGCGCTGCAAACACCAGCAGGGGACATTCACTACAGTTTTTAAGCAGACTTAGGAGCGGATGGTAATAGCATATAAAGCACTTTGGATCTGCATGGAGCGTGAGGACTCCGGGAAAGTAAAGGTCAAGAGTGAGCGTGGTCTTACCTCCCGACAGCGACAGACTGGTTCTCCTCTGTCGTTGGATACACACTCTCTGCCTGCTCCACACAGCGCTCTGGAACACACCGCCTGCTCCTGGCAAAGATACACAGACTTGACGCATTAAATCCCATCAGATTTTATTAAAAGTAAAAGATATATGCACATTTGTAAGGGTATGTGTGCGTTGGAGACTGCAGATGGTGACCCTCGACCTCCAGCAGAGAGAAGCCTTTTTGAATGACAAAGGCTTCCTTAACAATGGTGTGACAGGCAGCTGTAGGGAGAGCGCCTGTGCTGATGAATGATTGTGGCACAGTCACAGCTCTGCACTAGATCTCTGAGGAAAACATCCAGCAGTACTTATTCTTTTTAAAACAATGACAAAGTTTAAGGTTCCAATCTCTTTGCCCCATATATTGGATACCTTTTTAGCTTAGTTAGTGCAAAATTAACTGGACTAAATCAGCACTGTTCTCTTTAAATCAAGAAAATCAAATATAGATCTATTCTGATTGGGTTAGAACAGCTAATAAAAACTGTTACCTCTACCTCCACCAACTGATACTGAGACTGTATATAATACTGACTGATAATATACTCTTCGGTGTCCAAATTTATCTGGGCTGGGAGACGGGCACAAATATGAGCTACAATGGCACAGGCCTGTCAGTCCCTTACTTTTGGTCATTTATTTTCTGCTTTAACTTTCAGTCAGACTAGACCCTAACTCAGATTTATGCTGGAAAAATATTGAGAGAAATAAAGCATCCCTTACAGAATAGAAGATGAGCTAACTCAGGTTGATTCCTATGAGCTGTTGTTGTGTTTTTTATTATTTCTGTAATCCTCATATTTCCAACACAGAAACCAAATGTATTGTGAATTTGTTGTTGAAAACATTTGAGACCACTTTTAACCACGGTGAGTCGGCACAAGAGACTGATCATTCTCACGTCCTTCTGCTGCTGACAGCTGCTGCTAACCTGTTTGTGCCCCATTGACACACACCTTTAATTACCACAGGTTCAGTCAGAGCAAATGCCTTTATTAAAGCTGCAGGGATGTGACTGTGTCCAGGGCTAAAAGTACTAAGACTGGACTAAACAAACCAAAACATGCCTAGAATATGTCAAAAGGACAGGAGAGAGAATGTGGCTTGGTGTAGAGTGTGTTTGAGCCAAATGCAGACACAGCTGGAAGATTGGAGATGAGTCGCAATGCATTTCAAATATGTGCGTGGACATATTTAGTCTCACTGATCTGACTGACTTAAAACCACACAGAAAAAATGAGATCCTGCTATACAGTATACAGTAAACAAGTAAGGTATGGTTTTGTTTTTAAGGGAAATATGTTGCATACCGTAAGCTTCAAAGTGAAGGCTGACTGCACATGGCTTGTTTTAGCAGCACCACAGGTCAACATCAGTCTCTGCCCCTGACTTCTGTTGATGGATTTATAAAGCTATTGGAATTCCACAGACTAGAATGGAAAACTAGGAGAATTGAGCTTGGGAAGAAATTCATTCAACCTCTGTCAATAGAACAGAGAACATGAGAAGGTGGCAGGCAGTCCTTGAGTAATCTTTCCAAAAATCTGAATGTTCCACAAAATCACCCTTTTTTGTAATACAAATATAGTAAAGATGCTGCATTTATATGTTTGAGTTATTTTTTTGGCTTGGGCAGCTTGCAAGATGTTCTGTTGATACATTTACTATACATTTACAGAGTACCATAGAGGTTTTTCTCTGCAGATTGGTTGTCTGTGTTTAGACTTAAAACTGTTCTTCTACATTACATAAAAAAATGGCATGGCACCTTAATGAGTGCTCAACTTCTTGTACTAAAAAATCCCAAATACGTAATGCTTGAGTTTACCTTGGACAGTGGAGACAAGGAGCAGACAGGGCAGGAGACCACCAACAGCAGGAAAATGAAGCACATCTGCAGATAAAAAATCAAGAAAGAGGTGACCACAGACTGTTGTGCTTTACAAAGTCTAAATACTGGAAGATGAAATTAGAAATCACACCATGCTGCGTGTCAACAGCCGAGAATCAGCCAATCAGCATCAAAGCAATCCAATCTGTTAGCCTCGGTGAATCCAGTGTCAGTGTGAATCCATCACAGGTGATATCCAAGAGTGTGAGACATGAAGCCAGAAAACTATGACAAGGAAGAGGAACAAGAGGAGGGCAGCTGTCCAGACCCCACCCCTCACCCATGAGCAGCCCCCAGCCTCCACTCACCTCTGAGCTGTCGGCTAAAAAATGAGAGGTTAAAGGCACGCAACCGGCTGCATGTTCAGACAATGGCCCAGATCCGAGAGAAGGGCAGAGATTATGGCCAAATGAACAGAGCTCACAAACACAGGGAGCCCTCAGCTATGTCCTACATACCAGCTGTTACCCAATGTGTAAATTCCCACTGTGGGGCAAAGTGATCAGGGGTTAAATTCAGTCTAACCAGATGTACTGCATGTTCTTCATACGTTTGACACATTACAAATACCTCCCAATGTCTTTTTATATGAAAATCCATTTCCTTTTGTTCCTTAATAAGATACATTCTAGACGAGTTCAGTGTAAATGAACATGGAGACCTTTGAGATTCTATGGAGAGGAAACAACAGTTCTCAAAAACAATAAAAATGGTTGTTTTCAAGCTACAATGAAAAACAAATTTAAGCCACAAGTAGAAATGCCCTCACCCCCATTGCCATCGCAGGTGCACATATACTGGGGAGAACTGCATTTCATGCTTTAAAGCACAAACTTCACTTTAATGTCAAATGTGTCTCCAAAGCAAGTAACGGAAGTTACAAATGTGACTATGGTTCTGTGAACTAATGGATGACTGCCAGTGGCAGTTTAACAAAGACTACTCGCGCTCCGCGCAGACCGAGGCCTTATGTAAACAAAGTTACGTTCGTGACCTGTAGGCTACGTGCATGCTCAGCTATAAATAGCATGTGGTAGCCGACATCCGGCCTCTCAAAACGTCTTGCGCTGTGGTTCCGAGTGACCAGTGATGACTGGCAGTCATCCAGCAATTCACAGAACCATAGCCATAGATTCCTTTGTAACTTCCGTTCTGCTTCATTCCTTCCTGACTAAATAAGTGGATGACTTATACCAGAAGTGTTGCGAGGAACCAACACTTACCTGCTGGTTAGTCATTTGAGGCCAGGGGTAAGATGGCTGAAGCCAGCTGGTGGTCCCTGTGGCCACATCAAGGTGATAGAATCTTGTAAACGTGCAAGGCATCGACCATGAAGCCACCGCACAAATATCTGCCAGTAAGCTTGTTCAATAGTCTCCACAATCCACTGAGACAGTCTTTGTTTAGACAAAGCATGTCCTCGACTTTGTCCACCATAGCACACAAACTGTTGGTCAGTGCATCTGAAACCCGTTGTGTTAACATAAAACTGGGCAGAGCAGATTAGCCCTCTCATCCCACTCTAAGTCAAAAGGGGTACACCTCCAGCTCAATAGCTCCATAACTGTGGCTGGAGAAAATGACTTTACCACCACCCTGTCTTTGCACCATGCACTAAATGCTGGCTGTTCTTATACATCCTCCTTGTAGAAGGTGCCTGAGCATGTAGCAAGACTTCACAAATTGTGGGCTCCAGTCCTGCTAAAGGCAGAGGCTCCCCTTCAGGGGCCATACCCAAAGCTGGAGACGCCCCGGAGCTGGGTGCCAAACCTTCCCATCCAACTGGGAGAGGAGGTCCATCCTCACTGGGAGCAGCCATGGGTCCCCATCCAATAATCTGAGAATTGATGGGAACAAGATCCTGAATGGCCATCTGGGTGCCACCAGGAGAACCCTGCAACTGGACAATTCCACCCTCTTTAGTGTGGCCAACAACAGAGGAATCAGAGGCAAGGCCTGAAGGAGGCCCCTCAGCCAGACGTTCACAAGGGCATCTATTCCCAGGGGAGCACTGGCCTCTGCCAGGGAAAACCACAGAGGGCAGTATGTCATGCACTCTGAGGCAAAGAGATCCATACAGGCTTGCCTGTAACACTCCCAAATCTTCTGTACCACCTGCGGGTGCAACCTCCAATCTGCCAAAGATAGTCTCTGTCGTGAGAGATGATTTTTATTTTATTTTTTTAATTTAACCTTTATTTAACCAGGAAAGTCCCATTGAGACTAAAAACCTCTTTTTCAAGGGAGTCCTGGCCAAGAGGCAGCAGCAAATAATAAATACAGTTACATAATTACACAAAGACAAGATAACAGGAAGAGACAAACAGATTATGAAAAACAAGTGCATGTTGTGGAGTTGGCCTCTAGAACTCTCAGTTTAGATTTAAAAGCATTCAAGGAAATCAACTCTGTTAAGGTCCAGTCTTTCTGCAACATATTCCATGCAGAAGGTGCAGAGTGGACAAAAGCCTTTTTGCCTAGTTCAGTGCGAGCAAGTGGAACAGAGAGCAACACATGATCTTGTGAATGAAGAGAATAAGAATCAGCTCTTCTCTGTGACAGTAAGGTACAGATGTAGGTTGGCAGTAGCCCAAGCATTGCCTTATAAATGATGACAATGACTCCTCCTTCGAATGGCCAGGGCAGGCCATCCAACTCGAGAATACAACTCACAGTGATGTGTCATTCCTTTAGAGTTAGTAATGAACCTCAGAGAAGCATGATAAACAGTATCAACCATTCAAAGACATTGAGCTGAAGCATTCATATAAAACAGATCTCCATAATCCAACACAGATAGGAACATCGCAGCGACAAGTCGCTTTTTTACTTCAAACGAAAAACACAGCTTGTTTCGAAAATAAAAACCCAATTTTAGTCTCAGTTTCTTGACAAGATTCTCCACATGTGGTTTGAAAGTGAGGGAGTAATCAATCAGTACACCAAGTATTTATACTCATGAACCACCTCTATGTTGTTTCCCTCAAGAGTGCACACTGCAGGGATTGTGTGAGGCATCTTCTTACAATTAGAAAACAACATAAGCTTGGTTTTGTCATCATTGAGAACTAATTTCAGTTAGTTAAGTAAAGATTGCTGGACAGCAACAAAGGCTTTCTGCAAGCATTCAATGGCCTGAACAAGAGTTGATCCACAGCAGTAAATAACTGTGTCATCAGCATAAAAATGGATATTAGCATCAGATACATTTAATCCCAAATTCTTGATATAAATAATCAATAGTAGGGGACCCAATATACCTTGTGGAACCCCCTTGTGGACAGACCTAGACCTTCATATTTAATGCACTGGGTTCTTTTACTCAGATAATTAGAGAACTAATCAACTGCTTGCTCTGACAGTCCTGACTGAAGAAGTCTTCTCTTTAAAACAACATGATCGACAGTATCAAATGCTTTTGACAGATCAATAAAAAGTGATGCGCAATATTGTTTCTTGTCAAGAGCAACAATAATATCATTTATCAACTTCATTGCAGCTGTAATGGTGCTGTGTTTTTTTCTAAAGCCTGATTGATATTTTGACAGGATTGAATTGGAAAATAAAAAGACTTTTAATTGCTCACTTACAAGAGATTCAAGAATTTTGCACAATACTGATAGATTAGATATTGGTCTATAATTAGTTAAAATTGCAGGGTCACCTCCTTTTAATAAAGGGAGAACAAAAGCTGATTTCCAAATGGAGGGAATTTCTTTGGTTTCGACTGTGAGGTTAAAAAGAATTGTTAGAGGTTCTGCCACAAAATCAGCCGCTAGGTTCAAAAAGTAAGGCTCTATTAAATCAGGTCCAGGAGATTTTCTATGATTTGGAGCTTTCAGGGCTTGGTGCACTTCCTGAATGGTGAAAGGTTCAAAATTAAAAGGGTGTCCAGAGTACACTGGGGGGTCAGTGCAGGGTTTTATAAAGTCTGGTCCTTCAGAGTCAAACAAGGAACTAGAAGATATAAAATGTTTGTTAAAACAATTTAAGACCTCCATTCTATTAAAAACAGGGACAGACCCATTTAAAACATATTTAGGTAGAGCCAGAGAGCTTTTACTCACAGAAAGAGACTTCATAACTTTCCATAATTTCTGTGGATTATTTAAGTTTTCTGTGGTGATAGATAAATAATATTCTGATTTGGCCTTTTTAATAAGGGAAGAGCATTTGTTTCTTAGTTGTCTAAAAACAGACCAATCCTTAGTAGCGTCAGCTTTTCTTGCATTGGCCCAAGCCATGTTACGCTCATGAATAGTATCTGCCAACTCTGGAGAGAACCAGGGGTTTTCTTGCCCCTTTACCCTGTGCCTCCTTAAAGGAGCATGCTTATTTACAATTTGCATAAAACTTTCCTCAAAGAATGTCCAAGCTAACTCTACATCTGGCAACAGACCTATATTCCTCCAGTTAACTGTAGACAAATCATGATGATAGGCTTGTTCATTAAAATGTTTGAGATTTCTCTTAGAAATAATGCGTGGTTTACATTTGGGGATTTTGGTGTTCCTAACAAGCAGCTACCACACAGTGGTCACTCAAGTCATTTCAGAAAACACCTAGAGATGAAAATTTATGTGGAACATTTGTCAAAATTAAATCAATTAAGGGGGACTTATCAAGACACTTAAGGTTGGGCCTAGTGGGTAAATTGACCAAGTGGGTAAGATTAATAGAATCACAGAAGGACTTAAATTCATCAGAAACTAGATTAAGCCAGTTCCAGTTCAAATCTCCCACCAAAACAAGCTCACTGTAATTTATTTTGGCCAAAAATGCTTTAGGGATTGTAATGATGGATGTCTATAACACCCAACGACAGTTATGCAAAGGCCCTTTGCTATTTCCACATTCAATGCCAAAAATTCCATTTGTTTACAGTTAGATTCTGACAGAACTATCGATACATCAAATCTTGATTTAACATAAACAGCAACATCGCCACCTTTTTTTTGGCCTGTCAGTACGAAAAACATTGTAACCATGCATATTAATGTCCTCATTAGCAATAGTTTTAGTCAGCCAATTTTCAGAGATTATTACAATATCAGCGTCAGTTGATTTAACCCAAATTCTGACCATGTCCATTTTGAATAACAAGCTGCGCACATTAAGATGGACAAATTTGAGCCCAGACATGGCTTTAAAGTCAGATGGTGTCTGTGTACACAGTAGCTCAGGACCAGGGTTAGGTTGCACATTGCCAGATAAAAGTAAAAGTAAAACAATCAAAAATCTCTGTCTCATTGCCTCACATTTTGAGTCTGACTTGTGAAAAGTTGAAACCAAGCAAAATCTCTTATTGAAAGAAAGATAAACATGCAAAGCTAGAACACTTTGAAGTTTAGGTAAATCTCTGGGCAGAGCAGATGATAAGTTAATGTCCTGTGCCAAGTGAATTGGCAGTTGCTCAGGTTGTACAGCAGGATTAGCATGAGTGCATCCATAACCAAGGTCCCATAGGCTAAATGCATTGTTAGAAGTACTCACCCAGGGACGAACATACGCCCCCAGGTCCCACACAACCAAGAAACAAAATAAAGTTGTAACTAATGCCACTATCCACAACTTCATGCACTTGTCAACCTACAATGATTGGATATCAGAAGCTGTACAGAAGGCTCCAGCTGGCAACACAGGTGATGTAGCAAGCTCAAGCTGGTTAGCACAGGTCCCAGAGTGATGTAGCAGGCTCAAGCCAGGTAAAACAGGCCACAGAGTGATGTAGCAGGCTCAAGCCAAGTAGTACAGGTCACAGAGTGATGTAGCAGGCTCAAACCGGGTAGTACAGGCCCCAGAGTGATGTAGCAGGCTCAAGCCGGGTAATACAGGCCCCAGAGTGATGTAGCAGGCTCAAGCCAAGTAGTACAGGTCACAGAGTGATGTAGCAGGCTCAAACCGGGTAATACAGGCCCCAGAGTGATGTAGCAGGCTCAAGCCGGGTAATACAGGCCCCAGAGTGATGTAGCAGGCTCAAGCCAAGTAGTACAGGTCACAGAGTGATGTAGCAGGCTCAAACCAGGTAGTACAGGCCCCAGAGTGATGTAGCAGGCTCAAGCCGGGTAATACAGGCCCCAGAGTGATGTAGCAGGCTCAAGCCGGGTAATACAGGCCACAGAGTGATGTAGCAGGCTCAAGCCAAGTAGTACAGGTCACAGAGTGATGTAGCAGGCTCAAACCGGGTAGTACAGGTCACAGAGTGATGTAGCAGGCTCAAACCGGGTAGTACAGGCCCCAGAGTGATGTAGCAGGCTCAAGCCGGGTAATACAGGCCCCAGAGTGATGTAGCAGGCTCAAACCGGGTAATACAGGCCCCAGAGTGATGTAGCAGGCTCAAGCCGGGTAATACAGGCCCCAGAGTGATGTAGCAGGCTCAAGCCAAGTAGTACAGGTCACAGAGTGATGTAGCAGGCTCAAACCAGGTAGTACAGGCCCCAGAGTGATGTAGCAGGCTCAAGCCGGGTAATACAGGCCCCAGAGTGATGTAGCAGGCTCAAGCCGGGTAATACAGGCCACAGAGTGATGTAGCAGGCTCAAGCCAAGTAGTACAGGTCACAGAGTGATGTAGCAGGCTCAAACCAGGTAGTACAGGTCACAGAGTGATGTAGCAGGCTCAAACCGGGTAGTACAGGCCCCAGAGTGATGTAGCAGGCTCAAGCCGGGTAATACAGGCCCCAGAGTGATGTAGGAGGCTCAAGCCGGGTAGTACAGGCCCCAGAGTGATGTAGCAGGCTCAAGCCAAGTAGTACAGGTCACAGAGTGATGTAGCAGGCTCAAGCCGATATCAAACCCCCTGCACTGACCGACTGACACAGACTGCTCCCCACCCAAGTGGGGATGCATCCGTTGTCACTGCCTCCCACCTGGCTGGAACTGCACCAAGAGGGACACCTTGCATCAAGAATGTGTGGTCTCTCCACAGGCGAAGGAGGGGAAGGCAGCCAGGGGACTCCCTGAGCCTGACCCTCCTGTGGGAGCAAGGGTCCAAATGATGACTGTTGAGCCATCTTTGAAGTGGCTTCAACCACAACAACCCTAGGGGAGTGAGTGCTGAGTCTGCAGTTAGCATGCCAATCAGTCTCAGCCAAGTCTGCAACATCAGACTCACGCCAAGGTGAAAAGACTGCAGGAGAGTCTGAATCTTCTCCACTCGGTTCACTGTCACGCCTGCATTGTCACAGAATCCAGAGAAATCCCAGAAACTCGGTCTGCTGTGTAGGATGCAGGGAGCTCTCTTTTAGGATTACTGTCATACCGAGCGCCTCAATATGAGTGAGAACCTTTGATGTGACCCTTTTCGCCTCCTGACGAGAAGGCCTCTGATGCCTGACGTGCCAGTTTTCTGTGTTCTAATGTTCTCTCTGCCTCTGGCCCAAACAACTGGCCAGACACAACAGGGAGATTTCGCAGTGCTTGTCTGCAGTCATCAGACATTGGTGCCTGAGACAACCACACCTGATGGTGCATCACAACCAGGCTAGAAGGCGCTACAAAAACTCAAACAAGTAGCTAACCCCTGGTTGTGCCCCAAACCGGGGAATTTAGGTGAGAACTGCCACAACTAGCAGTCACGACTGAAACATCCAGCCCAAACAATATCAGACAGAACAAAACACCTAGCAAGTCAGGCTAAACTTACCTTACCTTCCCTCTTCCAAGAAAAAAGTTCGGAGGAATTAGCTAGAGCAACAATTGTGTGGCTGGTGAGCGAGCCAGCACAAGACAGGGAACGCTGGAAACCCTCTGTTCAGAAAAAGAAAAGATAGTAAAGTCCAACCATGCATTGCCTTGTAGAGCAGACACCAGTGCACTCCAACTCAAACTGTCACAGGTACGCTCGTAGCTGACACAAAACAACAAACACAGAACAATACACGTATCTGTCGAGCAGTAAACAACCCGCGGTAGACGCATGGGTCCTAAGCAAGAAGATCAAAGAGGCTGGATGTCGGCTACCACGTGCTATTTATAGCATGAGGGTGCACGTAGCCTACAGGTCACGAACGTTACTTTGTTTACAAAAGGTTTCAGTGTGCAACACGGTTGTAGATAGAGGGTGGTCGTCATTGGCTTTTTTGTTCTTTTGTCATTTTCTATTTGATAAAAAAAATGTGCTTTCAGTTTCCATAGGCCCAATGCACTTCATTTCCCAGGGGCCGCCACTGAGTCATTCTTCAATATTTCTAGAAATAAAATTTCTTTTAGTTGAGCTTGAAGTTTGTGCAAAGTTTGGTGAGTTTTTGGCCATGTTCCATGGGCCAAAGGCTAACACTCTTTCACTTGTTCAAGTCAAGTCAAAATACTTACAGTTGGTGATAGGGTGTGGTCCCCATAGACTTTTTTGCTCATGATGCTTGAATTTGAGATAAAGTTTGATGACCTTTTATGCATGTTCAGGGGGTAAAATAATTGTTCAAAAAGCAGAAAAAAGTGGAATGATCAGGCATTATTAGGCCCTCCCAGCCTGTTGCTGGCTCAGGCCTAATAATGACAAATAGGTTAAACCTGTTGGGCTGGGAGTTAAGAATTTCTGGAGGGTGTCACTGAGTTTCTGCCCACTCCACCATAACAGAAAGTTAATAAAATTATGTTTGAGACTTTTATTAGTAAATTTTTGAGATGTATGAACAGAGCCGGATCTATCTTTGCAGGGGCCCTAAGCAAAACTGTGCAAAGGGGCCCTACAACCCCTACCATGAGCCATTTTACACCAAACAAAGTCACAAACAATGTTGGAGTGTTACTATGTCTGTTACTGTCTATGGAGGGCTAAAAGCTACAACTAATGCAGTCTTTCACTGTTTACTTCTTACTGGCATAAGCTAAGAAACTGAAAGCAAATAGGCAAGAGCCTCCCACTGAATAATTACTGCATGAATGATTATGCTTCAGATGGCAACAAACTTGGTGCTAGCTAAAGTCAGCTGATGCAGAGAGTAGTTTCTCATTTCTTAAACAACTATGCTGGAAGACACATCCTGTGGTGGTTGAAAAGTTGTTAACCCTCCTGTTACATTGTTTGTCAAATTGACCCATTTTTTACTTTAAATATAAAGAAATAAAATATAAAAAATGATTTCTGGAGACACCTTTTCTGCTTGTCTTAATTACAGTTGTAAACCTATAACTGGAAAATGACAGATTTAATGGTTTCAAAACACGCATATAGGTAAATTCACATCAAAGATGTGTTCCAGGCCAAAAGCAACTGACTGCTATTTGTCCTTGTTTTGAAATATCAGATTGGTCACGTGTCTTCGGGGTTTAGATGTTTGCTTATTGAAGTGTTGTATTTCTGTGCCAGTGTTAAAACTTTAACAAACAAACAAAAAAAAAACTTTCTTTTGTTTTATATGTAACGTTAAAAACTGTTTGAGTCTGACAAAAGACTGTGTAGTGTTGATTTGTGTTACATACATAATTGCTCTAATCTGGGCTGTTTCTTTGCTCTTTGGGTGTTAGTTTAGAAATCTAAACTTTATTTTTATATGTAGTGAGGAAGAAATTCACCTTAATAAACACCTTAATAATAAACAAACTTTGCTTTAATATTGTCCTAATATCATATGTTATTTTAGTTGCTGCAAATTTGACCCAGAGCAGAATTTTTTTCCTTGATCAATCAACATGACAAAAAGTCAAATATTTATAATAAATGTATTATTTTATTTTATTATGTAAATTATATTTTTCTCATGTAGGAAAAATGCTTGAAAATTATTTTCAATGTAAAACAACATTTAATTATCTTTAAAAGAAACATGATCTGTGAGGGTTGGTAAACTTGATAACATAAATATTGATCAAACTGTTGATGATTAAGTTCAAGAAAATTTATAAAAACATTTATAAAGAAAAAAAAATAGCACTCTTTTTAGATGGTTAAAATTTGCACCAGGTCAATTTGACCCATGAATATTATTGTTGTCCCCTAAATATGATTATGACAGGAGGGTTAATCTGTTTCATCGGGCTCAAGTTATGGAAGAGTGGTTCAGGAAGCATGACACATCATATCTGAACTTGGATTGGCCACCACAAGGTCCAGACCTTAACCCCATTGAGAATCTTTGGGATGTGCTGGAGAAGACTTTGCGCAAAGGTCGACTTTGCAAAATTCATTCAACTCTGGACAGGAATAAATCATACATACATACAATGTTAAATACAATGTTTCTACAAACATAATCATCCATGCACTAATTATTCAATGGGAGGCTCTCTCAAGAATGATCGAGTGTGAAAGTTAGGGGAGATTTTGTTCACACAATCAGGTCGTGAGGCTATGATCACTGTACGGTGGCTCACATATCCCTGGTATAACACTAACATGTCATTATTATAACATTATAGAGTTTTATATATATGACATTAATACACACCTCTGTAGTCTCAGAATGTGACCAGAAGAGGACACACTCATGTTTTCAAAAAGGGTCTCTCCGGCACAGTGGGGTTGTGTGTCCTGGGGTCGTGGAGTGGAGGTCTGAGGAGGTGCCGCGGGTCAGATAAGCTCATCCCTCTGGTGTGTGCTGCAACACCAGAGAAGAGCCTCATAAAAATAGCCCAATGTGTTCATCATTTATACGAGTGTTTATGCACGTAACCTCTTTTTAGGAAAGGTATGCCATCTTCTTGTGCTGTGCAGCTGATAACCAAGGTGTGACTCATGGAACACGCTCCCTGTGAACAGAGGAGCTGATACTGAGCAGTCATATTACATATGAAAACAAACTAGCAAACATATGCACAGGAAGTCTACAACCAAAAGCATTGAAAGTTTTTCTTGGTCTGCTTTGTGATTGATTGAATCATTTGAATTGTCATTAACATATCTTAATTAATGATAATAATGCATTATCATAGAGTCACAACTTTGCTGCCAAAACATGTTTAGTCTTAAAAAGGCAGTGACATCACAAAAGTAGTGGCATGCACAATGTGCAGACAATGTCCTGTCTTGAAGCATGATCCGTCTCCTGATCTCCCTCTCCCCCAGTGGGACAGACAGGAGCCCCTCCCCCGGTGAAACAGAGAGGAACCCACTCAGTGGGACAGAGTAGAAATCTAAATGAATATTCTAAACACAATTAAATGATTGAAAGAGGTGGACAGACAGATGGAATAACCTGTGAGATCCTAAAGGATCCTGTTTTACATCCAGGAGGCTGTATCTATTGCTTCTATTTTCTCACTGGACAGCAGGATGTACAAGTTATTAACACAAGCACATTTGTTTTTACTCACATTTTTATACACATTTTTGCAGTCAAATGATCTACATCTGAGAGAGTCTTGCTAAAATAAAGACATCTCTGAAATCTTCCTTGTGGTTTACTCAAAAAGACAAACTTCTTTTTGTCTCTGGACATTTTTCGCCTCAGGACGAGGAAGCGTCTGGAAATGGGTTTCACAAGCAGCTAAAAATACAAACATGTTATTCATGTGAACATGCAACTTAAAAAAGGGCAGCTTAATACAAAGATAGTGCAAATACTTGCAAAAGAGTGCACTTAAAGGCTTTAGTGTTACCTGGAGAGCATGCAAAATTTGGCACATGCATTTATCACTGCAAACCTTTAAAACAAAACCAGGCCTGTTTTGAAGTTAGTCTTTAATGAAAAGGTCATGTGTTGCAAATAGAAGCCAATGACCTGTTTAATCCTGATGAGATGCTTTCTATGAAGAGGAACAATAAGGTACAATCCCAGAATCTTAAATATTTGACATGGTAAAGCCATGTACACATTATATAGTTTTTCATTACTACATTTGTTACATGTGTACAAGTGTATTTGCTTCTAGTGCTGGTGCTGTTTATGACTGTCTTTTAAATGTCACATGAATTAACCACTGTTTTAATTGAATTGAGGGAAACCCTGCTTTTCACTACATCACACAGCCATCATAGCCCGAAGAGCACACAGTAGGCATTTGATACTGTCACAAGTTCTGAAGAAAAAAGACATAGCCTCTAAAATTTTGTCATGCTGATTAAAAAAGCCCAGGGCAAAATCCTGTCCGAATACTTTTGGATATACTTAAAATGAACAGCAAAAGGGAGATCATCAGGACCTTTGCCACCCTGAGCTAATTCTTTTAAAGGAAAAGGTGGAGTTCAGTCTCTAAATAGTAATGGTGGGGTATGGCTTGGCTGCATTAGCTGATGGGAAAAGTCTTGTAACAAACAACAAAATAAATGCATAATTCTCATGCCAAAACATTGTTCCTCCTTCACTAACTCTTCAAGTGAGACAAAAGTTTAAAAAAGTGACTTTAACCTGACATTAGCATGTCATTAAATGCTTTCAGTCACCACATTTCCATACACATCTTAGTTTGATAAAGGTCCAAATTAGGCTCTTCTGAATACCACAGCTATGACTCTAAACAGCATAATAAATAAACCAGCCTTGTTGAGCAGCAGTGGTAGCATTTCATGATGCAGTATTTATCATTTGATAAAGTGATTTCTTTAATTTTTACCTTTGGGTTTTTACTTAATTTTACACAATTAAAGTATATACTAAACTGTAGCATTTCCTCCGGTTATAATCATAACCATCCTCCTTCATTCACTCTGCATCTTTCTTGACTGTTGAACCTTTTCCATCCTTGTACATTTTTACAACAAAAAAGCTAGAGAGAAACTGTCTGGAATTCTGCAAAAATATGTCTAAGATCAGCAACAACTACAGCAACAGCAAAAATATTAAAATATTAATAATAATAACAAATGATTGTAGTAATAATCATAATAATAATAATCACATGATACAACACAGTCAGTAAAATACTGGTATTAGTTGTTGTTCTGATCTGACCAGGCAGAGAGTGTATGACGCATTGGGATGTATGGAGAGAAATGGAGTGGGACTGGGACTTGCCGCCATTGTGTCTTAACACAATATGTGACTTCCTTTAAATGCCAGACAGCACAAACAGCAGTCCAAACATTGCTGTAGGCACACAGGGCTGAACGGCAGGCAGCGAGGCACCCAGCCACTTCCTCTGGAGATCTGGAGATGGAGGCGACGCAGAGCAAAAAGAGCGAGTGGGAGTGAGAGGTGGGGTGTACTAACAGCAGTAACGCACACAACTCACTTCAGTCCATGGGACACCAGACTACATCTACCAACTTGCTTTTGATTTTTGCTGGTTGATTGTTCAGCAGAGGTGGGTAGACACTAGTTGTCTGTTTACTTATAACCAATTTTTTAAAACTTTTTTTGTAGGTGTTACTTATACAAGTATTTCACATATGTTTTACTTTTTACTGAGTAGAGCTTTTTTTATAGGTTGGTTTTGTAAAGACTAGTTGAGGCTAATTCTCACTTGAGCTGTAACTCAGTTCTCTCTAGTAGTATTTGTATCAAATTCTTTGTTACTCAAAATAATTATTTAGATGATGACTTTTACTTAAGCCATTTCTTTTTCAAAGTTACTGTTACTTGAGCATTTGGCTTCTAGAGCCACCTCTGCTGTTCAGCTGATCTGTGGCCAGTCAAAGCTCTGGCTCTTACCAGCGACAACAAGTGGAAGACGTCTGGAGTGCTCTCACACAAAGCTCTTGGTCTGAATTCCGATTAGTGCCTTGCTCAAAGGCACAGTGGTTGTGTCTGCTGAGGAACAGGGGGCACTGAGAGTCTTCACTCAGGTACAGTTATATTATTTTCAACAGATTTCACACATAAAGTATTTTTTATTGAGTATTGAGTCTGATATGAACAATAATGCAAAACTGTACAATTAGTTACTACATATTCCATTCTTTATTTTTCTATAAAAATTGGGAAAACAACATGTGCTCAAGTATTGAATGTGTCATTGTTTATTACTGTTTAAAGGGTTTTTCACTGGGGCCCTACATTTTTCTGATCCATATGATTTACGAATGATTATAATTCTTCTATCAATGCAATAAATGATTCAACTCGGAAGGTTATAAAAGAGCAATTCCAGTTGGAAAGTGAAAAGTTTTTAAATATTTGCTTTCATTTGTTGTTAAGCACATATTAGGGTAAAGTGGTTCCCAACAGCAACAGTTTTAGAGCCATCAGTGTTATTCCTATGACCTGGACTGTAGGGTTTTTTTCTGCAATATCTCAAGTGTCCTCAGGCGGAATCAGCAACAGGGCAGAGGGGGCAGTATTCTAACCAGATTGCACAATACACACATGACTTAAACGCACCATAGATATATTAATGAATGAGACATGGGCTTTTCATCTAAAGATAGACATCTCAACAGCCGACTTCTTGTGCAGAGCACATAAAGAACTTCTGTGCCATAAAATACATGAGGGTTACCAAGGTTTAGTCGGTCCTTGGCCCAAGTTCTCCAAAAGTAAAGTTTCCAGACAAAGCCTTATTTTAGACCTGCCCCAAGACACGGGGCTGCAGGTGGAGCATCAATATTGGGTGTCTATATGCCTTGTGGCGGTGACAGGCCCTGAGTTAAATGTTCAGTTTTACTGGAGTCCACATATTAGACTTGGGATTTCCTAACAATGTTTTATTTCCATACGATTATTTATTTCAGTCAAAGGTCAACCCAAGTAAATGTAGCTGGCAAAGAAAAGACAAATACTCTACGTAATGACAGTGTGTTGGTGCTGCTGTCATGCTCCGATTTGCATTAGTCATGGTAGTCTTTTAGCCATACCACATTACATTGACTCCAAAGTCAGAATAAATGCACAAATTTCAAAACCTGATGCACAATGAACAAAAGGTCATGTCAGAGTGGCACAGCTACACACATTCTCAGCATCACACTTTTTCCTTACACACTTTGTTTTGCAAAACTCTACACACAATTTTCTGTGTTACACAGATTATTGAAAACTGTAAGACATATAAGAAATATCATTTTCATCACCTGCCCTTTGAACACACATGTGAAGACACATCTGACCAGCACAGAAATCAGATCACGGTACAGTTTTACAGAGCTGGTCTTATCCAAAATTAATTTCAAAATCATCCCCCTTTTTTGACCCCCCTATTGAGGTTTTTCTGTCTTCTGGAGGAGATGGAAGCAGCCTGTGGCGACGTAGATTCAGAGGCGTGCCACTCAAGGTCATACTCCCCTCCATGTCCACATACTAGGCCTGTCTATAGTAAAAATGTAAAAAATGCAATAGATTTTTCACAGCAGTGTGCAAATGCTGATGGACAGATTTATAAATGTGGAGAGAGTTTGTGACATTAAGGTGATAAAGTGATTTTTAAAAAAAAAAGTTTTCTCAAAGTGCTTCAGTACTTTGCACGCGTTCTGAAATGTTCTGTCACATGAGGATATAGTTTTGGAGTTTGTGTGTAAAGATTTGCCACTGTTTCCAAGTTTCAGAAAATGTGCTTTAGTTTACTTTGTTACTTTGTTTTAATAACTTGAACCAATGCTAATGCAATGTTTCACTCAAGTTCATCAGCTCTGTAAGTTATTGTAAGTATTGTACGTGATTGTGAAATATATTAAATAGTGTTAGGCCCAATGGTGTTGGCAAATCAAATATTGAAGGGCTCTTCTGAACACCAACACGTCGAGTTTAAACATTCACTAAATGTTTTTTTTTTCCTCATCATTTGAGATTGTAATTTTAGTGCATGCTATAAATACAGTTTACTATCAGATCAATAACATCCTCTGGTCATTTGGCCAATTAATTGCCATTCTTAATGGCTTGTGTATGTGCATGCTTGTACGTTATCTGGACAGGATACAGGACAATACAGACTCACAGCCATTCATGAACACACTCACACACACAACGCACATTTATTAAGACAAACCACTGCGACACTGCATTCATGTGCTCCTCGCATGGTCCCAGCTTTCAGAAGTTGATTTTCCAACTTTAGGGTGTGCTTTTAACTTGAAAAGCAGGAAAATTAACATTTCAGATCACAAATGAAATGATCAGAACCACCAAGCAGCTTTTAATGAACGGATGATTGGAAATACTTAAATATATAATTCTAACAATGCAATCAAACTCTTAAAATCAAATATTTTGTAACTAGTTCAGCTCACTCTAGGCTCTAGACTCAGGCAACAACTAATAATAATAATATGTGCAGCAGCATGTTCATATTAATAGAACTACTTTGCTCTGTGTTGGTCATTTTAACCTGACTTGTCCAAACTGCGACCACATGAATGCAGCATAAAGGCCGTAACTTTGGACATCAGGAGTCATGTTTTGCAGTATTTAATAAAGAGATAATTTATACACTACTTCCAGGTATTTACTTTTAATTCAACCCATCATCTTAATCCTTGAGTTTTCTTATTTCTAAAGACTTTGTTTATACTGCCCATGTCTGTAAAACCCTTTTGTAAAATATGATCTAATTTCCAAACATGAAGAATCTAAGAAGTTAATTGTGAACTTATCTTGTTCTGGGATGTCTCTTTAGGACATAGCTCTAATCTCTGTCTTTGTCTTTGGTTTCCCACGTGCTCCCACCGTCTGCTTCTCGAGTATGTGTATACATCATTAATAACAATATTACTTCCATGTATAGACTTTCTCTTGACCTTAGTGTTTGTTTGGCCTCCTGTGTAGTTGTCCACATGTCACTGTGGGGACAGTGGTCTCCTACAGGTACTAAATTGTAAAGCGGCTCACAGTGTGTGTGTGTGTGTGTGTGTGTGTGTGTGTGTGTGTGTGTAGCGTCTTGTTCCTTCCCCAGAGACAGGCGTGGTGGAGTGTGGGAACTAAGGCAGAAGCTAAACGGAGACACAGCCACAGAACTTTTATTAATGGGGCCAGGGCCGAGGGAAGAAGGTCATGGGGTCATATGTCAAGATAAATGTAGGAACACACACAGACTGTCCCTCAGACCAGCTCTCTGCTTCATTCAGAACAGCTTCAGTAATGCCTAATAATCGTCACTAATTATTGTAATCATAATGTTCACTGCAATACACGTTCCTCTGTCCCACTGGCAAATGGGCTCCTCTCTCTTTTACTCAAAGAGTGTGTCTTACCTGTCCCCGTGTTAATTTCGTTGATGAATAATTTTCATAGTTTTCGTCAACAACATATTTTTGCGGCCCAAAACGAAACAAAAACTAAGAGAACGGCTTTAAATATCTAACTGTGTTAACACTTGGGAAAAGAAGTGATGTTGTTAAACCTGTTCTACAGGTAATTTTTACAGTATTTAGCTTGTTAAAACATGTTTTCATTTATTTATATATTATTCAGGGAAAGCTGACATCTGCTTCTCATTTTATTATTACTGAGAAAATTGAAAAAAGAGCTTTTTTCAATTTTAAATAAAGATATATTTGTGTTTGGAATAACAAGAGTGAAATCTGTGTTACTTCAAAGTACTACACATTTAAAGTCTTATATTAAAGGTGGAATAGAAGATGTTTGGGAACATTCAGACAGCAGCGACTGTTAGCCAGTTTTTGAATAATGCGCATGCGCAAGACCAGCCGACTCGTTTCACAGTTCTTTCCGAGGTCCTGCCTCCAAAACAACACGCACGCGCCAGAGACTAACAGACGGCGCTTCACAGCTGACTGGCCCCGATTCTCTCCATACAATGTCACAAACACCAGATAATACTCCCAACTAGCAGTTTTTAATATGACAACAAAACATTGAGCCTAAAACTTACCTGTCGAGCAGCGTATTCCTCGCTGTGCCTTCAGCGCTCGCTATCGCTCAAACGATGCACCAAGAACAACTCTGGTTTTGTTTCTTTCATCTGCCATCTTTTTCCTTTTCGCAGCCACCTCAAACATAGTCTTTCTTTTACAGTTACCTTCATCAGTGTTCTTCTCAGCCATTGTGTAAAACCTTGCTAACGACAAAAAATATGAACTAGATATAAATGTAGCCTGAAGCTAACGAGGAGTAGCTAGATGAACAAACTAAAGCTAACGGATGGAGCTAACGCTAGTTAAACAGACTGTCCCCCATCTACACAAATAAATAAAGAGAAAAAGAAAAAAGAAAAAAGGGAAATAAATGACTACGTGGTCCTGACAATGGAGCTGCACGAAGGAGCAGTCTGTGCCTGACAGTGAAGCTGCACAGTGAGGCTGTTTAACGGTAGCAACGCAAAAGCAGCTGTAAACAGAATACGTGAACGCGCACGCTTCACGTAGCAGGAGTGATTGACAGGCTGATTGACCAATAGAACACGCGATGAGAGCGTTTTTGATTGGTTAATGTTTTTAAGGCACCACCACTTCTACAATTGACATGTAATAAATTTTATTTTTCAAGACCTCTTATTTTCCGATGTCTTATTTGCAAGTAAAAACAAATTTATAAAATATAACAAAAAATGTATACAAAAACATCTTCTATTCCACCTTTAAGTCGACTAAAACGAGACTAATAAGGATTACATGAATAAATTATGACTAAAACTAACATGCATTTTAGTCAAAAGACTAAGACTTAAACTAAATTAAAATTTGCTACTTTGTCTTCTCTTTATGTGCCCTGACAAAACTAAAGACAAGTGCCAAAGCAAGACAGAAAATAAGAATCATAAATGAACAATGTGCAAAACCTTTTTGTGTTAAATTAATGATTAATCAAACTCAAATGAAAATCCAACTTGCTAAACGACTCCTGGATATTTTATTTTTTTCCCCTTTTTTATGGTAAATTACAGGTTTTCCAGGAAATGAAGATGAAACCTGTATGATTCTTACTGTAGTCAAGAATCATTATCACCACAAATGTACACATGTTCAGGATCCACAAATTTTCCAGAATGTGCCATGTGACTATGGCTGGTGTCATTGTATTTTTCAGGACAATCTCAACCCAATCCCGGTAGTGAGCCTGGTTCTGACGGCCCAGTGGGGGTCTGAGCGTGGTCCCGTTACCCTGGTGGGGATCTAAGCTTCACCCTGACAGCCCTTTGGTGGTTCTGAGCCTGGTGGAGATGGCGGACTGGAGCCTACTAGGGAATTTTCTGGAGGAAGTGCAGGAACATTCCACTTCTGTGGGAAAGGTACAGTTTTTATGAATGTGAAAAATACAAATATAGCCCCTTTTCTTTTGAAGAGCTGATATGCATTGTCTGTTACCTGAACACATAAAGAAGTACCTCGCCCACCTCATTTTTTTTCATTTATAGCCTGAGATATTGACAAAAGTGTTTAGGATGGAATAAACATGGGACTGAGCTGTCCAGATTAGAAATATACAGCATGATATGATCCACATAAAGATACATTTTTTGTTCAAACCCCATTCCTAAATATGTCTATTTTAGCATCCTTTTCTGATAGCAATTGCCAAAGGCTTCATGGCCACTATTTGACATTAAATACAATGGAAACATCCCCTCCATAATTTGACACACTCAGCCTGAGGAAACAAGCTTATCTTCCTCATCCTGGGGCTTTATTTGAAATAACCTCAAAATGTAACCAACTTGGGAAGGAGATTTCCTAATATTTGAAATGTCGTCTGTACACGCTGCTCAGGTGTGGCTTACCATCCTGTTTATCTTCCGAATCTTGGTCCTGGGCACAGCAGCTGAGTCGTCATGGGGCGATGAACAAGAGGATTTTAACTGTGACACTGAACAGCCCGGCTGTGAGAATGTCTGCTATGACCGAGCCTTCCCCATAGCCCATATCAGATACTGGGTAAGAGACCATGTTTGTAAATGTACAAGATGCATTTAATAAAGAAACTGTTTTGTATGGGATCAAACAATCAACATAACATAAGCATGACTCTCCAAGCTTTTATTGGGTATCAGTCAAGAGTGGGTGTACTCTGATACTCACAGTGAACTTTACTCTGATACTCACAGTGAACTGTATTTGTTTTAAGTTAGTCTATACCTTGGGACATTATAAGTTTATAATATTATTTTCCAACCCACCCCCGTTTGGACTCAATAAAACTTTTTTGAGACACCCTTCATATGGAATTATGGGGATTTGGATAAGGAGGTCCTACAGTCCCATAATGTTCTGCAGATCAATGTAATTTGGCAAGTAGTATCCTGACATGATGGGGAGCATTATTGGGCTTGATGTAATTCTGTTTCCAAACATTAAACAAGTTATTTGCAAAAACACCAAAAAATGACTGTCCCTAAGACATATTCTGTCAATAAATCCTAACATTCTGCCACTTTGTGATTGGAATTACTTTATCAATGGTAAATACAAAACTGCCTCAATTTGTCACCTTCTCTTTAAGCCAAGTTAAACTCTGTATCTTAAACATTTAACATGCTGTGGCTGAAAATATTTTTCATACCTCAAACCATAACTATAGAATTCCCATTTATTTGCCTTCTAGAATGGCAATAGGCTCATTACATTGTCAATCTGTAAACTCCAGAGGAAAAGCCCACTTGACCACATTGGATTTGCTTCAAACGTGGTTTGAAGTTTGATGTGCATGCAGTAATTCAATATGAAGGGTGAGTCCAAACAGGCCTGGGTTGGAAAAAACTTATGACCTTGCAATGTATCAAGGTATAGACTATAATAATAGTGAAAAAAGATAGCAAAAGCTGTCAGTGGTCTATCTGTGAATGTTCTGTCTGTGAGTCTGTGATCGGTCTGTCTATGATAAGTCTGTTTTTTAACAGGTTCTGCAGATCGTGTTCGTGTCCACACCCAGCCTGATCTACATGGGCCATGCCATGCACACTGTCCGCAGAGAAGAGAAGCGGAGGAGCCGACAGGAGGAGTTGGGGGATGGACGTGGAGCAGGGGATGACCCAGGGGGAGGAGAGGAAGGAGGGGGGGCAGAGGTACAGGACACGAGGAGTGAAAAGGAGCACAGCAAGGATAAGAGGGAGGGTCGCATCCGGCTGCGAGGAGCACTGCTGCAGACGTACGTTCTGAGCATCCTCATCAGGAGCGTCATGGAGGTACTTTATAAAGTTATTTCAAGAGCCATGTTGTATATATATACATTTTTTTTTACATAAATGCATTTATCAACACCAGAGGGTAATATTAAATGAGAATGATGAACCCCAAACCCATCACTTCCTCAGAACTCTGAATTACATTTTCTAATATGTCTGTTTTCAGCTATGATCTCATACTTCCTCATCTCCTAAGTGAATCTTTATTATGCCATATGACAGATGTGAACCTAGATACGTGCTACTTTTATGTAAACATGCTGCTAAAATACATAATCATAAATCTGGATGTGCAACACATACAGAACCAACGTAACCATTTTCACCCTCAGTTTGTCAGAGAATATGATGATAATATTTAGGATACAGTATACTATTCATTTACCAATACATGACTATTTGTCTTACCTGCAGCTTGCTGCTGTTGGTTTCATATTGTCCTACAAATGTGTGTAAGTGAGCTCTTGCCCACAGGTGGTGTTTCTGTGTCTGCAGTACTTTCTCTACGGCATCTTCCTCAACCCGCTGTATGTTTGCAAGGTAAGACTGCACGACACATGTTCACCGGTGTCATGTGGTTATCCAGCCTCACTGAGTACAGCTTTGTCTTTGGTCCTAGGCCTGGCCATGCCCACATCCAGTCAACTGTTATGTGTCCAGGCCAACAGAAAAGAATGTCTTCATTGTCTTCATGCTGGCTGTTTCTGCTGTCTCTCTGGTCCTCAGTGTGCTTGAACTGCACCACCTGGCATGGAAACACTGCTGCCGGTATTCATTCATTCATTTTGTACCGCTTTATCCCGTTTTTGGGGTCGCGGGTGGCTAGAGCCTATCCCAGCAGCTTTGGGCCTTAGGTGGGTACACCCTGGACAGTGGCCAGTTCATCACAGGGCTGACACTTATAGACAAACAACCATTCACTCTCACATCTATTCACTAGGGATACTTTAGAATTGCCAATTGACCCTTACATGCATGTATTTGGGCGGTGGGAGGAAGCCGGAGAACCCGGAGAGAACCCACGGTGACACAGGGAGGACATGCAGACTCCTCACAGAAAGACCAGTGATGCCAAGGATATTTTGAGTTGGCTACAATCAGCCAACGATGTTTTGAGTTGGCCACAATCAGCCAAGGATGTTTTGAGTTGGTCACAATCAGCCAAGGATGTTTTGAGTCGGCCGGTATTTGAACATTCTATCAAATTACAAATTTATCAATCTTCACTGATAAAAAGGAGTCAAAGAGTATCTTTATCATAAATCATTTAGCTGAAGGCTAATATTTAGGTGGTGCTTCAATAGTTCCATCCTAAATTATGTGAATATGGAGTTATACGGACCAGGAGAAACTGTTAAGTTATCGAGAAGCAGTGCTTTGAATGTAGTGAATGTGAAGAGAAAGCATCTGAGAGAGATCTAAACAAAGCTGGTGCTGTGCCTTTTCTACAGCAAGGAATTTCAGCCTGTGGACTTTCAGCTTTCACGGTCTGTATTAAAGTGGGTCATCTGAAAGGCTTGGAGACACAAATGGGACATCTGCTTAGGTAGATCAATGTCAAAATGCGTTTTGAGATTTTTTGCACCGCAAACTGCCAAGTCAAGACAAAGACTTAAAGGGACTAAGACCAAAACTTCAAGATACTGTGATACAGTTAAGACCAAAACTTAAAGGGACAGTGATAAAGTCCAGATCAGAGCATAATCCATAAAGAAACAAAAAGATGTCTGGAAACAGTTCTGAAAGTCCAGTCTTATCCATCTGTCAGTTGGTGCATGTGAAAGAACACTGACAGTAAAACACTGACAGTGAAGTTAAACACTGACAATGAAGTTAAACACTGACAATAGAGTTAAACACTGACAGTAGAGTTTAACACTGACAATAGAGTTAAACACTGACAATAGAGTTAAACACTGACAGTAGAGTTTAACACTGACAATAGAGTTAAACACTAACAGTAGAGTTAAATGAGGCATGTTGGTGTGCAGCTCACCTGTAGGCAAATTAATGGGTGACACCGACAGAGCCTATAAATCTTGGTGGGTGGTCCGTGGTCTGCTTACATACTGTCCTCAGTGTTGGCGTGTGGTGGTCGTGTGCCGCGAGTGGCACATGACCAAATTGTTTGGACCGTGCTTTCCTCTTTGAATTGATTGGGTGCTCTGTTTTGGGCGTGCGTCATGTGGGCGGGCCTTGCTGCCTGGGATCCTGGGCTGTCCGGCCAAGTTTTGCAGATTCAACTGGGTTTGTCTGATTTCCGCACCGGTCCATTTTGATGCCACCATGGTTGTTGTGACGCCTCTATCAAATGAGCTTCTTATTACAGGATTTTTTCTTAATTAATTGCATTTTCTTTCTTTGATAAATGCTATTTCATTTTGTGTGTGCTTTTTTTGATTATTTTTGTGTTTTCATTTTATTATTTTGCATCACATATTTGATTTGCTGCTTGTTTATTGCTTTGAATGGCTTGTATCATTTTGTAGTTTGTTTGATTTGCATGGCTCGCTGTATTTTTGTTTTTTTGCATTTTGCTTATTCCAATTTTGTTTCCAATTTTTCTATTATTTTTCATAATTTTGGGGTTAAGCTGCATTTAAAAGGCAAATATTTCATCATCATCCATAGGTTTATGGCATTTTAAAATATTGTAAGCAAAAAAAAGTAACTTAAATGATTGTTATTTAAGGGTCACGTACTCTGTGTCAATGTCCAAGTCTATACGGCCTTTTGCTCTAAATTTGACTAAAGTTATATTTTCCCAGGGCTTTCTGGGGTGGGGCTGTTGGTTCTAGTATTTACTCAAGTTTAGCTAGAATCGATCGCCCCTACCACCACATAAACACTGACAGTAGAGTTAAACACTGACTGTACAACACTGACATTAGAGCTAAACACTGACTGAGAGCTAAACACTGACAGTAGAATTAAACACTGACAGTAGAGTTAAACACTGACAGTAGAGTTAAACACTGACAGTAGAGTTAGACACTGACAGTAGAGTTAATCACTGACTGTTCAACACTGACAGTGGAGTCAAATGCTGACAGTAGAAACATGTCTGTGGAGGTTCTCAGTCATCCAGGACATATTCAAGAAAAGGTTTTCCATCACGACATCAAGACATAGGTTTAAGGTGAAGATGTTTTATCGTCCATCCAAGGGACTTTGTCAATTTGCTGACAGTAGAGTTGAATGCTTATAGTAGAGTGAAGCACTGACATTGGACTTAAAAAGTGACAGTTCAACAATGACAGTGGAGGGAAACACTGACAGTAAAGTTCAACACAGACACTACAACACTGAAAGTAGAGTTAAACACTGACAGTAGCCATTTGAAAAATATGATACAAAATAATGTTGGTCAAAAACATTCAGTGATAATTCTTACCATGTTTTTTTGAACAAACTTTTTAGGAGGTCGGTCTTTATCAGATGTTGAGAACCACAGATGTTATGTTACAGCACATGGGGGATGACAAAAGCCTTCAAGTGCAGTCCTTTGGTCCAAAACTTCTAACTAAACTCTCTTGTCTGATGGATGTGTTTGCAGGAGACGGTTCTACCCTGCAAAGGCTAGTAAACCTGCTGAACCCTTATTGGCCCGACAGCTTTCTCTGTCTCCGCCTCCTCCTTCGACTCCGCCCCCTGACTTCAGCCAGTGTGTGATAGGTTCCACACACTTCCTTCCTCTCCCTTTCCCTCACCACCGCCTGGCCAATCAGCAGAACTCGGAGAACATGGCCACCGAGAAGAACAACATGGCCACCGCAGTAGAGGAGGACAACTTCCTTCAAATGAACTGCTACAGTCCTGGATGGCACAAGGCCGGGAGCAGTCAGATCCAAGATGGAGCCTATCTGGGGACTGAGGCTAACTGCTACAGCGCAGGACCCAGTCCTCTTATCCAGAGTGGTCCTGAGAGGCTGCTGCTCCCAAATGGAGCTGTGTGTCAGAAGGACAAGAGACGCTTCAGCAAAACCAGCGGAACGAGCAGCAGAACCCGGGCTGATGACCTCTCTGTTTAAATGAAAAACAATAACACAACCAAATGCAAACACTAGACCATCAGCCCAAATCGTGCAGCCATGTTCCACTCTCATCATCTCTTTAGTTAAAACTAAAAAATAAAATGTTTATGACTACAGGGCAAAATTTCTGGTTTAAACTAAACCTGGTACTTCTTGTTTCACAAACGCTCAGGTGCATCAATGGCTCACCTGGTAGAGCACACACCAGATACTCTAGTGACCCGGGTTCAATTCCAGCTCATGTCATTCCCCTCTCTCTCACCCTCTTTCCTGTTTGTCTATACTGTCTCTGTAAAAGAAACCCCAAAAAGGCCACAAAAACTAAAACAAATAATTAAACATTTATTTGGTTTATCTCAGTGTAAATAAATCACTTCTGTATCATGGGGCGCTGGACATATTAGTGTGTGTGCGTGTCAGGTGACCTGAGGCTACTCTCTAATTGGTTTCTTAAGTCAGAAATTTCAGCCATGTCATTAGATCCTATGTTCACAGGCTTCTCTTGAAGAGAAGAAGAGGGTAATGGGTCCAGAAATGTACCAAGCCCAATTATTTTTACTATTACTAGTTAAACAGGGCTTTTCTCTGTCCATCTCCAGAAGTGAGTCTGTACAGAACTCAGTGCCATCCATAATTTTTTATCACCAGCCGCCACTGTTGAAAATGGTAAATGGTAAATGGCATGCATTTATATAGCGCTTTTTCATATCCTTCTTGGGCACCCAAAGCGCTTCACATCATGCTTCCATTCACCCCATACACACACATTCAACCTGGGGCAGACATACGCACAGTGCTCACAGCCTTCTCTAACCACCACAAAACATACAACCATACACATTCATACACCACTCCTGTGGCAGTGATCAGCTGATGTGGCCAAAGTGTGACCAGGACGGAGCGGGAATCAAACTGCCAACCTTCCGTTTAATGGACGCCCTGCTCTTCCTCCTGAGCTACTATGCCCCATCACTGTTGTTGGTCATGCTGTTCGTTTGCTGGACATTTGGACCATGAGTCCCCTGTAGATGGTTGTCGAACTGTGTTTAGCTCAGTGTGTCTTCTTCTTATGGCCATAAATCTGTGAATTGGAGCCTGAAAGACTCTGAGACCAGTGCACAGGACAAACTGAACAAGAACATTTCATGAAGACTGTCTGAGTTTGTCACTCTTTGAAAGTCATATTACAATACTATATTATTCACATGTAATCAATATTTACAAACAGATTGGTATTTGCTGTATTCTATAAACCATTTATACGCAACTGAGCACGAGCACAATGGAGTATAGAGTGAAAGAGTATTACTACAAATCTTTTCACTGTATGTATTAATTTATGAACATGAATGTACTCAATGAATGAAGTTTACAATTCAGATAAAGTTGTATACTAAACATAATATGACATTATGTACATTTTTCTTACACACTGTCCACTTTTCAGGTAAAAGAAAGCCACCCCTGAAATAATTACCCACATTACCCATCATCCCTTGTGCCTGTGTGTGTTACATTAGAGAGCAGTCAAAAGAGGCTGGACATAATCGTCATGTTACAATGGCTTCCATTGAGTGCTTTTTACCGTAGTTTATTTATTATTTCTGACAAAGAATGCAAAAGGTCGAAGTTTATTTATACAGCATGTTTACAACAGCCATTGCTTCCCAAAGTACTGTACAGGCTCAAAATTTCAGTCCTGGCTGTAGTTGAGGTCTGGACATAAGTTGAGAATTTTATTGTCATTTGTAATATTATACTAGGCCCCATAAATCTAAAAGACACGCTTTAAGACCAAATAGTGAATTTAGATGGTGTAAGTGTGGCTTCAAGTTCAGTTATGAATCTTGGAGAAATATTTGACCAGGATTTGTCATTTAAAGGACACATAATCCAAGCTTTTTTTTTAATCCATCCAACATAGCCAAAAATAGGAATGTCATATCTAAAAGTGATGCTGAAAAACTAATCCAGGTATTGGTTACATTGAGGGTAGACTATTGTGTATCTCTGCTGGCAGGATGCCCAAATAACTAAGATAAGAGCACATTCCCCCAGTGTTAGCCTACCTTTACTGGATCCAATTGAATTCAGAAGTTCAAAATCCTTCTCCTTACTTATAAGGTCTTCAGTGGTAAGGACCCTTCCTATCTCAGAGACCTCATAGTGTCGTACTGTCTTAACAAAGCGCTTTGTTCTCAGAATGCAGGGTTACCAGTCATTCCTAGGGTTTCCAAAAGTACAATGGGAGGTAGCAAGCTCTGTTCAGCTGTTTTATGGAATGAGCTCCCAGCTCATGTCCAAGAGGCAGACACAGTCTTTATATTTAAGGTTAGACTTAAGGCTTTCCTTTTTGACAGGATTTATGGTCAGGATAAATACAGTAGATGAGATAAGCTGCTCTAGGCCCAGAGGCTGGGGGAAGTATGACACGCTGAGCTTCTATTCTCTGTTCTCACTCTTCTACTCACATTATAGTTTACATTTCTGTTTTCTGCACTGTGGGTGTCTCAGTCTGCCATAAAAGGAGCTGCTTAGAGCCTCCAGTCTGATGCAGCGGGTGAGAGGTGTTGTCCCTGATGGATGTGAGCTTGGCCAGCATCCTCCTCCCACCCACCTCCAGTGGGCAGCCCAGGACAGCGTGTTCAGTCTTTTCCTGTCCCAATCCATGCTGCCCGCCCCCCGGCCAGATTACAGCATAGTGGATAACTGAGGCTACTAAAGAGTCATAATAGGTCCCTAACAGAGGAGGCGGCTCTGGCCCCTCTTGTACAGGGTGTCGGTGTTGTGGGATCGGTCCAATTTATTGTTGTGAACACCCAGGTACTTGAAAGAGTCCACTGTCTCAATGTCCGAGCCCTGGATGTTTACCGGTTTGTGGGTTGGTCAGTCACCACACCTCTTGCTGGTGTTTATCTAAGGTTTAGATATTTCATGTTTACATATTCATCAATTGACTCAGGTTTCTTGACAGCATCTGAAGATGTGGTCGGACCCAAAGCTGAAACATGAAGGTCTATGGCTTGATGGATGGATGGAAGTGATGCATTATTTTGATAAAGCTATGTACACTGAACAAAAATATAAACGCTTTTGTTTCTGCTCCCATTTTTCATGAGCTGAACTCAAAGATCTAAGACTTTTTCTATGCACACAAAAAGCCTATTTCTCTCAAATATTCAGAAATCTGTCTAAATCTGTGTTAGTGAGCACATCTCCTTTGCTGAGATAATCCATCTATAACATACGCCTGCCCATACTATAACCATTGCCATACTTGCTGTCTGTCATCTGCTCTGTACAGTGAAAACCAGGATTTATCTGTGAAAAGAACACCTCTCCAAATTGCCAGACACCATTGGTCGTTTACCACAACGAACTGCAGTCAGGTCGAGACCCCGATGAGGACGACGACCGTGCACATGAGCTTCCCTGAGACAGTTTTTAACAGTTTGTGCAGATATTCTTTGGTTATGCAAACCAATGGTTGCAGCAGCTGACAATGTTGGAGGTGAAGATGCTGGATGTGGAGGTCCTGGGCTGGTGTGGTTACACGTGGTCTGCAGTTGTGAGGCCGGTCGGATGTGCTGCCAAATTCTCTGAAAAGCCTTTGGAGACGGCTTACGGTACATACAATCCACGGGCAACAGCTCTGGTGGACATTCCTGCAGTCAGCTTGCCACTTGTACGCTCCCTCAAAACTTGTGACATCTGTGGCATTGTGCTCTGTGATAAAAGTGCACATTTTAGAGTGGCCTTTTACTGTGGCCAGTCTAAGGCACACCTGTGCAATAACCATGCTGTCTAATCAGCATCTTGATTTGCCACACCTGTGACGTGGATGGATTATCTCGACAAAGGAGAAGTGCTCACTAACACAGAATTAGACAGATTTGTGAACAATATTTGAGAGAAATATGCCTTTTGTGTAGCTAGAAAAAGGCTTTGAGTTCAGCTCATGAAAAATGGGAGAGAAACAAAAGTGTTTATATTTTTGTTCAGTGTACAACTAAAACCTGTTCAAGTCCTAAAACTTGCTCACATCTTGCAAAAAAGCCCAGTACAGCAGTGTATTCACTCGTTATGGTCAGCACATACAGTTCTTTGACTTGTGCACTGACTCAGCCTAATGGTGTACATACAGTAAATAAACTATAATGGGATACAGTTACTAATCTGGATAAATGTAATCCTTTACATCCCAGGCCTGGTGTTTTCATAGGCTTATGAAAATTATAACATAACACATGCCATAAACAAAGTCAGAGGATTTGTTTTCTGTGCCAAGTGGCATATGCCTCTGTTTATCTTTAGAAAAATACTAAATCATGCTCTGTGACATTTTCTGTTCTATGCGCTATATATCGTGGTATTCCCAGAACTCACAGCTGGGCCTGGGGGGCTCACCTGAAGCATGTGACCTTGTCTGACTCCAGGTCCTCCCCTCACGGTACTACTCCATAGCCCTTTTCACACATGCTGCCTAGGTGTAATCAGGCTTATTCCTCCTGGAATTGTCCCTGATCTGTTCACACATGCAGATTAAGTTCAGAGAAAGTGCACATTATTTGTGTTCATACATGTCTGTTTGGTTTTACTGAGAAGAGGAGGAAGAGCAGAGTATAATGGACCGAGCCAACACAAAGCTAACTGACAAATGAGTCACCTCCTTCACAGAGACAGAGATTAATGCTGTAATATTAAAACTGTTCGAATGTGTTGTGTGTTCAATTGTGGAAAGTTCAAACAACTGTGAAGAGTATGAGGCTCCAGACGGACAGTGTTCACATCATCAGCTCACTGCACTACTGACATATTTTTTATTATTACTAATAAAATGTACACTACATCCAACATTCAGTCATTGTATATTAAATAACAGTACATGTTCAGCATAAGATATAATGTTAATACAAAAAAGAGCATGTGACAGTAAACAATTTAACAAAAGTAAAACAAAATCAACAAAAACGTAATTTAAGAAAACAGTAATACCATGTATAGATGCTCTTTGTAAGGGGTTTTATGGTTCAGACACACATGTTCTGTTTGGAGTAAGTGTTTTGACGGATTGGCTGTAAAAAAAATGTTTTGCATGATGATTCAATGATACAGTGATTATTCCTTCAATGTTACTGTAACTGTTTGAATCAGTACCTAAGAATTTGGAGAGAAACTTACTGATCGGATATATTGTTAAAAATATTTTGAGGTAAGGTGATTTTACACCGAATCTAAAGGGTATGAGCCATGCTTCAGGTCATGCATTCAGATCAGGTGGGCAAGAACGTCAAGAGTACAATCCAGATTTCAGTGGCTGTGTGAAAAGTCTGTTTACTCTATCAAATCTAAAAGCCCCAAAATATAGCTTCTCTTAGCAATAGCAGTTATTCAAGAGCCCTGTATTTCTATATATTTTACTCTGCCCACATGGATCTTGGTATCTCACACCTGATATCCCCCCACTGCTCCAGCTCAGAGCAGGCCAATGAGGACACAAGTTTTTCAGGATGCTCTCAGTGGTCCTGCCTGGTTCCCATGACTTTGGTTTAGATTGGGAAAATGGGATAAATCCCTCTGAGGTCACTGGAATTCTTCAGGAATGTTTGGGAACGTTACACAGCAGTGCCTTTCGTTCCCATCAGAAGCACTCATGGCCTAGGCCTACTTTAGGATTTATTGCTTTTTTATTGTTTCTGTCTTAGAACACAGCACGACCAACCAGAAACGCTGTGGGACTGACATAGTTGCACATATTATTATTGTATCATATTCAATAAAGTGCAGTCTATGATGGCTCTGACCAGCGCTGAAGACTGTGAACCCAGTGAGGGGCTGGATCCTGCAGAAGTCTCTGCAGCAGTCTGAGTGGAGGCCAAGCGGTTTTGTAGTGAAACAGAGCCATCTTGTGGACACATGATTGATGAGCAAAAAATGTTAATCTCTTCGATACTCAATCACGTGATCATGTAGCTTATGCATGTCATAATGTTTCATAATCATAGCCCACGTGTGTTCAGTATACATCTCAATTATTTGTGACATAATATGAAAACTATGAATTTGAAGGATGTATGTGTGATGTTTCTACACCCTATTTGAACTGTAGTATTTTTGCAGCTTGCCCTTTTTTCTTAAAGCTGGTTTTGTATTTAGGGAGTAATGGAACAGTGGAAACTAATATCCTGTCTCATAAAACCTAATAAACCATAGCTCATAAATGACAAACAGCTGCTCATCTGGGTCGACAGCTAATCGTGCCCTCATCCAGTTGCATCTAATAATTTCAATCCGTAAACAATGTAAACACAATGTCATTTCAAATATGAATGTTAACATTACAATAATGCTCAAAAATATTATTCAATTATTCTAATTCGACTGTTCTGTTTGTGTGATTGAGTATGAATACTTATCATTTGCACATTACTATAGGCCTACAATAATTCAGTCTTCTGAAACCGTTAAATACTACAAGAAACCACAGAACAATGTTTGAGATTTTAATTGATCCTTTAACCATCCCGTCCTCAGCCCACGACAAAGCAACCACATCAGGACACACAGTGTACAGCCTCATTCAAACACTTACAGCATCAAACTACAGTTAAATAAGTTAAACATATGTGTGGCCTGGGAATACACCTTCTCTGGACGGTACCACTGACTTTATAATACAGTAGCCTTGGACATGCTAATTTGTTTACCCCTCTGATCTAAGGTTGGTGGGATGTTACATTTGTGCATCCAGACATTTAAATAATTTATAGCTGCATTTGTTTAAAAATCTTTATTGAAAGAGGCAAAACAAGTTTAAGAGGCTACAGCTATGATAAAAATCTAGGGACCAAGATGGGTGTCACTTTGAGAAGGTCAGAAATGTTGTTTGTCAGGTTAAGCACCAGTTAATCATCAAAACTATTCCACTCTATAATCACTCTTACATTTGATGTATCGGCCTTTTGTTTTTTATAACAGTGGTGACGTTTTATGGAGGCAGTGTACTGCAGGTATGTGTTGTCATGAAACACTGAATGCATGACAAGTAACTACCATGTGATCAGCCAATACACAGGTTCAAATAGAGCAGGTTTATGAGTTTAGTGTTTGACCACTGAACTGATGGCTCAGGGCCAGACCAAAGTGATACCACTCTAAAAATGGCTAAACCAAAAACAGAATTTACATGAGTAAGCATCAAAAAATAACAGTAAAATATTAAATATTGAAATGTTTATGTTATGAAGTAGCAGATTTCAGGTATGCTATGAGGTCCTGGCGCTCTCCCTTCTTCTTGATGCCAGCGAAGATCATTTTAGTTCCAGGAATGTACTTCTTGGGGTTTTCCAGGTATTCCATTAAAGTGCCCTCATTCCAAATGATACCTGTTTCAACATGAAGTGCAATAATTGTCAGCAACGCTCCACCTATTTCTACAAGTCAGGGTGACATAAACAACAGCAAGTCTTACAAAACATTTAATGGCCTTTGTTTGACAGGGGCAGAGTATACAGACTGGAAACAGCTTGAGATATTTGATATAGTTCATTTGGATGTGCATCTAGAATCTCATCCCAAAATGTGGCATTAATGTATGTGAAAAAATGGCTGAACACCAAAATTACAGCACAGACTGCCATCTGATGTGATCTACTGTCTTCCCAAGAAGTATCCATTCACTATCAAACAGTTAGCGTGTGGAGTGTGTGATATTAGCATGAGTTACGAAAGCTATTATTATGTGAAGAGAATAAGTTAAAGGCCCAGCAAACTGACCTTTGCTCTTGTTAGCATCTGTGTAGGAGTAGCCCTCTGCCTGGCCCGTCTTGCGCCCGAACAGACCCCACAAGTTGGGCCCTACTTTGTGCTTGCCCCCCTGCTCCACTGTGTGGCACTGGGCACACTTCTGCACAAAAGCCTTCTTTCCTTTGGCTATGTCTCCCATCGTCGGCTGGAGAAAGAAACAGACAAATGGTCAAGACTTACAAGAAACCACAGTAAGAACAAGTGAATTCGGATCATAAATAAGAAGTGGTTCTATTCTTAGACAGCACTCATAACTAGTGTCCTAGGGTGACCGGCGCCATCTTGTGAAGGTCGTTTAAGGTGACAGCTATAACCCAACCTGGAGTAGTGCTAGAGTATAGCCTCTGCAAAACGACTTGAAAACTGAACGGAATCAAAACGGTTCATTCGACTCCAGACGCCTTTGGCATGTCTCACGCGACGTGCTACACTGGCGCAGCTCTAAAGGTTAACCTTAGGGAGCTGCAAGGATTTGTTAAATGTCTAAGTAAAAACTTCACAATAAAATACCGTGTTGCCTCGCTGTCCTTAGCTGACCCGTGGTACTGCCTCCCTTTAGGTAATAACACGTAACACCCTCTGATAAAGCTCGCCAAACAATCATTAAATGATGAAATGTCAATTTAAAACTATTGCGTTTTAACAGAGGTGGTACTTGATAAACAGTTTATATAAACCATTGATTACATCATGAAACAAGAGCTAAGGCGTCTGTTCCTGCTTACGGTCCAACATGGCGGACTGCTGCATTAGCCGGCTGCTTCCCCATCTTTTGAACAAGGACATGGTACAGCAGTATACATTTAACTAGTGTATCAAGACTTACCCTATATCCGCGGTAACAGAGGCTATAACGCACATATTTGTGCTTTGTTAACTATGAGCAAATAATATAGGGCAGGACACTGGGTGACTATGCTACTGGAGGATTTAATCCATCCAGCCAGTCAAGGATGATTCAATGACGGGGGGTCGTTCCTTCGTTCGACCTAGAGACTCTAGAGTATTACATCAGGCATGGTAACTGTGTGAGAGAAATTCACAGTTGTCTTATAGCTAAGGTTTAAGCCGTAACTGAGCTAATGTTCTCTGTACAGCACAACGAGCGACGGAGCGCTTACAAAACCCATGGCAACGTTAGCTGTCAACCGGTATTTGATAACCGCCCACAATTACCATTTAAATATTTCCAAAATGCACCCACAACTTTAGGCTAAAATATAAGGAATCGATGGCTTACCTGTCAATTAGTAACTCTATCTGAAAATCCCGTTTGCGCAGGTGGATGCTGACTCTGTGAAGCCGGTGAACAGTTCCGATCTGACGGACGATGAAGAAGGTCACTCCGCTTTAGAGGCACCGGCTTTTGACGTCATCCGGTCACGTGCCCTTGTTTCCTTTGAACAGTGTGATGTGACTACGGCGCGTCCTTACATGTCCTCGTGATTTCCTGGTTGACTTTTCTGGCCATAGTTCAGCGGCTTTCTCTTTTTGTTGAATGAATATCCAAATACTTTTACCGTCATACACATGTGATAATACACACACACATATTGTTCCCTTTCGCAGCCTCATATGGAGAGCTGTGCCCACAATCACGTTTTTGGACACTGCGCTCTTGCATGTTATCGTTCCCTTCATAGTTTGTATAGTATTGAATTACGGTTCTTGGTTAATTCTCCGACTAGTAGTTGATAGTGGTTGAGTTTAAATTATTAAAAAAATATATCTTTCTTTCTTTTTTTCTTCTTCATTTTATCACAATAAAAAGGCTCTTCAGAGAACATCACAAACTCCCCGCTCCCAGCCATGGAAGACATTTTCAGCTCCCGCAGTCTGCAGAGGTCATACATTATCAAAGACTCTTTCCATCCTACTCATGACCTGTTTGGATTGCTGCTGGCAAACGGTACAGGTCCATCAAAACCTGCACCCCCAGATTTTTCAACAGTTTTTACCCCAGAGCCATATCCATCTCGAACAATGAACTCAAAACTTGCCCCCAAAGTACAACACAGCTTTAATGAGCAATACTATTTATTTGAAGTGCACAGTGGTGAAATGTAAAAAAAAAAAAAACTCCAGTACTTCAGTACAATTTTAAAGTATCTGTTCTTTATTAAAGTAAATTTAAAACAGGGCACTTTTTATATTTTACTCCACATTTTAGAGAAAATATCTACTTTCTACTTCACTACATTCTTATGTTGGCTTTACTACAAGTAAATTAGCATTTTTAAATTGTTGTAAATGTGCAACACCTTAAATTAAATGTTAAAGTGTGACATAACTATTTACCTAAACTTATAGCACTGAGTTTTACGAAGCACACTTCAACACAGCATCCTTTTCTGATCTGTCAAACTATTAAACTGACACATACAGGTGAACTTCACCTTCATTAGAAGCATAATGATTTAATAAGATCTTCAGCCACCTAAGTCATTAATGAGTTGACTGGGTGTGACGATTGCTGCTGATGGAGAAGGTGCTTCAGTAAGGGTAGGGTTAGGCACATGCCATACAAGGCCAACTATTCTGTTGATGTAACAGAGGGAACATCATGCCTTGTGTGACTTTACACTTGTGTGAACTATCTTTCTGTTGTGGGTGAAGGTCTGATGGAAGGGCTAAATATATGCCACTCTTCTTTATGGTAGTGAACAGGTGGAGTCTATTATGCCTCCCATTAACCCTGAGTTGGACCTCATTAATGCCCTTTTCACACATTCTACCCAGATATAATCAAGGTTATTTCAACCGGACTCCTCCCTAACATTATTTGTGTTCATACATGCCATGAATAGTCCGGGTGGTTTCACTACGAAGCGGGGGAAGGGAAGATGGGGGATGACACTTAAGTAGCTTGACCAAGCAAACACAATCTAAAGGGCAAATGAGTCCAGGTGAAAACTGGGGGGGACTGTTTTCACACACATTCAGGTCAAGCAGGTAAGAACAGCTTCCCTGATGCTTGTTATCCTTTCGCTTGCTCTATATTTGATTTTGAAGGAAAATTTGAAGGAAAATTGACTTCATCAGCACTCTTCTCCATACCTGAGGGTCCACCAACCCATACCTAATTTAAGATAAAGTTACAAATCACAGATCACAGCTATGATCAGTTTATGTGTGCTCTGTGTCAATTTTTTGACATTCAAGCCTGAATAATTTTAACATGGAATTCTGATCTTACACTAAAACTAAATTCCGCTGTACCAAAGGGTTAATTCAAAAGATATATATTTGGTTCAGGGCAGCACTGGGCTATAGCAGAAAGTAATTTTCCAAAATTGATTTTTCTGCTTTTATTCTGTAATTTATATTTATCCAACATGACTAGGGCAAAAAATAATCTAACATTGGACAAAAAGGGATATTTTCAACAAAGAAGTTTAGAACATGTCATGTCCATCTCACAACATGTTGTAAAAAAAAACAGCAACAAACAAATAAACAACTTAAGATATGGGACAGATGAAGTTTTGTTACGATTTGAGAAAAACTCAATTGAGATGTGTAAGACATTCATTAAAAGTTTCATAGAGTGGGCTAATTTTAGAATAATCATACTTTGGTTACAGTTGGGTCTGATTTTTTTGCAAAATAGCTTTAAAACATAGCATATGTTCATATTTTTTTTTAAAAGAGGATGACCCAAATGATGATATCCTTTAAGTATTAGATTTGATTAGTTTATTTTCATTGAACAATGAACTAATTTAGATAAAAGAATAATTACAATAATTCACACAATACACAATTTACATATTTTTATACCACACACTCAGTGCCAACGCATGCGTTAAAATAAAGTATGTTAGGATAACATAGTGTTGATTGGATAATAATTAAGAGGGATTAAAAACTCATTAATATTAGAGACACGTAAGACCTGCATCCTTGTAGCTCAACAGAACATGAGTTAAAGTATTGTTCCTAAAACAGTCTGATTCATGTATGTCAAAGAACTGCAAAAGCCAAACATACACAGGTTTTGATAAGATCCTCAGCCGCAGTGTTCAATAATGCTTCCACTGTGGTGCGTAATTATGCATGTTATGGTGAAAAAGTGTGTGCATCCTCCACACATCCTAAACTTATTACACTGAGTTTTACGACGCATACTTGAACAGGGCATCCTTCTCTTCAACTTCAACGTGCACAGGATTCTCTGGACATGTCCACATCGCGCCTCCCTGTGTGGAGTGATATGGACCAATGTGGACTTTGACATGTTCTGAACATCCTTAAACAAAGTATAAGAAAATGGCATGTTTTGAATACAAGAAGGATCAAATAGTTTGGCTGCTCCCTTCAGGGATTTAAGTTATAACCTGAACTTGACATTAGATAACTTATTTCTCTTTTTGCTTTATTTCTAGTATCTTGTCCAAGTTGCCTTTCCGTACTGTGGGTAGCAGATTGGCTGACGCATGCGCAGAACTCTTTGACGCACATAGGGTGGCTGCGCTAACGGACACACACTAGCAGTAGGAAGCTAACATGGAGGAGTGCTCATCTAACAAAGGGGCCGAAAACCTCGACGACCCACCGAACAGCAGGTTGTTCATTGTCAGCAGCCGCACGGTGACCGAGGATCAGATCCGGGAGAGTTTCTGTCCTTACGGAGACATCCAGGGGATATGGGTGGTCAAAGACAAACAAACCAAGGAGTCCAAGGGTGTCGCCTACGTGAAGTTCGCGAAGTCCTCCCAGGCCTGTATGGCCATGGAGGCAATGCACGGCAAGCTGCTGGGAGAAGGAACCAAACCTATCAAGGTAACTTCCAGGGAGCTTATCGATTTTATTCCACTTACTTTATATTCTAAGTGGACCTTGCCCTAGGGTTAGGGGCACACAACATAGTTTGATCGTATCGTTAGCCTTTTAATGCAGTTCTATTTTCGTGACGCAGCCAACAGCCTGGCCCCGAAAGCCTGAGCTGAGCTAACACGCTTTTGTCTTTTGTAAACGTTCCCCACAGTCATTCGGTTGTTAATTAATCGTTGTTGTTGCAATAATAGGTTACAGGTAAAAGTGATCAATAAGGTCTTAGAGAAGACGGTGAGACGCCCCCCAGAGAGTAGTACAAGTCAGGGCATTTAGCAGTGTACATACCATTACATGTGTAGACCATTGTATTTGTCTGGATTTTGCAGCTGCTGCAAATTTGACACGCTGATTTTATCTTAAATTAGAAATAATTGAGCCATGAAACTTTTACCCGATTGCACAGATTAAAAGTCTAAATTAATAAATTTTGACTTAGTCTTTGTATTTTTAATGCCCATAACAATACCAAGACACACTGGAGTGGAAAGGTGTATACTAAAAGAATTACCCAGTGTTTAACCATCAGACATTGAGTGCTTTTCAAATGGCTGCATCACTATAGCGCTTTTTAAAAAGCTTTAGTGTGAATGAGACGGTTAGCACTTGGAAATCAGACTGCAAGCCTCCCCGTTATTGGACGACCCTCTACAACTCCTGGAGGCATAGAGGCTTTTTTTATTATTATTGTGAATCATTTGTATAGGATCCTTACTCCAAGGTGAACCACGCTGTTTTTATTCATGATGCTTGTTTTGTTAACTCGTGTCCAGCATTCCTGTTGTAGCTCAATGTTTTACGGCTGGATCAAGTGTAAGTAACCTTTTTCCATTGTAACTGTTTGTGCAGGTGTTTATTGCCCAATCCCGCAACTCAAACCGTCACAGAGATGTGGAAGACGAAGAGCTGACCCGTATCTTTGTCATGATTCCCAGAACCTTTACTGAAGAGGATCTAGTACAAACTTTCAAAGTAACTATATCCCACTCCTTCATTGTACCTGTTTGAAAGGCAACTGTGCTGTTCTCAAAGCTGTTGTCACTCTTTTCTTCTTTAGGAGTATGGTGACATTGAGTATGCTATCATCGTCAAGAATAAGACCACTGGGGAGAGCAAAGGTCTGGGCTATGTGAGGTTTTACAAACCATCCCAAGCTGCACTTGCAATAGAGAACTGTGACAGAAGTAAGACTTAAGTGAACTGTATTGGTTTGTTGTCATGGGTTTAGAGAAGAAGAGCATGTAACACTAAAAGATGTAATGTTTTCAGCCTACAAGGCTATTCTGGCAGAACCTCGTACTAAATCAGGAGTGACGGACGATTATGGTGTAGGAATGTCTAATTACATGACTGGTGGGGATGCCATGAGCCAGTACAACTTTCCTACTGGTAAGTTCTCATAAATTACCTAGTGTTATCAAAGAAAGTGACCTTTCCAGTGGAGGTATTTAAAGTGGAACTGGGTAACTTTTAGCAAGTAGAGGGTGCAGATCCCTCTACAGACTCTGTTGTTACATCAGGGGCTATATTCACAGACATAATTTGTTTTTAAGTGTAGACTATCCAAGCTGCAAGTTTGGAAGAAAAAAAAACAAAAAACATGTCTTTTAAAACTGTTGGGGAATTTTAGCATATTTTGTACAACAACTACTCTGCTGGGGTCCAGTGTATTACCTACTTCTACACCCTTTATTTGAGTGGCATAAAGCTTGTCACTCACATAATCATCAGCTTTAGGTTCTTGTTTTGGAGAGAGGAAAGTTACATTGTAGGTTTTTGTCCAGCTGAGGGTAGTGTGTCAGTGAGATAGTTATGATTCTACCAATCTTATGTCTAAGAACCATAAAATGATTTTGAAAATATATAATTTTGGGCTAACAGCAAAAAGTAGTGTAGTCACCCACCATCTGTCTTCACACTTGTGTTACTAGTACTGTTTGTGGAGCCAGGCGTGTAATGAAACATTGATAAATTCATGTATTCATATATCCTCAGAAATATTTTGCCTTGGACATACCCTTATATAATTGCAGCATTGATGGAGGCGTGGTTGAGTTCTTTTGGGGCACAAAGCTTTGTTGCTTGAATTTTTATGGTTATGTAGGCAAAATGTCTGGTTAAGTAAGCAGATGACAACACTACATTGACATTAATCTATAAATTGGACGGATTATTGTGGCAGGCTTGATATTCCCCAACACTGCATTGATTTAAAGTGATTTACCCTCCTAATGTGTAATGTGCTTTATAAAGTTGAGGGGAATACGTTGTCCACGATCAGGTTAACCAATGACACTTGCTTCACTGGAGAGCAGTTTGTTTCCAATATAATCTGTTCCCATGCAAAAAAGTGAGCCTTGAATCTATGTCACCCGAACCAGCTACAGTCTGCAAGTTCTGTCACACATTGCGTGACTCAGAATTGTGTTTGACTGTTGTTTTGTGTGTGTAGCTGACGCAACGGGCTACCAGTACATGGACTACCGCTCCAGCGAATACACTCGTTGCCTGATGGTGACATCACGGGCTGCTTTAACCCAGGAGCAAGTCTTTGCTCTGTTTGACCTAATCCCTGGCCTTGAGTACTGTGAACTGCAGAGGGACGCTTATGGAATGAGCAAAGGTAAAGCTCAAATTCATTCTCTACTTATTTAGACTCTAGAATCAAATCTTTTCTAAGGAGTTTATATATTAAATGCAAATATTTAAATTCTGTTTTAGCCCCTTATGTTTTAAAGGCTGTGCGAACATCAAATTTAGTTTGAAACTAAGCTGACTTTAGATAATCAATGCAGCATCATTTGTAAGCTCCTCTCAACCAGCTCAACCTCTGATGGCTACATTTGAACCTCTCATTTAAAAATGGATGAATTGGTCTTTTGTAGATAAAATTACCTTTAAATGAGAAAATACTGACTTCAATTGTAAAAAATAGTCCTTGAAAAGTTTTAGAAAGTTATTTTATAAAAAGAATGAGTACCTTGAATGAGCATATAGCCTCAGCATTTTGTCTTTCTGCTAATGCAGAATGCTTCAAGCAGTAAATAATTTCCTTGCAGTCCTGGTCCCATTCTTAAGGCTAACTCAGACAACAATGTATGTTCTCTCAGCAGCACGGCTCGGAGCCAGTGGTTCAGCTCTTTGCTGCTCCCATGTTTCCAGACCGTTACCTGAGCTAACAGTACATTTACTGTAGTGGTCTGTTTCTGTGCCACTGCAGTTTAGATACTACAGATGTTTAAAAGATGTTTATGTCTCACTGGAGAGCGTATACTATTGCAGAGCACTTGAGTGGAATGGAATGATGTCTCTTTATATTACGACTTGTAATACTCATTGATAAATGCACACAGGCTCCGGTCTGTAAATGTTTGTCTTTCTTAAAACACAGCCTGCCACCAGCACTACGTTATGAGCCACCTGTTTATTGTATTAAGAATTGAATACATTTTTTCATTTAACAAATATACTGGAAAGTTTGCAGTTGAAAAGTGGTGCACTCAAAGTTGTTTATGTCTCTCATATGCATTCAGGTCACGCTTTGATTCGCTACACTAACCTGGGGTCAGCAGTTTATGCCAAAGAAAAGCTGAATGGTTTTGAATATCCACCAGGCAACAGACTTGCAGTGACCTATGTTGATGATGGAGAGGATCGCAGCAGGTATAGCACAATGTGTACTGTGAAGTACGTCAAATAAAAATGTGACACATAGGCATGGAAGGTATGAGATTTGGGTGGGGACAGTATGACAGCATTGTGGTGGAGTGTGTGCCACATGAAAGAGATCAGGGTCTGTCTGCTCCATGGCATTCTCCTGTTGCCATCCTGTGTCAATCTGCAACTGATCTACAAGTCACTCACATCAAAATCAAGAGTAAAATAAATCTTAGAAATTGGTGAATGGAACATAAGCAAATGTTTATGGTTGTTAAGACAGTAAAATTAGAAAAAAACTGCAGTGCATTAAGGCTGGGCTTCAGGGCCTGCTGATCGACACTCAAGTATGATTAGCCTTGTTTACACTGGGATGGTGCATTTCTACCACCAAAAAGGTCTGAACTGTCTTCAAAAAGCCTCTGCTTTTCAAATAAATAAATTGTTTTTGTCATATTCCAACAGAAAACATATGCAATATTATCAACAACTGTTTCTGGTTGTAAATAGTCAGCGTCACATAGCTCTAGGTTCATGAATTTAACATTGTATTTATCATTTACACTGCATTAAACACAAGCAGAACCAGTGGCCTCAAATATTGAGTCCCTAAGTTGTAGGAAATTGGCACGGCTTGATGAAGTTAATGTTCTAAAAGCAGGGAATAAACCAGAAACTGTCTGTTTACTGCAGCAAAACATGACTGTACTTCCAGTATATCACAGCTACACACCAGGATTTATTATCTTATTTAAATTATTATTCATTATTAACAATGCATTAACTTTTCAAAAGTCTGTTTCAAATACGTTTTATATCTCAAAATAGAGAGGATTTTGTGACACTTTGATGACGTCATGTTTACGTAGCAGACGCCACTCTTCTGAACAGAGTGGAAACACTTACCTGTACACTACCTGTACCAAACTTTCCTGGTTTGAACCGACCCTAAAGTGTAAACAAGGTCTCTTTTCTTCTGTCTTCCACTGGCCTGCACTCACCATATCAACAAGTAATTTGAGAAAAAGGACTTTTCACTTCTAGCTCTTCCTGTTAAGTGGTCGAAGTGCCCTCGGGCAAGACGCTGAACCCTTCCATGCCCTTAGTGTCTGTGAGGTTGGTTTGTGTTTCTGAATGGATGCTAACTGTGAATGACTTGCTCAGTTCTGTTAACAGGATGGCTGTGCAGTATGTGGCGTCCCAGATGATGTCTGCAGTGTGGAGTGGTTCATCTGGAAGCCAGTTAATGAAGCCTGCTGTGAGTATTCACTGCACTGCTGAACTCAAATTCAAATGCTTATATATGTGCTTAACTGAGTGTGTGTGGTTCTACTCTTTCAGAGCTACTCCACTGTTGCCCCCGTGTCTTCTCGGATTCAGACTGATGTCACTCTGCCCCCTCCTCAGAAACTTGCTCCTCCAGACAGCAAGTCAAAGGAGCGTTTGTTTGTGGTGTTCACCCCTACGGTACTGCCTCTGGACGTGTTGGAAGATGTCTTCTGGTAAATCTGTTTATTATATCACTGAAAATTTGCTGATGTTTAATGTAATATCCTTATTGTAGATGAAAATAAGAGTGTGGTGATTGTCCAACAGCCAGACATAAGACATAGCATCAAGACATTGGATAAGTTACTCCCATAAAAACACATTAATAAGCTAAGTTCCCTAAATGGCCTTAGAAATTCTAAGGCCTTTAAACTGAGTCCAAATGACGAATACACATTTAGCTCTTAATGTTTGTATAATACTTACTGGCAATGCTAAGATCCTTTTTCTTTTTAGTCCTTGTTCCTTTGATCCTTTTGTGTGGTAGCAAGTAGAACACCATTGAAAAAGTTGTGGCAAATGATCTCCAGAATGAGATGGAAATTTCAGAATGTAAAAACCCTCAGTGAACATTTTCCCCTGTTTCCACTGCAGTCGCTTTGGTTCTCTGATTGATGTGCATTTGGTTCCTGGGAGGAAGGTTGGATATATGAAGTACGCTGAAAAGCAGGTGAGAATCTAACCCCTACACCCAAACCTATCCCTAACCTAATTATCTGAATCTTAATGTCATAAATAGTGTAGATTTATGTTCTCCACAAGAATTTACTTTTTTCTATTTTTTTTAACTATGCATGCAACTTTTGAAAGTTTTCTTCAAATACAATTTAGATCTCAGATCTTAGATTTTAAATCTGAAAATTGCTTTAAATTCAAAAATTTCCTAATTCAACACAATGTATAGTTATGACCTACACCAGTCACAAACTCAAGTGGAAACGCAGCCTTTGAGAAAAAGAAGTGCTGTAAAATGAGCAGTTTTTGTACTTAATTGCTAAGAAGAGTTCAGATAACAGCCACAGTTTGGACTAAGCCTGACATTAGGCCTGTCCTAACCAAACCAAGAACAGGCTGATCCTGCAGCTTCAGAACCTGGTCCTGTTTTATGGAAGGGACGTATCAGCTGGGCTTCTTGGTGGCTTCTCAGCCCTACCTTCCTTTTCTTTGTGAATATTAGAGCGCAGATGATGCCATGGCGACGCTGCACGGCCGATTTGTGAATGGAGTGAAAATGAAGGTGATGCTGGCTGACCCACCCCGAGAGGAGTCTCACAAACGGCCACGGACCTACTAGAATGTTCAAGAACAATAGGACTGGTAAGTTATAGCATTCTACTCAAGCTCTACATTTGGTTTCAATTATGAATATTTACATATTCAGTAAGAAACACAGTCTAATAAATTCAGGGTTCCCACACGGCATGTATTTTTAAGTTTGGGAAGTAATTTGGGAAATATTTGTTGTCTATTTGGCCAAGAACAGTAACACATCTGTGTGGCTACTGTATTGAGTCAGGTCCAGCTCTGTACCTGCTGCAGGTTTTCACCTGCTCTTCTACGAACCCTGTGACCACAGCACACAGACTGTTGAGGTTCTCTCTCACTGTTAGGTAGAAGTGAACAGGGTCCCACAGAATGATAGTGTTATGTGACTGACTCTGTCAAACAGATAATACAAAATGTTTAGACTGGATAAAAACTAGAGAGAAGTGCCAGGCCTGGTATCTGGGGCTTGAGTTTGATGCACCTGATAATGTCTTTGAAAATTTTGTGCAGAAAAGAGTGGGAACCCTGAAGTTGTCTTCTTGAATGTAGAGAATGAACTCCTCTCCTAACAGCCAAAGTAGCTAACTGTGCAGCTTCTTGTTCCCTAGGCGACTGACACAGTGACACGTGACCTGACCGACCCAACCAACACCCGGACCTTTCCTCGACCTCTGACTCGACCTTTGACACCTGTCTGACCTTACTGTGGGTCACTGACCTCACTGTGACCCGGTGATACAATGGGTTTTCTGTTTGTTAGTGTTTTTCAGTAATGTGCAGTGCATTCTCCAAGCTGTAGTGACAGCAGAGTACCTACTTTTAGACCGTAAAAGTTGTTCTTGAGTTCGTTTGTTCTTGAACTAGATGAATTTTGTTTTTTAAGTGTAAACTGAGTCCCAGTCTTAATAAAAGTTTTCCACTTTGTCTTGTCTCTTCTTTTAGGTATGTAATTTTAATATCTCAGAGTGACCACCAGGCTACATTCACACTAACAGTTACAAATCACACTGATATAGCACTATGGACGCTGATTAGTTTTTCCCCTCCAGTTATAAGTTTAGTTTTGAATTGGTAAAAACAAAGATATGCCTGCCCACATCCTCACCCCACCAACCCAACTTAGTAGTCCTTTGAGTTAAACCCTCCACCAGCTTTTGCCCATAATGGAAGACATTCCGAACAAATGACATCCATTTGATGTGGAAGCATTAAATTGTAAAAAATATATATGTGCTATCATGCAGGGGCTGTAAATACTTTTAAGATCACAAGTTTACTGGTCTGGGAAAAATCCAGAGCATCTGGACACTGAATCCTGTATTTAGAGCCTACTCTGTGATGAAGGGAACACCATTCAGATGTGTCACTCCACCTTGAGGCCACTAGGGGCTGGAGTGGAAGAGAAGGTGGTCAGAAAGGCTTTCTGCTTTGGTTCACTCTAAATTGATAAGACCTGATTTAAGAGAATTCAGTGAAAACCTTGTGCGGGTGTGTGAAGTTATATTTTACAGCTACAATGAAGGGTACAAATAACAGGAAAACCCTGCACTTCCGAGCAGTTGTCCCTAGACTTTGAATGGCCTCCATAAGTTCTTGTATGATGTAGACTGGTGAGTTTTTAATAAGCAGCCGACACAGTTGATGGATGGTCACATTTATTTCTTCTGGAGGCAGTTTCTGACAGCATTATTTACAGTACTGGGCTGGCACCGGGATCATTTGGTTTCAATTCTAGTAGGGGTAATGAGCCCATTTTCTAAAATGTCACAAAATTCTAAATCACTGACCAACTTGGGAATCAAACCTTGGTAAGAGCTCAATGAAGGTGCTAACAATGTTGGCCATGTTTGAAGCGCTGAACAGATGAGTTTCTTATAACAAAACCATTTCTGTTCATGATCCAGTTTTATTTCAAGCCCTTGCTGTTGGACGTCAGATAAATCAGATGTGTGCTAGCAGAGGCTCATCCACAGCAGCCTGTGGGTCCTAATGCAAAGACACTGGCTCTGCAGGATGTGACGGGGCAGTACATAAACACTCATGAAACAATGAGGCTTTATTATTGGAGTCTCTGAAACAGAAAATCATTCAAACGCGTGTCATCTGGGTTCCATGCATCCATCAGTCTGTCCCTTTCTGACATAGTCCGTCCAAGTTTCAGTCTTCCAGACCCAGTGTGTTGAGCTCCTCGTCCAGCTCCTCCAGGTCTTCTCCCGTAAACAGGTTCTCGTCCACAGGGACCTCTTCGTCCTCGCCTCCCCCCTCCTCCCCGCCGCCTTCAGCTCCTGAAAGTCCGTTGGACTCGATGCCGCCGCATGCTCCATTCGGCTGATCATCTGACGGAAGCCACACCATTTGGTTTATGTTCTTCTCTTAAACTAAACCAATATTGTGTTATATATTTCTTACCACCGTCTGTTGACACTAGCTCAGCTGTGGTCCTCGCGGTGAAGCGGTCCATGGATGCTACTGTAATACCTGTGCTGTCAACCTCTTGTGGAACGAAGCGGGATAGGTCTATGTCCTGGACTGCTGTAGTATCAATCTAGAACAGTGCAAAAGAACAGTTAGACAACCTTTTGGAGAAACAGGAGTGTTTTTATTGAACTGAAACAGTTTAAGGAGAGAAGAGTAAGGACTGAAGAGGAAAAAAAGGAGTAATTCTAAGTTTCATTATGTCCTTCCCAATTATGACAAGAAACAGAAATGAGTTAAAGGCCTTGAGATCAAGTGGTAAAGCTCATATCCATATACTAAAATCTATGAAGATTTTATAATTAACCCAAGACTTTTCATATTCTCCATTGATAAAGTGTTACAATATAGGTAATTGCAATTTTCATGTTAGTTGGAAATTAATTGGAAGAAAACATCATGTTCTCTGGCAATGCATTTATGAGGAAAAAAGAAATGGCAAGGAAATCCTCTCTGGGCATTAATCTTTAAACATTTTTCATGCCTCACGTGTCAAAACCCAGAGAGAAACCTGAATTGACATCCCTGCAGCATGAGAGTCCTACTCATGATAGGCACTGACTTGAAACTAATGAAAGGGACCAGACGTAAGAGTACCTCTGCTTCCACATCTTCACTGTCATCGTCGTTGGCATATTGAGTGTCATCGGCTTCAGCGTCGTCATCATCGACCAGCTCCGGACGGAACTCGAACACCTCCCGTCCGCTCACCTATGACCAATGCGATTTGATTAAAGGTCCCACTGTGTGACGGTATAGTTGACAGGGTAAAAGCAAACTTACCACTAGTGACTTTCCTGCTTTAAAGTCGGCCTTCTTCTTCTCCATCTCCTCTCTGGCTTTGTCCACCTGTACACAGTCAGCACTTTGCACTTCAGAAAGTGCACACATAACACAATGACGGTCTTCCGAAACGTGGCACACAAATCAAACCACAAACCTTCTCCTGTCTCTTCCTCTTCTTCCAAGCCAGAAAAGTCTCGAGAGTAATTCGTGTGACATTTGGGCCCAGAGCAGCACGCTTTGAGGGAAAAAACATATTCTAATCAGCACATCCTCAGTTTTCACCTTTATACTATGCATTGTTATATTAGAATAAAGTAAAATAATAACAGCTATGTCAACATTTACCATACTATGTCTTAAATATTTTTAACAAATCCAGTCCAAGTTTCAGTTGTTTTCCTATTGTGTAGGATCCTTGAATATGAATTACAATATAAGACTACACACTGTATTTTCATTAAAGTGACTCTTGCCTCATTCTCGATGAGCTCCTCCAGTGAGATCTCCTCCTCTTTCTCCTCCTTCTTTTTGTCTTTCTTCAACACGAAGCCTGGTGGCAGGGCGTGTCGGTACATACAGGTGTCTCCCCCTTTTGGACACACCCAGAACCAGCCATACTTACTATTCTCGATGGCCTCCAGGAAGTACTTGCACACCTGTAAATGATTGACCACAGGGCAGAAGAAAATCAGCTCAAAGTGTTTTTAAAGATGATCTTATAATGTTATAGTCTTTTATTGTTTAATATGGAGATTGCTATGCAAACAAATGACGCACTAACAATGATAAACGTGTTTAACTGAACACTTGTTTAAAACTTTATTTGTCAAGATTATAGCATACCACACAGTGGCAGGCTGTTTTTTTTTTTTTTTTGGTGTTTCACAATGCTACACTGCAAAAAGGATTATACATATTGTAACAATAAACTGAACATGGACTGCTTTGCCTGTTGCCATCAAACATGCGCAAATACAATGTGGGTCATCATGTGAGATAATCTGTTGAAGAGTTTTAAACTCACTATTTGAGTTTTGGCCTTCTTCTTCTCAGCTTCTCCATGCTTCTTATTGACCACCTCCTCCAACTTCTTCTCATCCCAATTCTCCATAGTGTCTACAAAGTTGCAGAAAAAAAAAAATACACGCAAATCACAAAAATAGACATTAACATCAAACTAAAACTGAAAAGGGATTTAAAGGGCACTAACCTTTCTCCAGGTCTTCATCTCTTGCATCCACGTACATGTTTTTTTTCTCACATTTCCTCTCCATGGACAAGTCATGGCTGAATTTGCACTTGTCGCCCTTTGTACACTGACCCTGCTTGTAAAATGCACACAGCACAGACTTTGGGTCCACACCTGAAATTTAAATATTATAAATTATGCAACAGTCAATAGGGCTGCAACTAATGATTATTTTAGCAATTGACAAATCTGCTGTATTTTTTTTTTTTTTGATTTGTAATTTTTTTTTGATTCATAGAATATTCAACATTTATTTTTGTCTTGCACTTCAAAAATAACTCTATAAATATGTTAAGATTAAGTAGCGCAAAACAGGAAAAACACACAGCAAGAGAAGCACTCAGGTCTGTCTCTGTAGATTCGATATGTGAAACCACTTGATGACAAGTGTGCTTTAAGACATTTAAGACAATTACAATAATACCCAGACTGCATAAAATTCTAACAAAAAATTTTAGAGTCTCACTTATGTGTAAACAAATATGCAGTGAAAACAAATATGCAGTCATCACAGAACTCAACTTAGTTCAGCTACAACTAAAAGGAGGAGGATAGTCTGCTGTAGTATGTTGCATTAGAAAATTTGCCCAAACCATCTGCTGGTACTCATCTAAGTAAGTGACTAAAATAATGATCTGCACCCCTGGTTATAACTGAATATTAACCCAGGTTAATGACGACTTTAAATAAATTATGCTGTTGATTACATCAACTAATCGTTATAGCCCCAATAATAAATAATGAAATGCAAGTGCTCAAACAGAATACTTAAATGTGGTTAAGGTGAAATAAGATCAGGCAGGTGGGACCTTTGCTGACTTTCTGGGCAGCGACTACAGGTTTGAAAAGCTCATTAAGCTCGTCCAAATCTTTCTTCTTCTCGGTTTTCTTGCCGGTCTTCTCAGCTTCTGCCTGCGCAATCTGCACAGAATTAGTTATTTGATTAAATGGAGTCAAACCGAAAGGCACTGGATAAGGAGGGCCTCAGGAGCTGCTCACTCACCTGCCTGGCACTTTGCTGGCCATATTTGACCTGCTGAGTTACATTCTTGATGAACTTCTGCTGTTTGGCCCCCTTTTTGTTCTTTAAGCCAAAGGTCTTATCCTGAAACAAAATAAAAAGTCTTACTGTGACATTTGTCATGATAATGATGACATTAATACCACTATTATTAATAATCAGTTTTTATACTTTCATATTTTGCATGCTCTTACTTTAAGTGGCCTTAGGGTTGGGACTAAATATGGCTTTAGATCAAATATAAAGCTAGTGTAGCCACTGGTACCGGAGCCGCTGGAACCAGTGAAAGTCAGTTTACAGCTTTGTATTTTACATATTCATTTTTACAGAGAACTCTTTCTTTACATGCTGTAAAATCACAAATCAAACAAATCAACCAGGAATTCAAATTTTGCAAGTCATATCTCCATTGAAAAATTCAACCACCAAATCACTTATTGCATGGCTTGACTCTTTAATGTAGTGCAGTCTTATCAGAAAGAATCAGATTCTCACTGAAAAGAGTTTGAAAGAAAGTGAAAGAAACACATGCCTACACTTTAAACATCCATTCGCTCTGTATGAAGCTTTAAACACTATTTGTTTTGGACATGCCACTGTTATCTCCTCACAGTTCTGTTGCTAGTGTAGCTGTTTTGATTTATTGTGTTGTTAGCTTAGCCGCTTTGTCAAGGCAATATTGGTGGCCTACTGATGTGTGAAATGAGTAAAAAGCAAAAGTTTAAAGTGATAAAACAGGCAGTGGCGCATTACATGCAACAATATTTATCACAAACAGCATCATAAAAACTGAAATGTATGGGTGCACTGGGGCTCAACAGGGGCTCACAGAATTGACAGCTTAAAAGGGAGACAAATCATTAGCACTATAACATGAACATAGGGAAATAGTAACTCTGTATACAACTAAATTCCACTAGAATCGACAGTTTATACTGGTAAACATCGTTAAAGACAAACGCAAATGATTTCGGCAGCAGGCCCTGAAGGCGACGTGCTCAAGAGGACTTTAATGTGAATTGATGTGCGCTTCTAGGCAGCGGGGTGTACTGACAGTCTCTGAAATGTACTACACAGATTCAAGAATGTTACTAAATACAGCTGGGGTCAGTACTAAGAGGAGTGAGTAAATAATTATCGCATTTAGCAGCGTAGCGTATAGTAGCAGTGTGCAATAGCCTCATAGTAGCCTGAAGTGGCGCGGTCTGTGCTATGACCGGCTAATGCTAAGATACCGCATGCTAACTCGTGTCTTTTTTACCTCAATTATCTTTTCCTTTTTCTTTTCCTGGGTCTTTTTACTTCCCGTGGCCTGGACGGGTTTCTTTGGGGGCATGTTGGCTCAGACTTAGTTGCGTACAGACACTTAATATTTGTATAAATATTTCTTAATGAAAAGTCTGGGCTTGAAACCAGCTCGCTGTCCCAGTTGCTAGCACGGCACCGACGCGTAGGCCACATGTGAGTTGTTGATTTACTGCGACGTCATCACGTACTAGATGGCTCATGGGTCATGTAGTCCAAAGACCTCAGCGGTTAGAACTTTAACCCCCAAAGACCCAAATAGGGAAATTTCAAATTTGACATTTGAAACATTGTTGTAGGAGTCCTTTGGTGCACAAATCAGTGTGTTTTTATTTTTTGATATTTAGTGCATTTTTATGGAAACGTTGTAATATTACAACATTGGGCTGAAGGGGAGCAGAATTTCACTGATTCACTCAGTTTGTCTGAAGAACTCCTGAACACATAAAAGTGTTTTTTTTACTTATATTCCCATAACTGTGGTATATATTTACAAAACGTTTTTTAATAATATCATAATTTAAATTTTATGAATACTTGTTTATTATAAGATATAATGACAAAATACATGACAAACTTAGAGAACAGTTTTGAAAACTTTACACATCACATGTTTAGGGAGGTACATAGTTATGTTTTGTTTGTCATCTTCATTGAGAAAGAATGGGTTGGTTTTATTTGTTTGTTTGTTTTTTGTTTATTCAGGTTTATCAAACCTGTTGGTAGCCAGTTATGTACAATATAATTCCTACAATTTGTTCAAGAAAAAGCAAGCAATGAAAATGGTGAGAGTTTACCATCTGTTGTTTTGAACAGTAATAACTAACTTCATAGAGAGAGTGTTGTTCTGGCTAGAAATATGTTAAAGTTTAACAATAGTAATAATTCCTCTGTTAACTCATTTTAGCATAAGTTTTCACAGCTTTAGTGCGTCCACTCCAGTGTGATTTATACTTGTTGCCACCAGGTGTCAGGGCTGCTGCAGAAGTCAGGTGAAATAAAGCGTGCACTGTTTTGAATTAAAGAGACACTAAACAAAACAGATATGTTTGATGTATTACCACAGAATATGACACATTTAATGTTGATTCTTCTTATCATAAATAATGTAATGTCATTATCTATCTTCTATCTTTATTAACGCCAAATCAGGAGAAAGTTGTCTCATGACCCTTTACAGTTAGAGCAGGTCCAGACCATACTCTTCAATTTAGTTAAGAGAGAAAAACATTCACGTTGAGCAGAACGTATCGACAGAGACAGACACCAGGAAACCCTGGCTCAGGGTGGGCGACTGCCTAAAGAGTGACAGAGAAGGAGGGATAGAAAACAGATATGCGCCACAACAGTAATGTAGTTAATCTTAAATCAGAGAGCTGTGACAATAAGCATCCATTCAGTCCAGTGATGCAAACTGAAATTAAAAACTGGTCACTCTGGCAACCTGCTGCAAGTGTCTGATAACTAGTTGTGCTGGAAACAATGTGTGTGGCAAATTGTGTGAATGTAATGCCTAAGTTAGGGTATCCATACATCCTGATTTAACCAGGACAGTGCCAATTTCATCGGGTCAGTCCAGATTTGTCATTTTGCCCTCTTCGTGTCCCTATTTTTACCCAATCATAAAGCCAAATCAGTGCCTTGTGCTTGCATCTCATTTGTCTGTAGACTGTGTGTCAGTCACAGAGTTACTATGGTGATGGCAATATTGACCAATTAAAAAAGATCAACAGTGCTCCGCAAGTCTGTAGCTCAATAAAAGAAAGAGGCCATCAGCAGAGGCCATCATCACACCATTTTTATAATGATGTCTTAGACCCAAGCCGAAACTCTTTAGGGGTCTGACCCTTAATTCGTGAAACCATTTTGAATAGAATAAAAACTTATATGAAAACAGGTTATGTCCCACAGTCCTTTAAATCTGCACTGATTAACTAACTATGGCCAGTTAGTCCCAGAGCTGACATTTAGACACAGACACTGACAGACAACTATTCACTATCTAATTCATCCACTAGGGGCACTTTAGAGTGACCAATTCACCTATACATGTATGTATTTGGGTGGTGGGAGGAAGCCGAAGAACCCAGAGAGAACCTAAGCCTGGGAATCAAACCCACAATCTTCTTCTAACCATTTGAAAAAAGGAAGAATAAATCCTCTCAAAGTGTACCACAAAGCTGGACCCACGTGGGACCCCTAGGCATAGGGTATCCGGTACAGTTTGGCATGCTTTTTGGGGACGCTTCGGACCCTTTTTGCTAATGGAAACGTGCCAGAACCGACCCGAATTGCACCGTACCGTCCCAGTAGAAACGCTATGGAGTAACACAGGGCTCAGCGCCAGGACCCATACTCTACATTATACACACTCCTCTTAGGTCATATAATCAGGAAACATGGCATTAATTACTATTAGAGTTTTGTTCTCTTTTGTTGTTTTTCCTCCTCTTTTGTATTTTTCAGCTGACCTCTTGTGAAGCAGGGGGTGTGGCTGACTTTTCCCATTGCTGAAGATGAGGCACACCTTCACCTAATGTACTCTATTTTACTTAAAAAGCCTGGTCTACTCACTATAACTCTGCCAGATAAGTCCATCCAGTTCGGTAGTACTACTTGTGCTACTTGTAATTGCCAGAGATAGTCTTTCCTTGCCTTATTGAGTGATTTTCCTTGGATTTGTTAATTATTTAACATGTTCTTCATGTGTCCAGGTTTGCCTTTAAATCTCTCTTCCAGGGTGTGCATTTCTGCTTCTCCTCCAAGACATTCTCAGTTGTCCTTGCAAGCTGTTGTCTTTTTTTCTCTTTTTCTCGCAATAGTGCCACCAAACATTATTATCCCCCATTGTGAATAAAGAGGAAGTGGTCCAGTCTACTTTTCTCATTTTAATAAAGACATTTTTTGGTAATCATGGTGCCACAGAGGGTAATTTTGACAGCAAAAGAGTAAGGCAACCAGATGGCGCATTACTGCCATCTCCTGTTCAGTTCTTGGTTGTTGTGTCAGGTCCTTACTCTTACTAAAACAGAGCAACCCCTAGTGGACAAAATTGCAGTTAATGTCTTCTATATAATTTTTACTCTATCCAAATTATTCCCACGGGCCGGATTGTACCCTTACCCATATATTGGACACTCCTGCTCTATGGTATGAGTGGCATAAGGTGTTGGTAACTTGACTAGATAAGTACACTGGATAATTCAAAACAAGGAGATACCAGTGGTTCTACACGTGTTTGTTTGGACATATGGCAGGGAGCTTGAAAATAAGATTATGCCCAAATTGGAGTTCTAGTGTTCCATCTGTTGTGCAGCACACTACACAGGGACCAGTACTGTTTTCAGACAGCCATTGTGTGTTACTTTATATCATTCAGTGGTTTAATAATGAATAAAATTAGGTGCTCTTCCAGCTCCATTCAATTACATCTCACTTCACAACACACAACTTCACAACTTCACAGCACAAGTGGCCTTCACCGCGTCACGTCTCTGTAGGTCAGCAAGTTTTCTCTGGAGGTTTTTGTGTGTTTCCCAGTCACAATGGGTCACATGCCTACTTCTTCTGTGCTCTCACAAGTTTTAATGAGGCCTGCTTTTCAAAGTGAGACACAGATTTTACTCATTTTGGAAGCTTGAATAACCAGAGTGAGACAATGAAATGACTGAAAATTATTTGTCTATTATGCCAGATTAGAGCAGCTGTTGTACTCACATGGCAAGCTGGGTTTTCTCTTGTAAGAGCCCTGAGATGACTTAGTGTTGTAATTGATGCTGTGTCAATAAAGTCTTGAGCTGCAGTGACCACCACAGGAACTTTTCATTTACCCAAGATTTTGAAAAACTTCCAACATTACCTGGGGAAAAAAACCCTAAGTTTCCTTAAAAAAGTACCAAGTAGGACTTTTCAGACACCCCAGAAACCACTAAAGAGGTTGCAGCAAACCTCTGTCAACAAGATCCCACAACCCATACTTTTGGGCATGGCGGAAACACAAACAACACACTTTACTTGGAATTATTGTACCTAGGTAAATAAATTCTTAGTAATGAAAGAAATGTTGGCGGAAACGGGGTTCTTGTGTGCCATCCTTACGCTGTAAGCTGTAAGCCTTTTTGCTATGTCACTCCTTTCTGCCTAAATGAAAAACTGGCAACTGGCAGTAATAACTGGTGGGATGTGTACGGTCTGGACCGTTATTCTGCTGCTTTTTAGCAAAAATCTGTCCTTGTTTCATCTGATGCAGATATTTGTTTGGTTGCTTTCTTCTGCTGCTCGGCTCACTGGGCTTTGGGCTGCTGGTGTGTGTAGAAAAACCTATATTGACACTCTGACACATGGCTAAAGGCGAAATTTTAAAACAACAGATGTGCTAATATTGCCTGGAGCTAACTTTCTCTCTTGGTTTTCTTCTTTTTTCCTCTCCACACCCATTCCTTGCTGAATGTTTGCATGTGAGTAGCGGCAGTCTAATAAATCACTACAGTACCTGCTCAATAACTGCCTTTTTCATATTCATACACGCATCGATCTTTTGTACAGAGGGCATGCATGTCATGTGCACAACACAAGCACATCCGTGATTACTCTCTGCTAAAAACAAGAAAACCATTCTTTACTAATTAATGAAACACATCAGATTTTCTTCCAGTGGAATCTCAAGAGAACTTGTCACATGGTAGCCTGTTCCCAGTGGGGTGTTTAGTGGGGCTTTAGTAACAACAGGACACGTGGACCTCCTCCTGTTTCCAAGGACAAACTGCTGCACCTTCTCTGGACTGCTGACCTCTAAACAGGTCACCCACTGTCAGCTGCTTCCTGTCACTGAACAACACAACATTGCTCTCTCTCTTGTGCAGGCCCTTACTCCCCACAGTGCTGCTTCCTTCTGAAGCAAAATTAAAAGTGTTATTCTGTGGATAGAAGTGAAAAACAAAGGAGAATCCCGCTGCACACAGACTACTTCTTCTCCTAATGTGTAGATTATAAAATATTCATTGACCCCACTCCCAAAATAAAGAGAAACAATGGTGGACGTATGTGTAGGTTCTCAGTCATCCAGGAAGTCATGATGTAAAAGGGTTGAGAAAAAGGCAACTGGACGTAGTTTAGAAACAGAAGACATTTCGTCCCTCATCCAAGAGACTTTGTCAGTTCTAAAGTATACTGGTCTGTGAGTTGAGTTTTATATCCCTCAGAGGAAGTGGTTTACCCAGAGTTTGACCCAATGAGATGCTGGAAAGTAGTATCGGTCCTTAAGCCTCCCCCGTGTGTTTAATGTGGGCTGTTCTAATTAAACAAAAATTGCTTCTTTTACTCCTTGTTCAAACCACTTGGACTGGCCAATATCCTCAAAAGAGTGTTGCTCGGTTTTAAATGTACTGCACTTACTTACTTTAAACTATTACAAACAAGTTCCACAGCACTTTTTAAAACCACAACTAGGTCTGTACAGCTCACAGACTGAAACCATCACACAAAAGCCTTGTTTCCTCTGGAGCAGTGTGGGTCGGTGCAGGTCAGTACGAGTGCGTTTCCACCAAAAGAGGTCTGAATCATCCTCAAAAAGCGCATTGTGCTGTACCACTTTGGGGACGCCTTGACTTGGGTCTAAATTGGTGCCGATAGAGTGGTCCACTTTGTAAAAGGTGGAACTAAATACTGCAATCTTTACACTACACAAAAAGCAAAAGGAAAAACCTTACAAGAAAAATAAGTTTTTCACATAATACAAGCATTGTTCAGGAAACAGAAAACATGCCAAATGCTGTTCTTTTTCTCAAAGACAAAGCTGGCAGTTAAAAGATGTACTTTGAGCCTCTTGGGCAGCTAAACACCAGCACTCAATCTCTTTTTTCATATTAATTATTGATAATGCATCTGTAACAAGGTTAATATTGTATGTGATTCCACTTGTCATCACTTTCATTTTGGAATATGTATTTTGTGTAACACTTCTGTCACTTTTCCATTACTCACGAATTTGAAGAGAGAAAACTGAGCTAAAAATCAGTGTAAACCAGTGGTGGGCAAACTAAGGCCCGGGGGCCACATGCAGCCCGTTGAGCTGTGTAATGCGGCCTGCCAAGCATTTACAAATTATTTACAATTTAAGACAGCATATATTTGGCCATTTTCTTTCAATGCCTTGTCCTTTTGCTAAAGGTAGCATCATATCTACAAACAGAAAATATCCATTCACACAAGTTTTTAATATGGTGTGGACAGAGCTATTTTATTGAAGTACAGTCAGTTGCCATATGTCTTATTTGCCAAGAAACTGTTAAAGTTTTCAAAGAACATAATATCAGCCACCACTTTTCCATCAAACATTATACTAATCAGTCTGTGCAAGAAATGTCAATTTACAGGTTTACTCATGTAATTTATATTAGTTTACAGTTTACTGGTCTGGCCCGTCTGTCAGAGCTTAAAACACAGTGTGGCCCTTGAGCCAAAAAGTTTGCCCACCCCTGGTGTAAACTAACTCCACTCCAAATGGCGTGCAGACAATAAATTGTTAGCCGAAAGTTTTTAAATTTGCCTCATCGCTGTGTCTGAAAGATGCACTGTTCTTTCTGAATATGAGCATCATACAGTGCCGGTACAATGAAGATGGAGACCCATGGGCTAAATTCATATTTATGGCCCAATCACATGACTTCTTTGAGACTCAATATGTCTGCAACGTATACTGTACTTAATGAGGACTATTATAGTGGCTGGAGCCACCTCATTCACACAGATACTCCAATTAGAGAGTAACTCACTACATATATATATATATATATATATATATATATATATATATATATATATATATATATATATACACTATTTAATTTAGAGAATAACTTTAGTCTTGGTTAAATACCTGTTGGCCTTGGGCTAAATGAACAGCTAAGCTGAGATTGACTTGAAATATACTCTTATCAAATGAAGTGTAGGAAAAGCTAAACCTCAAGAATATGCCCTCATTTTTTTCAGTAAAACGCACTCTTAAAGTGTCTGTTGCTCTCAGATACAGAGCACTTTACTGTCAGTCAGCAGCACTAGCTCACTTCTGAGTCCAGCTGCTCTTAGGATTGTAGCCTTTTATTGCATGATTCAGCCAGTGACTCCTGCAGGTCCGATCAGTGCCGTCTGCCTTTCAGAAAGAATGTGTGCTCCTACTCTTTATGGTATTCTCAATCTGTTTTTATAGTCTATTTCTATTTCATAATTTTATTGTTAACCCCATCTGGAAAGCATATTTGTCTCAGGGGAAAATAATGATTGAAAAGCCCACACAGATATAGTGTGTGCAGGATAAAAACGAGATAGACGGACTGAGAGGAAACAGTCTGCTCAAAGGCCTGAGGGGCCACAGAAACACTTGTAATGCTCACATATTGACACATTGGACTGGTCCTAACTGCATACAGCTATAACTGTTGGCTTACTCTGTCAGATGCAACGAACCAAAAGGTTTGGTACAGTCATTATTGTACATTATGTAATCCCAAACTGTCACTTTTGCTGCAACCTCATGTCTCTGTTTCGTTGCTGCATTTTTAATGTTGTATGACCTTATATTGAGATGTTTAATAGAATTTGGAAACTATCAGTTGTTCAATGATCAGGATGAAAATGCATATCTCACTCTTTCTCTCATTTCAGATTAATATCCTGCCATTGTGCCTTTCCTGCCTTTTGTGATTGTGGGCCCTGCCCTATTGTGCTGCAGCTCTATCTCTGCACATCTGTAGAAGTCAACCATGTGTGCCAGTGCATCCTTGTTCATCCTTGCAAGTGTCCCAGGCTTGTATCGTTATGGAATGACTCTGCCTCATGTTTTTGGAAAACATCTCAGCCTTTTGGCCTTGTTACTTGAGTACAGAACTCAGCCTGCAATAACAGTTTTTTGATTTGATGTGGCTTGTCTCTGAATTGTGCCTTTAAGTCCTTAAGGCCCCAGAAGGGTTGAGTTCCAAAGGGAGACTCAGTTAAAGTGGAGGACTCTGTCCCAACAAAGGAGGATTGGCCCATGGGAAGCAGTGTAGACTGGAATAGTCATTCAACAGCAGGACATGAATTTCAAAGTATTCCTTGTGAGCAATTCTTAAGGATCTGCAGCTGGATGAAGTGTGTGGGAAGAGGGCAGTCTGGGCTCAGCTTCGACTGCCTCTGCCACCTGGCCCCAGAGGAGCAGACGAACATGGCTGTTCTCAAGTAAAAAGTGATCTCCACTTGATATCACCACAATATCACTGACTTCTGAATAGAAGAGAGGCAAAAAAGATGAAAGAAAGTGTGCACAAAGGCGGTTTAAAGTAACTGTGACCCATTCTGACTCAGTCAATATAGGTCTAAGCACAGGATAATCAATTGTGTCCTGTTTAGAAAATATTTAAAATTATTTGTACACAACCATAGGTTATACGTCCATGATGTTAGATGTTCTTCATGATGGGATTATTTGTGACATGTAACTTAACGTCTTCATATTAAAATGAATATGTAGCATCTCTGTTGAACACAGGCCTCATCTATAATTCATACACAGTCATAATAACAGTCAAAGAGTATGCACCAAAACTACAGTCACTGATGTCTCTGTCATATCAAAACACTGCGATATGGAAATTAAAAGACAACAAGACCTGTCACGAAAAATGTTTCTTATTCACTGATTGTGAACATTATCTTAAAATGTATTCCAAAATTAGAGCTCATCCACATCACTTTAGTGCTTTTAAGAATCATGTCACGTTTGTTGGAAAATTGTAGCGATTTAAAGACTTAATAAAGTGAGTTTCAGAAATGTGACCAGATGAGTTTTTCACAGTAAAGACACATTTACTGCAGTCTGAAGTGAGAGCAGTAAATCAGTTTGAGGACTGTAACTGAGGCCAATAAAACAATAGAGTAGCGTTTTACCTGCTGTCACTGCGAGCTGCTCCAAGCCTCACCAACATGAGTATGGGTTTGTTTTTATTCACACTTATAAACTGAATAAATGGGCCGCTGACCTGACTGTGAGTTCAGTCATGTGTTTAAGCTGGACCAGTCTGAGAGATGCTGCTCCAGGAGGAACTAAGGTCTCAGATTGTTGGCCTCTGTTGACTCTGTTGAGTGTTTGACAGTTTAGACAGACAGCAAACAGGGTGAGAGAAGGGGAATGACACTGGCCAAATGACCTTAGCCTTTTCTAAAACCTATATTTTCTGATGAAAATGGTCTTAATTTGAATTTTTGAGTCAATCAATGTATGGACCCTCAAAAAAATTAACACGAAATCTTACAGACTACTTAACCTTAAACAGCTGTGGATCCTAGTTCAAACAAAACCATTTTTAATATAAAATGTTTAGAAAAAATGTTACACAGGGAGATTAGGAGAAGCATGACCAATGATTTTGTTTGGTATTGGAATGGACTGTTATGCAGTGAGCTAAATGGCTCAATTTAGAACCACTGAAAAAAGCAAATAATTAATTTGGAAATGTTGAAAAGGCGCTAAAAGATTAATTTGAGCGCGGTAAAGAGGTAAATAATTGATCTGAGCAGAAGTGGAAGGAGGTTAATGTTGAATGGAACCAAGTGATTCATTCAGAGTCACTTTGAAACTCAGTGCCAGCTCCATTCACAGCTAAAATACTGTCTCAACAGGACACAAAAATCATTCATTCATCTTCTACCGCTTATCCCACTTTGTGGGTCGGGTTACATCCAGCTCTTGGGCCTTAGGGGACCCTGAAGTGCCAGTCGTAGGGCACCTAAACGTACATTGACAGACAACCATTCACTCTCACATTCACAAGGGGCACACTTTAGAGTCACCAATTCACCTATACATGACTTTAACGGTGGGAGGAAGCCGGAATCCGGAAGAACCCACGGTGACAGGGAGGACAGACAAAAACCAAAGAGTTTTTTTGAGTGGCTACAACGGCCAACGAGTTTTTGGGTCGGCCGGGACGTACTCACCCTCTCGTGAAAGGAGCGCTAACCACTCCGCTACTGACACAAATTTTTTTTAAATCATGCAATTGAAAGAGGGAGCATCAACGCTCTCATCTGACTGTACGTATATGGTATTTAATATTTATTTGAAATTGCTGTCCTTGAGAAATGAGCTGTGTGATCAGATGTCTGTGCAAAAATAAGAAAAACTGATACTGACACATGATGGTGCAGGAGAATGGCTGCCCTGCTGTGATGAGCAGCAGTGTCTGGGAATTTAGGCCATGACTGTCCATCAAGAATATTACATCACAAGACGACAACATCTGACAAACATGAAAACATTCTGCGCTGGCCTGACCAGTGACCGGTCATTGGAACTCCCAGGGTTTTGTCCTCAGGCCCATCCTCTATACCCTCCTCACACATGACGGTGTCGGGATCCCACAAGGACAACTCTATCTTGAAGTTCTCAGATGACACCTCAGTGATTGGACTCATCACTAGAGGGAATGAAGCAGCCTATAGGAGGGAGGTGGCCAGTCCAGTGACCTGGTGTGAGCAGAACTACAACCTCACCCTCAGCACAGACAGGACAAAGGAGATGATGGTGGATATAAGGAAGGAGTGGAGCCATCATCAGCCACTGTTTATCCAGGAACTTGAAGTGGAGGGTGAGCAGCTTCAAATATCTGGGGGCCCACATCAGCAAGGACCTCACCTGGACACTCAACACCACACAGCTGGTTAAGTAGTCTCAACTGCAGCTGTACTTCCTGAGGAGGCTGAGGAAATTTGGAGTGTCATCTGAGATCTTCAGCAGCTTCATCCTCATAATCTTCTCTGTAGTACTGTTAGCACTGCACATTGCATCTATTGCACATTTAGTGCTGACTATTGCACATACAACTGATGTTGCACACTCGCTTTGCATACTAATGTAAATAGTTTATATCTCTATTCTGTTGTCTACATTCTGCCTTTTTCATTTTTATCTTATTTTTTATTTTATTTTTAAACAACAAAATATGAGTACTTAACAATAAATGCTTGGAATCTCTTTGAATGAGACACATAATTCACTATACTGCACCAGCGGGAGCTTCCACCCTGTATCACTGCTAAGGACTGTTCAAGTATCTTGTCTCAGTCTTGGACTTAACTGCACGTTGGCTTTGTGAAAGCGCAAGAGCTGACCACAGTTGCATTGAACAGATATGAAGAAACCCTGCACATGCACACAAACAGTGTCAGACATCTGACACCCACTCTTTTTGTTTTCTCACTGATGCAGACACACAAATGTGCACACATGTCCACACACACATCTTTCAGTCTTTGCTCCGGCTCATGAATTAAAGAGCAGAGCTGGTCCAGGGGGAAGAAATTATTCAGGCAGATCAGCTCTCTGACAGAGGGGTGGAGGGTGAACAGAGTGAAAACAGAGGGAGAGAAGACGGAGAGAAGACGGAGAGAAGACGAGAAGGTGCTTAATAAGGAATGCACTGAGAGCTGCAATCACAAACCCCACTGGCCCATCGTGGAAGAGGTGGGTGATAAGCTTGTATCTGCAAATGAGCATTCATGTCTCCCTCTCTTCCTCCCTCTCTTTCCTCTCTCTATTGAAATTTTTAAGACAGATATAAAACAATGAAACACAAGCGACCGTTCCTAAGACTGCGCTCTTCTGGACTGAGATGTCAGATGTTTTTCCTGGGATCTGCTGTAGCCACTCCTTGTACTTCTCTAGCTTCTCATGTTCCTTTTTCCTGATGTTGTAATCGCAAGGCACTGCGATGTCCACCACAAAGGCTTTTCTCAGTTGTTTGTCCACCACCACAATGTCCGGTTGGTTCACCATTACCATTTCATTGGTCTGTATCTGGAACTCCCAGATACAGAACTTTGAGCTCGGGGTTTCTAGTCCATACTGTACAGATGTTCCTGCACACTATACCGGCCACTTGGTTATGGCTTTCTATGTATGCTTTCCCTGCCAGCATCTTGCATCCTGCAGTAATGTGCTAGGTCTCAGGGGCCTGTATCTGGGGTCTTGTCAGGTGTGGTATATCTGGGCCTCTATTGCTCTGGTGCTCAAGGCCTGCTCCTGTGCAGCCATGAGTGCTGTCCAGCCCTTTCTAGCCATTGTTAGGATTTCTTAATATCAGCCACTTCAATTATCTGGCGGTGGTACATCCCATGTAGGGGACTCTCCTCTCATGATGGTACCTCCAGCACCTCTTCCTTGGAGAGTTCAGTGCGATTGGGGGCCCCAAATATGGTTGTAACCTATGGCACCCACCTTCATTTTTCCGCCTCTGTATAATGCTCATATTCAGAAATAACAGCACATGCATCAGACACACCGTTGAGGCAAATTTAGCTTCTTTGCTAACCTTTATCAAACATTAAAACAGTTGTTTTGGTCCAGCACACGTCTTTATCAATGGCTTTTATTACGCCATCTCATAATTCCCGTGCATGCAGCCTTCGAACTCTGCCTGAAACACAGGTTTCTGGTCTGTTCATTAAGGGTTGTCAGTGCCTGCTGCTATGCTGCTTATTCTATTATGAAACTCGTAAATCCCAGGTTTCGTCCCATAGTGAAGTGCATCATATCTATGGCTAAAACTCTGGTATTGCCTCATTTAGCTTTGTAACATAATTTTGTGTATAACGCTAATCATCAACTTTCATTTCTTACGACACATGTCACGTGACAAAGAAATCACGGCCTCTGCGATTTGAAATACTAATGTTGCAATTTAATCACATGTGATTTATTTGTTCTACCCTAGTTGCAACATGATACATTATTAGAATTGTTTAGAACTGACTTAATACTTTTACTGGAAAATTACTATTATACATAGAACATTAATCTAACATTGAAATTAACATTGTATCTGTTAAATGAATGAAGATTAGCTGTAAAAATGTGTGCTGCATTATGTGTCTGTGTTTGTGTAGAGCAGCAGAATGTTATTCTTGCTAATTGTACTGAAATAACTTCACAACTGTTTGATATGGTGCCAGCAGCATAAGTGGTGAGATATGAAGAAAGAGATTGTCAGAAATTGTTGTTCATATCTTTCTCTCTTACACTGCTGATATTATGAAATATTTGCTTTCATGTCTTGTAAAGTAGGCCATGTCTAGACTCATGGCATTACATTATAATCCAGTATATCCACTTTAAAAACACTTAAATATATGCATCACTGAATCAAATGAATCGACTAAATGTTTCCACAAAGTATATGAGAGGCTCTAGTTAACATATAATTTAAATGTCAACTGCAAGAGGGTATAGAAAATCAAGCGCTAAATATAGATATGTTATAATAACAATATACATTTTTGGAGCACAAAGACAGTATTACTCCATTGTTGTGTAGCTTAGCAAATACAGTAACTATGGAGCCAATATCTGTCTGGGAAAGGGCTGCTGCTCATTTTTACTGAGGACACTGTTTTATGGTTTATATGGTTTCATCTAGACTTAATTACTCCATATGATGTGTATTTTGAAATCTTGAGGCCTGACTTGCTCATTTCCATTGTTAGAATTGTAGTACTAATAGTTTTAGATTGTTCTTTATATTTCCTGAGCTGTGTTTCCATCTGGAGTTTCTGACAGCAGCACAAGTTTCTCAGGGAGGGGCCGGCCGTCATAATAGTACATAAAATCAATTTCTATCTGCTCCTGCCTGTTGTGGATGTTTTTTTTCTTTCACAGAAGCTCAAGGTTGGCGTGCTATGGTTTTCTCTGCAGCTCTCTATATCGATAAGAGCAGACAAGTGAACATTACTCTCTGTAAGTCTGACCCTGGGCAAAGAGAAAATAATATTACATGGGTTTGCTGCACTTGTATAGAGCAGGTCTAGACATTTCTCAATGTTTTTTTAAAATAAATGTGAGCTACGGCAGTTCCCCAGAGCAGCTAATGCAGCAGCAGAATACAAGCACACTCCAGACGAGAGTCAAGTCCACTTGGTTGTTGTTGTTTTTTTTCTCTCTATTGGCTTTTCACACATAAAACAGTTTGTTCTGAAACAGACTTTTGAACACTGCACACACCTCAGTGCCCCAGTGGGATTTTTTTTTCACCTTCAGATGCTTCATCAGAGAGACCCTCCACCTACAGTCATTAAAGCACTGCTCACCTGCACAGTTAATATCATACACAACCTGCTTGTTGAACATTGTGTTACCCTCTTTGGCCCGGTGGGTGTGCCGGAGGGGTGAGATATGAACCCAGGCAAGAGGCAAGAGGTAGATGAGTTTAGCTTGTACATCACTTGGCTGCTGGGTTTATTCTACAGTGTCTGCCTCACAAGGACTAAAGGTCCCTCCATCAATACGTGGTATTGTGGTCACAAGTATTAGAATACATACGAAATAGGCATTTGGCTGATTATAGACACAATATTTTTAAAACATAGAGGGGTGTCTGTTTACTTTACTTCACATATGAAATGGCATTTATGAATTTTAGCTGTTTTTAAGCTCTTTTATGCCTATTTAAACATGTTAAAACCCTCAATATTTAACTTCAATATTTATGATATGATTTTTAAGTAAAATATATCAATAAAAACAGAACCTTGAACTAACATAGCCTGCACACACGAGTGCCAACATAAAATGATAACAGTGTGTGCTTTGTATATAGTCCATATGACTGAAATCTTAAACATTCAAAAATGACTCATTTTCATTGAGCATTGAGCAGTACAAGACGTAATCCATCCTGACCCACCGATACACACATTTTCCTTTCATCCATTTATACATGTTAACTCTCATACTGATATATTTTCTTTTATATATAGTCAATTCTTATACACATGTATCTAATATAACAAATTATGTATTTTTGTGTGTGTATGTGTGTGAGGCGTGTGTGTGTGTATGTGTGTGTGTTAGACTTTAGTTGGACAAAATGTGGGAAAGAAAGGGATGGAACAGCTTGAGGTCACACTCAAACTCATGGGTTCATATAAGTTTCATGTGAGACTGTTGCTCTCCCCTCACTCTGCTCGGCTGACTGTTTCACTTTTGTTTTTGCACCAGGAAAAAGCTCTAGAGGAACTGAATGGTTAGATTGTGTAATCCTAAACACTCTGGCTTTAAGACTTGAAAGTTTGATAAAACTCTAAGGATAGGATAAATCAGAGCACTGAACCCATCAGATCCCAACGAATCACTGTTGTACCACAAAATGTAGTTATTATTTATTCATTTATTTAGCCATGTCCATTAGTGACATTATGCTGCACCCATCTTCAAGCTAAAAAGCTGTCTGTGTTTAGCTACATGGTGCTTCTGTTTGATGTAGCCATATGCCTTGAATGATTTACAAAATCTAGTCTAACAAGTTATGTTTTTGGACTTTGGTTTTATTAAATGTTCAAAGTTGACATTTAACATAGTTCAACTCATCTCTATTTTGTGCCATCTAATAACAATAGTAGTTCATTTATCTTCTTCCTAGTCCTGTTAGGTGTCACGGGTGACTGGAGCCTATCCCAGCAGACAATGGCCAGTTAGTCACAGGGCTGACACTTACATTTGTTAGGTTTTGCCTGGAGATGACTATTGTAATGGAGTGCATGGTGGCAGAGTGGTTAGCACTCCTGTCTTAGAGCAAGAAGGACGTGGGCTCCACACTTGGCTTTTCTGGAGAGGAGATGTATGTGGTAGTTGCCAGTCCCAAGGCGATAGATCCCACAGTATCATGGGAAGGACATGCAAACTCCTCAAAGAAAGAAGAAGGTTTCAAAAAAGACATCTGGACATAGGTTTAAAAATGAAGATGCTTCAGGGGATGTCCAGATACCTTTTTTGAAACCTTCTTCTTTTCTTTGAGGAGTTTCCATGTCCTTCCCAGAGGCAAAGGCACGCTTAATGTTCAACATGGTGTAGAGCGTTAGCCCCAACTGCCACACGGTGGTGGGGGCTGCCATGTATCTGCATGTCCTGTAGGACTCTGGAGGGGCATAGACTGCAGTTCCTAAAACACAATCACACAAAGATATTCATAAACAAGTTATAAGATTCAGGACATACTAAAGAGCAGGTTAGACAGCTTACCACCAGGTCTTTGAAAGATCTGATCAGGAGCACAAGTTGTTCCACAGCCAAAATCAATGAACCGGGCTCGGGGGATTGCCTGACCAGTTTCAATGACCACATTGTCTGGTTTAATGTCCCTGTGGAAGATGCCAAGAGGCACCATTCTTATGGCTGCACCCACCCGCTGTCTGAAGATAGTCTGTAGCAAAGATATAGAGACATTATTGACGTTTAACCATTCTTGCAGGACACTAACTTTAGCGTCATGCTCATTAAAGTAACCCTCAAGGCTGTTGATGTAGTCCACCAGGTCCATGCAGGGATCCGGTCTCTCCAGCACCATGACGATTTCTGTCTCCAGCTTGTACCAGTCCAGAAGGACAGGGGTTATGATGCTGTCGTCTGTCCCTGGTCCAGATTCAACTCTTATGAGCATAGCCACCTCCAGAGGAAAAATGCCCTTTGTTCCATTCAGCAAAACCTTTTAAAGTTTCAGACAGTTCAAGTTAGATAAAGGATTAATACATTGAATAACAATTACTGTAGATAATATAAATATATACAAATAATTTCTAAAAAGACTCACTGCTCCCATCCATGAAGTGGTGCATTTATCAATGCGTTTGATGGCCACCTGTAGGAAATAAACAGAATAATGTTCACTGCTCATAAAACCAAGACTTACAGAAAACTGTCCCCTCTGTGAACACCACAGTAGATCATACCAGAGGCTCCTAAGATCTGGTACTTCTCATTGAACTCTACAAACACAAAAGACAATAATTACATGTGAAAGTACATAGTATGTAAACATAAAATCTGTCAAATTATACTCTGACCATAACAAAATAAGGCTTTTAGCAGAAGGTCTTACCTGTGTTATTTATCAAGGTTTCCTCTGTTTCATAGAGTCCACACAGGTCAGTTAGCACAGTGTTGTCACCAGGAACAAGAAAGACTGAATCTGACTCACTTAAAGTTATTTCACCTTTCTGTGATGATTGAGTGTCCACTGCCACAATATCCAAAACCTGGCTGAACCCTGCCTTGCTGTCAGAGCTTGACCTCGGTCCTCTCCAGGTTTTCATTTGACTTGTCCTTACTGCTACTGCTTGGACACTCAGATTTTAAAGCTGCAACAATGGAAAATAGATCATAAGTGCATTATATATATATATATATTTTTTTTTTAAGTTTGAGTATAATACAGTGTCCTGTAATGTATTTAAAGTAAAATATAAAATGAGTTACAGTGGTCTTACCTTGTTGCAGTTTAAACTTGAAAAGCTTTTTCACCAGTGAGCTCTAGATTTGCGTATTTTCTTCCTTTCGCCAAATCTCTGGCTTGGCCCTGGGTAACCACTAGAATCACTCCTGGATTTCTGACTGGCTCTTCTCTCCGTCTCCTCAGAGGTGTCCTTTCTTTTTAAACTCAGGGTACATTCTGCAGAAACCCTTTCCAGCTGAGTGGTGGTTGTGGAGGAGGAACTGGCTGGGGCAGCTTCCTCACTAGTTTCCACAGGTCCAGAACATGGAAGCTGGTTGAGAGCTAGGACTGGCCTGGGGCTGGACCTAATCATATTTTTAAACTGGGTCCTTGCAGTTTGGCGGAGTCGACATTGCTTTTGCTGAGGTAATTGATTCAGAGGCCTTTTAAAAACAGAAAAAAACCTGTTTGTGCTGCCTATTTTTATTGAGCTGCAAGGACATATTTAAATTTAAGGAACTAACACTATAGTCATACCTTGATTACTCAGTGGCTGGTCTGAGGATCCACTTGGCCGGCTTGAGGATCCCTTAGGCAGTGGCACCATGTTAGTCGACTGACAAACTAACTTTCTACCCTTAACTAAAAGAAATAACTAGTTAAATACACTCAAAGAATTAGGATACTTTGAGGATAATTAGTCAAACAATTATCTTTAACAAATAATCTGTTGCAACTAACAACCGTAACTAACTGACTAAGTGTACGTACTTACTCGTTGCTGGAACCTAAACTTGACTGGCTCTCTTCATTGGCTCTATCTTCTCTATAATAAAAATATATTATAATCTATTCAGTGATTATTTTAAAACAACACTATATATTTCTGTTCTCTTGGTGCAGACTAAAGCGACTGGGCTGTTAACCTGTTAACCTTAACCCTCATTTTGCAATTGTTGACATGGTTCCTTACTCTTTTCAGTTGTTCTTTTTAAACCTAATAATATAATTAGTTTGAAATAAATGTCCAATAATTGCTAGGTTTCTGAAAAAATCAGCTGCTTTATTATTATTTTTCATTATTTGCTATATTTTGCAATCCTAAATTATATCATAGAACCTAGATCTTCCCCAACAGCAGGTTCATCCATTGATTGCCATCTGTTTATTTGCAGTACACTTTACAAATCCTCTTAATTCACTTCAGTATTTAATCATACACACAGTAGGGATGCTTGATTATGAATAATCATCACAATTATTTTGGTCATTATTGAAATCGCGATTATTTTACACAATTACTCAGTGACCTTTGAAGTATGTTGAATTTATTGAACAAAACAGTGAATTCTCCTTACAATAAATAATATATTCAAACATATAAATAAATAGCTTTAAAATAACCAGAAATAATAATTAAGATAAATAAGATCAACAATGCTGTGCACTTCTACTATCTCACGGAAAAAAGTAATAAATATTTGTTTTTTCTTAATTAAATAGGTTTTGTGATTGTTGGGAGCTAAAATTGAAATTTCGATTAATTGCGCAGAATAACACACACCGATTCATAATAAATATCATGCATTTGTTATGATTATAATGTTCATTCACTGATATCCTTCAGCTTAAGGGGTTGTGGGTTACACCCTGGACAATGGCCAGTTAGTCACAGGGCTAACACTTAAAGACGTACACTGACAGACTCCTCACAGAAAGGTAATTCCTCTGCCACTGTGCTCCCCCTGATTATAATGTTGATTGCTATTCGTTTCAAATATAAATTATTTTAATATTTTAACTTAAATTTTATATTTGAAAGACACTTTTTTTGAATGTATGTGAAGTATAAAACTCTATCTTTGCCATATCTAACCTGCCTTTTTTCCTCTACCATACCACCCAAGTTGGATGTGTAGGATTCATTTATTCAGTTTGTACCATATATTAATTATGGGTTGTGGGTGGACCGGGGCATGCCCCAACTGCTTCACCGTATACAGCACACAATAACAAGTTAATCACAGGGCTAACATCAGTCCTAACACTAAGAGACAACCAATAACCCTCACATTTATTCACAGTGGGCAATTTAGAATCACCATTTTACCTACATTCAGTTTAGGTAAACTTTAATAATCCAAAAGGGAGAATTCACTGTTAGGTGAACATGGCTTATAACTTCATCTGCCGTAAAATGATTGTACAGTCTTATTGCAGTTGAGAAGAAGGAGTTCTCATGGTGTTCAAAGGCCCAATGCAGGTGATGGTCCATGTTGTTCAGGATGATATATCAGGATGCTGTGTCTGTAACTTGGAAATGCGTGTCTTTGGGCGGAGGGAGGAAACTTGAGAGCCTGGAGAGGCACAGTCTGACTCCACATAGAGAGACTCTGAGGCAGAAGAAATAACTACATGCTCACCATGTGTAAGACTCCTGTATTTGAAATAGAGCCTGGTGATAGTGACAATTTCCTCTGATTACTCAAAAAAAAACAAAAAAACACAATGACTGAAAGTATCCTTGGATTGGCCTTATCCATAGACAGATGCAGATGATCCCTGATTCTCTTTACGTATGTGACCAAATCCTCTTTGTCTGGGTGTCTGGGTTAATGTGTCATATAATCATCACTTCATGGATGTAGAAAAAAATGATTCTTATTCTTTACAGGTGGAGAAGCAGCTACAGGTAAGTTCACTTCTGACCACAGGTAATATACACCTCAAAACACATATCTCCCCATACATGGTTTATTCCATGACATAACTAATGAGGTCATCAAGTTAAAACAGCTAAGTGGCCATTGGTTGATATCTGGATAAATGGCAAAATCATTTGAACCTTGAATTTTCAAGAAAGTTAGAAGTTAGTTAAAATTGTAAAAGTACATTAACAAATGATACACAAAATTATCTCGGGATAGTAATGCCTAGTTGTGTTTAGTTAGTTTTATTGCAAGAAAATATGTATAAACTAAATGGAATAATGAGACAAATTTTAGAAACACACTAGTCCAACTGAAAAAGAAAAAAAATCTATGAAAACCTCACAAAAAGGACATAAAAAGAATTACAAAATCACATGAAGAGTAAGTACTAGTGCAGATCTAGTGAAGCAGTTCAAGTTGTACAAATAATAAAACTAGGTCTGTCTTGGAGGGCGTATGTTTTCCAAGCACATGGATTCTTAATGAAATGCCTCTCGCTCCTGAGAGGTGTGGCAGGGCTTTGAAATGACAGAGGCTGCAAATCCTCTTTTGAACAATGGCTTTCATACTCCGCTCTGCACACGGATTTATCTCCTTGCCTCTATCTCGAATAATTCACAAAGTTCGATGACAGCCAGGCACATACAAATGTTGTGCTGGGCCCTTGCCTCTTTGTCTTTATCACCCGCCATCACATTAGCCGCAGTATTATTCATCAATACTCCATTCCATTACTGTATACCCCCACTGGGACGGATGGCGGCCCCTGACAAGCGCCGAGTCAATGAGCACCTCTTCTTTAGGTGTGTGTGTGTCTGAGGCCAGCACCGACAGCCCGGGCGCTGGGCCTCGCACAAGGTCAGCATCTGTGAGGAGGGGGGCACAAACAATATACCACCTGTGCCCCCTGCCATGTCTGCACCCAGCAGATGCTCTCAAAGTCAAAGTCACACACACGCCTCGTCATGAGCTCCACGCAGAGTTATCAAAGTCAGCCGAGGTTAGCCGTGGCATTATGAGTGTGATAAATATGATAAAATATGGGCCATAAATCCAGAAAGTACAGAGGAAGGACAGGACCTAAAGGCCCGGTCCACACTGAGGGAGGGGTCCATGAGGCCAGTTCAGATTTAAATGCTGGATCTATGGACAGTTAGTCTCTCTTTAGACTCTAATGCTACATGCAGACTACGCATTTTCATTTCAAATTAGTATTAATGCGATTTCTGCTGACATTAGGTTTTCCTTGGCATCTAGGAGAAAACGCCACTGTTCAAAAATTATAAAACTAAAAGTTAATGTCGTGTCATTTGGAATTTGTCATTTGGAATTTGTCATTTTGCTTTTGTCTGTCGAGATCACACCACAACACCCGAATCACTTGCAATCCCTGTCCCTGAACTGAGATTACACTTAGACTGCATGAACTTTAACTGGTCCTGGTTTTGAATCAGTCCTGCCTTGCTTTGTTCTTCTTTCTTTTTTGTGTTTCTTTGGTTTACGTTGACCAGCAGCTGGATTCTGGTGAGATCACAAAGTCACAACAAATCCATCTTATCCTTTCTCTCGACCTGTTGCACATTCAGACCAATGGTCTGTCAGTGCTGACTGTGTGATTGGATAAAATCACCTGCTGATGGGTGGTTACTGACAAGTGCATCATCCAATCACATCCAGGTTTTTGTCTAAAGAACCTTTTTAATAACTTTCTCTCTCTTCTGTGGAACAGTCAGGTTAGTCTTGGTCCTGACCTTGGTCTCAAGTTATTGTGGCCTGGACAACAACACTACATTTATTAAGTATGATTTGTTATATGCAAGAACAGAAATAGATGTACAACTGGCAGGTCAGAGTCATGTGACCGTTTAGCAGCTCCACAGGTTTGTGGCTCCAGATAAACCTGACCTGTGAAGCCATCACATTCTCTTTGCACTTTGGTTGTGATGCGGGGAGTAGGCACTAGGGATGGTCATGCCTCAAGTTGAGCTCATGTTCAAGTTTGACATGCTTGTAAGACGGGTCTGTTGACATATTGTGCCAAGTGTATGCGTGCCAAAATCAGCACCAAAGCAAACCTTAGAAGTAGACAAAAAGTGACTCTGTTGGCTTTTTGCATTGGCTACACACTGCTTGCTTCCACGGCAGATCAGAGCTGAGCCTCTGTTAAAAATAAAGTGAGACACAAAGAAATCTATTAGAATTATTAGAAACACCTGAAAAAAGAGTTTGGTTTGTCAAGACAGAATGTTTAAATTGATAGTGTTCTGTAAACAGCACTGCTCGACAGGAGGCCTTTCAGGAACAGCCAGAGCCAGAGGGAGCCATTATTGTTGTAGTCTCCCTCAGAGAGTGCTACATAAAAATACACTCAGATTAAATGCACATGACAGGAGGCCGAGTCTCCAAAGCAGCCGGGTTTATGACGAGGCTTGATTTATTCGACCTGGCTGGGAGCACAGAAGCCAAGCTGGGATCTGTCTAATTTCTTTCTCCATCATTTCTATAGCCATCAGTCAAAACAGCACAAGCAGAAGCTAAATGAGGAGGCTGAGTAAACTGTGCATGTGCTGCCAAGACACATTTGCTGTATTTGTGACGGTGATCTGAGAAATCTCCAGTTTCCAAGTGGTTTTGGCTTTAATTTTCCACTTTGTAGAATCGTGCTGGACTATGTCAGATGTACCACAATGCTACAAAACTACAGGTGCAACAAAAAAAAACTATACCATCATGACCTTTTCTGTTTTGTTTTGTTTTTGTTTACAGAAGTAAAACTAGCCCAGGCATTGGCAACCTGCGGCTCAGGAGCTGCCCTCTTGTGGCTTAAATTCATTGTTTAAATTCTGATTAATATGCACAGAGGACTGTATCCTTAAGCATGTGAACTGGAATGAAAGTGTTCATTGTTTCTTGATCACACTTCATTGTCTTGAAGAGTTAAAATGTAACGAAGGAGGGTGGTCATATTTTCATAAAAAACTGTCAACACTGCTCATGGCAGTTGTTAACCATTATGAGACTCCCTCAAGGGTTAAGTTGGTGGATCTAGGCAGCACGTGCGTGACCTGCGCCTCAATAAATTGTAATCATTGTTACTCGCAATTATAAACTAGCACAACATCAGCATCTAACTTTACTCAACAAATTCAGAGGATGTGTGTGTTTCAGAGTTTTAAGAGGATTGTCACTGTCCACTGGGGTTCATCTCAGCCCCAAATTCTGCTGCTGTGATGTGTAAGGCCTAATTTACACTGACTGTGGAACGGATACGGAACGGATACGGAATGGTAGTCTGGCCAGCCAGACCGACTTTCTCATTGTATTACATACAGAGAAAGTTAGTCTGGGATCGCTGGATTTAAACAGGATTTCAAGGCAGGACCATGGGCAGAACTAACACTCGCTGAGTGAACCAATCAGAGAAGCCACGGATGTGACGTAAGGAAAGCAAAACTTATTCTAGTTGTCAACAAACCACAGCGTACACTAGCGTGGCTCGAGAGAGAAGATGCTTAGGTGACGGTGAATGACTTCTGTTGTTTTTGTCAGAAAAATCTGAGGACACGGGGTGTAATATCGAGTTCAGTGCTTATTTCGATCGTTGTAAGCTACTGAAACCTGCTACTGTTTTCTCGCGCTCAATATGACGCGAAACAAAATCCCGCCTCCCTCGCTACGATTGGTCGGAAAGAAAGAGTCCAAAAAAAGTCCAAAACCACACAATTTTACATGATATCTCACATACTTTTTATAAGGACAACACCAGAAAAGAGAAGGCATGGAGTGAAATAGCTGGAGCTCTGTGAGTTCTCAGTGAGTTTTTATCATTACCTCTCTCTCTTTACATGGATGTTATCACGTGAACTCAACTCTTCAGCTTGAATCCCTGTGGTTTTGTGGTCTCGCGGATGCAGATTTCAGGACACGTACAGCACACGCACCACACCCGGTGTAAATGGCAGTCCGTACGGATTCCGTACGGTTCCGCTGCGTATCCGTACCGCAGTCAGTGTAAATAAGGCGTAATAATACTACCATTGTGGTGTAGCCACAATAATCTGTCTGCGGTCTCCACAGTGCTCCACACCGAGACACAGAGCGGCATTCTTCTTATAGGACATATATAGACGTACAGTATAACTGCTGAAAACAGCCTGAGGCACATGGCTGGACACACGCAGATAGCGCGAGAGGAAATGACCGACCCCACAAGCACATCTGTTAAAAAAACAAACTCCACCAACACCAAAGCTCCAGTTCCCGAAGTGGAGAGCATGCTGATATTCCCAAAGTAGCCCACTATAACAGACTAGGGATAAAATCCAAGCTCTGTTCTCATTTTTTTAAAGAAGATGGGTCAGTGATGTTATCAATGTAATGTAGCATTCAAGTGCGCTGTAAAACGTAGTGCTATAGTGCTATAAGTTTTCGTAAACATTTATTTTACAATCTGTTATTCAGTATTTTTGTTACAAAGGCCAAGAAGCATCCAGTGCTTTGTGAATCACTGATTAAAACATGAAAATGTACCCTTTATGGTCATAGCAACATCACACAGCATTCATTTTTCTCTGGTTGTTTTGAACAGTGATCATTTATTATGCCCGCGACCAGTCAGCATTCCTTAATGATCAGTAGATTATAATATAAATCTAATTTAAGAGGCTAATTTAAACCAATTTTAGTGTTCAAAATTTAAAGGTCTGAAATGGATATATTCCTTGTGGCTCCCAACAGATGCAAATTTTGTGTTTTTGGTGAGAAGTTGCTCTTTGGCTCCATAAGGCTGCTGACCCCTGAACTAGACCAATTCGTCGCCTCAGAATACTAATGCATTAAATCAAACTGAAGTCTAGAGCTGGCCTTAAAGACTGATGTGATGCCAGAAATATCTGTGCTAATTATCTGTTAAACATCATGTTAATCCAATATTTATTTGCATTTCACTTTGCTCTCCTTTTCTCTGTTAACTTTTTCTTTTTTTGCACTGTTCTCTGAGTAAACCGACATGGCCAGAGCTGGCACAAAACATCAGTTTTCAACATTTTTCTTGATAAGAAAACCTAGAAGATGTTTAGGTCCAATTTGGTTGTAAGTCTGCCCTAAGGTAGTTTAATCTGTCTCTATTTGTTGCGCTCTTGGAAATGGCATGTTTGTTGTGTAAAGCAGTAAAAAGGGCAGTGGCATGTGAAGATTTACCAGACAGCACCTCTTCACATTTTACAAATGAAACAACGATCTTGTTTCAGCCTAATCTCACAGTTCATTTGTTCATCTTCTACCATATATCCTGTTGAGGTCACAGGGGCTGGATTCTAACAGCTTTGGGCCTGGGTACTAATCCTCAACAAAAGGTGACTGACAGGGAGCCAGAGTTCCATAGAGAAGTATGGGACAAACTGTGTCCTGTGTCTATACATGAGGAAGTTTAAATATCAGTTACATTTGGCATATTTTTAAGTGACAGGATACATAAAAATGAAATATTTGATATTATTATTAAAGATTAAAGAAAAGACTTGCCTCCCACTGACATCATCTGTTCTGATTTTATCTCACACTTTTCCTTCATATCTTATCTTCTCTGACTTGACCTCTTTTCAAATATTAATGCAGCCCAGTTTAATCTTGCTTATGAGTTTGAAAACTTATTTTCAGCGTTAGCACTTCTGTCCTTCTGTCTTACTTTTGGGTCCTAATGCCTGCTGCTGCTGTTTTACACAGAATTTCAGAAATCTGTATGTAGACATGATCCAGCTGGAGTTCAGGAAGTGGACTCTGGAAACAGTGTCATAATAAATACAACTTGGTACATGAAAATAAAAAGAAGTTTTAATCAGTGGGTATTCACAAATTCATTAAAAAGCCCAGTCATAACCGAATTAATGCAACTCTTTTTTTTCTTGTATTGTATGTCTATGCAAGTTTATCTAAGTTTACCTAAGGTTCTCGTTTATCCAGCTCACTTCACCAAACCAAAGTGAATTAATTAATACTAGAACAAAATACGGTAAACCCTACAGAATTAGTAACAGCACGGATCTGCTGCTGACACTTGTCCTGAAATCTTGTCAAGCTTTATCCTGCGTTCAGGGAGCTGGCTCAAACAGGTTTGAGACTAAAGGTTCCTTTGTCTAAGAAAAAAATCAAATGGAACAGACATATCTCATAAAAACAGCAGTGAATTGTATTCCATCTGCTGCATTGGAACCAGTGCATGTTAGATATTAAATTACCAAGAGGGGTCACATAAGTTGGCCACATTGTCTTCCAAAAACAAATTGTCACTTCCAGCGTTGAGTTCTGAAACTCCACATCTATTTCACTCCACATACACATACCAGTACCTTTTACATGAAAGCTAAAGTGCAAGATATGCACATACTGTATGTCCCTCAACAAAAATGCAGTGCAATGAGCACTTGCCCCTGTTTTCAAGAAATGCAGTCTGCCATATGGAAGGATGCTCTTATTCAGCTCTTCTGCAGCAAATGAAGGCAAGTAGCGCCTACACCTCTCCTCTCTTCTGCCAAGAGCTGACAGGTGACCAGACAGGAGCTCCTCATGCTTTTTCTGTTACTGTTTACACGCTCTGGTTTTTGCTCATAATTGGACAAGGGAGAGGACAAGGGCAACAAAACTGCATGGCAGCATCAGGATGGGTTTGTGCATTCAGAAAGTGGTCATAAGTGTGTGCCAAGACTATGTCCTCAAAAGAATTGTACAGTGCAGCTGTCAGTGAGAGTGCATTTTAAACAGAGGACTGAGGATTTCAAAAGCTGTGGTTTATGGCTGATATTGAGAGAATTTAAGGAAAAAGATAGTGCAAAGAGGGTGTGCTTGTGTGTTGGAGGTGTATGACAGGGCAGCATATGGCTAGCCCCGCATGTAGTGAAATATTAAAAAGCAGTGTCAGCAAGAAGGGCACTGCGTGGGAGCTGGAGCAGTGTGTATTTGAGTGTGAGTGTGTGTCCCACAGGGAGCTCAAATCTGCCGGACATAGACGACGACCATGACAGCTCGTCCAGCTGGCCTTCTCCTCTGCTGGGGCTCTACATGCCATCTCTGTCCTCTCTGCACATTTTAAATACAAAACATGCACATGGATACTCTGTATCTAATAGGTTTCATCATTTCCTTGACAGTGCCTGGCCCACAGTAAAGTCCGTCAACACTATGCATTATGAGGAAGCGGCTGTCTGGGCTATGGTCTTTGTTATGACATAATGCTCTGGATAAATTCTCCAACATTTGAAATAACACAAATTCACTGTTGATTTAGATCCTTTGATTTTATTATTTTAAGCCTATGTGTATTTAAATTAGTCAACTTTGTCAAAAAGTTAGAAATTAGTATTTCTGTTTTCTAACTCAGAAACTCTTGGCACAAGTGTGGCACAGATCAAGACGCAGGTATATTTGCTAACTTCTGGGCTGGGGGACAAAAAGCTGATCTTAGTCAAAACCAAGTCAACAAGCAATATTTATTTACATAACTGAGGAATACAAACTTACATCTGTTAAAACAAATCAGAGCAAAATTATTGGTATTATTTATCTGTTCTCTATTCAACACATTTTACACCATGTCCTCAGACTGTGAGGACACTGTGTCATCAACAGATACCTCCATCTCACCCCCAGAGGTACCCCACTGCCCCTGTAGAGTGCACTGTGGTTGTAGTGAAGTCTGAATGTCCTGTATCAACTCACACTTTTCTACAGTTCATCATGAGAAATAGTGTACAGTGAAGGTCACTAGAATGTTCGACATTGTTTGTTGGGAGCAAGACAGTCTCTTCTAGAATGTCTACAATGTCTTTTTAAAGAGTACCAACAGTCTTGTGATATTGTTTTAAACTCCATGATTACTTGAAAAGACTCTGCCTTATAGACACACAGACCAGTAATCAGACAGACTTATGATTGTATGATCTGGATGTTTCAGCGTGACATGAGCTCCACTGCTGCTGTCAGCCTTAGCTCCACTGGCCCATAAGGTCAAAGGTCACTTCAAAGACACCTCCTGTGGAGAATTATAATCCAGCGAGGTAAATATGATCAGCAGTTTAGAGTTCACTGACTCAGCTGTCTTTATGTAATCAACAAAGGATCAAGACATTAGGTTTTCATACGTTCATAACAATTGGATTAATAAAAAAAAAAAAAAAAGAACAAAAAAAAACAAAAAAAACACAGCATTGAGGGGAAATAATAGACATGTTTTGTCTGGTATCAATATCATAACAGGTTCTATTAGTAATAATTTGTAAAATTTTGAAAGCTAAGACCATTCAAGTTCATCAAGAAATATAAATACAATTTTTTAAATTAAAATTCATGTCTTCACAGGATATATTTTATTACAAACTTATCATGGTTACAAAAAGACCCTTTTTAGCCATTAAGCATGAGTGTAAGTTAACATATTATATTTTCTAACCTTTTTTTTTTTAAGTTTTAAAATAAAAATAAAAAATCAGAGATTAGACCTGTGTTTTCTATTATTTGTAAAAAAAAACAACAAAAAACAACAACAACAAAACAAAACAAAAAACAAAAACAAAGAAGAGGAAAAATATATATTTTTATTTTTTGTTTGTGTGACATTTGGGGAATCTTAGTGAATCTAAGAAGTCAAACTCTGGAGCTGCTTTACAGGACAAAGTATCCAAATGGAAATGTTTGTTTTGTTCTAGGGTCAAGAAGAGCCTATTGTATTAACTGACAGCCATCACATGAAATAATAGACGGTGAAGGAACAAGAGGTACAGACCTTTACAGGTACAGCCCTAGAGAGAGGAACAGGACCCTGCCACCAGGCATCTCCAGTGTCTACTCGAGTGTTAAATATGATTTATGAAAATAATCTAAAAGTCTAAAAGTGATACATATTCTATATAAAACTTCTTTAACAGTGCAGCTCATATAGGGAGAGAGCACTGTTGACTGTAATTACTGCATACATGTAATGTTATATAAGTTGTGGGGATGGATAATGCAGTGGCTGCACTGTGCTATTATTTCTAAAAATTTAAAATCTGGATGCTGTGTTTTCATCTCTCAGCACTTGGCAGAGCTCCTTTGGTTAAAACACATATTGCATATTTCATTTCTGACATACTCATTTTCTAATGTTTTATCCTGAGTGCATTCCAAGAGGAGGGCATTATGGTAACTATTGTTTACTTTGAACACATGTTTGATAAATCATGAACACTGTTCATTACACTGTGTTTTGTACAGATACATAGTTATAAGTTGAGCTCAGAGTTGTGTATCCAGTTGGTGATCACATCACCACAGTTAAATTGTTAATTTGGTCCTATCATGGAAAAAGTTAGAATCACAAATAATCTGTGTCAACAAAAACACAAGAATCCTGGACATGGAGGGCTGACTTTGTCTGTACATACCTCTGTTTTAGTTCTAGATCTTTGGATGCTATGAAGAAATGCAAAAAAAGCTAAAACATCTTGACGTATTTCAAAAGTTTCTTCTAAGCAGATTGGCGTTGTTGGAGTGTAATTTCCTGCAGCCCTCCTCAGAGTCACATGAGGTTATGTCACGGTAAGATACACAGACAACACAGGTCTGTTGAGAAAAACCTTTTGAGAGGGAAATGTTCACTTCTGTGGGAGACCAACTGAACCTATTTGAGCTAAAACATCTAAAATATCAATATGTAACAGGAATATTATTTTAAAATAGAATTTTTCGCGTGTCATGCACAAGGCACAAAACTAGAACATTTGTTTGTCCTTGTTTCATTGCCTTTTGTCTTTTTCTGCTAAATTTACACAGATTTCATGAATGTAAATAGTTCTCTTAAAATATATTATATGATTTTTCACTGAATTGCTTTTATATAATAATATTTTTACGGTGGCAAAATATGCTCCAACATTGGAAATATTCTGAAGTTTTTTGGGAGCCACATCCTGTGAGATGGCAATGCAGTATGAGCCTGTGGACACTGGCCTGATGGTCAGGGTCACACCAATACTTGCCATCTTCCTCGAGGGATTGTGAATATTTAGAGCAAATGTAATGGCCGCCTGTTTGGAGGACAGTGGTCCCCAGTGCGACAGAAGGACTCTACAACTGACATCTGTAGCCCCTTCTGCACCGCAGCAAACATGTCATGAAGAGAGCTGCAGAGTGTCTGTGAGAAACTGTTTCTCTTTCTATTTGTTGCTTCTACAACTAGTCATCCGTTAAAATAAGAATTATTTATGATTCCATTGGTGGTTTGATGGACAGTGAGGCAGCCAGCCGTTGACCAGGCTTTAGCTGCCATTTATGTGTGCACACTCAGCGCAGACTCAAAATGAATTGTATTGATTATGCAGATGTGGCAGCTTTGAAAGAACTGACAAAAACTGTAGGTAAAAGGCCAGCCCATTGCAACAACAGAGAGTTAGAACCAGCTTCAGAACCTCATCACATCCATCTGTAAAGCCCTCTACAGTAAGAATCATTCTTTCAATAATGTTCATTAATTTCTACATGTTCAGAGATTAGTTGTGTGAAATTTTGTTGGGGTATTTCGAAAAAATACAGTTAATAAATACATCAACTGGGATCAACAAGCGGCTGAAAAAATAAATGGTAAAAAATTAATTTAAATAAAATAAAAAAGCACAAGGAGGAGCATTTTCCTTACTATTGTTTACAGTTTTTGCCTATTGCTTGAACACTTTTTGCAAAATTTGGCTCATTGTGTCAAAACTTTACACACAAGCACACAAGACACAACAGCTGGAAATAAACCATTCACATCTATGTTGAATTGAAACTCTGCTATCAAAACCTAACAATCCTTTGTCAAAATGTCACTCTGATGACAAAATGATACACACTTGCATCATCTGAATACACTTTCAGATTAGCAGCAACACACTAGTGTACTTTATATAAAATACTGCAGTCTTTAATTTTCACTGTTTTGATTCAGTTCATCAGTTAGCATTCTGTGAAGCTCAATGTAGCACTGACAGTTTTTGTTCTGTTTTTTTTTTTCCAAAAAAGGTTTTCACAACAACCAAAAATGAAAGGTTACAAATTATATCAACTCAATACTGCACATCACAGTACTATACTTTACAGTACAGTAAATGCAGTAATGCAAAAATAATACAAAAATAAAACACAAAATATACTACTGTAAATACAGAAAAACAGGCGTGGGTGGGATTACTGATCCTGCCGTCTGTTTGGGCTGGCACAGGACCATCAACGTGATGACCTCTTCACCAGTCCTACTCCTTCTCTTGTCTTCCTCGACCCCCCCAGCTCAAAGTTCAAAATGGCTCAACTGAGGCCTATTTGTGGTTAGCTGATTGGTGATCAGTTTTGTAAGTAAGTGTTTTAAGGTGTGTGTCTAAGTGTTTTCAATCACCCAATGTGTTTTGTATTTTGAATAGATGTGTTTTCCCAATGGTACCCATGAGATTTAATTTCAGAACGGAGTGTCTTGTGTATGAAATAGTGTGTAGTGTGCAGGAGCAAGTGTGTTGCAAAATTCCAACTGAAGTGCAAAGCAGCACTTTTGTTTAAGGTATGGTTACACTGAATTTAAGGTATAGTAACAAAAGCTTCAAGTTTTGTTACTTTGGTCTAAGCATGTGTCTATAGTGTTCAAGCAACAGGCAAAAACTGTAATGCTGGGCATACAAGGATAATTTTAGAGTCTTCTTTACTTCTGTGTCTCTCAGAAGTGAAGCTGAGCAGAAGTTCACCAATCTTCTTCAGCATAGAATTACTTTAAATTACTAAAAAGACTTTGAAAATACCATCTAAAGCAGTGGTTCCCAAACTGTGGTACGGGTACCACTGGTGGTACTCTGGCTCTCTGTATTGGTACTTGAGAATCTCTGATAACTACAAAATGTAGGACTATTGATTTCTGCTACAACATTTCTATAATACACTTTACTATACCAGTAAATGTTTGGACTTTTAAAAAGCTAAGGGATAAAGAAAAAAAAAGTGGTTTTAAAGAAGCAGCACAGCAAACAACATTCATTTCATAACATTCATATATTCACATATTCACATATTCTGGCGTGGTACTTGGTATGAAGAGTTTGAGAACCACTGATCCAACGTAAATAATATCTAAAGAAGCAGCGGATCTGGAGTAATCTCTGTGAAAGGGACTGGACTGCACTGTATGAGAAGACATGTAAAAGGTTAATTGTAAAAGGATATCAGACACATATTTTGTGTTAGGGCACTTATGAACAGACACCACTCATTTTAAGTCAAAATATAATGCATTCATATTGTGTATTCATTCAGCAGCATATCTAGCTAGACCGGTATTCTTCTAGAGAATGGTCTTAATGCCACTTTCCAAAAGATAACAGCTGGTTTATTTGTCCACTTCATTAACTCTTCCTCCAGCACTAACCACTCACTCTTGCATGAGTCTTGGACTAAGGTAGAGGTGTGTGCAGCGCACCACAGTCTGAGATGCTCTTATTTGTGTGAATGGTTTCATTTATCTTGTTGAAGGCACAGTAGAAAAGCACAAAAGATCATCTAATGAATATAAAAACACAATAGCCACAAAACACAATAAATCAGAGTTTATTTGAATGCCACGCTCACTCCACGTACTGTACAGCTACTCTACTGCTACTGCATCATTTTGCCAGAGTGATTCATAAATTATGATTCATGACCCAGCACAGTGTGGAGTGAACTAATGAGTGTGTTGATATTATTTTTTCAAATATTAGCATTGGGTGTGTGTTTTGGTTTTTAAAATCGATATGGGTTGATATGTATTTGTTGTCTTGTCTGTTCTACTCAAAGCACTGCTGACTTCTCAAAATGAATAAATCTGGGATTCTTTTCTCATAATTCACCACAAAGCTCTAAAATATCAGTAATGTAACATGACACAAGATTTTGACCTCTTCATTTTTAAAAATGTTTCATAGAATACATTTGAACATAGGACCACCAAATACAGTAGTTGGCATGAGAGAATGGGTCTGTCTGTGCTGTCATGGCCTGTTGGGACAGCAGCGGCTCACACCGCTGCAGCGTGACCCGTCACATCCACATTCATTAACCGAGCTGCTGCTCTGCTGCTCGGCTCGGAGCCACTAACAGCTGATGAGCGGGACCATCACGGATCAATGCTTCGGCCTCTCAGACAGGAGCAGGTCTGTTTCAGCACTCATCAGTGTGACAGCCTGCAGTGACGGCAGCAGCGAGTGACGACCAGGAGCCAACAGAGCGGTGCTTTGGGATTAAAGAGCACTGCTGCAGAACTAACTCAGTCTGTCCACCTCCGAAGTGAGGCTTTTGAGTTTACTTCAAATTCACTTTTACAATAGAAGTCTAAAGAGTTTGCATGTGAATTTCCCATTTTTAAAATGTATTTATTGCTTTCAGTGGCACCTGGAAAAAACTAAAGTTATGTAGTTCACATTCTGTTGAGCAATGCAAGCATAACATCTAATTTTTTACAGGGAGTTTATTTGCAAAAAGGGCAGCGGCCTTCATTCATGACAGCATGCAGTATTCACCTGTGATGTTAGAGATGATGAGAAGTAACTCAGTAATTTCTGATAAACCATATGTCCAGTCATGCTCAACATCCCATGTTTCAAATAATCTATAAAAATTGTTTCAAAAATGAGGAGTTCTTGTCAAGCTCTTTAAACCATGCAACTGCTACTCAATCAAATGTGTTGAAAGCTCATCCTAATGAGACATCCCTGAGCATCTTCACATTTAATTTTCTGATCTGAAGTTCTAAAAAGAAAAAAAGTTTTACAATATGCTATTGATGTAATGGTTTTATTGGTTTGTTCTCCAACATGAAATAGACACAGCCATTAGTAACAAATGGAGTCACAGCGAAACCAGAAAACCACAGCCCAATACTCTGTGGTATGCCCCAGACCAGTCTGAAACCTTCACTTTACAAAGCACTGGGCAATAAACATAATGCATCCGGCTTTTTTTCCAACGTAAAATAGTAGTTACTGAATGTAACCCCACTTCTAGGAGTATATGCCGAGCCCTCTATGGGCTTCGATATTGGTTAAGATTAATGAACTCACCACTTCAATCATATGGCAGTGTTAAAGTGCAACCAGCACAAGCCTTTATAATCTGCAATCTGCTCCCTCTAGAACTCAGCAACAAAATGTTAGCCAGCTGGATGAGGATAGAGGGCCCCCGCAAGGATGAGATGAAAACAACGAAACAGCCGTGGAACGACAAGCAGAGGGGGAGCCAGGTTCTACTGTATGTTATGGTACAGGTGTGTGTCACATGTACATTGTCAGCGGAAGAGAAGGCATTGCTGAAGAGGGCAGTGAGATTCACAATGAATGAGTCCTTGCTGTTCCACCCAACGACCCGTGCCACAGTGACATCTAACAAACCGCGTATACACAATAAACGTATACAGTGGTCCCTCGCTATAACGCGGTTCACCTTTCACAGCCTCGCTGTTTCGCGGATTTTTTTAGTGCAATTTTGCATGCTTTTTTTTTTTTTTACAGCGTATGAACGCGCATTGTGTTCTCCGTCCTGATTGGCTAAGGGAGACCTTGTGCATTGTGTTCTGCGTCCTGATTGGCTAAGGGAGAACTCGTGCATTGTGTTCTGCGTCCTGATTGGCTAAGGGAGAACTCGTGCATTGTGTTCTGCGTCCTGATTGGCCAAGGGACTGTAGACCATTGTCAATCAATCTCCTCCGTGCCGTGTCTCCTGTACAGTACAGAATGCGTTTGGCTTTCCAAATTTACATAAATGTTTGATCGCTAGCAGTGTGACTGAAGTACTGCATGTTTGCAAGTTTTCTCCCGACAAAACCCACAATGTCGACGAAACGTTCTGCACCGACAAAGACACCTTCGGTTGCACCCAAAAGGCAGAGGAAGATGCTAAGGTATGAACTTTGAGAGTGTTTAAACAAGAGAGAAATGTGAGAAAATGTTAATGCCTGTCTGAGAAAAGTGTATAAATTGTGTGGTGAGGGTTTTTACAGCCTTAAAACATATATAATAATTGTAAAAAATAAAGCTGACCACTTCGCAGATTTCGCCTGTTGTGGGTTATTTTTGGAACGTAACCCCTGCGATAAACAAGGGACCACTGTATATAAGTTAGTAATTTGCTCTTTAATGGGGGAGATTCAGTGGGCTGTGAAGAGAACCTACCAGGCATATACGGTGGACACTGTTTGCATTCTAGCCTGCTTAGGCCATTCACAGCATCTTTCTATTCCCCCCCAGCACTAAGCTGTAGCTAGTCAACAAAGTACACAGCAAAGCCGTGGCACCTAGTAAGCAGTATAGTATATATACATAATTTATTGTCTGACTCTTTAACGAGGAGAGCATCACTGCAAACTGGGCTGTGAAGAGAGGCTACCAGGCTTATGCATATATAGACATGGGCTTGGCGCAGTAGTCCCCTGCCTATAGATTGCAGTGGTGAGTTGATTGATCTCTTAGGGCGCCAAGGCAGAGCCCACAGAGGGTGTAGCACACACAAAATAGCACCATGGAAACAAAGTTTAGGATAGATTACTACAGTGCTGGAAATGAGCCCATGCTCATTGGTCTATGAAAATGAAAGGAAAGTTTTTGAAATATGACACAAAACAAGACAGACATGATAACTTCAGATTATATATTTCATTCACAAACTGAACCACTGCAGTGTTGAGTCATTTCTTTAATACCTATTTTTTTTGTCATGTTTGTGCATCTCTTTGTCTCCACTGAGAACACTGAAGACATGGGTTCCTTCTGTTTTGGTACAGCTCAGTCCTGTGGTTTGTTGTAGAAACAGATTAATTGGGTTCTACTGGAACATAGACTGTATGCTGGAATCAGTGTAGGACGTGGCAGATGGATTCAATGCCTTTCATCTTTCATACATTTTATTGTATTTATGTAACTCAGGGGTGAGTAGGTTATTCCTTCAAGAACTGACTATTCAAATACTGGATTCAGTTCAGAGAGAAGCCAGAAAAAAATATTTGACAGACAGAGCATCTAACTAAAGTGCAGGAGGTTGAGGGTGCAGAATGTAAAGAGGGTGCAGAGAACCATTGTATAGCCATAGAACCAGGCCTGTAGGATATTCATATTTCAGTTCATAAAAGCACAATTAGATCTTGGCTTGAGTATTTATCTGGTCAAAATGATTTGGCTTTGGGATGAAGTCACGTTTACAACATTTCTTTTCAGAGTTCAGAAGGTTGCTTCATGAATCTATGACTTAAGCAGAAGAACGACTTTTACCAACACTTTAGCTTGTGCACACTCACAGTTCTGCACAGGCATCGTGCACAGTCCCGCATTCCCATTCTAAAGCCGGCTGTCTAGAACTTATCGATGGCGGATCAATACTTTCTGATCGATTGACCCTATCACCATGGCAACCACCATTTAGCCCACTATCTTGGGCCATTCATTATAAAAGCTATTAAACCCAGAGTGTGCTTGTGTGTGAGTTATTGCTACCATTAGAGAAGAACGAGGCTCCGTCTGTAAACGGGCTTAGAGAATCATAGCCCTGGACTAAGCCTTGGCTCAACATCATCTTCTGACACAGGCTCTGGTCTGGCTCTGGTCTGGCCGAGTGTGACATCACCTCAAGTCTTTTTACAGACTTTAACTTTATTTGCATTTTCAAATTTCAATCAATAAATTAAAAGTCCTTCAGGTGTTTTTTAGCAAACTCCATATGGGCTTTCATGTGTCTTGCACTGAGGAGAGGCTTCCGTTGGGCCACTCTGCCATAAAGCCCCGACTGGTGGAGGGCTGCAGTGATGGTTGACTTTCTAGAACTTTCTCCCATCTCCCGACTGCATCTCTGGAGCTCAGCCACAGTGATCTTTGGGTTCTTCTTTACCTCTTTCACCAAGGCTCTTCTCCCCCGATTGCTCAGTTTGGCCGGACGGCCAGCTCTAGGAAGGGTTCGGGTCGTCCCAAACGTCTTCCATTTAAGGATTATGGTGGCCACAGTTCTCTTAGGAACCTTAAGTGCAGCAGAAATCTTTTGGTAACCCTGGCCAGATCTGTGCCTTGCCACAATTCTGTCTCTGAGCTCTTCAGGCAGTTCCTGTGACCTCATGCTTCTCATTTGCTCTGACATGCACTGTGAGCTGTAAGGTCTTATATAGACAGGTGTGTGGCCTTCCTAATCAAGTCCAATCAGTTTAATCAAACACAGCTAGACTCCAATGAAGGTGTAGAACCATCTCAAGGATGATCAGAAGAAATGGACAGCACCCGAGTTAAATATATGAGGGTCACAGCAAAGGGTCTGAATACTTATGGCCGTGTGATATTTCAGTTTTCTTTTTAATAATTCTGCAAAAATTTCTACTAAAGTTTCTCTGTCAATATAGTGTGCTGTGTGTACATTAATGAGGAAAAAAATGAACTTCATTGATTTTAGCAAATGGCTGCAATATAACAAAGAGTGAAAAATTTAAGGGGGTCTGAATACTTTCCGTACCCACTGTACGTGTTATGTTTACATACGCTGTACGTTTGAGTCTGTCATGTCTGTCTGGCTTCTTCCCCCACCATCAGATCCAACTCACCACCAGGTGGTGATCAGTTGACAGTCCCGCCCCTCTCTTCACCTGAGTGTCCCAGAAACACGGCTGAAGGTCAGATGAAACAACTACAAAATAGATCATCGACCTCCAGTCTAAGGTGTCCTGGTGCCATGTGCACTGATGGACACCCTTATGCTTGAACATGGTGTTCGTTATTGACAAACTGTGACTAGAATAGAAGTCCAATAAAGAACACCACTGAGTTCAGATCGGGGGGCCTTCCTCCCAATCACCCCCTCAGGTGTCACTGTCATTGCCACGTGGCGTTGAAGTCCACCAGTAGAACGACAAAGTCCCTAGTTGGAGCACCTTCCAGCACCCTCCCAGGGACTCCAAGAAGGCTGGGAACTCTACACTGCCGTTTGGCCCGTAGCACAGAGACCTCCCCTGCAGGGAGGCGACCCTCTCGTTCACCAGGGTAAACTCCAACACATGGCGACTGAGCTGGGGGGCTATAAGCAGGCCCACTCCCACCGCCTCCCACTGCGGGCAACTCAGTAGTGGGGAGTCCAGCCTCTCTCGAGGTTTTGGGTTCCAGAACCCAAGCTGTGCGTGGAGGTGAGCCCAACTATTTCTAGTCAGTACCTCTCAACCTCCTGCACAAGCTCAGGCTCCATCCCCCCCAGCAAGGTGTCATTCCACGTCCCGAGAGCCAGTTTCCGTGTCCAGAGGTCAGGTTGTTGAGGTGCCCGCCTTCGACCACTGCCCAATATGCTATGCCCCTTGCAATCCCTCCTGTGGGTGGTGAGCCCACGGGAGGTTGGCGTTGGCCCTGTGGGGAGAGGCCTGGCCACCAGGCATTCAAGCCCCAACCCTGGGCACCATAGCAGGTTTTGACTGGTGAGTCTGTGTTTTGAACTCATCATACGAGGTTTTGTGAACCGTTCTTAGTTTTCCTCTCTTACGTCTTACCTCAAAACTATCAAACATTACATTAGACATCAGGAGCCCCTCACTAGACAAACTCAAATGGGCATGTTGGCAGGGCCTGGGCCTCTCTTTATCAGAGGGGGCTTGACTTCTACCTGGACTTGGTGTGGGGCTAGAACCTAGCTCCAGATGGGTCTGTTTGGGGTCACAGACGAGCAGACACACTGCCACGAGCAGATGTTCGGTGGCCTTTGTGTCCCTCCATGTCCTACCTGAAGTCACAGAGAGTTAGGTACTCTTTAATAAATAGCCCTTGCGCTGTACAAAGGTGTGTGAGGGCCCTTCTCTGGCCATTTTCAGCCTCTTTACAATTCCTAGTAGTGGTGGAGGGGACAGCTCTAATGGTAATAGCGATAGGAGGGTAGGAGGTCAGGCTTGTGTTGTTTTCTGTTTTGTTTTTTGTTTTTTCATTTTCTCACTTTCTTTCTTTGTATGGATTTTTTTTTTTTACCAAAAAAAAAAAAAATGAAGAAAAAAAAACTATTTTTATTTACAAGGAAAGGGTTTGTTTTATCATCTCTTTTAACTTGCCCCTGTTTACTGGCTTCACACATGTTCTGCAGCTGCTCCATAGCTCTGCTCTTTCACTACAGGTCACTATGTTTACTAATGCTCATAAATATTCAGTAACGTCTGCTGATGCAAACATTGTGTCATTTCTGCTTTTGTGTAATGTGTATGGAGTTGTGTGTGAGAGCAGCACCATATTGCTTGTATGATTTGGCTATCTGCTTGCACCAGCTGTGAAACTGTTAGAGATTTAAATATTTAAAATGTAGAAATCATTTTCACAAGCTGCTGTTCTGCTTTTCTGTCTGAACAGCGCCTGTTTGGAAGTGTGCATTTAAACAGTGGTTTACTGCACTCAGCAGGCTATGATGTTTGTTTACAGGTTGTTACAGTTACAGTGTGAAGGTAGCCAGATGAGGAAATGTGTTCCACATATATCAGGCTGTGCCCAAAGCCTAGAAGAACGAGTGTGACTATGTAGTGGTGAGTCACACGGCCTCTGTCCCAGGAAGGCCTATTGTAAGAACTTAGTTAAACACAATTATTTTGTATAGTTGACACCTTTATCTTATTATTGTGACTGCTTCATATGGCCATTCACATTCAAACACTAACATACAGGAGTGCTTCTCTACTTTTCATGGTGCACTTTTCCACACTTCAACAGAGTCCAAAAATCAGCAGGATACCACTTTTTTTTCTTTGTTGTCAGCAGCTTCTTGGGGACAAAGTTCACCACTTTGCATTATTAGGACCTTTGCATTATGTTTGCTCCAAATATAAAGATTTATGATTGATTATGATGACCATGTTGACCAGTGGTGCTTTGTTGCTCCTGACAATTTGATGCATTTCCAAAACAGTTATTGATTTACAGGGTCTGTCACCGAAATGCTTCTGGAATTTTTTAAATAGAGTTGTAGCTATACATTTTCTGATGAGTAACCCGCTCATGAGTCCTCCTGACCCCCTATTTGGGACACAGTAATCCAGTCTATATAATTTGTCTGTCTTAAATATGATAAGACAGCCAGGGGATGGAGGGAGTCCAATATCCTCTACCACATTAGTATTTTGTTATAAAAAAGGTACCTAAAGGGGCAGTGTGTTGTTTTGGCAGCATCTGGCAGCCCTCCTTGGTTCGGACTGTGAGCAGCAAATTTTAAACAAAAACAATTTAAATTTTTAAATGTCCCAGACTTTCATGTAAGAATTTGTTCAAAAAACACATGAGTGTTCTTCTCCTTCAGTAGTGTTTAGTCTGTTTGTCTGTCTCTCCGGACTCAGTCTGTCCTCTCTGGACTCAGTTTGTCCTCCCTGGACTCAGCCTGTCCTCTCTGGTCTTAGTCTGTCCTCTCTGGACTCAGTTTGTCCTCTCTGGACTCAGTGTTTCCTCTCTGGACTCAGTGTGTCCTCTCTGGACTCAGTGTGTCCTCTCTGGACTCAGTGTGTCCTCTCTGGACTCAGTGTTTCCTCTCTGGACTCAGTGTTTCCTCTCTGGACTCAGTGTTTCCTCTCTGGACTCAGTGTTTTCTCTCTGGACTCAGTGTTTCCTCTCTGGACTCAGTGTTTCCTCTCTGGACTCAGTGTTTCTCTCTGGACTCAGTGTTCCTCTCTGGGCTCAGTGTTTCCTCTCTGGACTCAGTGTGTCCTCTCTGGACTCAGTGTGTCCTCTCTGGACTCAGTGTGTCCTCTCTGGACTCAGTGTGTCCTCTCTGGACTCAGTGTTTCCTCTCTGGACTCAGTGTTTCCTCTCTGGGCTCAGACTGGCCTCAGTTTGTCCTGCTTTTTAACCTCAGAGAAGAATGAACATGAGCATCCAGCCTAATATCTTCTGTCTGTGATGTCTTGTCTTTTACTGACGACAGTGAATGCGGTGAAGCCGCTGTCTTAGGTTGTGTGACTGCTGACTGACACACGGGTTCGATGGTGCTGTCAGAGCACTGACTGACAGCTCTTTTTCTGTGTCAGACTGAAGCTGCTTCTCGTGAATAAAATATCTCCTGACGTCTGATGCTGTGGCAAAGTAGTTACTCCAAGAGATCAAACAACAAGAGATTAAATTATAATTGAAAGTGGTTGTCAAACCTATTTCAGTTCAGCAGCAAAACTCTGAAGCCAGTTCAACAATGCTGATTCCATTAATACAGGACAGTAATAAAATATAGTCAGAAATGCTGTTTGAGGACTAGAGAACAGTGAAGCATTCAACATGGTCATCAGTTAACCCCCAAACTCTGGACCTGGGCATAATCCCCTCCCTCTGCGACTGGATCCTGGACTTTCTGACCAACAGGCCTCAGCGTGTCAGATCAGACAACACCTTATTCTCCACCTTCACCCTCAACACCACAGGGCTGTGTGCTGAGCCTTTTTACCCCTGAAGTTGGTAGATGACACCAGCACAATCAGCCTCATCAGAGTCAGGGAGGTGGTACAGCACCTGGCTGTGGAGAGCACTGACTATAACCATTGTCGACTTAAGGAGGGAGAATGGCAGCATGCACAACCTCGTCCATATCAACTAAACAGAGTGTGTCTCCAGCTTCCAGTTCCTGGGGATCCGTTTCTGGGAGGACCTGTCCTGGACCACAACACCTCCAGCACAGCTCCTCTTCCTTCTGAGGACACTCCTGGAGCTGTAAAGAGTTTGGAGCAAAGAGGCATCAGGAGAGACAGCAGTAGAGTCCTCCACTCCTCACTCACACTGGACCCGCTGATCAACTGTGGTTGAATGTGGTTTCTCCATTCACCTTAGACCCACCTGTGTCCCCTACAGGCGAAGTGTTAGGTGTGAGCTCTCAGCAGCTGACACATTCATCTTTTTAGTATGTTTTAGTATTTATCTTGTGATCAGACTTTATCTCAACAAGTCGAGCATACGACTTGCTGTATGGGTACTATCAAGGAGTACAGGAGTCCTGTACAAGTTGGTAAAAAACACCCTTGATTTAAACAATTTAATCAGTGAGTTAGTATTATTCCAATGGATTTGACTTGAATTGATAAATTTGTTCCTAAGTCCTGTGGTCTGAGGCCAGAAAAATAACAAATTGTACCCATAATTCATCTTCAACTGTGAATGGATGTAGTGGAAGAGGACATGGAGATAGGTTTGAGAGAAGAGGATGGCTAAATGGAGGCAGATGTTTCACTGTGGTGACCCCTGAAGGGAAAATCCCAAAATAAAAGAATTCACCTTAAAATGTAGCCAGCTAAATATTATGCAACACCTGTTAAAATGCACCTGAATATGCTATGTTTCATCTGCTCTGTTAAAAATTTCTGGGGGAGGACCCCAACTATCCAAAGGAAAAAGAACGTAATTTTAAGTGTTTAGGCAAGTGACTAGTAAATCTATATAAATGTGCATCAGATGTTGCCCCTCTGAAGAAAAATGTTGCCCCTTCATGGTGCCTCCCCTAAAAAAAATCTTAGATCCACCACTGGTTTTGGGGATCATCAAGATGTGTTTTGGCCAAGGTGACAAGCCTTTATGTTGTTTTTGGTCAAAATAACCCGCAATAGGCAAAATCCGCAAAGTAGTCGGCTTTATTTTTTACAATTATTATATATGTTTTAAGGCTGTAAAACCCCCACCACACACTTTATACACTTTTCTCAGACAGGCATTAACATTTTCTCACATTTGTCTCTTGTTTAAACACTCTCAAAGTTCAAACCTTAGCATCTTCCTCTGCCTTTGGGTGCAACCGAAGGTGCTTTTGTCGGTGCAGAATGTTTCGTCGACATTGTGGGTTTTGTCGGGAGAAAACTTGCAAACATACAGCACTTCAGAGTCACACTGCTAGCGTTACATTTATGTAAATTTGGCAAGCCGAACGCATTCTGTACTGTACAGGAGACACGGCACGGATTGATTGACAATGGTCTACAGTCCCTTAGCCAATCAGGACGCAGAACACAATGCGCGAGTTCTCCTTTAGCCAGTCAGGACGCAGAACACAATGCGTGTTCATAAGCATGCAAAATTGCACAAAAAAATCCGCGAAACAGCGAGACCGCGAAAGGTGAACCACATTATAGCGAGGGACCACTGTATAAATATATATAGAGAGAGAGCAAGGCACTCCACTACCATGCGTCATCGTAAAAGTATTTGCAGATTAACTTGGCTTTATTTTGGGTAAGACCTGACCTTTGCAGTGAACCTTCTCTGCCTGTGAAGAAACACCCGTCTCTAGATCCAGGTGACTCCTCCTACATTTTATGGCACATACGTTTTTACTGTCATCTTTTATTTCCTCTCTTATTGCTGTCTCTTTCTCATTTTCATTTTTACTTTTCTATCTTTTCTCTCCTCTCAAGCATGAGATTAGCTGAGGGGACAGAACACACCTGCGAGGACACACACACTCTCACACAGCAGCAGTTAACTGAATGGCACTCATTTAGACGGAATAGCCATTTCACACCGGCTGCAGCCTGGCAGTGAGGCACCAAGGGAATAAGACACTTACCTGAGAGAGTCTATGAGGCTGTGTAAATATTGACACAGCGAGGGGGTGAGCCGCAGATACGAGCCCACTGGGGAAGGGGAGGCACAAGTGGATCCGGAGCAGGAAGATGGGTCTTGGGAGGAGGAGAGGGGATTTAACCTGATGCTGCTGTTGCCATGGAAGCATGAGATGTAAGAAATAAGACGAGGCCAAAGTCCACAGCTATAAGACAGTGTGGAGTTAACGTAGAGCTAAGCTTTACACTGAACAAATAATACATTTTTCTGAATTTGAAAAAGATTTAAGTACTTTGCTGTGTCTCAGTGCATGATGGGAAAAGGCTGACTGCCCCCACTCCAGCCTCTTCCTGTTTCAGATAAGTTTGACTGATTGAAACAACTCAGACATAATATCTCAATTTTATATTTAGACCATGTATATTATAAACATGTTATGGGAATATTATGGGACATCAAACATGTCAAATTTAAAGGAATGTATCAGAGGAACATAAAGTATGGATCTGTGGGGTCTTTTCATATGTTTTAATGGATTGGATATTTAAAACCCCACTGTGCAACTTTTGACCTAAAAAAAAGAAAGCCTCAAAGTCACTTCAGATGGTCTCTTGACATGAAACAGAATAGAATAAGCTCGTCACAGAGTGGGTCCCATCTACAGAGACTGTGTAATTTCAGCAGTGTGTCCTGGTGCCAAGCGGCGTGACGTCAAGTGAAGTTTTCGCTGTCTTGTTTATTGCAATGCTAAAAAGACACAGAAAACCCAAGGCAGGAGGAATATATTTGAGAGATGACATTTGGGCTGGATTTTACTTGCTGGAAAAGTTACGAGAACAGACCCGGTGCAAAACAAAGAACTTGTATGGTATGTGTGCTACTTTCACCTGACGACTCACTTGTTTCTGTGGTTTATTTAGTTCTGTAGTAAAGCTGCTGCAGACTGATGGCAGACTTTTATATTAGCCTATATGACAGTGAACACACAACGCCATCAGTCTGTAGCAGCTTTACTCGACCAGTTTTCATGATGTCGTGACGTAAAACGAGTTAATTACTCACACCCTCCATTGCTCACTAAAATCAATGAAAATCATTTCTCTTGTGTCATTTCTGTCAAGCTCTAAGCAAACTAGTGTCTTTTTATGTCATATTTTGTGTTTGAGCAGCTGCTTGATGTTCGTTAGCATCTTGAATGCTGTCAATGTGTTTTTATTGTATTAGCCTTGCTTATAGTTTCCAGCTTTTGTTGTTGTCCAGCTGCTGTCGGTGGTGACCTTTACCCTCTATGAAACAGGGGACAGTGTGTAAACCACCAGAGGTAATGACTTTTCCAAAGTGTATACATTACACTTTAGTTAGTGTCAGGGCTGAGCACTGGTTTGGTTTCTCCATGTGAACACAGGACAAAGATAATGCTTTATTGGTCCAACAGTAGAGACATTTTTACAGAAATAGAGCTAAACAGAAAATCTGACAGATGATGTAACTGTGAAGCAAATGAAGCAAAAATTAAGATCATATTTAAATCATTTTTTTTTTAATGTTTAAAATGATTGATAAATAATTAAAACAGAGCAATAAGCCAGTCTGCTCACCACAAACTGTGTTTAGTTGTTGAGTGTTTAGTTGTTTTTCTTAACTGCTTTGGTTGATGTAAACCTGCCAATCAGAATAACAGAAGGGCAGGATCTAAGATACACCCACTCAAGCCAAGGGCAAAAGCATGAATGTATAATAAGGTCTGGATAAGACACCACCAAAAAAGTTCAGATTTTGTAGTTTATCTGTTTTAGAGTCATACACTTTTTCTTTATTAAAAATCCTTAAATTCACTAAAAAAGAACCTTTATGAAGTCACTGCTCTAATGCCACCTTTGCGCCCATTGGTCAGAACCAATAAAATGAAATGTGGCGGTGTTGGTCTGAATCACTTTGTGGATTTTTCAATGCAGCACGAAACTAAACCAAAGAGGTGTTGTAAATGTTCTTGCTCTCCACAATAAGTGTATGAGAATGTTCAAAATGATGTGGTATGAACAGAATCCTTCAAGTGGACAAATGAGTAAAACAAAGGAGGTATTTCTGCCTTCATAGTAAACTGCCACGAGTGTTGTTCATGAGCTGTTTTATTTGCTCTGTTAAAAGTCTGTTTGGCATTTTCACCATTTGATTTGAGCAATTAAAGTCACACTGACTGTGACAGTGAGGAGCTTTGTGCATCATACAGTGGATTGTGTTACTCAACGATGAGAATGCTTAAGCACATTCTTAAGCTGTAATTACCTGCTCCACTGTCAATCAAAGGCTTGCAATGCAGTTCTTTTAAGTCCGTCATGTGTACTTTTGTGACTGGCTCGCAGCAGCAGTCACCAGCCAGGCTCGGTGTCGTTTCACATCAGCAGCTCTCTGCTAATGAGCTGCTGCTGTGATTGTCAGCTCAAGAGTTCTCAGAGTTAAGAGATGAGCACTGGCCTCCGCAGTCCGCCGACGCTGTAAAAATCTCAACTGTTTTGGGCCAGGCTTGTTTTCTTTCATGCTCTTTAATGGCGCACACTCTGAGGACAGCGCGTGATGAGTCAGCGCTTCAATGAATACTAAAGCCTGCAGGAATATCAGCACATTTTCAGGGGAGGACCTCCTCCACTGCTGTCAGGCAGCATCTTATTGACTAAACTGGGATGAGGTTTAGACAAGACACTGGTGAGAGAAATGTGTAAAAAGGATTCACAAGAATGACTTGGTCCCAATGTTCTTTGTCCTCCTCATAACTCTTACCCTCCTAACGTCCCAACACTCAGGAGACCCTTTCAGTGGCTTTACACAACAAAGAGCGTGGATTTATTTGACTTGGTCTAAATAAACAGTGTACAAAGCGCAACATGAAACAGCGACAAGTGAGACAGTAACAAAGGTTTAGACAGAAACCTTTTGGTCATGGAGTGCCACCTTGAAAAATGTAGTTCCAGTTCATAATTGCAAACTGTGGTCAGGTGTATGTGCTGTTTTGTGCAGTTTGTAAGAAACTGCATCACCACCTGAGATTACAAATATTTGAAGATGCATAGCAACAATAAATTAAGGCTCACTAAAGACACAGGGATGTATGGCTGCACAGATAAATGTAAAACCTAAACATTGAAATACAATGATTGAATTTTTAGGCCTAGAGATGTAATGTAATTCAGGCTACTTTTATATGTGATAATTTCAGTGTGTAATGTCTGAGAGAATAACAAAAGCTGTTATTCTGAATTGTCTTGTTTTAAGTTCAACCTGTGTAAACGCAGCACTGTGACTGGCTCATACCCCAGTTCTTCTGTGGCATTTTCACAAAGCAACAACAATAACCTGTGCACAGAGCCATGTCATTATGAAACTGATTCAACCAACATCAAAGTGTTGAGTTGTTGTGTTTTGTTGTTCTTATGTTGTGTTTAGAGACACAGCTCATAACATTGGTGTCATGCATCTATGAGACTAAGGGCAGTATCTTGTGGCATCGCAGGCGTGGCGGAGATCAAGACGGTGGTAAAAACACTATCTTGTGCCTGTGTCTCTGCCAGCGCTATGAGGCGTGGAGGTCTAAAAACATGGCGCAGGCAGGAGAGCTGGTCTTAGTCAAAGCACAAGCCAACAAGCAGTGTGTGGTCTTTGAAGCCCATTGTAAGTGAATACACTGTGGTATTGAGCAGGTACATGGACTGATGGGGCATCATTAAATTCAATTAGGATGTAACATTATTGTTAATTTATTATTAAAATTATTATTATTGTTAATTTTATTTTATTTATTTAATTGTTAATTAATTGGCAATAATATAAATGTATATAACCATATTTTATATATTTCTCTAATGTTTTAGGCTAAATGTTTTAGGCTTATATCCTGAGAAATTATTTACAAATGACAGTAATGACAGCAATTGGTCCATTCACAGATGTATTGAAGCACAGAGTTAAAAAAACAAAAAACAAAACTATGCTGCAGACAGGACAGTGCATTACTAATATTATAAGACGGAGCTTACAGGAGGAGACAGCAGGGCATCAGAAGCAGATTAGAGGAAACTCACTGAGGATGAAGCCAGGGGCTAATCTTGAGCTTGATCTGTGCGTTTGGAGTATTACTTAGTCCTGTCCTTTTCCAGGAAGGTCATGGTTCTCCGCTAAAACAGAGTACAGTCCCAAACTCACTGCTGCTGCTCTATCATCCAGTGGAGGACTAGAGAGGCTTCTTATACTATATTATAGTTATATATACTGGAGCTGAGTCGTGATTGAGTCGGATGAGCGCCAGGTGTGCTGGGGTGAACGTAAGCTCCAGGGACTGTAGACTCTGCCCAGCTCCACACAGACAGACAAACAAGGAAACAGGAACAAGAGGAAGGGGGAAACAAGACACAGAAGGGAGGAGACACTGAACTCCTTACAACAATGAACAAAGTAACTTACATGCAGATTAAAACAAAAACAAAAAAAATTTGGCAGATTTCTTAATTTTATATACGTTTTTATGTGTGATCATTTTAATTGTGCAAATCCTCGCCCACACCATTTCTTCAAAGACGCATACTATACATGTCTGGGTATGCTCTGTGTCACCACGCAGCATTTTATACAAACTGCCAGTGTTTTTAGACATTTGGACAGGGTTAATCATGTATGCCACCAGTGCGTTGCAGTTATTCGTTGTAGTTATTCAGTTTGATGAGCTTGTACAACATCCATTTACAATCACACGGTTATATCTTCTCACACTTCCAGTCCATGCTCAATGTGGCCCAAACCTGGAGAATTCTCATGGCTCCACTGAGCTGCACACACACATGCAGAAAGAATCCGTGCCTGGGCCTAGTAATGTTATCCAGTCGGGTGCTGGGGAATGCTTTTGTTATTATGATACAGCGTTTGTTTACAAGAAGCTCAGAATCACTCAAGGTCTTGTAAAAGGGTACAATGGAGAGTGTAAACACAGAGGTCTCCATATACTGTATATATTGTGGGTGTTGTCCAATTCATTTTGGATGCTCTCATCCACCCCAATTTCTTCAATTTCACCATAAGACCACCGTGAACCTTTTGCCGCCATTGGATAAAAGGACTGTGAGAATAACTGTTGCATGCACTGTTTACAGAACAGTTTGCCTGGTGTAGTACACCATAAAGGTAGAAGTCACCATGACCTTTGCTTTTCAGTGGCAAGAAAGGACAAGACTCAATACTAGGACACTTGTAATGCAAACAAGAAAATATTAATATAATGTTTTTGGGACAAATGGTGACTTGGACATTGAAAAAAGTGTTACTGTGTAGTATTTTAGCTGATTTCGCAGGATGCAGTAAAATGAGGCCTCCCACTCAGCTCTGTGTCAGACAGAATATTTGTGAAACCAAAAGTAATTGGACTAAATGCATAATTAAGTGATTATGAAAGCCTTAATGAGCCTTGGTTAGGGCTCTTAGTTGTGAAAACATCTTATCTGTCACTGCAGCACTAGCCTACACCACTCTGGTTTATGTGGGCTGAAGGTGAGAAGTCACATCTCTGGAGGTCACCAGAGACAGCCTATGTTTGAAATATGTATTTTTCCATCTTGTACAACACCTGCGCGGCTGTCTCTATAAATATGTAAATAAGTGTGTTGTCATGAAGAGGAGGATAAGTGCGAGGTTTGTCCTTCTGTCGGGGCTCCATCCCTCAGCCCCACTTTGCATTCTGCTTTCCGTCGCCCAGCACTATCTTCATCCCTCACACATTTACTCATGGTGCTCAGCGAAGGCATCTCAGTGGAAGTGTGATGGAATCAGTGTTGTTGATTTGTCATTTGGTGGTACACTGCAGGCGGCTGCCAAACAGATACAGTTGCCATGGTAGTGGCTGTGGTTTGGTGCGTGCAGGCGTGAATCTGATGTGCTGCCATTCTGGCTCAGCTACATTTGGACTTTCGTTTTCCATCAGCAAATTCAAACACACCACACACACAAGAGCAGATAAGAGCTTTACAACCAGTGTCTCTCGTTATTACATGCTGATGATGCCTTGAGTTGGAGCTATGCTATGGGTATGCAAATTTGACATAAAAACATTCACTGATATTATCTTTTGGAAACACACCATAACCTCTTCTCATTGCCGTTGTATAATACACATTTGTCCACTGATTCACTCCTGCTGTTGTGAGGGTGGCACCAGGGCGTCCTCTGACATCGACCAGGAAGGATAAGCCCTCTGTCTCTGGACTTACTGTGGGGACAGACTGAAACTAAGAAGGATTTTGATGCCACATTCTCCCAGTAAGTGTTTTTTTCCAGTGTCATGAAGAGTCGTTCAACAAGAACAGACAACACTACAGACCATTTCATTAGTTCAAAAATGGACAAACTGTTCAGACTGAAGTCATTACAAACATGCTTTTCACAGCCTTCTGCAAAAAACAAGACGCCATGAGAGGAATAAGAGGATTTCACAGCTCATTAGGCATTGATTTCTGTCAGCACAGACTGTGGGCCTTTCTCATCGCTCAAGTGCAACATCAGAGTGAGAACATGAGTGAGAAAGTAGTGGGGTTAGAGAGGAAGAGGGACTGAGAACACAAGACAAATGCAAAATATCTTAGCAACACACATGATTTGTCAGCATTGTGTTCAGGACTTGGAGGTCTAGAACTGGACCACAGAAGGTCGGGCTGGAGGGGGGCAGATGGAGCGGAGACACAAATAGACTGGTGATGTTGAGGTTCAAAGGAACACGTCACAGTTCACGTCTGACTGAAGAGTGCGCACAGATGACTGTTCTGTGCAACCGGCAATCAACAAGAGCAGAATGTGGAATCATTTAGGCACAGGATGTTTTTTAAACGAATTAGATAATAATCTTGATTTGACTGAAAAAGAATAATACTTGTAGTGAAGGTGATTAATATTTGTGCTAAATGTAAAGATAATCCCTGACTGCAGCCAAGAGAAGCTGAGTGGAGCAGCTGGACATAGTGCCTCAGGCCAACACCGTCTCCAGTGAAGAGCCATAAAACTCTGCTACAGGCTGAAATTCATGGAGATCTATAAATAGAATGGAGCATAAAAGATTTAAAGGGATGATATACACACCCAGTAATTATTATAGCAGGTCTTATGGCTTACTAAAGCATAGATTTATAGCAAGTGCCCGGTGTCATGGGAGTCCGTAGAGCAATGCTGAAGCAAGTCAAAGAGCTCTGTCCATTTTCAGTGGTGCTGATGAAAGCATAAAGTTGCATAAACTTGCTCATGAGTGAATTGAAAAAGTTCTAGAGCATTATGCATAATTCCTAAGGGTGCAAAGTGACACAAGGAGCAATGGCAGTAATATAAGGCTGTGCACACACTGTAAAGTCAAAGTGAGCTGTGCAGTTATGGACTGAGTAGCACAGGAGCAGCGCTGCAGGGAGGAATGCTGTGTGTCATTCTAATGCTTCCACACAGCTGCTGTGATAATGCTGCTATTGCTAATGTTTAAAGCCTGTACATTTTAGTTTGTCTGAAGAGAGCCCCACACAGAGCTCCTGAGTGCTCCCATTGAGCAGGATATTTGAATCGGAGCTGTCCACAGCTCTGGGTGGATCTGGCTGCTTCTGCAGGCTCAGGTTAAAGGTTTAAAAAGTTCCCACTGTTCTGTGTAATTACTACAGATAGGTAGGTTTTTTGTGAGTAATATTTGTGGTAGCGACATTACCTTGGTGTTCTACAACTAATCACATTAAGCTGTCATTGTACTGCATCAAAGATGACTATCTATGTGCCGTTTTCAGATTTTTCAGATAAAAAAGCTTGAAAGTAATGCAAAACACAGTTTCCCCAGGATAAAACAAACCAAAGTGATTTGTGTGTGCCTATGCAACTTTGTCAAATGGTGCATTTAAACTTGCGCGGCAGTGATGCGAATCATTCATGCAATTCACATTTAATTAGACGCTTAAACAATTTTTATTTTTCTCTTCATCTGTTTGTGAAATTGGCTCAGGTCCCATATAAACTCCCTACTCTCAGTCAGTTCAGTACCAATAACAGACAAACACCTTAACCCACAACTGGACGTCCTCTTCGCTCGCTTAACTCCAAGCTATCCCTCATCCTGTCTTGGAATCTAATCTAAGGAATCTAATTTGCAGGATGAAGCACTATCAAACAGTCTTAAAGTACAGCAGCTTTGTTGTGACAAAAAAGTGAGCAGTGCAGTGGAACTGGAGGAATAAGTCTTTTTTTGTGTTACTCTGACTGGTTGTTTTTCAAATTGTGACACTTCAGAGAAAGTCTCCTTGAACTTGAATTCACAGAGACCAGCCTAATCCTTTGTATGAAATAGATAAAGTATTCAGATGGATAGAAAGGCTACTGTTTAAAAAAAAGTCCCAGAAAATGGGCTGTTTAGAACCTGGTTGATAAAATAAGGACATGATTATAAAGTCGTAACTGGACTTTTATCTCAGTCTGGCTGCAGTGACAGTGTAGGAGCCCCTCACCCTAGTCATTACTGCTGCCATTTGATTGATTTGATTCATGGAGTGGTCTTGCGGCAGTTCACGGCTGAGTGCGGCCCTCTGCCCCGTGGGCCGCTGTGAGGTACGAGGGGATCCTTCCATCCTGACGGGCAGCAGCAGGAAAATGACTTTTTATATAAGAAGACGGCACAGCCTGGATGTGCTGCGATTTAATCAGATGAGGAGAAGCTGTGGCACAACTTTGAAATACTAAATGTAAGCTGTGTTATCTGGAGAGTAAGGAAAGGATGGATGCGCTGGAGCTTGAATGTTTCCACTGCTAATGGCTGCAGTTACTAATGCGAAACTCTGCAAAAAGAGGAGAGGCTGCCGCAGGCTGTTGTGAAGTAAATCCCCCACTAAATTTGTGAATGTAATGTAAAACAAGTAAAAGGTAAAATAGGTAAATAAGTTTAAGAAAGTATAATTTAGATGGAACAGTATGAAGCATTAGCAACACCGATTTGAACTTCACACACAGAGGGGTCTGATCAGAGTTTTAAACTGCTGTATACACCTTACTTTTATTGAAGGAGCAGTCATTTGAATTTCTAAATGGGACTAGCTCTGGATTATGTGGTTCATTGTCGAATTACTGCTGCATGTATATGGCTTACCTGCGATCAAGTGCACTGAGCATGCTCCAGAGTCGGACAGAGACAGAGTAACACATTGAATCAGATGAGAAAAACATGAAGTGCAGTGTTCAGAGACACAAATAAAGAGTCACACTACCACTGGATATATTGTTTGTCTGTTATTTTGCTCCGTCATGTTGTAAAAAGTCACAGAAGAAGAGATGTGCTTTGTTGTGTTCATGTGTTAACACTACGAATGGGTCAGATTTAACGTTAGCTTCTTTTCTCTTTTTAATAAAGGCATAATGCTGTTAAATGCTAAGGACACATAACATTAATTCTTTCTTATGCATAATGTCTCAGACAAGAGTGACAACTTTATCTTCTTCTGTAACAATCACCATGGTAACAGACCCATAGACAACAGGAGTGTTGGGACATTGCTAACCTTTATGTCCCTGTGAGTTCTCCTCATACTTCTGGAAACTCATAACCCACTAATCTTAATCAGATTTTCAATTTCTAATTTGGCTCCATGACGAAAAATAGTGAAACCAGTTAAACATGTCTTCTGCAGTGGTTTAGCTTTTGTTACAGTACATTCTCAACAGCTATGACTACATCTAGGGGCCACCATATCGAAGGTTGCTTTCCATTCTAATAATAATACTTTTATATGTGACTATGCCCAGTGGAACTCTGCCTGAAAAGCTTGTGAAAACAATGGGACGGGGGTGTGATAGGTCTGTGATGGACCTGTGGTGGGTCTGTGACAGAGCTGAGGTAGAATCGAGGGATGGAGGTGTGCAGTGGAGGCGGTGGAGTCGAGCAGTGGAGTTGTGTGGTGGAGAAGGGTGACACCACGGAACAGCACATTCTCTCGCTATAGTTCTTCACTCAGAGAAACACAATGTTTCTTTCACTCTTCAATTGGCTCCCATTACTAAGCCCCTGACAATGAAAACACTGCTGTCTGCTACAATAAATCACTGCCTGTTTGTGCTGTATGCCGCGCCAGAGCTTTGCCGGAGCTAAATTTGGAAACCTGCTGCAGATGTGCTCAGAGAGTCAACACCGAGTTTGACTTCAATAAAAACACGAGTTATTAAATGTGAGAAAAAAAGAGAGAAAACAGAGAAAGTGAGCCACTAAAAGGGGTTATTCAGGGAGAAGTCTGTCTTTCTGTTTAGGATTCAGCAGCGGTCTGTTAATCAGAGATATTCATACATTAGGATTTATGTTTTATGATAAATATGATGCTCTTTGGCACTTCTGCAGGGTTGGTTATGTATTGGATATGCACACTAAAGATCAAGTGAGCAATTATGATGAAAAAAGTTTGCCAGAGACTCCGGCCCCATGTACTAAAGAGTCCATTACGCGTCACAATTTGAGCCTCAGTGGGAGTTTGGTTGTCAGCTGAAACCCGCTTTTAAATCATTTAATTTTTCATACAACAAACCTGGAGCTTTTGATTTGTTAAGTGTCTCTTTTAGCTGAATTTTGTGCCTCCAAACTTCAGCTGAACCGTGAATTTTTAAGAGTGTCATTTTAAACCACACCTGTACACCTATTTTCAGCCGTGGACTGTCTACAGCTGGTTGCGTGTATGCTAGGATTGGCACAGTTTCATAAATCACAAATACGTCCCGGTGTACAACCAAATTCATGCACATTTTTCATTTTATGGGATTTTATTATTTTTATGTTATTTATTCATTTATTTATTTAAATTATTATTATTTAGCCTATTGTTAGTTATTGTGTTTGGGGTAACTGAAAAAGTGTGCTGCAACTCGTGGAAAATAATAGGAGAAAATAATTTATCTAGATGCTCAATGTCCTATTTTTAATGTGATTTCTCTCGTGCCTCAAGTTTTGACCCAAAAGATCTAATCCAAAACCAAACACTCAGTGTCAGCCCTACAACTGCAGTGAGTAATGATAGTAGCTGCTCCTTCTCCTCCCTGAGGACAGAGCACTGATAGATGGACACCACCTAGAACAGACCCGGCATCAGTTCTGAACAAAATATTTTGTAAAAGATGGTTTGGTGAAGGTTGTAACTCAGTTCACTCTGAAAGATCCCAGTCTGAGTTTTACTCACATCTTAGCTCAGTCTAAATTATCACTCTAATTTAATTAAATCATTTAAAATGCTTCATTAAACATTCTAAATAAAACCATAGGTAGTCATTGTGTGTCATTCCAGCAGCTTATAAACTGTCAAATGTTTCATTTTCTGACAGTTGTTGCAGGGATTAATGTATTTGTTGTAAACCAAAGTAGTCATGGAAAACAAAATTGACTTCTCATTTACCTCTTTTATTACTGCCACACTGCATCTGGGAAACTTGGTGTGTTTACATTTAATGCTAAATTGTAAAAGGATGTGTCAAAATGGCCCAAACACTCCTCCAACGCAGCTCCTCCATTCTGCAGTGTACTGTCCGTGTGTGATGTGCCCTGCCATTGGCTTCTGTCACAATCGGACAGTGTCCTTGCTGCGCGGAGGTGTTCAACCCACTGTGTGTATCTGCTCAAAGTGGCCGCCAGCCTTTGTCCCTATCAGCACTCAGACTTCCTGATTGCTGTTATTTGGTCAGCCATGGCCCCGCTCACTGCAATTTACAGGAGGTGTGTGTGAACAAGAGCAAGCGAGGGGAAGAGCGCTGCAATTTGAAGTGTGCAAGTGTGTAGACAGTTGAGGAGCAATTTGGAGCAAGCATGTGTGAGTTGGTGTGTGTCGACGGCTCCGGCAGCTTTTCGAGTGGCTACTTTGATGTCTGACCCACTTTGGCTGTTGCTGAGTATAAAGCTATTTATTTGGTTTACTGTGTGTGCGTGGTCTGGGAGAGTTATGCTGTGTACCACTGGAGCCCTGAGCATGTCCCACTCCTCTGCTCCTTCCATCTTGCTTATTTTGTCGTTTTCTTCCTCTCGTCATTATGCTTCTCTTCCTCTTGCTTTGCGCGACTCTTCCATCCATCTTGCGTGTGCCATTAACTCTGGGTGGCATAGTGGTGAGCTGCTCTGACCTATGATTAGCTGAATTGTGTATGACACTCTCACAAAGTAGATAAATGTTTTTAATGTTAGATACTGATATAGACTTTAATTTCTGTCTGTGAGCTTTATGTTAATGCACACATTACTTCTGACAGGTGGCCAATACAAGGACGTAGAAAATTGCAGGTTTTTCAGATATAGCCCAGGCTTTTCTTTCAGAGTGTCTTTGTGAAGGGCACAGTGAGTGCTGGCAGCCTTGGGGTCCACTTCTCTGCCTCATGTTCATCTTCACATTCAACAAAAACAAATACCACCCACAATTATTATGTACCTTTGCCTCGACACAAAATTCAAATTCAACATCTATGGACAAAGCATCAAATTGTTACAAAAAGAAACGTGACAGTGAAAGCTAAGGCACTTTCAAAAGTGGAACATTCTACCAATTTTTCAATCTAACTTTAATCGATAGATATCATTGAGAAAATACAGGTGACAAGATAAAACAGTTTTTGCTACATATTAAATACTTGACTGTTGTAATTGTATTTCATTACTTTATTTAATAATAAATAATATAAAAAATAAAAAATATTATAATTATAGTGTAATATTAAAATAATCTGGTTTAGACTTTGATAGACCTGACATGGGCTTTGGGTCATTCTGTAGATCTTTACAGGAGAAGCAGGAAAGTGCTTGCATCCTTCTCTATTGTAACAGTTATCACACAATTTAGACTGGACCCCAAAACAAAAAGATCAGGTGTTTTTCAGCAGCCTTCCACTGAGTATAGCCCCTGACAGACTGAACCATTTTTCAATACTACAAGATTATTAAATGTTGAATGAGCTAAGCCTGTAAACTGAAAGCTAAGATTCATCTCAACAACACGCTGCATGAGTGAGCTGCAGCTAAAGTTTTTCTCATGTGCTTAGAACAAAAATGAAACAGAATGTGGACAGGTTTGTGATTTGAAAAAGAGGAGATCCTGGGGCAAATGTTGCAAGCAGCGCTCAAGGTGAGTCACAATTGTTGGACATTGGAAACTGAATATTCAATACAAGGTTCACAGACTCTCTAGAATTGTGCTTAATTTCACTAGCAGATATTTGTCACAGCCTGTTTTTAGCTGTAAGACTGTGAGTGTGTTTCAGAACAATGAAGTAGACACCCCTAATCTGTGGGGGTACTGTGCCCAAAAACACATATGGAAACAAGGAAAACAAAGAAAAAAACCCACCTTCAAGTCACATATGTCCCTATGTTGTTACAGATTGGACTTTCATAAACAGTTTTGAGATGAGAAGAGCAATGCTCTGACACCGTGAACTTACATCCTGGAATGAGAGGTGTGCACCTTGGTGCAGATGGTGCAGCTTTGGAATCATAGAACCTTTGAGTTAAAGTTGGTGACAGTTGACAGTTGCTCTGCTTCTGTGGGTCACTGCGGCTGAAGGTGAATACACTTTGATGTGGCTCAGCCTCCAAACTGTCAGCCTCTGACTGAATATGCACCACTGTCGGCTTCATGAAGGCTTTTTATGTGTGAACACACTCCTCTCATCTCTCATATGTGCAACCCTCCTCACACCAGGCTCTACAGCTTTAACTCTGCCTATTGCCACCACCTACACAGCCGGGGCCTGGAAGTGACATGCATCATTATTTTACAGATATTTTTGTTGTATTATTGTTAGGATAAATGAATGAATGTCATTGTTGAACGAAAGCCAAGTATTATCACATCTGACAAGTACATTACTTGAAAAATTGTTTTGTGTTATTATTTTGTGTTACTTCGGGCGTGAACATGTGGTCTTACACTAACTTTTTTTTTTTTTTTTATTTCAAAATCAATATATATTTTTTTAGAATCCACTGGTGTGAATAGTGGTTACAAATATATTTTTATCAGATAGGAAGTCAACTAAATGCAAAAAACTGCAATTTTCTTCATTATACTGAGTTGGATTTCCATAACATGGAAAAAGTGTTCAGTTCTGTTCAGTTTTCTTAGTTTGTGTATTTGTTGCCACAATATTTCAAAGTAACCCCTTCGCTACTGGTTAAGCCCCTGAGGCTCAGCCTCAGCCCCTGACAGATTAGAGGACTGGCTGCTCCAATCAAAGTGGAGTGACTAGTGCCCAGCACAAGTCTATATAAGACTAGGGGACAGCACCAATCCTGATCCGGATCCTGCTCTGCTGCTGTTGTCCAGTAGTAATGATGTGGGAAAGATGGTCATTGCAGAGTTCCCGATCAATCAGCAGCATTCAAGTGGAGTGTGCAGTGCTGAGGAGGTCGACCCGTCTCACATTGCAAAAACACGCACGACTAAGCAGAATTTCTTTTAAATTGAACTAACCAGCTTATGTTAAAATACAGCAACAAAAAGGAGATACTGCTATAAAAAAGACAACCCTTTGGTAAGGCCAGTCAAAGGAGATTTATTTTTTATTTTTACTTTTTTTTGGTAAAATATGTCAGAGGGAATTCTTCAATTTTTTTTTGTCCACTAGAAGAATAAGGTTGAAGGTTCAAAAAAGAAATCTCTCAAAAAAAATCTCAAAAAAGATTCCATGAAAAATTACGTCCATGTCTTTAAAAAGCTTCTTTGACACCTGAAAAAGAAAAACATTCCTCTAAAAAACAAAAAAACAAAACAAAAAAAAAAACGTGGCTAATGTGGCTAATGCTAAGAAAGTATTATTTGTTATGTTGTTAAAACGTACACGACAACTTCCAAAACATATTCCGGATTACAGGCAGAAATATGGTCTGTTTTTTTTGTTGTTGTTTGTTTTTATGTGACAACAAAAAGTCAAAGTGACAAGAGTGTTGTAATTCTGCCACATGTTCGACAGATTTCTCTGTCTGCGTTTGCAAAAAAATCTATCATCTTCCCACAATTATTACAGAAAGACTGCATCACTGTTAATGCCTGACCACAAAACAGGCAGAACATGTTGCTATCATAGATAAGTTGCTATAGATGCGAACAGCACATTGAGGTATTTTGAGCTGCAGCTTTTCTTTGTCTCACGTCATGCCTCTGCTGCTGGAGCCGTTCTATACTCTCACCCCTCACTGATCAAACCTAGGCAGGCAGGAGAATCTGTGTTCTTGACCCCAGTATTTTGGCTGTAACAGTGTTTGAAGACCTGAGTACAGCTGGCCTTACATAGTACAGAAGCACACTAGGGCTCTGTGTCCTTTTCCAGCTCACTTGAGGTCAGTAGGACACATCTGCAATACGCTTTTACTTGTATTCATTCCAGCTGTGATGTCTTAATGAACAAATGTTTGCAAGAGAAAGAAGAATTATTTTGAAGAATTATGATATATTTTTTATGGCATATGGGGACTGCATGGGGTTGCAGTACCACATTTCACCACTGGAGGACTTTGGAGGATAGGGGTAGTCTCACACCAGTTGGTCTACAGGTCTTATAATGCATCCATGCTAACCTCTGGCTTTTGTCAAAGTCAAAGGCTCCCATACACAGTTCACAGTTGGTAATGTCCACATTGTTTTATTCTTCAATCAAGCCGTTTCATTACTCTGTTTATTATTGTATCAACTCAGCAGCTTCACCTTGCTCTTTATTCTTAGCAGAGGCTGAAAAATAAACCTCTTAAGTGGAAGCTCCAGCTCTGAATTGTCATCTGTAAAGCTGTAGCTCACATGTCACAGCTCAATCACTGTGGATTACAGCTCTGAGCGGGGCCCAGTGCCAAAATAGCCCCAGTGTGCATTTGGTTGTTTGTGTGTGTACATTTTATTAGCCCTTGAAGAGCTTTGTCTCACAGCAGAGCTGGGAGAAACATATTTATGTTCTCTATGCCGAGTTAGAATATGTGACGGAAACAATCTGTGTGGTAAAAATGTCCTCTAGGTACAGCCTGGATAGAAATAGCTTGCTGTTAGATTGTCATAAATTGAAGCGTTAGATATTTCACATGCTCATAACATGCAAATTATAGGCTACAGTTTCAACAGTGTGTTCCTCATGTCCATGTCTTCCTGTTACAGTAGAAAATCCTGTTTCACAAATATAAGATGTTGGAAATGGAAGCAATCTTTTTAGTGTTTTTGTAGCAATCTTGGCATATTCCACCTTGACTTTAATCCAGAATGCTGTGAGATTTGAAGTTGTCTTACACATATTTTTAAGGCTACCATCGGTTGCAATATCAAACACAAATGGGTCACAGATCCATTCCTTTTCACTTCAAGGATCTTTTGAGGTTGAGAAATAATGCATTCTTTTAAAGGCTGAGACAGATGAGAAAGGTGGCGTAGGCGCCTTCTGAATTTCTGCTATGATGGGGACATGTCAATCTCCCGAGGATGTTTCCAGTATGGGTTTGAATGCAGCCATTTTATCTGCTGACTTGAAAACTGTGGTCATTTTTGCTTTCATTGACAGACTGAGTTTGTGAGCAGGTTGAATATGTCACATAAGTAAGCAAATTTTTTAACACCACGCTGTGCTTCTTAATGTGCTGCAAGTGGTGACTGTTTTTGTTGAAAAATTAAAGTGGCTCTAGTAACTCTCTCTCACGACAAAGCCATCTTAGTTCAGTGTAAGAGAAGATGTTTGTGATGTCTCTGTTGAAACACGTCACAAACATCTTCTCTTTCCAAACGATCAAACTTTTTTGACAGTGATGCTTTTGAAGCGATTGCTACTTGACTCTAACTGTCGCTAAATAAAACTAAACTTAGCTTAAAGACGTATAACTCTCAGTCTGAGACACAGATCTGTCTGACATCCTCTTAACCAGGACTAAAAGTAAAGGAACAACATAGTCTCACCTCACCAACTCACCAACACTTTTTTCTTTTTTGGAGTAATTTGCCCTACATCACAAATCTGCCGTGAAGAGTTTGTCTGGTTTCTCTGATGTACAAATAATGCACTGGAACACAGACCACGTTCCTTTTTTCCTCTGGGATGGACCTGTTTCTGTTGCAGAATATTGTCATGAACTGGAATGATGTGATTGCTAAAACATCTTTTGAGGGGTGCCTTGGTGGCTCACCTGGTGGAGCACATACACCTGGGTTCCCTTCCTGCATATGTAATCTATGCAGGAATTCAAATATAAAGACAGTTAGTTCATGAATTGTTCAATATCAGTTCAATTGCATGTCTCCAATTCTAAAAAAAGTTTTTCACAAGTTGCCATCATGTTCTGTTAACTATGTGTACAGTACATCTGTGCCTCAGAATGGGCAAGTGAAGAGTGAGTCAAAGTAAATGGATCCTGGCTTTTAGAGGAATAACACAGACGGTGCAATTAAACTGGTTTGTGTCTCTCTATACAAACCCTGTTTCCATGAGGATCCATGTGGTTACCTGACCTGAAGAAGCCAGAGGTGGCACAGTTGTCTGTCTTATTCTCTGGAGACATCAGGCTTTTTCTGAATGAAGTGTCGTCTAAAACAGCCACAATCAGCACCGTAATGTTACATGACCTTTCACTGAGCTACTCACTGCTGCCCAGAGCCCACAGTTGTCCTGTAAAAAACTGATATATAAACTGAGTAGTAGTTTTCCTTTTTTGGAAAAATGGGAGAGAAATCAAGTTCATGTAGATAGTCAACAATAATTTGATTTCAGTTGGTATTTGAAATGTTGGTAATATTGTAAATGATTGGTAAAAATGTCCTGGAAAAGTTGTGGAAAATAACTGCATTGTGAACGGTGACAGCTGGGGATGTGTCCTTAAAATCATTACTTTACTACTTATTGAACATCTGAAAACGGGAAAACACCTGGAAAAATTCCAAACCCTGTTGTCTGCCACAAAACAAAATTGTCAAATGTTTATCAAACTTTTACAAAATGGGTCAAAGTCATACTGAAATTCTCAGGTAGATCTGCCCCACACCCCGAGTCACACGCAGGAAGCAGGAAGCATCTACATGTAAGAATAATCATTGGGTTAAATAGCTACTTTTTTCTTATAGAAGCTGAAAGAAGGGTGTCTGTGATGTATATGCTCTTGTCTTCTTCAGCTTTAGGCTGCACAAACAGACTGTTGCAGTTGGTCAAGATTTACATTCCCCAAAATACCAAAACAGTAAATTCTTTCATTCATTCATCTTCTTACGCTTATTCCTATCAGGGGTCGCTGGTGGCTGGAGCCTATCCCAGCAGCTTTGGGCCTGAGGCGGGGTATACCCTGGACAATGGTCAGTTAGTCGCAGGGCTGACACAGTAACAAACAACCATTCACTCTCACATTCATCCACTAGAAAGCTGGACCCGGAGATAACCCACGGTAACATAGAGAGGACATGCAAACCCATGTCCTTCTTGTTGTGAGGCAGGAGTATGGACAACCACTCTGCCCCAGTGCACCCCCTGGTCAATTTAAGTCATCTAAATCAATAATAAAGTGCCTCTGCTTTGAAATTATCTACAGTGGAGAAATACAAACACGTTGTCTCATTATGAAATGTACACCTTTTTTTACTGTTTAGGGACAAGTTTGGGAGCACCGGCCTCATCTCTTTTAATGAGCAGCGTGTTACCTCCAGCCTCTATCTCCAGCTGAGGCCCTCCATGAAATCCTGTGACCCTCAGACTACACGAAATAGAAACAAAAAAAAGTCTAGTTTCACAGATTGACTTTATTATTAGCTGCAAATTACAAAGCTCTATTGATATTTTATTTAATAAAACAACCTTGATTAACAAAATATAGTATTCTGTTTAGTACAAAGTGGTTAGAAATGAATAATCATTTTTAAGTGTTATTTATATATTCTCAGAATTAGGTGTTCACTCACTTTTAGTCAAATTCAATCCAGACTACATTTGTGAACAGCTGTGGATGGGAATCTGAATCTTGAGAATATTACCCAGATTAATCCCGTAGCGTCATTTTACAAGAAAGACAAATTCTGGTTGTAATGTGTGGGATGAGAGAAAGCAGATGGGCCAACACATGGATCACATGAATGCAGCTTGTACCTCCATCTTCTTTGTGATGTTTTGAATGATGTTTGAGATGGCCTCGAGGATCTTAGTGAAGAAAATGTTCTTATGTGTGGATGTCAGGGTTCGTTTCTTCACATCTCTTTAGTGCAGATTGATACTTTTAGGGTTTTGAGTTTTCTGTCTAATACAAAGAATGAGTCTGGAACAGTTCCGGACAGTGACACAGTGAGACAGGGCCAGGGTGGGTCCATAGGTCAGGCACTGAGCACAGATAGGGCCAGCTGAGGTCCAGTCACTGGGACGTCGACCTGTGTTCTTGGGACAACTGGTGAACAGCAGTGAACGCAATAGAAATGTAAACTGATTCTGGAAACACAGTGAAATAATAAAAAGAGAAGAGAGAATAAGCTTAGTGTGTCCTACTGCCCCCAGTGTCCAGGCCTAGATCAGCTTATCTCATCTAGAGTAGTCTAACTTTTAAGGTTGAGACTGTGTTTGTCTCCCTAATGTGGACTGGTTCCATAACAGAGCTAACTACATTACCATTTTCAAGTGTGGGCTGGAGTTGGACCACCCAAAATCTAAAAATGTCAAATCAGCAGCAGAGCAGAGATGAAGCAGATTGAACAAAGGCAACGCTTGACATGCCCTCTCTCCCATCTGAGCCTAAAAGTAAAAAAGACTGAAAAAAGATGGTGGACAGCTGATCCACAAGCCCAAAGAATATAAAGTTTAAAAATCATTATATGATAGCTAAGCACGTCCTGTTTGTACTGCACCAGCACCGACGACGCAGGTCACAGGCACAAGGGGACACCCCAAAAGCCCAATCAAAATCAGGCCAGACTTTGACTTAGCTCAGAAAGTCCTGGGCTGCTTCAGCACTTTCCTTCTTTGTTGGATTTGTAAACACACTTTGTTTCCCGGGACAAGTGTCAAGTCAGTCACACTCCGATTACACATGATGAATCACTTGCAGAGCAAATGATGAGAGGTTTTCAGTCTGAAGTAGCTTTTTATCTCAGCTAACAACGAAAGACATTGAAGTGAGCCCCAATCTGCTTCTCTAAACAAGACAAACACGGCGAGGCTAAAAACTTTCCTTTGCAGTAAGTGTTGTCAGCTGAGGCCCATCAGAGAATTCCCTGACTCATACGACTCTCGTTTTGATGCAACTCTGGCAGATATGACCTATTTCTGCACAAGTGATAAAAACCTTCCAACAAATCTTAAAGCTTTGAGTTGCTTTCCTGTGGTTTGTGGCCAACTGGGTTTCCTGCGAGAGAGTGGGTCGGTACACCACCAAATGTCTCAAGATCACCACTTCCTTCGGGTTAATGCAGCAACACCACTCAGGGGCAATAGAACATTAAACATTTATGGGCTATAGTCATATTATTGGCTCAAAGTATACGACAACGCAGTAACAGCTCACTTTGGTTTTGCTGTAAAATGCTTTAAAGCTGAAATGATAAGTAGACTGACAAGAAAAAGTGGCATAGCATGTTTTCACAAAGTAGCAGCTCAAAGTGTTTTTGTTGTGTTTACTGTCATTAGGGAATGATTGGTTGTGATTTGTCCGAGCTGTAAGTGAGGAAAACGCTGGTGTGATGATTTGGGCAGTATGACTGCTGTTATATGTGTAAAAATGGGGATAAAATGGGAGGATTATGCTGTTGGCATCTCTTAGGGCTGTCTTTACAAGTGCCTCAAGCCCTCATGAGAAAGAATAGGCTGCACTTTCATAGGGTCTTTTACACAGTCTGACTTAAGAGATGGCAGTTGTGGCTTCTCCTGAGTCAAAATAAAGATTAGTAAAAAGCATAATTTGCAGTAAAGCACCACTACCCCATTTTCTTTTTGCCGTCCCTGTCTTAGAGCACCACTCACCCCCTACAGCTGTGTGGAAGCCTCTTTTATTTAAAAAAAACAGACCAACTTTCCTCCACAAAATATGAATACATTACATTAAACCAAAGACTGTACTGATCCTGTAATTATCTCCACCTCAGTAACATTGCGTCGAAGCATTGACAATATTTATCCACTTTTAATTTGCTGCCCTTTTCTCTGAGCGCCTGGAGTATGGCAGCCTGCCTCTCCATCTGCCCCAGGTGTGAATGTGTGTGAATGGAGTGAATGGAAGCATGATGTAAAGACTTTCCTTTACAAGTGCCCGAGAGACGGGCATGAAAAAGCACTACATAAATGCATGCTACGCCATGCCATTTTTTTCCATAAGTGAGCATGTATTTTGGCTGATGAATTAAAAACAAATATAATAAAGCCTCGAAGATGCCTTGAGGTCTCATCTTTTTGAATCACAATAAGCTATTAGATTATTGAACTGTCAAACTAAATGCAAGAGTAAAAAAGCAGGTAATTGTCTGTCTGTATCTCTCTCATTTATTTTCTATTTAAGGTGTGTTTACATTGCATCTTAATTTGGTCTGAAAATCTCCTCCAAAGCAAATCATAGAGATTACAGTTGTCACACTCACACTTGGGCGCACACTGGGCGATATTAACACACACACAGGGGAGTACTAACACACACACACTAGTGCACACGGCCCCAGGGGCGAATGCTCTGAGGGCGGTGGAGCGTGATGGTTGCAGCTGTCGGAGGGCCTTCAGGGCCACGAACTGTTCTCATGTCCGCCTCCAGCACACACATTTGAACATGTGCTGGATTCCACCTGGAGCCTTTTCTCAACAGACAACAGATTTGTTGGGGTCGGGGATGAGTATTTAATCTCAGGACTTTTCCACTGATACATGTCAGATTGATGTTAAACAGGCATTACCTGAATTTTTTTTTTTACCCTTTCTTTTAAGGAAAACAATTGAATCCTGGTCCTGACAGCAGATTGTACCAGGAACATTCTGTGAAAAAACACGACCTAATCTTTGCTGTATTAGTATTATTATTTTAATCGATGACAAAGTCAGGGGTTTAGCTAATCACATGCTCACTTCTGGAAAAAGGAGCACTCCCATTGCTCAATACCAATTTCAACAAAAAAGTAATATTGGCAGAGAAACCAGGTATTCTGCTGCTAGAGATACATTTTTACAGCAAAACAGCGCAAAAATGCAAAATAAAATAAAATAAAATAAAATATAAACAAAGGGTGGCAACATGAAACGTTGATAAATACTGAAAATGCTTCAATGAAATGTTTGACGAAGCACAGATAATTACAGGATTGCAACAATCTAACAGTGAAATCAAGGCTAAGTGTTTAAGAAAGCTCTGAACTTTGGTTTGATGCATTATTATTCTATGGAGGAAATTTGTCTTTGTTTTTTGGTAAAAGAAAAGAAGGAAAGTGTGCAGCTCGTAAGGGGTAAGACCAGGACTACATAGATAAATTTGGCCAGTGGACCTGTTTAAAATGATGAAAATGAAATTTTTTACATACAAACCCTTTTACCTTCTGCAGATGTATGTATAATCACCCAAACAGAACATTTGTGAAACTGATACACTCTGATGCATGTCTGTATTCCAGGTAAACACAGAAATAGTCTGTGTGAGTATGTCTATCAAATGTCAAACAGTTCAGCTTGTATCTAAAATGACATTTATTGTTGATGGTTGTAGTAAACAATATTACCTATTTATGTGATATAAAAAATATTTTCATTTTAGAAACATAAACCCTTATTTTCACAGTGGACGCAAGATTGACAGACTTGTTTATGAATGCGTTAGTGTGATTGTGGTGGTGTGTTTGGGGGTGGTTGGAGAGGCTGTTGGCGCTGTTGGTGTGGCAGCTCATCTCTTCGTCATTCTGCCCCTGGGCAGCTGTATGAGGTATCTTGTGTGAATGGGTGAATGGAAGCTTTGAGTGCCCATGAAGGTTGTTAAAAACATGATACACAGTAAATGCATTCTATTTACCATTTTTCTCTGAACTTCAAAACCATAAAATAAAGTTAAAGTCTGGCTTCATGTCTCTTCCCCAGCCACCTGATTGGCCCCAAACAGCCAATCAGGTGGCTGTTTTTTGTATATATTAGACCTGGGCATTTTAAGGCCCGGGGGCCACATCAGGCCCTCGACCCTCCCCTGTCCTGCCCTCAGGAGGCTTGTGTCAGAAAAGGAATTAATCGAGGAGTGTAGACCATGTATAGTACATAATACAAATGTGATACTTTCATTTTGAAGGCACTGGAAGACTATTTGCCAATTAGAGTCAACAACAATATAACACTCACTCACTTTTTCACTCTGTTCATAAACTGCATCTTTTCTGTCAGCTGAGGTTAGGCAGGTATTTCTGTGTGGTGAGGGAAGGCTGGAATAGACTGTTATTGTTAAAAGTGTATTATGTTCCTGGTAAACATTATTGAGGATAAATTCTAATTGTTTAGTTCAGGCCTTGTTTGGAAGCCGCTGCACAGAGAAAGGAGCTGTTATCATTAGTGTTTCTGCAGGAGACTAGACTTAACTCAGAAACATGTTGAGCCAGGCCTGGTTTGAGAAAAAAAAAAATAGAAAGAGTGGATTTAAATAACAGGATGATGTAGCATATATTTCACATAGTTTTTATTGAGTGTGTGTTCACTGTGTTGGCGCAGCACTCCTTAAGAATCCAAGGTTCTAATGTGGCCCTTTTGGAAAAATAATTGCCCACCCCTGGTATATATTATAGATTTCATTTCTGTATCCTGGGACACACTTCAGAAATAATGACAACACACCCTTTGATTTCAAGTCTACTCATTTATTTCCATTTAATAATGTCATCTCAGTGGATTCATATTAGCGATTAGAGATAATATCTGTGGCTATGCTGAATTTAGATCACACTTTAAATTAGCCCACTATTTGCTCAGCAAAAGCCATATCAGAACAGAGCCAACACCGACAAAACACAGGGGAGTTCTCTCTCGGTAGTGTAGGAAGAATATATGATCCCCAGTTTACATGGGTCATTACAAAAGTCCTCATTCAGCTGAGGCTCTCTACAAAAATACATCTAGAACAGCATGTTTTACAGGTTTTTCAAAGAGGATAATCTGAGGTGGAGCAGGTTTTAGAGCGTGTGGGTGGTGCAGCCATTGACAGAATAAGGAAAAGAATGGAAGGTTTTTGTCTGTATGTTTAGGCTACTGAAGAAGTTACCATTTTTGTACTTTGCTTAAGAGGAAGCATAAAGCATGTTGCTAGTAATGCTAACCAGGAAGGTTTTACAGAAACATAGAAACAACTAAGGCAGTGATTTAAATTTCTCTACCTGCAGATGAACATAGCTGCTGCATGAGGTAGACTTATCATGGTGTCAACTGTCAAACTGCAACAAGCAGCCAGTAGGAGAGGCTGTTCCGGGATTAGCTGACAATCAAATTCTCATATTTCTTTTATAACAGTGCAGTGTCTTTTGTCACATGCCATGCACTTATCTGCTTGACTCTTGTTTCCTCAGATCACTCACTTAAAGTTACTCACTAAAAATAACCCAAATGTGTTGGGATTTATTTATTTTTAATTAGCAGAGTGCATTGACAGAAAATCAGCAGTCAGCCGCCAGGATTAAAGGTCAAACTCTGATGTCAAAGAGTTTTTTTCTAAAGTGAACATTGGTTCTCACATAAAGTAGTCAGAAAAAGAGACATTCAAATTTGTTGACAGCATCAGAGAAGGAACATATGCAGCAGCGAGACGTGAGCGGGGCCTCAAGCACATCACACAAAGATGAACTATTTTGTTTTTACCATATTTTTCTTTTTTATCGTTTACTGACTTAGACCCAATCGGTGTAGTTGAGGATCTAAAGCTACTTTCTATTTTGTAACAGCCAAAAATGATTCAAGATTTCCCCCATTAAATGTGAATCAAACTGGCTCTTTGTTACACCACTGCCAATGAATCTGCACAAAGACAGAGCAGCATCATTCTCTGTTTGTTCTCTAATGTCCTCCTAGGGCTCTTTTACCATTAGAGTCAATTTATTTTTGCCAGCTGTGATCAGCCCTTCCATCAGTAACTTGCACAGTGTAAAGGGATGATGGGTCATTATCAACATTCCTTGATGAAATTCTTTCATGTCAACCTCTTTAAAGAAGTCTGCCCTCAAGGTAAAACACGCCTTTCTCGTTAAAACAACCTGGTCTTTATGATCCATGACACATATTCTTAATAAGTGACAAAACACGCACGGTTCATGGAACAGACAGCACTCATTTAAGCTGTTGCCTATGTCTCCTCTGTACTCTATGCCCACAGTAGTAGACTAAGAAGAAGCAGAGGCTGTACAGAAGCTTGGCTTTTACTCGGGTACATATAAAATAAAATTATGGCATTTAACCTGTCTCGTCACTAATCAGTGCACCCATCTGTGAATTACATCATTACATACATGATAAACTCAAACACATTAAAGAAAATATTTTACTTCACGTGAGACTAAACATCTGAGCTCTAAAGTAGCATAAACTGTCTCCTCTTCTTTAGGGCCATACGTTGACATAACCTGCAACTGAGTCAGGACTAACTGGACTCTGTCACTCTCACTGAGCTACTGCTGTGAACAGTTTTTTTTTAATATACTTTACACCACAATATGAACAGAAAGTCGTAAAAAAATTCACTGCCTGAACTCTGACATTTTCAAGTGTCAAGGAGATACTTAACAAGGTGGAAATAGTTGTGGGATGGCATCGGTCTTACACTTCACTTTTTTGTAATGTGATATGATTTTGTGGTGATGTAGTGGTCCAGTTTAACTTTAGTAAACTAAAAACAGAAAATGTAGCTCTGCTGCTGTTGGGAGTGAGGTAGTGGTGCTTTAATTACACCTTTTTACCCAATTAATTACTTTACAACTTTTGTTCTATTTTGAAATTTTGAAAGTTTTTCTTTTGACTTTTTGATACAGTCTGTTGTGTTTTAATATGTTGCATGCACACTTTTGTACTTCCTGCACTCTTTGCACTTTACAGCTGCCACAACAAGTGAACATCTAAAGTGGGATCCATTAAGTCGTCTCTTATGGAAAAGCTTTATTCATGATTCTTTTTGGGTTTTGATGGTGCATTTCTCCTAATAAATCATAAACTAAAGTTGAAAATCCCAGCATGCTTTGCAAGTAAGTGATTGGTTTAAATGCGTGATTTGGGAGTTGAGCCCAGCTGTGCCCCCAACAACCCCCCGCTGCACACCTGAGGCTCATTTGGAGAAAGATTGACACTGATGAAGATAATTAGCCATCATTTGTGAGTGAGAGTCTGTGCTGCAGTGTTTGGATGTCGGGATGAGGTTCTGAGGATGGCTTAAAGACCAGTTTTGTTTTTCTACTTAAGACTTTCTAAAATTGTGATCCCTCGTTTTCATGGGCATCAAATATACAGGTAACAGCTGCCCCCGTTGTGTGCACAAATCCAGCAAAATGAACCTCTCATGCTCTCATTTCTTTACAAAGAAATTTACTGTATGTGCTTGCACCCTTTCATTCATATAATCAAGGTGTTGTGAGTGTGTGCCACCCCATCCCCCACATTGTAGCGCAACAGAAGTACAAAATGACAAACAATGAAACACACAATTTTAAAAAATGGGGTTAAAAATGGGAATAGAGGAGGATGTTTATTGATCCCTATAGGGAGCTTTAGGTGTCATCGCAGTGGCTGGTGCAAGCACTGGGTCGGAATTTATTGGTGGGCTACACAGAGTTTGATGTCATTCTGTTATGTAGTTACAACTTAGACCACTATCCCATATACAAAACTCCCACACTGAGAATGTTCCAAACAATACCGTGATGTGCTAAACTGAACTGTGTTTCCATAACTGGCAGTCTATTGGTCTCCAGTAGCTCACAGCTTCTCTCTAATGCCCTGAGGTGGATTTCCCTTTAAACCAGTCTATAATGACTTTGGCAAACTATCAGTTTAAAGACTATTGAGGTTTTCTGAACATTTTGACCAAAAACAATTGAGAGAAAACAGAAGTTGGGCTCTTGCTGCCTCCTATTCAAACACTGTTCAATGCTATTTTATTTTTACAGTTCTATTTTTGGTTTAATTATTTGAACACTCACTAAATTTGATCAGTTTCACAAGGTTTTGATTGTGATGAATAACTACTGACAACACTTCCTCGCCACCAGCACAACTGTGGCAATACAGAAGACGGGCTGTTCCTATGAATAAACTGTGGTCATTATTGGACATTAGCATAACTAGCTAGCAATAGCTAATATCATGATTCATGCTTTGCAAATTGGTACTTCCAAGTATGGTAACTTCAGGATAAATGAGAGAAGAAAATGAGCTCTCTGCTGAGCACAAAGGTGACGCCATGCTTTAGTCGCCTGCTCCATTTTCCTGTCCTAAATATAGTTCTCCATTAAAACAGCATCTGTATTGGTAATACCGTCGGGTGGGGTGGGGCATACAGGGCTGGGGGGTGGAATGTCGCTGTAAGGGTATATGGTCCATCCAGGAGCGGAACTGGAGATGAGGGGTAGAAGGACGGTGGGAGAGGCGGAGGAGGTGGAGGGGGTACGGGGCAGAGGTGAGGGGAGAAGGACGGGACGAGGTGGGGGTAGGACGGAAGGGCGAGGGGAGGGGACAGAAGCGACAGGTGCTGCTGGATGAGGGTGTGATGGAAGGAGAGTGAGGAGGAGAGGGGTGGGGGGAGGAGGGGCAGGCTGTGGGGAAAACGCAGCCTCTTCTCAGGATGCTCCAGATCAATGCCCCGCTCTCTCCTTCGATCCTCCTGTTCCTTCCTCTTCAGCCACTCTTTCTCCCACTCCTCCCTCTTCTCTCGCTTCCTCTCTTCTTCCTCTTGTATCTCTTTTTCCAAATCCCTCTCTTTCCCAGTTTGCTCAGGATTTGTGCTAATGAGTTCTACAACTCCCCCGTCTGTGTTTTTTTCTGGGTAATTACAATTAGTGACGTGATTACTGCTGCAGTAATCACACTGACCGCCGTCGATATCATCACGGCTCAGTCTGTTTTGATCAATAACGCTGCAGCTTTTGGAATCCATTACCGATTCGGATAGAGTCGTCTTATGATGTTGTGTTTCGTCAACTTGTCTTTGGGCACTTTTGTTGATTAGTTTTGGATTACATCTGTCATTGGTTTTACAAGAATACCAACTAAAAGCAGCTGTTTGGAGCGAACTAGGCTCAGTGAACATTTTGTTTTGTGCATCATTAGCACGACAGCTAAAAGAGTCTTCACACAGAAGCTCAGTCCTGCTTGCATCAGGTCTGTCTCTGGTGTGCAGTGCAGGTTCCTCGTTTGTGTTTGATTGAAGTTGCCCTACATCACTGCACCATTGATCCCTCTTGTTGTAGCTCTGGTTGTTACAGTGCTCATTATGCTTGTCCTTTTTGACAAGAGGATTGTCAGAAGCTGTTCCGCTATCCTCCAGTGTGTTCCCAGCATTTCTCCGGCATTCACTCTGTGGATGCGGTGCTTTCCAGGTTTGGCAGTCAAGGGAAGAGTTGTGAATAGTTTGGTCCTGCTCTTTTATGCTAAACACTCTGTCATTACTGTCCTCGGAGTGGCAGCAGTTGTACAGTTTGCTTGAATAAAGTGTTTTGTCAATGTTCAAAGACAGACTGTGCTTTGAGACAAAATGGCTGCCCATGTTTGTACCGGTTCTGTTCATGTTTGTGGGCAGTTGGCAATTACCAGAAGGCGTGAGATGCTCTGTTTTCTCCTTACAAATGACCTCTTGGATGCCAAGGTCAGAAGTCACGTCAGATTCCGTTTTGGATTCCCTGAAAAGGCCTTTTACCCTTTTCTGCTTCTTCCTCAGTGTTCTCCCAACTTCGGGTGAATTGCTCCTCCTCTTGCTGTTTGTCGCGGTTGGTGTCATCTCCTCAGTAATGGCGCCACCCTGGAGGGCCATGTCTGCTCCTGTGGATCTTATTTTTCCTTGTGTTGCAGTGTGTTGTCTGTAGCAGTGAGAGGTGTGTCCTGCAGGTATTGTTTGAGCTTGATGGCATACTGTGCCCAGGCTAATCGCTCCATCGCATTCCCTTCCCGTCGCCATTTCCTGCTCACTTGCCGCTTCCACACAGGCAAAAGAACCACAGCTGATCACTACATGGCTTTCTTTAGCATCCTGAGCGGCTTTTATCACGGCCCTCCTCGAATTCTCTTGCACCACACTGCTCTGCAAGGTCTCTTTCTCTGCGTGAGGCTCCCACGTGTCTCTGTCGCTCTGAGCTGGGTCGGGTGTAATTGCAGGACAGCATGCCGTCTCTATATCAGAGCCCGGGATGGGGCTAATCACCACGTTACATGCCGCACCCCCACCGTGCAGCTTTCTAAAGTCCTGGCCCCACTCGGAGGCTGATTGCTGGGATTGACACCGGCTGGCTTGGCTGTTCACCTGCGCACACAGCTGGTTACACCGATTACACCGAGTGACAGGAAGATTACTTAATAGCTCAGCTCTCTTCTCATCGTTTGTACCTGCCTGATCCCCTCTTATCTTCTGCTCGTGCCCCTTCATCCTGTTTTCTGAACGCCCCTCTGGCCAATACACTCCGCCGTCATTCCATTTCCCTCCCCCCTCCTCCACCCGACTCACTATGATCCGTTTTGCACTATCTTTTTTATCTGCCTTCTCTATCCGTTTCCTCCTCCCTCTTTTCCTTATTCCCCTCCTCACACCTCCCCTCCTTTTCCGCCTTCTCCCTTTTTTTTGAAGCAGGGCAAGGTGGCACTCCTGCACAGAATCAGGAAGGGATTTTAAAACGCTTTCATCGGGGCATCCGGAGAGATTTGCCGCAGAATTGCTGGCGTTACAATGGGCTACAACTTCCACAGGACTTCCCAGCTGTCCTCCTCCATCCCCTCCGTCCCTTTCATCTCTGCTCAGCTCCCCCTCTCCCTCCATACTTCCCTGCCTCTGCTGCCAGTCGGCTTGTTTGATCACTGATGGCTTTCTTCTCTCGCCTTCCTTGGCCCTGTTATGGGCTCTGAAGTCATGCAGCAGAGGGTTGACGCTGAATGAGATGGACGGGTAAGTCTTGGTGTAGCTGACCATCTCTGAAGGCCACAAGAGGACAGTGCTGCCATCACGGCTGAGAACGTGACAAAATGGCTCCTTTGGACGAAGTAAAACTGATTCTTTGGCACAGTTTGAGAAGGTCCTGTGCTTTGTTTGTGCAGACCTTTCTGTCTCATTTGTATCACTAGAAATACTGTTTGGATATGGTAGATCTGGACTTGATAGATCTTTAAGTTCTTCTGAAGAGTCTAACTCCATATCGCTCACATTGTCAGAGGTTATCTGGCTAGCATTATCTTGGATCAAAGCTGGGTCTACATTAGGATTCTCCCCAGTATTTAGGTCCTGAGTCCTGTCCTGGACAAATAGGTCTTTGTGATCATTGCATGAGGACAGCTGGGTTCTGTTACCACCCGTATCTTGCACATTACCTAAAGAAACCCAGTCTGGAGTTGGTGTCTCAGAGCAGTTCTGAGTTCTGTCCCAGTGGTCAACATTCAGAACCTCAGTGTCTGCTGTTTTAGCCTTTACCATTCCTGGCGCTCCTTCTGTCGATGCCAGACTCAATGTTGAGGCCTGGATGAAGACAGCGGCTGACTGGTGGAGGAGCACACAGCTCCTCTTCGGCAGAGAGAAGGATACAGGACGCAGGCTGCACTCTCTGCTGTCACTCAAAGTGATGTCACCAGGGCTCACAGTGCTTTTGGTGAGGGCAGAGCCATTAGAGACATTGTTACCGGCAAACGTTGGGATTTTATTGGGAGTAATAGAGCCACACAAATAATTATGAGCCTGTGGGGTCTTGTTAAAGTGGCTGGGGTGGGTGCTTTGGTTGGGTGCAGTGTCAGCTGCACTCAGGTGATCATGCTGCAGGTGGTTTTCAGCAGTGCTGTTGGAGAGCTGTTGTGTGTTACTCAGGACTTTGGCCTCTGGTGATGGTTCCAGTGCGGTGAACAGATGCATTAGTGGTGTTCCAGGTTCTAGATGGAGAGAGAGTAGAAAGGAAACAGACTGATAAATAACTGAACCTATTGAATTATTGCGGTTGGTAACAGGCAATTAAGTTCCTAACAAAGATACCAGTTTTTCAAGTATGTGACCAGTTTAGTTAGTTTAGTTAGCTAGCCTGTGCTGAAGTTTCATAAGGCCAATAAACATTTAAAAAATCCATTCATTCCAATTCCAAGTGAACCCCAGACTCTGAATATAATTACTATTTATTATAGAGACCACTAGTTCCATTTCTTTATGCACTAAAATTAACCCTTTTGAAAGTTTTATTCCAAATGAGGAATTATATGAATAGCATATATAATTCTTAGTAGTGGCTTGCGTAAGGATGAAACGTTGAGATAAGTTGTTAGTATTACTTGAGAGGTAGTGTGGGTATATAAGGAGCAGCTGGTATGATGTTCAAATGTCCATCTCTGCTGGACAGTTGGAGGCCCCAGTCCCACTGCTTTACAACAAACAAAGATCTGGAATTGTCCACAAGAACTCCTTCAACGGTCAGTGGTGCAGCAGGTGAAAATCAGTAGCAGGTACAGTAGCCACAGCTGTGTGTGTTAGCTCAGTAGGTTAGGTTTGTTGTCAGTAACTGATTTTATAAGACATGCTTTTTTAACGTGAATTAAATGCTGCCTAAAAGTTTCATTGCAATAGGTTGCATAGGTTTATAAAAACTCAATAGGTTGAGTTTTTATGAATTTATTTTACCCAGCAACTCCATCCAATAATATTCCCTACTGCAGCTTTAACAGAAGCATAAACTAATAGGATTATGATTGAATAAAGACCGAAGGAGGAGAGGGATCCATGTGGAAAAGGCTTCTCATAAAGTAAGCTGCTTATGCATGTATTTAGTGTTCCAGCTCTCCACCATTACCCTTTTGTAGAACACATCTGAATATGATTATTGGGTGTGGGATGGACTTATAATAAACACAAGCACTCATTGAATGGTAGCACAGAGACACATGAGATTATGGGTTTTTATTCAAATATACATTTTTGTAAATCCATTTGAGAGCCACACACTCTGCAGACATCCTGTCCATACATCATGTGGCACATTCATCACACAATCAGTTCTTAACTGGTTTTAAGATGACTCATAACTTTCAAAATAATCCACAGTATGGCTTCCTCAAATACCAACAATACTGTTAAATATGAAAGTATTCAGAGGATGACTTCAAAAGAATCATTGCTTGCAGTATGTTAAGCAGTGGGAATGTTTGAGTTGAAATGGAATTGTCAAACTTCTCAATAGAAAAAGTTTAAACTAGGCTAAGTAGGGCGACAGCATCTTTTTTTTTTTTTTGCCTCATCTTTTTTTTACACATTTGAATCATCTTTTTTTTTACACATTTGAATCTTTTTTACACCTTTAAGTTGACTTGACAGGACTGAGGGGTGCACTAACACCTCTAAAATCAGACCTAATGATAAATTCAACAGAGAAAATCTAATGCCAAACTCCAGCTGTGTCTCAGACAGGCTTCAGTTCAGTCTCCCTCTTTTCTTTCTCTTTCAATCTTTTAGACTGCGTAAAATAGTACATAAACCTGTGTTTCAAGATTCCTTTTCTGCTCTTTTCTGCAGAGAGTAAAATACAGTCTAGGTCTAAAACTGATTAAAAAAAATTTAACTAATAAACATGATTTTGAAAAAGAAAAACACTGTTAGTGTCCCTTGAAGGCCAAACCTCAAGTCCAGCATGGGATTGGCCTTTGGGACTTTGTAGATCTGATTTAGTAAAGCAAACAGTCTGTGGTCAACAAAGCTGCACAATTTTGACAGAGACACAAATTTGTAACTTTTATTTGATTTTCAACATGGCTAAGACATGGCACAAACCTGTACTGTTGCTTTAATTACAGCTGAGCTGCCATGTGCCTAGACTCTAAAAAGACAGTGTGTCAGGGAAGAAATGAAGCCATACAGTTGTAGTGTTAAAGAAGAGTTTGTTAAAAGAGTTCAGTTGGAACCAAAGAGGAGGATGTGACTGGAATAAGACCCCACAGAAAGTCACAGTGGCACAAAGATAATTTAAGACCTTAAGAAAGCTTTATCACCTCAGATAATAAAAGGCGATAACTTAAAGGGAAATGAAAAGCATATTAACTTAAAGGGTAAACTTGTCTAAGAAATAAATAAATAAATAAATAATAATAATATAAAAAATGTCAGAGTTTGAAGAACTTTAGTGGTGAAATAATACACAACTTTTATGTCAGTTTTCATAAATGTCTGCAGTGATGTTGCTTTTTCCAGCTGTACCTGACTCAACTGAAACTGCACGCAGATGGTTAGACATGCAGAGGAAAGGAAAGGCAAGAGTGTAGGACAGAGTACAGGGACTTTGAATACTGGTACTATGACAGGTAAAGGTAGAGAGCTGGCTGGTTTGAGGCGAGAAGGAAGGAATGTTCATATGCTGGAAAGGTCATAGGACAGTAGATAAGCAGACTTGGTGGTGGAATGAAGAAGTTCAGGAGGATGTCCTAAACACTAAACTGCAAACTGGAATAAAATCAAAATTGAAAATCGAAATTTGATTCAAATTGGAGAATCATTTTTGAATCGAGAATTGATTTTGAATTGTGAAAAAAAAAAGCGTGAATCTATTTTTAATCCAACTGTGACCCCAAGAATCAATACAATTGAGAGATTTCAAAAGATTCCCACCCCTATACCACATCGGTGTGGCACCCCTTTGCTTTTTAAGCAGCCTTTTTTCCAATCTCGACCACAACATGTTATTGACTATGACGTCACCAATACAACTATATATTACTCAGTAAACTTTAATACTTGAAATATATATTAAATAAATAAAAAAATATTTTGTTGCAACATAAAAGACAGGTTTGTATTGATTTTATTTTCACCTGATAATTGAATAACTAAATCTTATATAGGCGCACATTATATAGGTCTAATGAGTAGCCTACTGAGTGGGAAAAAATGTCTAGGGCTTTGTAACTGGAAAATTTCCTTTACTTATTTATATTATTTAGTTAACAGACTAGGGATTGTTTAACCTTGCGCTGCTGCTGGATTCTAACGAGATTTGGGAGTTTCCCAAACTCTTGTAAATCCATCTTGTATTGCGCCAACCAAACCGCTTGAGTCGGCGAACCGTGGACTCTCCGGACTCTTTTGACCAATGATGTTGCAGCACTAACAGGTAGAGGTGGGTTTTTAATTTGAAGAAAGCAACTAGTGCTCTCTTCTCCTCTTTGTTATCAACATGGCTATGCCAAAAGACACTAGCGTTGATGCTGCTATCGAGTCAGTTTTATCAGAAGTATAGTAGTAGAGTATTTCTTCTTTGAAAGAAGTGCAAAGAGAGGCACGTGTCTTTGCACAGTGAATGACTGTGTTTTAAACAATTCATTACACCTTTCATTCCCTCAGTCAATTGCCCCCCTAATATAAATTTTTTTTTTATTTAATTCTTGCCTGTAATGAATATGCACAAACAGACAAAAAGAAAACATTTTCTGTAGACCCTTATGGGCTGAAGGAATATAAATAATCTGTGGTTGATTTATAATATGACTTTAGGACTTCTCCAAACGAGCACAGCATCCGGATTAAGTAATACAAAAATATACGGATTTGTACGCACTTAAGTTTCTTAATTCGAATATTTATACGTTTATATACATGAGTAAGCATTACATGCTGCATGATGTAAAATCTGCAAAAACAAAGCTTTTTTGTGCCCAATGTAATGAGGAAAAGTGAAAGTGATTGCAGACTAAACTTTTTGGTCCTTCTTCTGAATAAACAGTTGTATTGGTCCTGCACATGTCTTTATCAATGGCTTTTATTGTGCCATCTCGTATTCCCCGCGCACGCTCTTTTGAGCTGCTCTGGGCTCCGCTCTGCAGCGCAGCGGATATGACCAGTTGCTTTTTGCGTACTTTAGAGCAACAAATTGTATCACATATTTTGATGTCAAATCAAAATATGCGATACAAAATGTGTACAGGTTGGCAGGTCTGATAATTTTATACTTGAGTTGGTCTTGAATGTAGACAGATCTTAGTGTTACTGAGTGTGATGTGTATGACAAAGTTATTGCTTGTTTACTCATCAATAAAAAGTGATATTTAGATTTAGTTGGTTGTTGTTGACATATCATATACTATGTGGTACACCACTGTATCACACACAGTTTGTGAGTTTGTGCTGTGGAGCAGGAGGCATTAGTCCAACTGTGATGGTCTACAGTCAGAGCAGTTTTACCTGTTTGACTGCCACTCGTGTGGAGGATCCTTCGGTTCTGCAGGCAGTCCGGTCTGGTCGGGGTTACTGTGTCCACTGCCACTGTGGTGGAGCGGAACATGGGTCCGGATCCCGGAGCACTGAGGAGGAGCATACGTGAGGTTAACACACAACAGATGCCCGAAAGAAAGGACAGAGGAAGAGTGAAAGGATAAATAAATATCTTGTAGATTTTACACACAGAATTACTGTAAACAATGTCACACACTAAAAAGAAAGAGTAGTGACCACTGGTGCCTGTTAAATGCCATTGTGTAAAGGCTTTCTTTTGTTAACTGATGTTTATAGGGAAAATGTACTTTGTGTGGTTCAGCTCATGCAGTGATCAGTTTGAGGAAACAGAGTTTCTGTCACCAGCATTACTTCTGACTCCTGAACTGCTTACATTCAGGATTAAAGACTCTTTGCTTCTTTGTAAAGGAAGTACTTCCATTTAGTTAGCAGTTACAGAAGATAATGATGCAAACATTAGGTCAACCCAGATTCTCCAAATGTCAGTCTGGTTATAACAATCCAGCTGCAGAACAGCTGCATGTCAGTGGAATAACATCAGCTTGAAGCAACCCTGCATAACTTTGTAGCCAGTAGAAGATGCCAATCCCTCTACAGACTTTCTGTGTTTCTGTTTTGTTATGACAGCGGCATTATTTTATGGACGTCATTTATTTACAAGTAGACAGTAAGTTTGGAAGAAAAAAACATTTCTGAACACCATTCTGAAATGGTAGGGTCATTTTAGTATATTTTGTACAAATACAATTCTGCTATGTCCAGTGTATTGGCCTGTTTCTGCTCCATCTGTTTGAGTGCCATAAAGCGTGTCACTCACGTAATGTCTTGCAATGAGACCACGTCCTGGGGACAGGAAAGTTACATTGGAGGTTTCTGTCCAGCTGAGGATATTGTGATTGTGATTATGATTATGAGAATTTTTTTTCTGTCAATTACATCTGTCAATTAATGTCCAAAAGGAAGACGTGATCTTATCATAACCATGACAGTTTGTTTCTTTCTCCTTCTTTTCTCTTTCTGTTTGTCGTCATTAAAAAAATGAACCAAAAAAATGCTTTAGCGGTAACATAAAAACTGACTTTTATGGCAGTTTTCATAAATCTATACAGTGATGTTGCTCTGTCCGCCTGAACCTGACTCAATGTTGACATGCCTTTTTTTCAGTGTAAAATTCAGTAATTATTTGCAGTTACAATGTATGTCACATTTAAATAGTCTCTGGCATCTGTCAAGTGTATCATCGCCAGCAGACGACACTGTATACAGTTTAGCCACTGCTTATCACGATAGTTGGCTGGATCATTTACTCACTACTTCTGAATTTGATGTTGCCTATTGGCAGAAAGTGACAGAAGAATAAAGGACAAATGGCAATGAATGAAGACAATTCAAAAGAAAAGATGAGGAGCTAATGATCAGACCTGGGGCCTGTGTTCATGCACTCTCTGAAGGAGCAGCTGCTGAGTAAAGAAACCTTTTTCTTACTTATTGTGTTGGTTTGTTTAGAGCATGTTAACATTTAATGCCATGAACAAGTCATTTGAAGGTTTGGCTTCTGTTCTCTACAAAGGATAAATGCTGGTGAATGCAAAGGCTACATGAATGCAGCATAAGTCTGAACAAAGGCTGGGACAGAGAAGTTTGATTCTCTCTCTGTTTATGTAAACTCAGACAAAGTGAGAAGTCCAGCTGAGAGGTCAAGGTCATTTCTGTGATGTACAGTGACATTGGGAGGCTGTATGGACCAGTCAGAAAGAACCATGCTCTAATAGAATGGTATTCAATTCAATAATTTAATGATTATTATTATTATTCACTGTCATACAGGTTTTACTTTAGATGTTGGGGCTTCTGTGTGAGATCTTACACTGGTAAATAAGCTACAAATAACCGCAAGCATTTTATGATTTACTTTGATTTTACTTTTGTTCTAAATAAATGGCCTTTGAATTTTAGTGTATACTTTTCAAAGTAAAGTGCAATATTCACTGACACATTGCATGGCTAGATGTGAATGTTTAGACAGTCAGATCTATGTGTGAGAGACTTCAGTGGAGCTTTTCTTGAGAACACACACGAAGCACAGCTTTAACTGAGGAACAAATATACATCAGTTTATTTTGGACCAAAATCTCGAGGCGCCTCAGGTTCACCTGGTAGAGTTCATACCATATACTCAAGCGCCCCAGGTTTGATTCCAGCTTGGGTCCATTTCCTCCATGTAATTTCCCTTTCTCTCACCCTATTTCCTGTCAATCTACTGTCTCTATCAAGTAAAGGCTAAAGGCTTGCGTCTCGGTCGGGTCATTTGCCCAGTGTCATTCCCCAATCTATTAATGAAGCCCAAAAAAGGCCCCAAAAAATAATAATTAAAAAAAAAAAAAAAAAAAAAAAAAAAAACTCAAAACCTATCATATGGATACAGTCAAAAATTTGTACTTGTTCAATGAGGGAGCGTTAAAAGACTACTGTAAAGGCTGTAATTGTGCACCATTTACATTGGAAGCACACCGAAAAAAAGTAACAAGGCCTATTAATTTATCAGCTGTTGGTTCAGGTCTGGATTGAACAGAGTCTATGTCTGGATCCAGATCCAGGCCAACGTCCGCCATTTGTGAACCTCTGCTACGTAAACTTGTCTGATATCTGACAAATGTAAAGACGTGCTTTCTTTCAGCATAAAATTTTGGAGCTTTTTGATGATTTTGTTAGTCACAAACCTAGCTAAATCAGGCTGCGTGTCTCGTTTAAATACTCCCCTCCCCAGTTTTTGCACTGTGAATTGGAAACTCCCACAAATACATCGGCAATGAGGCAAAATAACTCTATGTCCACGCCTTTCCTGTGCTGAACAGTGCTGCAGCCCTTTAGAAAATATGGAATGCATCATTTTTGCATCATAAAGGTGTTTTGCTAAGCTTTAATAAATCTGGCGCCTAATCTTCCAGCTAAAGTCAATACAATAAAGTTTACTTATTTGCTGTTGGCTCACCTGGGAGGGGATATACCACAGTATTGGTAGAACTCAGGTTCGGCTCTGTTTTATCCATTTTATCTCCTTACTCTCTACCCCTTTGTCTACTGTCTCACATGAATCTGATGTTTTGTTAATGTCCGTGCCCAAAGAACTCATGCAGCGGCCAAACACAGAACCAAACTGAACTCTCCAGCTACGGTGTGTATGCTCCCATCGCGGTGCATACTTGTGTGTGGTGTGACCGTGAGGATCTGAAGAAGAAACAGCGCACAGTCTGTCTTCTCCAGAAAGTGGGGAACATTTAACACCTAACTGCTGATAATGGACTGAGGCCAACTGCTGTACACATGCAGACAGTGCGAGAGACAACTGACCTCACATGCGCATCAGTCCAGACCCAGTCTTTAGCACGTTCAGTGGTTCAAAGACAACAAAACTTTCCTTTAAAATGGGTGCTGATAGGCTCATACTTCTGAAACAGACCAGGTATAAACTTTAAACTTTGTCCTCATTTTGAAAAGAATTTGATTTGATGAGGGTTGTAACTTGGTCAGTTAAAACCTCTGATCAGACAATCCCTTATAACAATCACTAGCTGCAGCTGTGATAATATCCTTCACATACTACTCGAGCAACTCTCATGGTACATACAGTGTGTACAGCCGTACGGCTGCAGAAACCACAGGTCAGCATCACCAACAGCACCTCCTTCTGAATTTGTATACATATTACAGCATTTTTCAATCCTCTGTAGATTTGTCTACACACAGTGTTTTTGTCCGAACAGCCTTCAATGTGGACAGTGGTTGGTGGTGAAAATCATAAAATAAGGTGAGTGCTTTACAATGGTCTGCAGGGAGGAAGGATGCAGTAAAAGAGACAAGCAGAGGAGCCGAGTGGAGCTGAAATCTAGCTGAAAATCAATTTGGTCATGCTTCACTCTCTCCGCCTTTGTGCCAAGAGCCAAACTGCATTGTTGCAAATCTGAAAATGGCAGTGACAGCCGATACTGATACGGGACTTTCCATAGAGCCAGTGGCTCCTCACAGTCACAGCCCCATAAAGCACAGTGCCACGCTGCTGCACCAGGCAGGAGTCAGTCCTCTCTTTTGTTCCTCTTTATTGCCTTGTGCAAACTGAGCTGCATTTCAAGATCTACATTTGTATCAGTCCAGCAGTTACACTCAAGAATAACTGGATTGTTTTGTTGTTGTTTTTTTGTTGCTTTTTTTTTTGAGGAGAAATACTCTCAATCCTGTCCCAAAGAATTATTGTGATATGTAAGGTTTCTGGGCTCAGAGAAATAAATAACTTGTATAGCAACACTTGACTGCTACATTTGAAAATATGGTTTCCATGCAAACTATATTTCAATGAAGATTCATATTATATATCATATCAAATATAATATTTCAGTAAGATTTTTCCACACTCTGTATCTGCAGGAATATACTGTGTTTATTTCATTTAAAGGCAATGAAAGGCACTGGTTCAACAGTGGATGAGTCCACATGGTCTATGTAGTCTGCGTATATTTATATCACATAAACGATCAAATGTATCCTCACACGCTGTTTCTTACAGCTCTAATGGAGAGAGGTGATTGTTCTGAGCTGCGGAGCACTACTGGAGAAGAGAGTGTGCATTCTCAGAGGTTGTCTGTATGAGCTGAGCAGTGACTGACAGAACAGTCAGCCCGGTGCCAGCCCCTTTCTGGAGCCCAGTGCGCGTGTTTCAGAGGATTCTTATGGGTAAACATGACATGACAAACACAAATGTAATCAAAGGCTGCTGTCTCCAGTGGTTGTACATATGTTTACTCACTGATCGAATTCAAGGGGGAAAAAACAATATAATATAAGAATAAACAATTGCTTAAGAAATTGACCTTTCTGAGCACAAATATGACAATAGAAATGTCAGTTTTAATAATCATTCAGCTGTCTAATTTTGGAGACCTTTTTTATTAAATGTAGCTTGACAAAATTAAATTGGCAATTAAATTGAAAGACACATAACTCTTGTACATGTAGCTTAAACCCTTTTAGAAACACTGGGATGAGGGTTTTAGTTTGAAGACTGGTGTTGGCTGCCCTGTCGTTTCATCTGATTGCTTGTTGGAGGAAAACAATAGGATGTAGTAGAACATAGACCAGTTGTGTACGATGTGTCATTAGATGGAAAGTGTGTGTTGTCCTGTGGAGGTGTAGCTCTCACCAGTGTGTGAGGCTCCGCTGCTCATGCCGGAGGCCCCGTTGCTCATGCTGGGGGCCCCTGAGTCGCTCCTCTCTGCGCTCCTCCCTGCGCCTCCTCTGTCTCCTGTAGGCCAGCGCTCGGAGAAACTCCCTCTGCTTTAGCTCCTTCAGACGCTAAAACACACACATCACACACAGGAAAGATTATGGTCGTAACAGATTCATCGTTGTCATTATGATCAACATTTTTTTAAATCCAGAGACGATACTAGAGCCAGAATGGTCCATGCACATTCCCTCAATCTAAATACAACCTTTTTGCAGCACAACACTAAAATGAAATCCAAGAAATTTAGCAGTCTGTCTCAGTCTGACAAATGAGGGACTTGAATTAAAATACTGCCAAGACCACAACAATGTTTTAAATCAGTAATAACCCCCTATGCCCTCCTTCAAAAAGCTCTAATACACTCAGCGTGTTGTTGGTCTGAGACTGGACTTGGACTGTTGTTTTCTGGGATCTCTTTCTAAGGATCAAACGCAGGTCTTGGTCTTGCTTTCAGCCCCTAAAAAGTCTTGGTGTTAATATCCTCTGGTTTCAGTCATGATTTGGTTTCAGTCACAATTTGGTTTGTGTGGTAGTTGACACTTCCAACTGGTGTGACAGTGCATAGAGTGCTTCTCTGGCTGTATTTCTGTCTGCGCTGCACTTCTTTATCTGCTCTCCTCACTCTGGAAGTACACTGTAAGGGTGAGCTTGTTACAGAGTGAGCAGCTGTCAACTGTAGTCCAGTCCAGACCAGCCTAATTCACTTACTGAGCTCTGTCTGCAGGCTGACTACAGCCCCCAAGGACTGATACCATGTGTCACTAATAATAATAATAACTATATACTGGCTGCTTCATATCACAGTCAGAAGGAATAGAACAGTGAATAATATTTCCCAGGACCATGAAAGATAGAAATCATAATTCTCAGCTGGAGAAAACATGACCGAACGACTTTGGTAATTTGTCCTCGAACCAATTATTTCTCTCAAGTTCCAGGCAGAGTACTCAGAGTAGTGCCAAGATTGTCTTCTGTTAGCCGTCACGTTTATGAGGCCAGTTTATGGAACTAAGTTTTGTTTTGAAAGTATCTTGGTCTTTGACTAAACTATGCTGATCTTTTCTTTCTCCTAGCATTATGTTTAGCACTAATAGGGCTAGATTTCTATGATCTAAGGTGGAAGGCAGCCTGCATAAAGTAGTTCAGTTTTTAGGGTTTGTCCAAAACTTGATGCACAGTGTAAGTAGGATAGACGTGACACCACTGGGAGAAGCTATCAACAGGTCTGATCTACATCTGCCAGACATCTGGCTGTGTTCTTAATGTTTTCTTTTATAAATTATTATTCTGACTCAGCCAAAGCCAGACATCTTCACAGCCAATATTTAAATTTGGAAAAACAGCACTGTTCCCCACTGTTAATTAGACCCACACTAATCATACATTTGTAAGAACACTTACTTGTTTACAGAGCTGTGATTTCACTTCTGCTCATGATTTAACGAAATCATCATGCAGGACATAACCTGATGAGACAAGCAGCAGGTGGATGGAGGAATAGACCAGTAATTATAGAACAAACAGAAAAAGCTTTAGGGCTTTAATTCGTGGATCTACAGCACGAATCAGCCCCTGGACACGGATCGGGTCTTAACAGTGCGTAGAGCAGAGCACGCTCATTGAGTAAAACAGACCTTATAATTGATAGCCTATCCTCTCTAATAAAAATTTGAGGACTTGGGCCCAATGCATAGGCTAATTATCTACTGGTTTACATTTGGCCCTCTCACAAAGAACAGCATCATGTGTGCACTCACAGTTAACGCAGCATTACACTTGCTCCCACCTTTAATAAATCATCAATACATCAATTAGCACTTCTATCTGCTAAAAATCCTTAAATTCACTAAAAAATAACTGTTATTGTTTTATGACGTCACCGCTCTTGCGCGCCTTCAAGCCTATTGATCGGAATGGATCACGTGGAACCTGATGGACGGAAAATCTGAAGTGTGTAGTGCACCTGTTCTATGAGCCGCATAACGCAGAAATAAACCCGGAAGCCAAAACCTTTTTTGGCGGGCTGTGCCAATGAGCAACGTCTGTTGAAAATAATGGGGGGCCATGTTTTTTTTTTACTCATTCAATATCCTGTTCTAATAATACATCCATGGTTTAGTTATGACACTCTCTGCCCATTTTAGAGATATCCTCTGTAGCAGGAGTCAGAAAAGCCCAGATGTAGTCAACCTCTGCTGAGACCCATTTCGGTGAATGGGGAGCATGGGCGTCATCTTTATTTACTCACTGTGTCTCTGATGCGACCTGACCACCATCAGGTTTTCTAAGCTGAAACCTGGAGGAAAAAGACCTGAGCAGGGAATCAAATCCGGGTCCCCCGTCCATGCCCCATGATAAAGTCTTCACAAAAAATTTTTGCTCAAGAAAAAAAGAAAGATATGGGTCATACTTGCCATCCTCACAATATACAAGCCAAGTATTTAGAAAGAAGGCTGATTAAAAATGGCAAGAATGGTCTTTTTTAAAGTAACACCACAACTTAACTTTTCATGATGTGTATCTAGGAGACAAATGCTGCTGCAAGCTCACATTGGGTTGTTACTTCTCAACAAATACCCTTCATATTTAAGTTGTGATCTAAGTTTGTGTTGATGTGGCAGATAATGTTGTTATGAATAGGATTAAAGTAACAATATTCATTCAGCCACATTTGATAAATTATTGCCTATTCCTGTTCTAATGGTAAAAGGTGTAAGCTGTATATTGGAATATATTGGTGTCTCCTGACAGGACATAGCTGCTTTATTCTGTCTGTAATGAGCCTGAATGACAGTGAATGGAAGCCACTCTCATCTGCTTAGAGTGTCGGCACCTAAAGCTCACACTCGGTACATATTTGCTTTAGATCTAGAGTAATGACTCTGGTGTACCTAGTCAACACTGCAAACAGTGTGTCATCATCTCAGCACCCCGGGATCTCACTGCATTAATTAGAAATGTAATCAGAGCGACAAGCAGAGTATACCCTCTGTGCGTTTGCTTGTTTTCCTCCATTTGGGCTCCTTCCATCCGTCACACCAACACATCAAGCACCCGAACCCGCAAACCGCTTCATTTCCAAAAGAAGATGATGGGAGCGTGACTGACCGGGAAGCTTAGCAGTGAGTGCAGGCTGGGGAATATTGCTGAGAGAAAATCCAATCCCTGCAAGTGTAGCAGTCTGCAACAATACACCCTAAATGCTCCACGGGCTCAAGCAAAGCAAATAACTGACAGAAAAATATGATGCTGCTTTTATCACTGCAGCTTTACAAATGATGATCACAGCAAACCCATTCTTTTAGTAAAGAGCTGTGAGAACTGTCAGAGACATGGCCATGACATTAGAGCAAAGATTATGATATGAAATATTCATCTGAAGCTCCAAACTAAGAGCAGCACTTTGTGTTTGAAATCAGAGGGTTTTTTACACATCAAGAAAGAAATCTTAACTGTCTGTGACTATCACCTGTCTATAACGCTCACCTGTCGTGACTCTCACCTGTCTGTGACTCTCCTGTCTGTGACTCTCACCTGTCTGTGATTCTCACCTGTCTGTGATTCTCACCTGTCTGTGACTCTCACCTGTCTGTGACTCTCACCTGTTGTGACTGTCACTTGTCTGTGACTCTCACCTGTTGTGACTCTCACCTGTCTGTGACTCTCCTGTCTGTGACTCTCACCTGTTGTGACTCTCCTGTCTGTGACTCTCCTGTCTGTGACTCTCCTGTCTGTGACTCTCACCTGTTGTGACTGTCACTTGTCTGTGACTCTCCTGGCTGTGACTCTCACCTGTCTGTGACTCTCCTGTCTGTGACTCTCCTGTCTGTGACTCTCACCTGTCTGTGACTCTCCTGTCTGTGACTCTCACCTGTTGTGACTGTCACTTGTCTGTGACTCTCCTGTCTGTGACTCTCACCTGTCTGTGACTCTCCTGTCTGTGACTCTCACTTGTCTGTAACTCTCACCTGTCTGTGATTCTCACCTGTCTGTGATTCTCACCTGTCTGTGACTCTCACTTGTCTGTGACTCTCACCTGTTGTGACTCTCACTTGTCTGTGACTCTCACCTGTCGTGACTCTCACTTGTCTGTGACTCTCACCTGTCGTGACTCTCACTTGTCTGTGACTCTCACCTGTTGTGACTCTCACTTGTCTGTGACTCTCCTGTCTGTGACTCTCACCTGTCTGTGACTCTCCTGTCTGTGACTCTCACCTGTCTGTGACTCTCACCTGTTGTGACTGTCACTTGTCTGTGACTCTCCTGTCTGTGACTCGCACCTGTTGTGACTCTCACCTGTTGTGACTCTCCTGTCTGTGACTCTCACCTGTTGTGACTCTCACCTGTCTGTGACTCTCACCTGTTGTTACTCTCACCTGTTGTTACTCTCACCTGTTGTGACTCTCACCTGTTGTAACTCTCACCTGTCTGTGACTTTCATCTATCATCACTCTCACTTGTCTGTGATTCTCACTTGTCTGTGACTCTCACCTGTCTGTGATTCTCACCTGTCTGTGATTCTCACCTGTCTGTGACTCTCATTTGTCTGTGACTCTCACCTGTCATGACTCTCACCTGTCTGTGATTCTCACCTGTCGTGACTCTCACCTGTCTGTGATTCTCACCTGTCGTGACTCTCACCTGTCTGTGACTCTCACCTGTCGTGACTCTCACCTGTCTGTGACTCTCACCTGTCGTGACTCTCACCTGTCTGTGATTCTCACCTGTCTGTGACTCTCACCTGTCTGTGATTCTCACCTGTCTGTGACTCTCACTTGTCTGTGACTCTCACCTGTCGTGACTCTCACCTATCATGACTCTCAGTTGTCTGTGACTCTCACCTGTTGTGACTCTCACTTGTTGTTACTCTCACCTGTCTGTGACTCTCATCTGTCATGACTCACCCCTTTTGTGACTCTCACTTGTCTGTGACTCTCACCTGTTGTGACTCTCACCTGTCGTGACTCTCACCTGTCGTGATTCTCACCTGTCGTGACTCTCACCTGTCGTGACTCTCACTTGTCTGTGACTCTCACCTGTCGTGATTCTCACCTGTCGTGACTCTCACTTGTCTGTGATTCTCACCTGTCGTGACTCTCACCTGTCGTGATTCTCACCTGTTGTGACTCTCACCTGTCTGTGACTCTCACCTGTCGTGATTCTCACCTGTCGTGACTCTCACCTGTCGTGATTCTCACCTGTTGTGACTCTCACCTGTCTGTGACTCTCTCCTGTCTGTGACTCTCACCTGTCTGTGATTCTCCCCTGTCTGTGACTGTCCCCTGTCTGTGACTGTCCCCTGTCTGTGACTCTCCTGTCTGTGACTGTCCCCTGTTGTGACTCTCCCCTGTCTGTGACTCTCCCCTGTCTGTGACTGTCCCCTGTTGTTACTCTCACCTGTTGTTACTCTCACTTGTCTGTGATTCTCACCTGTCGTGACTCTCACTTGTCTGTGACTCTCACCTGTCTGTGACTCTCACCTGTCTGTGATTCTCACCTGTCTGTGACTCTCACCTGTCTGTGACTCTCACTTGTCTGTGACTCTCACCTGTCTGTGACTCTCACCTGTCTGTGGTGGTGGTCGTAGGAGCTGATGTGGTTGTCAAACTGCTGCTGCCGCTCATATTGTTTGTCACACAGCTTACAGTAGAGACTGGAGTCGGCCTCGTCCTGAAAATAAAAACAAATACATAAGAACAACAGAAGATAGAACATCAATGCAGTCATGCGGTCTTTTTTCATGGACCTCTGGTCAAATAAAATGTTCCTTTGATAAACATCATTCATAGCATTAGGATAGAGATAAAAGGTGGAACGGTCTCATTTTTCTGTTTACTCCAGCAGTGTGTCATGTTTAAGCTTTGTTCAAAATGAAGACTTTTACCTTTAGTATCTGAATATATATGAAATGGCAGTACGCAATATGTATTTTCTTCTAAAAGATGGATGTTTGACATGTGCTACAGAACTAGAAGAAGTGGACAATTACTTGAAGATGGGATGGAACAAAACAGTTTATCGGCCATATCAATTCATCTGACTTGTTCTTTGTGCATGTGTTGTGCACCAATGTTGTCTCTATTGCTTCCGACAGCTAATGGCCCTTTCAATTACCACTATTGATCAGAAATCAGTGCGCACTCGTACTCAAGCACACAAACAGTCAGACATATCCAAAGCTTTTACTACAGGCCTCACATTTATAGTCAGACACTCACACACCCGACCTACACACAACACACGCCATTTGCCATCTCCATTAATGGAAGATTGATTTATCCTTAAAAGTAGGGAACATTCAATCTGTGGCATGACCTTCCGACTGGCTCTGCTTGTTGTATGTCTGTGGGAATTGGATTGACTAACTTTTTGTGTCTAAAATGAGTAGTTAAAAAGCTTTCAGAAGTCAGATCCATACAGATGGACAGATAGTGGAAGAACAGCCGAATGGAGAGACAGACCCTCAGTACGGAGCTGAGGAAATGTCAGAGTTTGGGACAAGAGATGATGACCATGAGTGGACTTAGATCAGGGGTTTGGCAACTTGAAGAATCATAGTGACAAAGGTATCCCTCAATAGTCTATGATGCTAGTAATGTGAATGGCCTTTGAAGTAGTAAATATTTTAGTGCTGAATGAACACATTTACTGCTTTGCTGCAAGTAAACCATAATAATGTCCAGTTAATTGCAGGGCTGACATTTAGACACCATCCACTCACATTTACTAAAAAAATAATAATTTTATCATATTATTAGTAGTAGTGGTAGTAGTAGCAGTAGTAGTAGTAGTAGTAGTAGTAGTAGTAGTAGTAGTAGTAGTAATACTATTTTGTTTTTTGGATATTTGTCACACGTGGCATGTTTCAGATCGTCAAACAAACATTCAACAAAAAATACAGTTTTTAAGCCATTCAGAGCTGGACTTGCTGGTGTGTTTTGGATCGTTGTCCTTCTACAGAACCAACCTTCAGCTTGAGGCACAACAACATTCTCCTTCAGGATTTTTTGGTAGAGAGTAGGATTCATGTTTCCATCAACTACATCAGGCAGAATCTTTAAAAACTAAGTCAGTGTCACATTGTTTTTCTTAATGGCATGTGATGTAACTTCCGATGTAAACTTCCTGTCAGAATGGTAGAGGTGCAGAAACTATTGTAGATGCTGAGACATGCTCTAGACATGTGGCAAATGAGACAAAGGTACGAAAAGGTAACATAAGCTTAAAACTATTATACTATTATTACATTTTCCTATTAATTGGAGACACCACCATTTACAGAAATCCATAAATAGGTATAAAATTGTGTGTGGCTGTAATAGTAATTTTAGTAAGGACCTGAAGAATGTGTGCACCAAATTTCATGGGTCTACGCCAAAGTTGATAAAAAAAAAAAATGTGTTAACTTCCTGCACTGTTTGAGCAAAAACAGAGCAAAACCCACCAGAGGGACCTCCAGGAAACTGCTCACCAAAGTTAACCAACCAGAAGTAATGAAGATTTGTTCCCATTCACAAAGGTGGACATCTGGACCTATGGAGTAAATCTGTGTTTTCAAACTCACACACCAAATCATGGCTGTTAGCTTTAAACTTGTGTGTAAAATAGAACAAAACCAAGTGATATTTCAACAATATTCCAACTTTACTGCAATGAAAAATCTACCATGTCCCACAAAAGGAGTGACACACACTATAATTTCGATTTTCAATTTCATTTTTACAGGCCAATATCACAACAGCAGTTGACTCAAAGGGCTTTACAGAGACGAATAAGAAGCAAATAAAAAATAATAATTGATATAAATGGAGAGCAGAATCAGCCTGCTGTAGACGATGACTCCTCCTAAACAGGCCTCAAACTGTGATCGAGGACAAACCAAAGAGACACTGGCAAAAGCAAAAGGGAAACAATTTTTGTGTTTCGATCTGTCACTGTTCCCGACCAGCCGCATTCAGGCACAGGATGTCCTGTTTCAGTTAGCATTAGCTCCTGGGACGACTGATTACTACTGCTGCCGCTGTAATTCCATTAAGTAACGAATTTATGTTGCATTATTCTATTACAGAAAGAAACATTGCATTTGCATGATTTAATCAAAGACAGTATCGGTTTGCATGATGTCATTAAAGATGTCGCTGGCTTGCATTAGCCGCCGAAGATGGCTGTGGATGTCCATTAAACATGCTCGGTAAGACAGCTGGGAAATTGCTGCTCGGTAAAGTCAAATTAACCTCTTAAACCTCTTCTTTTTTTTTTTTTAGGAGCTTTCGGTGCACTGTTATTTGTGAACAAGGGATCTTTTTTGACCGTTTGGATTCCCTTGTTATGAGTCAGACAATTAATGTGTAGGTTTAGTTTTAGAAAATTATTTGCTCTGAGCCATGTAGCTTCTTTGGCTTGAACTCCTCAACCTTCATTTGTGGAAACAGAAATAGAACAATAGGAAGTAGGAATCTAATGTGGCTTGTGGTAAGTGCTTCCCTGGAGTGACTGAATGAGAGGTCATCCAATAGAAAAATAATCAGCATCCAGTTATGGCCTTTATCATTTTGAAAACTGTTTTATTTTTATTGTATTACAGAATTATTTATAGGTCTGGTATGGTAGGGAAGCACACATCCGTAGACATGTTGGACAATGTACACTTGTTCACAAACAGAGGTTATACAAACTCGAAGAAGACGTCCTATATGGTACAGTAGCCTAATATTAACCATTTTGAACCAATCGTTTTTGATTGTTAAAAGAGGAGCATGTGATTTGTCATATTATTTCAATGACATGTTTATCACCATCATTGCTCAACAACTAAAATAAACTCTAAATCTGTTGCACTCGGCCTCCTTTCTCCTTTCCTTTATTGGCAAGATTTATCTTCGTTCCACAATATTACCACTCCAACTTTTTCACCTTTATGTCCACTGCTGTTGTCATTAGTTTGAATTTCCATCTCAACTTCCAACTCTTCCATGGAAACTATTGCACTACATTGTCGCGGCGACTCTCACCTTTATGTATATAAACCAAAAAACTCTGAAAATGTCTGGAGGAACTTTCATTAGTTTAACGTGTATGTACAGTCAGCCTCCAGAGATCTGCCCACAGGTATTTTTCCAACAGAGTCGTGGTGCTTGTTGGTGACAGTATTGAAAAGCAGTAAAAGTTTTTATTTTATATGACAAATACCTTAATGCTCCTAGCAGTACATCACTGCTAAAAAAGATATATTTCTACTGTTGTAAGCCACAATGACAGCATATTATTTTGCCTGTTGGTTTGAGGAATACTGCAGACAATTAGTGTATATATGTCTTAAATCATCTGTAATTTAAAAGTTTTAGAAAGAAGAAAAAAGAAGATAGGAAGAAGAAGAAAAGGAAGAAAGGAAGAAGAAGTTTCAATCTGCATATGCTGAAATGTAGGACTTTGTCTAAAACAAAGCTATGACTAACCTGATCTGGGAACTGCTCTGAGTGCTTGGTAAGTGTGCAGCCAGAGCCTACTGTAAAGTGTATGCTGCTTGTACTCCCTCAGGGAGATGAACTGAAGTTGAATGAGCCACAGCCCGTGTGGAGAGAGGCACAGAGGTCACACAGGCTCACTTTGAATCTGTTCAGAAGAGGCTGTTCATGCTGATCACTGAGTGTTCTGGAGATGATCAGAGCAATAACCCGTTCAACAGAAACATGGATGTATAGTAGAAAATAAAATGTAAACTGTCACAGAGAAATTCATATTTAATGTGCTATGTTTTCGTGCTATGTGATGATGTAAAGCAGGGGTGCCCACACTTTATCGGCTTGCGAGCTACTTTCAAACTCACTAGGGTCCGGAGATCTACCTATAGATTTCAATTATGTATATATTTGACATCTTATTTATAATTTTTTTCCCCTGCATGCTCTTAGCTTATAGCTTATAGTTTTATATATATATTATTATTATTCATCAGTATTTTATGTTTCATGTTGCACGACAGCACTGAGAAAAATTCCTATTCTGTGAACCTACACTGACAATGGCAATAAAATCTTTATGATTCTGATAGGCGCAAGAGCAGAGTCTTTTAATCAAGGTTATTACTATAATTTGATAACTAGTTCAATAAAATTAGACTATATATACAAAAAAAAGAACACGTTCAACTTGATAAAAAGAAAGAAAGAAAGAAAGAAAGAAAGAAAGAAAAGTAACACTTTTATCTCGCATCACTGCAGTCATTACCACAAAAACCTGTCATATTGTTCAAAATGATCATATTAGTATTACATCTCGCTCTTAAACATTATTTGTATCATTTTGGTGAGTGACAGGAACTCCATGGTAACGCTCAGGGGCAGGGCTTCAGCTTTAGACAAAAGTGAGCTCTTTTGGCTCAACATCTAACAAAAAGTACTTTAAGGAGGATGGAACCAGAGTGGACAGATAGGATAATAACATTGCGTCGGCTCGTAATGTGCTGCTACGCCGCCGCAGCGCTGTGTGCTACAGCCGCGGAAACTGGAAACAAGTGGCCGAAATGCGGCTGGTGTTGTCCTGGTGACTGATATTATTCTGCTGTAACTCATGAGTACCAACTCCCGTGTTGCTACATGTGCGCATTCCCCTGTAATGATGAATCCATCAGACGGTCAGTCGTTCCTTGCATCAAACCAGCGCTAAATGCGAGCAAGATTACTCTGTATTTAGGCAGGTAGGGCTCCGCGGTCGACTCAGTTTGCTTGGGCGATCGACTGGTCGATCGCGATCGACGTAATGGGCACCCCTGATGTAAAGCAACAGTTATGGTTATGTTATAAAACAAAGATCTGTACAATACAAAGATAAGTGAATTATGTTTCAAAATGTTTACCTATAACAATGAAGCCCTTTATGTTGTGCAGTTACTCAACAATTAACCAACCAGGTATTTTTTCTTTTGTGTGGATATGTGTTTAGGAGCTTTGCAAAGACAAATCATTCATTTAATCAGTCATTTAAACACTTGGCCTTGTTATAAAAGTTGCTTATAAAATTTGATTCAAATTCTTTTTTTAAGTTCTTAAAGAGGAGACGGCAAGATGGCAAGAAAGAACATGTCTTCTGAAACAATAAGATCACTTTAGAGTATTTTGCACAAATATGATTCTGCCAGGGTCCAGTGTATTGGGCTATTTCTGCTCCCTCTATTTTAGCCATAAAGAGCATGTCACTCACCTAATTTCTTGTGATATGCCAAGATCTCACAGACAGGAAAGTTAGGTTTCAAAATATTTCTGTCCATTTGAGGGTACTGTGTCAGTGAGATAGGCATGATTCTCCTGATCTCTGATGTCTAGCCATCAAAATAATTTTGAGAATACATTTTTGGGGGTAAAAGTTAAGCAGGGCTGCTGTAAATGCTTTATTTGTATTATGTGGACTAACTCAAACATAAACTTTCTTTAAAGTCTGACCAAACATTTATTTTCTACCTCAAATCCCTGTGAGAAGTCAGAGGCTAGAGCCTGTCACAGCTGCTCCAGTACAGTTTCAGGTCAAACAATGGGCAGAGACAACCATTCCCCCTCACTTCATTCACTATTATGATTCACCACTTCACCTACATGTGCAGTCGAACTTGGAGAGTAGCCACAGCTTCGTGGGAAGGACATGCAGACTCCTCACAGAAGGGAGATCAAACTCATGACCTTCTTACAGTGAGGGAAGAGTGCTAACCACTATGCACCCCATCCAGTGTTGGGTAGCATTACTAACTCTCTAAAACGCATTACGGTCCTGCATTACCCTCTGATAAAACACGTAAGAGGACTTGTGTGTTCCTAAAATCTCTCTGTGTTTATTGCAGCTATTGCCGTTTATGTAGAGCTTCATTTTCGGAGCTGTGAATAAATCTGAACTCTGTAGACTGCAGCTTTATTCATATATACTTTCAGATTCAGAGCCCTGTTTAGTGGGAACAGGAATTTAACATGTAGAATGTACACTTTTTTTAGTTAAATGGCAATCAAAAAGTTCGATAGAAAGTGTCACAGTCAGCAGTGCAACACTTTGTCCTGCAAATGGAGCAGAGATAGACTTCAGACAATCAGCTGCTTTGATCAAAGGCTCTAATGAAAACAACAGCCAGCGCAGCGATAACCTCATGTCAGTTTGAGCTGCAGCAAAAACGCATTCACTCGTGTGTGCAGCTTTACAAAACATAAGCGTGTGACATCGCACTGCTGCAGAGAATACAAGGCTTTCAGCTCAGCTCGCACCAATAGACACACGGTGTATACGTGATCAGCTCACTGTGTCTTCCTCGTGCTCACACAGAGCTCTACACACAACAGCTTACACATGTGTCCAGTGGAGCTTCTCCCAATGAGAAACAGATCAAGGCCCGGGGGCCAAATGCGGCCCTTTGCAATGTTTTATGTGGCCCTTCAATACATTTGGTAGGTAATATTTTTTGGGACTTTACAAAAGGCAGTAAACTATTCAACAGATATGTAATAAGGAACAATAGGTTTTAGTTGGATTTGAACGCATTTTAGTTTGATTCAAACTGGTTTCAGTTGGATTTAAACAGGTTTCAGTTGGATTTGAACAGGTTTTAGTTGGATTTGTCACAGTCTTCGGCCCCTGAAATGACACCACTGTTGTAGATGAAGCACGTTTCTCCTAAACCAACTAGTTACTAATTTGAAAAAGTAACATAATGATAATGGATTATGGATCAAAGTTAATGCATTAGGTTACTCCAACATTGACACTGTCCTGACAAAACAGTAAAATGGCACATTGACTTGAGCTGATATTAAGATTTTTACCGTCTTGAATATCTCTGTTGATAACTTTGGGGTTTACATCTTTCAGCCAACTCTGGCAATGCTTTCTTCGATTTGTTTGAAAACATAATCTTATTATCGTACCAAAAAAAAGGTAAACAAATAAATAAATAAATAAATACAAATATTTAAAGTTGTGTGCCTACACCAGCCATATTCCATCTCCTCTGGCTCCAGGTGAGGTCAGTCCAGGCTCTAGTCAATCAGAAGATCCCCTGACACCTCTGACGCCGGGCCACACTCCAAAAGACGAAAGGGACTGAATGAAATAACAGTGGAGGGAGGGGTCATGAATTTTTTATAATTGTATTAAAAACGCAAGACCCTCTGGTAATATTAATATTTCATATGAAGCCTCGTCTTCACTAAGAAAAATGCCCAGATCAAAATATTATATATTTACGGCAAAGAAAACAACCCTGAGAAAAGGCTCAGATTGGGCTGTATGCACCACTGATCAATATGGATTCTCTATATGAAAATACAGTGGTGTCTGATGTGGGACACATTTCTGCTCCCATTCCCAGCTGTATTACAGGATCTTACTGACCACAGACTAACTGATAAGTAACAGCACCCCCAACCATTAGAATGTGCACTCAATAAGAACAATGTAAACCAGGACATTTACTTGTAAAGGAAGCACAGAAAGGCAAAGTAAGAATATACAAAAAGTGGGGAAACCAATCAGCCTTGTATATTAGCATGTAACGCTACAAACAAGTCAGGTTTAACATTAGCTTTATTATAAAACAAAGGCTTAATGAAATCCTAAGGACACAAAAACAGTAGGCCTACTTCAATGCTCTCTTGTGCATGTTAACTTAGACTAGGTGACAGCTCCAGTTTGGAGGGTTTAATCGGGCTATGAGCATAGTCGGAGTGAGCTCTGCATGTGAACATACTGAGTGTTCTCAAGCCAAAAGTGGGTCAGGCCATCGATGTTTTGTCCAATAGAGTGTTTCCCAGTCATGGTCTGGAAACAGTCGCTCACTTGTCGTTTCAGTCCATACTTTCACAGACCTCTTCTATGCAGGCTCTTTTCTCACTCTGGGTGTGTATTCAGGCAGCAGATGAACCAGGTTGTGATCACACTAACACATTACAACGACCCAGAGATATCACTGAGGCCCCGTCCTATCTCTGAGACCTCGTAGTGCTGTATTGTTGTAGAGTACTAGTCACTCCTAGGATTTCCAAAAGTACAATGGGAGGTAGAACCTTCAGTTACCAATCTCCTGTTTTATGGAATCCGTTCCCAGCTCATGTTAAAGAGGCAAACACAGTCTCTACATTTAAAGGTAGACTAAGACTTTCCTTTTTGATAGGGCTTATGGTCTTATAGGAAAGTGGATGATGTCACAGTTTAGCTCTAGATAAACTAATTACACACTGAGCTTCTATCCTTCGGCTCTGTCTATCCTTCTGTTTCTATTATTTCACAGTGTTTACATCTTTGTGTTTACAAATTGGCTATTGTTGTTTTAGGCAGAAAAACTACTAACAAAAATAATGTGCACATTCCACTGACATTCATCTGAATAGGTAAACGCACATAACCCTGATTCCATCCAGAAGCATGAGTGAAAGGACTTGTGTGACGCTGGTCTCTCTGTGGGCGTGGTTTTTCATACTTAGACCAGTTTCTTTTTTGCCGTATTTTGTGGCTCTGTGCCGTAAACTCCGTGGGCGAGCTCAGCTGAGCAGTGAATATTTATGGGTCTGTCATTTAAATCATGCCTATAGCTAAAGCCAGATGTGCATAGTTGAGATTGGCAAATCCCACACACAGCCATTTTAACACAGAGATCTGCACTGGTTTGTGTGCAACATTGATAAAAGAGGGCCAGTAAGATTTTATGTTTTTAAATAGTAGACCTCACTTCCATGGCCTTCCCCGCCTGCACATTGACCACTCGTCTCCAAGAGTCTAGGCCTTTATTAAAGCCATGCACCACTGGTAAAATATACATACATTCATCATCACAAACGTGAGGCCAGAGGCAGTCGCATGTTTGATCTCACACAACACCCACTCACCAGCGGCTCCCCTGTGTGTGCACTCTACAGGCTGGGCTTACACAGCGCTGTCTAACACTCCTCCAGATCAGAGTCATCAGCCAATCTGTCTTAAAAGGGCACATTGGCACTTGACCTTTGACCCCTGCTTTCATCCTGTTTCGTGTTCTGTTTGGAGTCGCTAAAGCTGGACATTATCTCACTGTGAGGCAAATTACATTGGGTTGAAACACAATGAGAGTCACAGTGTAACTTTCAGTCAGTGCGAAAATGACAAGAGGCACATGATTCCTGCTCCTGCTGCACACGTTGTGCCATTCTCTCTCTGTCTTTATGCTAAATGTAGTCTGAGCCGGTCAGGACACTATGCTTTGTGTGAGATTTATTTACAGCATAAACATCACATTATAGAGCCAAAGACTTGACTCAAAGTAGTATAGTGGAAAGAAAATGGAATGTATCCAGACAAACTCCTTTTGGCGTGGTTCATAGAAATGGCCAGAACAGGATCCTTCTTCAGTGCAAAGGCAACATTGTGTAAAACACCAATGAATGTGGAGATTGAGATTGTACGATAGGTTTGAGCATAACAATTCTTTTTAATAAAAGTATTTTTTTTTTTTTTTCATTTTCTACCCCTTAGTCCCGTTGGGGGTCGTGGGTGGCTGGAGCCTATCCCATCAGCTTTGGTCCTTAGGCGGGGTACACCCTGGACAGTGGCCAGTTAGTTGCAGGGCTGAGTATTTTATTTGTAATAACAATAATTAATGATCACATATTTTCTTGCTGATCTCTCCGTCTCTGTGTCTCTATTCGGTCCACTCGCCCCAGCTGGTCCTGACAGATGGAAACTCTCTTTGGGTCTGGGTCTGCAGAGCTTCTACCCTCCTCTTCACTGTCCCTGTTGTGCTTGCCCAGCAGGGAATGCTGGGGTTTCTCTTTTTGTAGTTGTCACTGTATAAATAAAGTTGTCTTGTCTGTGCAGGCACTGGAGTTCTTAATTTAAAATCATACAAAAGGAGTCCAGTGCTGTGTTTGGGAAAGCACATTAACACATGCAGGTCAGAAACTTGAGACTAAATTCTCGACATGGCCTTTTGTTTTTGATTAATACACACTTTGTCCCTTTGTCTGTATTTGGAGTTGAATATGGCATAAACATTTTAATCATTAAAAGTTATTGTCCACAAAGAGTAATTAGACTAATTAAAAAAGCTATTTCTTTGTAGCTCTCACTGTGGCTGTATGTGTATAATCTGCCACTGTAGCCAAAGCCCATAATCACAAAATAAATTTAAAAAAAAACCATTACACAGTATTTGGCTATGTGTGACTAATACACCTTCAACAGTCATGGGTTATAGTTATTTGGGTATTTATCAGGTTTTAGCATTGATTACAAACTGTAAACCTGACTTATTAGTCATGATAAACGATAAACCTAACTCTAACTGCATATTGTACTAATAACTTTTTGATAGTGATAGCATGATCGCTTAAGAGAATATTCTTTATTTACTAACTTTTTTCTATGATATTATATTTTTGTCATTTATTTGAAATATGACTCCAAGTTGTTTTTTGCCAGACAGGGCACGATATTCTCCATAAAACACTGTATGTTCAAAAGGAGCAAATCAAACATGTTTTTACATTTGACATAAACCCTGTCCACTTCCCTGATGCCTTACTAACCCTGCACGTACACTTCCACAAGTTCCATTTCAACTTTTATTATCCCTGAGGATGATATATTTGTGCTCAGGCAGGATTTATGATTTTAAAAAAAAATACAATAGACCTTAACAACATCATAAAACCCAGCTCCAGACAAGAGCTCCACATAGTCCTATTAAAGTTCATCATCAGAGGAAAATATGCAGCCGATGTGGCCATAAAATGTAAAATGCTGCCAATTTGTTTGTGCAGATACGAAAGCAGGGTGAAGCACATTTTACCAGCTCATTTATTCGACTGCGGAGCGATGGCGTTCTCGCCGTCATTGGGTGAGTTTGAGTCAGATTTCTGGCTCAGATTTCGGTGAACATCCTTTTGCTGCTCAGCTGTGGAGCCGAGAGAGAAATTTTTTGCAGCCAGCGTGTTTAGAGCCTGCCAAAGTCACTGTTGGATCTAGGAGTGTGATGGACCCACAGGCCTCACACACAGCTGGCCTCCTACGCTCTACACAGACTGGAACATAAATGACCATTATTCCCAGTCAAAGAAACATTACGGACAATGTTTGTTTTTTTTCTTTCGCCCCTTCGGCTTATCAGTACATATTCATACAGTTCACTTGTGCCTATGTAATAAGGTAGCCTGATGGGCCTAAAGTTAAGAAGCACATAATTTTATATTATTAAATATGTCACAACCAGAGCATCTCAGAAAACACCAACAGGCTTCAGAGCTGCATCATCATTTAGTCAGAGCTAACAGGAACATTCCAGGCTGTACGAAGAACAAATCCTCTGGCCACACTTCACCGCTGAGCAACAGTCCCCTCTGCTCCTTTATTTAGTCAACTCTTCAGAATGACACTAATGTTTTCAAATGTATGTGTGTCAGAGACATGTGTAAAATTGTCAAAGCACCAATACTATCCCTTTTTATCTTAGTTTTACTGTTATTGTTTTGTACTGTTTTGTTCTTTGGATTTGTCAGACCGAGCAGAGACTCTGGATAATGTGCTGGAAAAGTCCTGGAAAACAATGTGGAAGAAAGAACGGGAACCCTGCCACGGCTCATTTGTGTGTGCGCAGAGAGAGGCCGACACACACTGAAGACAAGAGAAGAGGGGGATGAAGAAACTAGAGAGAGAAGAGAGACGGAGGACACAGCGACTAATGATGCAGGAGGAACATGCTCTTTATTGTCTCGCCATCTCTCCATCTCATTCTGCATCTCATCTTTGTCTTTCTTTCTCTCTCATCTTTCAAGTCGTTTCATCATCGCCCTCCATCACTGCTTTCAATAAGGCCACATCGCACCAGGACTAGCTGTAGACATCCTGGTAAAAACCCCAGTATGTCCTGGAAAAGGCGCGATGGGTCCTGGAATAGGCCAGATAGGCCGGCCTCTGTCTGACAGGACTTTAAGCTTGTCCCAAGAAGTGATGCACAAATGCATATTTTTCATTTATTTTGAAGTGAGTAATTCACACAAACTAGACCCTAATCATGGACACAGGCGTTGTGTATTTTGAGTGAGTTGACAACATGAGTCCTTTCATAGAGGCGTTGTCTCTTAGGTCAGATCACACTGTAACTGACAATGTCCTGGAAAATCCTCTCCATCAAAGAGCTCAGCTGTTTGAAAGATGTTTGTATTCCAATTTGATCATTCCTGTCATATCCAGGTGGATCCCAGACCGGAATAATCACCAGCTCACGTTTAATAATAAATCTCAAATATACGTTTGCGCCCCGGCTCTGAGCGCTCATTTAAAATGACTGGAAATGAGTGGTGTGTCTGAAGCAGCAGCTTTGATAGGAATGTGGCTCTCCCAAACCAGGAGCTATCTTCTCCCTCAGCTCCCCATCCTCCTCATTATGTGCTGCTTTAATTAGCCCATCTGATACGGACCGGACTTCAGAGAGACCAGATCAGATCCGCAGATAGAGGCGGCGAGGAGGAGGAGAGAATGGAGATAAAGGAGCAGTAAAGAGGCTTTTTGAAGTTGACAGTGTTCTGCTGGGTTAATTACAGCGGCAGGCCCGCCCTGTCTCTGATTCTTCTACAAAACAAAAGATGCAACGATAGGGACATGTTGAACTAAAGCTGCTCTGCGATAAAATAACGAGTTCATAAATAAGTTGGGCTGTTTTGATGAAGTGCTTAGGAATAAATGTCTTGCTGTTTTGCCCAAAGCCAGAGTCTCCAGTGAAATGTACAGAGACTTGCTCCTGAAGATAACAGCTTGCTCTTGTGGCCCATGAGCACCTCAAGACTCACATCCACACCAGTAAACAGTAAAACCACTGCGTTATGGTGCTGTGATATAAAGGTCTTTAGTAATGTCTTTTATGTTTACACCAGAGAAATGTACTCAGAATAAGATGGGACTTTTAAAAAGCATGTGAACTTTTAAGTGGGTCTGGAATGCACCTCAATGATGGAGTGTTACCCTCAGAGCATCTGCAGTGAAAACAACAATTAACCTTTGTACAGTTAAGATAAAAACGCTGTAGACATTTTCAGAAGTCTTTATGTTAGCGTTAAGTCCTAAATCTCTAGAGCAGAGGGGAAACAGTGTAAAAAGCACAATGGAGACACGTGTTTCAGACATCTGTACCTTACATTTCCTTAACCAAAAGTCCAGTTTTAGTTGGACCAAGGCAGCTATCAGCAACCTGCGGCTCCAGAGTTGTGTGGCCTTCACTCTGAGCTACAAAAATGTTTAGTTAAAACTGAAGCGAGTCCGAACTGCTCACACAGCACATGAAACACACAGGAAAGGGTTGTCTGTGCTTTAATTCTCTGTTACAGTTACACAATTGCAATATTTCTGATTCATACTTAGGTGAGGCACTGAGGACCGAGTGCAGGAAAAGAGTAAAAAGGAGGGTGATCATATTTTCTCCTTAAACTCTGATCATTATGTCAGTTTATTAATTTTAATTTTAATAGTGCCCCTCAATGGTTGGCGTGCACAATAAACTTAAATGGGCATTATAAACTAGCAGCAAAATACCATCTAGCTTTACTGCAGAGACAGGACAGGTGAGTGTGGCCTCAGTACAAAAGACAGTAAGGTTCATCTGACCCTGGTGAGGAGAATCAACTGGATGAGTATTGTAGAATTTTTTACACAATTTCTTTTAATACCTCACATTTAAGTAATGCCTGCACAGAAAACGAACCGATGCAGCAGCCAAACAAACACAGTGTTTTTGACAGGATCCTCACTGTCCACTGGGTTTCAGCTCAGCTCTGAACTCTCCAGCTGCGGTGCGTAATTACGCTCCTATCATGATGCAGCGGCTAGAATCTGTCTGCATCCTCCACAGCGCTCCACGTCGGGACACAGTGTGGCCTCACTCTTCTCCTGGGAGACAGAGGGGTGCGTTTAACATGTAACAGCTGAAAATGGCCTGAGGCAGACCGCTGTACACACATAGACAGGTGAGAAAGGACGACCAACATCAGTGCAGACCTTGTCTTTGGCACGTTCATAGCAGTCACACCACAGCGCCCCTTTCTGAAGCAGAGAGCTGATAGAACCACAGTACCACGGAGTAGGTAGAAATTCTGTCTGTGTCTTCATTTTGTAAAGACGCATGTTTAGTGGAGGGTTGTATCTTGGTTAAACTAACTGCACTCAGAGAATTCTTTATCACTCTCACTAGCTGCAGCTGCAGTGGTAATATCCTAACACACTAATCAAGGTAAGCCGCTGTATGTGTCTAAAATACTTTCACAGATGACGGAGAGAGGAAAAACCACGCGTAAAGTGCACGCTGTTACATTTTCATATTCGTACTAATCAATCACACACATCACACAAAGGCCAAAAAGCATCCAGTGCTTTGTGAATCACTGATTGAAAAAGTGTAGCCTATATGGTCGTGGCAACATGTTGTATGTATTGATCACACGGTATTTATTCGTTTATTTCAGAGACAATGAATATTGATTAACAAAACTGTAAATATGCCAGATTTAGCCTACAGGCTATTTTTCATCTGTAGTCCCAGGACAGATGTTAAAAGTCAGGCTAAAACAGAAGGAATAAAATGATATAATTACATAACATTGCAACAATAACCACAGTCTGTAAAAGTATTATACAGTATAGACACAACACACAGACACAACAATAAAACACAACAATCAAACAGATGAACAGTGATCTTTTATTTTTGTGGACTATTATACATCACTCAGCATTATTTAATGATTAATAAAGAATAATAATTAATTGTTTATATTTAATATTTAAACCAAGTTTAGTGCGCAAAACCCAAAGGTCTGGAGTAGGCCTATTGGTTGCATCTCTGCTAATGCCTCTTTTTATATTCCTGTTGAAAAGTGGCTCTTTGGCTCTAAAAGGTTGCCGACACTGGACTAAGGCAGTAATTCAAATTTCTACTATGACATAAAGAAGTGACTGAGTGATTTAGTCAAAATCAAAATAACTAAAATAGTTTGTGTCTGTGTCAACGTTTTTATGATGACTGTATTTGTCATAAACCAAAGCCATAATGGAGAGATGTAGCTCATTTACATCGAACAAGCCAATTGAACCAACACACATCCACATAGCTACTGTACGTTCAAATCCATTTCTGTACCTGCTGACCAGTGGGGAACACCATTTGTATGAGGAACAAATGGATGGGTAATTCTTTGTTTTGTTGAGTAGTCGACAGCTGTGGCCGAAGAGAAGGTCTTTTCTGTCACCCCCTCAAATTAAATAGGTTTACATTTGTATTTCAATGAAATAAAAATTGAACATAAGGTGAAAGAAAATGTGACATGTGAGGTGTGGGTGGTTGAATATCCAGTGGCTCTAATGAAGGCAGCGAGGTCACAGCAGCAGGAGCTGTTCGTCTAGAGCCACCACCGACAAACTGCTCATGCTCCGAGTTTGGCATTTGCTCTTTAAACAAATGTCTAAAATGAAACACTCCTTAGATTTGCCCAAAGTTGTGACAGAACACGTAGTCGTACTCATCTCTCAGTTTATAACTAAAGGCATAAGTGAGTCGGTTCTCTTCTGAGACTGGGTTGCTTTGTGGAGAACAACTGCATAGTCTTCTGGCCTTTTGAGAAGACCCAGCAAATGTGCCACTGTGGGATGAAAATGAGGGGCATAGAGAAACACATTAATATTGCATCACTTTCTGGGGTGTTTGTGTTGTGTTGTCTCGACCCATTTCCAAGCCAAGCAGTCTAATCTTATGAATAAACATTGCTGTACTCTCTCGCTGTGCCCCCCGCTAACTCTTTAAGGCATCTTGCACCATTATGCCACTTATTTGGTGTTGGACTTTATTGCTAAGGCTTAGGAAGCAGTGTTATTTTTTTAATGCTGGATCACCTTGGCCTCTCAAAAGAAATGAAAGGGGAGCTTGAGGGCCTACTGCACGCTTCACACTTACTTTACAGCTTTATTAAGGCTTTTATCCTGAAGACTGGAGCGCCTGCAGCTAAGTGCTACTGCTAATTGAAGATGGAGATTAAAATGCATGTTGGCAGCGTGTGAAGCGGCTCACATCTTAAATTGTAACGTAATGCTTGGTCAATGGCCCATCTCATTCCTCACTGGACATGGATGTACAGACAGGAATTCTCTTACCAAAATCCTATCTCAGTCAGTCTCATTTATGCAAGTGAAACAGCATCCAGCATTCAGTGCAAAGTAATTCATTTTGACAATAGTACTACATAAAATCAAGACCATACATACAAGTTTTCCAATTAAATACAAATATGGCATCATTTACACACTGTCCAAAGCATACCTCTAATATCACTGAACACTCAGCTGCACCATTTATATTCTATAGTAACAGTTCTGTTCCTACCTCCTGCTGCGGGATAAAAACACTTGTGGTACTGCAAAGAACAGTTCCCATGATGCATGTTTTTTTGTTTTTTTTTACAGAGATCACATGTTAAACTGCAGACAGACGCCCACAAACAACAAGCTGTGAACGGTTCCACAAAGACGAGGATGCAGCGGTGAAAGACCACTCCAAAACAATCCAATGCTTTGTGTAGATTGCATGTGGTACAATATGTAAGGCCTTGGTGCTCTTGAGTCACTTTTACCCTCACCCTTGCCCACAGCAGAGGTAATTACATATTACCTGTGACAGTCATTGTGGCTATAAAAGGGCCCTGTGGGAAGTTGTCATTAATTGTGTAATACTGGTAGAGTCCAAGAGAAAGTCCATGACAGTCTCAGCTTCACAAAGCCTCACCCACCAATCAGACTGCCTACAGGAGCCCACCAACACAGTGCACGAGCACACCCGTCACTCACACGGGTTTGACTGTTGAGCTAAAGGTTTGTTCCAGTTTCATTTTGAGCCTTAACAAGATTCCCCTCGGTTTAGGATTAAACAAAGGTCAGAGCAGGGTTTAATAAGAGTGTAATCATTTAGGAGGCACTGAGCAGTACCTTGATGCATACCCAATGTTCAGTGGAAGACTGAACTTGGGCTCAAAAACAGCCAGAAAGGCTGACTTTAATGGAAAAAGTAACTGAAAATATTGCAGAGCAGAAAAAATAGGTAAAATTTAAGTAGAGCTGTCACATTGTGTATGTTTGACAAAAAACATTTTAATAAAAGTAACCCCTCTTGATTTTTCGTCACCAGCCACCCCCGACCAGTTCTGAACTAGGTGTAAAGAAACTGAAAAAAACCAAGTCTAATTTCAAGACATAGTTCTGATGAGCTGCTCTGTGTAGAGTTCCCTCCACAGACAGTCAAAGCCCAGACGCCTCGAGGACCTGAGTGTGGTACAGCTCTGCACTTCTGCAGGTAATTGGGCTTTAATAGGTGTGCTATTGTGACAGTACTGCATCAGGTTGATATCTAAATCGATTTGGTTTAAAATAGGTTCCCATGGCTGCTGTATTTGAGCGCTTTGGTCAGAATCATCAATTTAATATGGATTAATGAATGCACAGACTGCCAGAGAACTGAGCAAAACAAAACCAAGAGCTTCCATGTGCACCACAGAGACTCTTTTATATCGCTGTGACCCTTGTTTCCTGCACAAAACCCTCATGTTCCAGGGGCTTGGGTAGTTGCCCGAGCACCCACAAAAGGGTGACAGGGCCCGTTTTTACACCATTCCAACAGTGGTTACCCTTACCAATGTTATGAAGGCATAACTGGATAAAGCAAAGTCACTTCTTATTTCATCTACTAATTTTGTGAATTTTTTAAATTTTTCAACAGATGACTTGAATATGAATTAGATGGCATTTGAGTTAATGAGATTTTAGCTGAGTAGAGTGAGCTAAAACAAAGAGTAAGGGTGTATGACATGTATTGTAGCTGTGCACTGAAGGACAATAAACATTAAAATGCTTCGTATTCCAGACCTGACATGATGTCTGTCCATTACAATATAATTACAATTATAATACCATAATTACAAATACTTTCATTACTTATTACTAGAGGGTAGTCACATTCCTGGTATGGCTGTGCCATTCCCGGTTTTATGTGCTGTGCCCTCTCAGCCATGAGCGCTCTGATCCGAAGAACACACTGCTGATAAACCCTCTATCTCCTCAGTTTACCGATGGATCTGTGACAGAGTACAGCGTGACGGGAATAACCATTTTGGAATGTTCTTTGAGCTGAGGATCTGAAATGGGACTAGACACTAGAGTCACCCTCTACAACCCTCCATAAGTGAATTCAGCAGAATGTGTTTCACAACTGGAGATAAACAGTGAACACACAGACAGACACAGCACACACTCCCTGTGGCACAAGCCCCTTCTTAACCCTGTTTGTCACGGGCCAGTCACATTCTGTGCTCACCTGTTCCATTTGGTTCTTTTGGTAAAGGGTTTGAGAAAATGGTGGTGTAAAACTCCTAAAGGCTTAAGAGACCATTTCAATATAAAGTAAAATGCATCGACAATATTGAAACCAACTTCAACTTTCCTCTTAACTTAACCAGACATTTATTTTTATTCATGGAACCAATCATTCTCAGAAATTCACACCTGAACTCCTGAAGTCCTGTGATTCCACCGCACCAAACTTTTCCGTCAGATTTTTTGTGAGGAGTCTGCATGTCCTCCCCGTGTCACTGTGGGTTTTCTCCGGTTAGTCTGGCTTCCTCACACAGTCCAAAGACATGCATGTATAGGTTAACTGAACTATTTAAATTGCCCCTAGTAGATGAATATGTGAGTGAATGGTTATCTGTTTGTGTCTGTGTGTAATTGTCTAAGGCCCAAAGTTGCTGGGATAGGCTCCACCCACCTACAACCGCTAACAGGACTAAGTAGTAGAAGATGAATGAATGATTATCACTCCCACTCTTAACTTGACTGAACTGAACTACAAGGTAAACAGTGCAGCTGTGGTAGATAACCCGACACTGAAGTAACCCTACTGTATGCCTATGCCATGTGTATATTTTACAAGAACCGTTCAAGTCCATTGATTCATCAAGTAAAATGTATCTCTGTATATACAGGATATTGTACCACCCTTTCATTCCAGGAAATATAGGCTATAAGTTTAATGCAAAATACTACTACATCAAGTTGTGGAGACGCTGGTACAGCTTTTTAAAGTACAGTCTTCTTAAAATGTCTTTTTAACTTTCTTAATATTTTTGTACAGTCTGTTTTCAACAATTAGACCCCAAATCTGAAATAAAAAGAATGAAATGAAAAAAGTGAAATAAAAACCTCCCCATAATGTAGAGTTAGTAAGACTAAGCTTGTTTCTCTGCAATGAGACGGTCCCATCTAGGGCTAATGGCAGACAGAAAGTGTATCTTGCGTCATTGTCTACAACAGAAAACCCAGCTTCACAAATATAAGATGATGAAAAGGGTTTTTGTGTTTTTGTTGTATTCTGGAGATTTTCCACCTTGACTTTAATCCAGAATGTGAGATTTGAAATAGTCTTCAACATATTTTTAAGGTTACAATCAATTTAATATCAAGCACAAATGGGTCACTGATCCATTCATTCTCAGTTCAAGATTCTTTTGTGGTTTGGGAAATAATATCTGAGCTGTAGTTCAAGGTAATCATGCGCCAGCTGGGAGAAAGAGGGCCCAGGTGCCCTCTCCCCCAGAATCTCAGTCGTGATGGGGTCATGCCAAACACTCCCAAAGACATTTCCAATTTGGCTTTTAATGCAGCCACTTTATCTGCTGACTTAAAATCTGTGCTGTTTTTTCTTTAAGTTACAAACTGAGTTCATTAAGCAAATAAAATATGTCACATAAGTAAGCAAAATTTTTTTAAAAGTAAAAAATGAAGCTGCTCTCGTAACTCAAAAACTCTGGCCAGCAATCTACCAAGAGAAAGCCAGTATTAGCATCAGCATCTGTGCTCCGTGTCTGTCTCATCACACAGCTGCTCAGATATGATAATGTGAGTAAAGGGCATGTTCTTCGATGTGGTTCTTAACTTTATTCACAACATTCGAAAGTTGTTAAGTCTGTGATGTTTTTTCTCTATGAAAAATACAGTGAGTAGACTGACCCGAGTAGTGAAGCCAGAACGTTGAAGCAGAGTTTGTTTTGATGTTGGCGGAAGCGTGAGAGAGTTAGTCAAGTGGGAAAGAGGTTCCAGCAGAAGTTTACAAAATAAAACACTCAATATATTGCAATCATCTATAAAATGAAAATCAAGTCAAATACAGACCAGTGGTTGGGGACCCCTGTCCTAACACAAAGTCCCCTATTAGCTAAAAAAAAAAAAAAAAGTATTTGTTTTGAGCACAAAAACAGACATCTGTTCTCATAGCCACATTATATTAATGTTATGAATAAATAAAAATGAATCTGTTTTCTTTAACCTTTAACCCATTTTTTTTTTACTGAAACACTGCATGATTTATCCATAAGGTTTAAAATTGGGATTATTTGTCATCACAACTGAGTATAATTAAATTTTTTACTAGATTAACAGCACTTATTTATTTAATGGATGTTTAATAAATTGTTTTTGCCCTTGGAAATATTTCAAGGTGTTTTGAATAAATCATTTTAATTAAATTATCATCAAGAATCTCATGTCAGGACAAAGACCTGAAAATAAAAGAATAAAAAGCTGTTCTGAGCTCAGACCACAGCAGCCCGGTCCTGACACCACCACTCTGTTCAGGCAGGCTCCTTCTAGGCTTATTGTAGAGACCTTCATTTATTTAATCTGAAAGTCCGCCTGCTCCCTGCTTCCACTGCCTGCTTTTTGTTTATTAAACTGATTAAAGTGAACTCTGCACTGGGTTCACTTAGTTACTGTCTCCCTGACTTTGTGTGGTAAGGTAATCCTATGAACAGTTTAACCTCATCATCTGTCCAAAGTATTACTTGGCAGCAACAACTATCAATTTTGTAGCTTTCCACCAGCTTCTAAACTACTAAATGGCAACCTCATTCCAAAGACCATCACCCTCACATAGTAAACATGGAAACACAAACCCACTCACACTGAGGTCACACCAGACACTGAGCCACAATAAGCAGAGCACAAGACAGACATGCCATCGATAAACTATGTCTTGGGATGAGAATGTGTTGACCAATCAGGCTGCAACTCAATATCAAAGTCACACACAAGCATGGGCTTAGCTGGGATTAGACCATGCACACACACACACACACACACAGGCAGTGTACACTCCGCTGTGTGTCTCATTATCATGCATTCTGCTAGTGGCTGCATTGATTTTGACTCAGTCTAAAACTTAGCCCACACTCGTGTCACTTATGTGTGTGCGAAGCTGGCCTTGTCTCCTATCAACCCCTCCTCACTAGCCTCCATCTCTTTATTTCTGTTCACTTCATCAAGCTCTGTCTGTGTCCCTCTAAATACAGCAGCAAAAGTGCTGTTAAAGCTGTAGTCAGTATTTTCTCTAAATCATAATATTTGTCACAAACGTTCAAAATCACTAAAACTGAGCGTAACTAACTCACAGTTATTTTAATTTGTTTGCTCAGGTATTTAGACATTTATCATTTTATCAATACATTGCCTGTAGATGCACTATTCTGTTTTGTTAGATGTTAGAGTGACAGTAACGATGCAGTGTTTATGTCCTGTGAAAAATCAAAAGTTATGCACCAGGTCTAAATTCTAAATATCGCAGTTAAATTTTGCATTATCACTTAAATATGCGTGTGGTCATTAGACTAGTGTAAAAGGGGTGGTGGGGAAGCAAAAGGGTGGGATTACACACAGCTAATATTTCAACAGAGCTCCTGAGAAGGAGTCATGAAGGCTGGATCAAGGCTAGATTCCTCCTGCGTGGTACAAGTCAACAAAAAATGTAGCTTACATGTATAACCCCTGAAGCTAACACCTTGTGCTGTTTACATCTGAAGCAGTGGTCAGAGAGAGGCACAGGGCCAGCTCTACTTAAGTCCTTAGATGAATGTAACTGAGAGATAGGCGAGATCTGCAACCAAAGGGATCTCTGATTTAAAATGCACTGGTCTTTTCAGTTAATGTGAGTTTTACTATAGCTCTCATAACTAGTTGCCGACCTCTAAAGAACTACTAATCAAATTAAATGCTGTCAAAACCAAAATGAAAATGGGAACTGCAAGGTCAGGTGTTTTGGGTGTTCCTGTGGAGAGAGCTGGTTCAGGGACAGGGGCAGCAGAGGAGGCCTTCGAAAGCTCTGTTCCTTTATACTGAAGCAGCTCTAAGTGCAGGATATATGTGGCAACTCAGACGTTAGTTAATGCTTCACAATAGGCAAGCCCAATCCAATACTCAACTAGAAAGGTTTACTAACTTCCTCCCAGTTTAAAGTCCTCCAAGTCTAAAGCCCTCTCTCTTTCCAGATAGAATAGAAATGAAATTCATAAAGGTATAAATGCACATAATCCTTTACATCACTGTGCTTTTGTCATAAAGCAAGTGACTCATGAGTAGGCAGTGTTGTATAGAGGGAGAAGTACTGTATTGTGACTAGTACTGTTTCATTTATTCACCTGTTTGCAGTGCGCAGTGGTGGAGCCTAACCAAAGTCTTTACTCATCTACAAATAGCAGATATGAAAACACTGCACTTTGCGGTTTTAAATAGGGTTCCACTACACGCTGTATCTGTTTCTTTGTGGTTGCCAGTCAACACAGCAGAGCATTTCCTATATGGATCAGCCAAACCACACTGACCACGTACTTTTGGACTTTGAAATGTGGAGCACTTTGCTCATACATAAAATCATCATCGGAGAGAGGAGTTGTTTGTCCATTCTGAACATTCCAGCAGTGTGGGTTAATAACTGAGAACTGTAAAGCTCGAGGCACCAAGATCATTGCAGGACAGTGAACATGTTTACTGCATTTAAGTCACTGCTCTCTTAGGACCAGACTCCTAAAAACAGGTTTCACTTGCCACCAAACTGTCCAATAGCAAAAAAAATTTAAAAAAAGGCAACCAATGACACATTATGTCTGATAGGGACTGATAGACAGCCACCACAACCTCTTCCCTTACATCTCCCTCCGTCATCCCTCACTCTGTGTCGTCATTCGTCTACTGCTCCACTGATTCCTGCTCCGATCCCATTTCTGTGGGCTCTCCACATCCATCTCTGCTCTGTCAGGGCCCAGCAGCACAGAATCAGTAAGAGCAAAGAGCCTGTGCTAAACACTCCAACACAGACACATTACACTGAGGCAAAGTAAGAATCTGATGAAACAAGTTTACAAATGGCCTCAATAGGGTCATTTGTAAAATGTATGCAATGCACATGCAAATGCAATCTATTGTCTGCCTATATTTGGTGGTCAGCTCCTGAAACACTGTTGTAGTCTGCAACTGTTGCTGGGTTTGGGATGAGAAAAAGAGTAATAGAAGGATGGGATGGTGAAAGGAAGATGGGGGTCACAAAAACAGTAGATTACAAGAAAGACACGGTGGAGAAACACGAAAAAAGGCAGGGGGTTGGGGGGCAATCCTGTTTGCGCTGATAGATTTCTGAGAGAACAATGTTATCAGTGTGTGGCTCTGCACACAGCCTGTAATGGAGAGTGCCAACAAATCTTTGTGGAGAAGTACATGTATCCATGCCTTTATTTTACAACACTCTGAAGGCGGCTGAAACAGAAACCAACTGAATACAAATATCTCAGTGTTCATTTATTTACAGGCCACACCACATGGAGGCAAGAAGGTAAAACCAAGGGATGCCGGAAATAGCTGCAAACATGAGACGACTGACATTCAAGCAGCACCTCAGAGTCAGAGGGTGGAGGAAAGACTGCGAGATGTGTAAGAAAAGTGAGGCAGCATGGCGGCTCAATGACTCACTGCCAAAGAAGGCTGATTCATAGGGTCAGAGGTATAAGAGAATACCAGGAAACCAGCCTTTGAATCATATCTGTGTGCCTGTCTCCCTTTTAGCGCTCAATTTACTCAATTTCACTCCATTTTGTTTTGTTTGTCATTTCCTAATGCAAGACATGAGTAGACTCAATGTGTTCCTCAGATCCTACAGTGATCAATAGGGTCAATGAGGGAGAATTCTTCTGTCTTACAGGCTCTGGGAAGCAGCTGTGTTTTTGGCTGGTTCAGTTGAGCCTGCATAGCCTTCTGTCTGAGGGAGGGGTGTGAACAGTTCATGTGCTGATGGGATAGAGCCTTTAAGATTGAGGTAGCTCCACTGCAGCACTTTTTTATTTTATTTTCTTGTCCACATATTTTTTGTCACACTTGTCACAGTGCCTTAAATTGTAAATGTTTATTTTACTTTTACCCTTTTAATGCTGAGTTGTTTCTTCAGTCAAGTCAGTCTTAACTGTTGCACTTCTAATAAGTTAAACCTAGCCGCTGTCTGGTGCAGTGTGATGACACTCTTCTAATTTGCTAATAAGTGATCATTTTTATTATTCATCTTCTGACACACTACCAGTTTTGAGGTCATTCAGATCAGACCTGGACACTCAACAGCTAGGAAGTGTCTTTCTAAATACTGCTAATTGTTCTTTTTATTATTTGTCTCTGGCCAGGGACAAAAAGGAAGGTGAACTGAGAGCAGAGACACCTGAAGGCTTTGGTGCATACAAATGGAGCGTTTCTGCTGCAGCAGTGTAATCTGCACACACCTCCCACCTCAGAGGCAGCTGACAAAGACAAACATGATTATTATGAACGCAGATTGTGATTTACATGGGTTCATTGCATTTGTGACTCTCAAAAATGTGAGTGTTGTTGTGCACTCTGTCATCAAGTGATCTAGCCACTTAGCTGACACCAGGTCTGCTGATCCCTGGATTAGCGACAGCTGTGAGGGCAAAGCTCTGAGACACGGTCGCACTAAGTTGAGAAGACACTGTTGGGACCTTTTGGAGACAGAGTTTTTGACCGGAGGAGACCAAGTCTTGCAGAGGAGGATAATTAGGTTAAAAAGACTTTGAACAGAAAAACTTTAAAGGAATATATTTGAATTGAGGATTGGTATAGTTTGGAGTAGCTTTAGCACAGAAATAAGATGCATTTTGAGTAAAACTAAAGGACTTGTTTCAGTCTCACTTTATTTTTTTTTAATTTGCACAAGGTAAATTATAATTTCCTATTCAGTAATTTGTTCACTGTTATTTTTACACATAGATATTCTTGTTACCGATAGATAGACCACTTCCCCAAGCAAAGGAAAAATTGTTTATATTATAATGTTATAATGTTATATTTCAAGAGAAAGCATGTTAAATGTTGTACGTGGAACAATTTGGAACCAACAGAAGAGAGCAGTTTCCCTTCAATGACTTCCAGTTGAATTCAGAATTAAGTTTAAAATCCTTCTCATTACTTATAAGGTCCTCAGTGGTCAGGCCCCGTCCAGTCGCTCCTGTACTTACTTCCAAAAGTACAACGGGAGGTAGAGCCTTCAGTAACCAATTTTATGGAATCAGCTCCCAGCTCATGTTAAAGAGCCACACTCAGTCTCTACTTAGACTTATGACTTACCTTTTTGATAGGGCTTATGGTCAGGACATTAAGATAGGATAAGCTACTGTAGGTCTAGACACTGGGGGCGGTATGACACACTGAGCTTCTATCCTGATGACCCCAGTTCCTCTCACTCAGATGAGCTGTTCCTGCTGATATTATCATGAACTATATTCATTTTCGTTCATTTGAACATATGAAGGACTTTTTGTTATGAACTGTCCATCCTGGGACTGGATCCTCCTTCTGTGGTTCTTCCTGAGGTTTCTCTTTTCCCCCCATGGCTGAGTTCATTCATTCATTTTCTACCGCTTATCCCATTTGTGGGGTCGCGGGTGGCTGGAGCCTATCCCAGCAGCTTTGGGCCTTAGGCGGGGTACACCCTGGGCAGTGGCCATTTCGTCGCAGGGCCATGGCTGAGTTATGTTTTTTAAAAGGGTCTATAGGCAGTGGGGCGTTGTCTTGTACAATATGTTTGTCTACAGTGCTGTGAAAAAGTATTTGCCCTTTCCCAATTTCTTATTTTTGTTTTTGTATATGTGTAATACTTGACAGTTTCAGATCATCAAACAAATGTAATTTAAGACAAAGCTAAGTACACACAAAATGCAGTTTTTATTAAACCAATTTTGCAAAGAGTGGGCCCAAATTCCTCCACAGCAATGTGAAAGACTGATTGCCTGTTATCTCAAACGCTTGATTGCAGTTGTTGCAGCTGAGGGTGGCACAACCACTTATTAGGTTAAGGGGCAATTACAAGTTTTTTTCACATAGGGCTAGGTAGGTTCACATAGCTTTTTTTCTTGATAAATAAATCATTACTTAAAAACTGCATTTTGTGTTTCCTGAATTATCTTTGTCTAATATTTAAATTTGTTTGATAATCTTAAACATTTTAGTCTTTAGTCTGACAAACATACAAAAAACAGAGAGCTTTGTGAATTAAAACATTATATTAAATGAAAACAGAACTTGCTGCACTAAACATTTAGTCTCTAAATTGTGGGAAACTAGCCAGCTTTATACATTTAATGTTCAGAAAGTTATAAATTAACTGGAAACAGTCTAATGGTTACTGCAGCAAAATGCAGCCTTTAGATATTATTATTGCCACTGGCAATAAGACAGCTCTCTAGACTAGTGCTTCCACTGCCAGCTATTAGCACTCTAGTGCTAGAGATGCCAGACTCTCCATCACTTTAGGTAGTGAGAGGCCAGTTCCTCCTTCAACCATGCTTCCTCAGCAGGGTTTGGAGGTTACTAAGGTGGTCATTTACTGTCTCCTGTTCTGCAGTCTTCATCTTCAATCATCAATCAATCAATTATCTTCTCTCTATTCTCCTTTATGGCTTCAGATGGCCAGGTTCTCAAGCATTTCATCCCTTCTTTATACAGCAAGGTTCCAACCTTTGTGGGTTCACTCCTCTTCAGCCCACCATTACTTCAGCATGGTTTCTCTTCTTTTGGTCATAGGTTCACAGGCTTTGTTATATGAGCTTAATGCCTCTCCTACAGGCACCAAATTGCCAGTTTTCATCAGCCTTAATCAGTATCCCCCACAAGGGCTTTCTCAACCATTCAGCAACTTCTTCATCAGTTTGTATTTCATATAAAAATAATTTGTCCGGCAGTCTTCCAAGACTTCAATTCTAACTTTCACAAGCGCCATGGTTGTCACACTCTCAGTTATTGCTCAAATATTAAATGGGCTCTCTCAAGAAAGCCCCAAACTGCCTTACACTAAACAAAGCTCCACTCTCATTTCTTAATTCCATAAATCACCTGTGCTTGTGAATGTCACTGAATGCTAGCTGAAAATGAAATGATAAATGATCCTCATTGTGAATATTTCAGAATGTTGGTGTCAGCTTTCTTTGTGGCTCATTTACACTGAGAGCTAAAGATCCGATGCCATAGAAAAAAAAAAGGATCTTTGGATATGTCTGCCATTTCGGTATATAGACCAGACTTATATTTAAGCAACCCAAAAAAAAGTTTAAATAATAAAATATGTGTTTAAAATGGTTATGGTAACGGGTGGACTGGAATGTTGCTGCTCCTGCTGCGCCCTGTCCAAACTATTATATGATATTTTGCACTGGCAGGCACTCACAAACTGGTGTTGGTGCGTAAAAACCGTGATGAGCTCTGGTTTTGCACTCAGACTCAACGCCAATGCTGCTCGCCTTTTAATAAATGTGCCCTTTTGTCTGCGAGAACCTGTCAAAATGAGATTAGTTTTCCGCAGCAAGCATGGCCTTTACACATACAGCAATATACACACACACATGCGCTGACTGGACACACACAAACTGACTGGACACACACACTCAAACTGGAAGCACCCACATTGACTGGACACACACAGAATGACTGGACACACACATACCTGAACTGGAAGCACCCACATTGACTGGACACACACAGAATGACTGGACACACACATACCTGAACTGGAAGCACCCACATTGACTGGACACACACAGACTGACTGGACACACACCCAAACTGGACACACACACACACACACACACAAACTAGACACACACAGACTGACTGGACACACACACACAAACTAGACACACACAGACTGACACACACACAAACTAGACACACACAGACTGACTGGACACACACACACAAACTAGACACACACAGACTGACTGGACACACACACCCAAACTGGACACACACACACACACACACACACAAACTAGACACACACAGACTGACTGGACACACACACACAAAACTAGACACACACAGACTGACTGGACACACACACACAAACTAGACACACACAGACTGACTGGACACACACACCCAAACTGGACACACACTCACACACACAAACTAACCACACAGCTTAAAAAAACTAATCTGGACACACACCGAGACTAGACACACACACACACACAGATTGGACACATACACACATAGTGGATAGACTCCATGTGTAAAGCCAATTCATTTTGCCACAAGTGGTCCCAGATTGGATCTGGTCCCATTATGGATCACCTTGTCTGACCTTAAGCTGCCTCATACTCACACACACACACACACAGCCCCATTCACTTCAGTGCAACGTGGTTTGGAGACCTAACCCTGGATCTGACTAGTCTTCCTGCTGTGCCAGCGTCTCATGAGTGGTGTTCAAAAGTGAACTTTAAAATTTATGTATTTACTTATTTTTGAATGATATGATTTCTGTAAATTTCTACTTGGTTTTCTATTCTGTAGGCTGAAACTGTGAGTTTGAAGAAGATGCGCAAATGTAGGAAAAAGACCGTTTTCGCTCTAAAAGCAAACCAACATTAATTTAGACGTTCAGAATTTAACATTTATTCAAGTGTTGTTTGTGTGAGGATTCTCCGTCCGTTGGCCAGTAGCACTCCACAGCTCCACTCTTTTGACAAATGAAAAAAGCATGCTGTATCAAACTGAAATAAACTGTATCATATTGAAACAGTGCTGTAACAAAAAAGGTACTCCTCAGACACGTGCACAAACAGGTAGCTCACAGGAGCCCGGGTGAGACGTGGAGAAACAAGAGCAGACCCCCATCCCCCACCCTTATTCCTCACACAGACATACAGAGTGCTATTGATCGAGTGTAACGTTATCTAGATGGAATCATTCTTATTGATCGGCAGAGAGGGGTCACTCTGATCAATGCTATCTGCTGTGTCATTAGAGCACAGGCTGAGTGCCAAAACATCAAACCAGACAGGGCTGGTGCAGGAGAGAGAGCCCTGCCTTTCATCTCAGGGATCAACACCGCCGACGTGCCCTGGAGCAAGGGCATCTGGGTGTCATCAGTGTTTACAGGGCCGCTCTGATACGGGACCTGCTCGGAACACAACTCCAACACTGATAAATGTAGTGGTTTAGACAGAAAGCATAGGGATTCCTATTGGGCCACATATATCTACAGAGGTGTGGACATACAGGGGCCACGGGGGTTACGGGGGCCACCAGGGCCAAACACTAGTGTTGTGTAATTCATTTTAACTAATGTTGTTAAAACTGTTTTGTATCTGTCTTCTTCTAAATGTAATCAATCAGTCTTCTAAATGAAAAGCATGTTCTACATATAATGTATCTTCAAATATTAATGCATTGAGAGACTCCAATACACCTGTCTACCTATTATCTAAATAGAAATAGAACAGGAATGTAGATTTTCATGATCTACAGCAGAAGGCGTAAAGAGGCTGGAGCAGGTCTGATTGTGCCAGAGGTGAAAGTTGAGCAGATGTCTGGTCATTACAGATTATTTTAATGCCTAACATTACTTTGATCTCAAAGGGAATGTATTTCTAATTTGCCAAATAACATGAGTGTGCCATTCACATCGGCTTGTTGTTTGTCTACAAAGAGAATATCATAAATAACAGCTGGTATACAGTAAATGTAGGTAGTGTTACCATTCAAAGCATTAAAAAAATCGGTGGAGGTCAATGAGATGCAAATGTTTTTCACGTATGTTGTTTGTCATATTAAAGAATACATATTTCACATTTGCAGTAATAACACACAAGGCACAGCTGTCCATCTGACACTCATGTTTGTCACCCACAATAACTCACTCTCTCAGTCTCTCACTTTTTATTTTCATTTTAAATAAAAGGGGCAGTTTTGGTGTCTGAATGTTACTCCAACGTTATCTCCAGGTTATTCTGACACAGACATATGAGGACTGATGTGATTTTACTATAGCTGTGACACACACACACGCACGTACACACACACACACACACACACACACACACACACACACACACACACACACACACACTGACCTTCATACACACACTCTGACACAGGCTGCAGTGGGCGCCAGTCGAGCGTATCTTATTGGACTTCTGTTTAACTTCCTCCGCGGTTCGATGCGTGTGTGTCGGCCCGTGGGTGTGTGGGGTGTGAGGGGGCACCCAAATGGATATTGGGATATAATGACCAGACAGTTGTTGTTCTTTGTTATTATTTGAGGCTATTTTTTTCTCTGCTCACTACATTGTGTGCAGAGGAGCGGAGAGGATAACAACAAGCAAGGAGGACAAAGGTGTGATAAACAATGAAAAAAGCCACAAAGATAGATTAGAAAGATTTACTTTTTTGTGTTTACTGTTACCCTAATAAATCAATATTTTTTTCCTCTTAGTCTGACATGGTAATGTCACTAATGACATTTTACAACTTCAATAACAAAGTGATGCTAGAAAACAGAATAAGGTGGGACCTATTTTACAGCAATTTTGAGAATGTTATGAAAGTTATGCGGTGCCTGGTGGGAGAGTGGTTAGCAATCCTGCCGCACAGCAAGAAGGTCATGGATGTGATCCAGCTTGGCTGGTGATCAGATTTATCATCGGTGAGAAACTGCAATTTTATCCAATCAGAGCAGTGCCTTATTGTTCACTATTAGTAATGTTAAAATGTTCACTACATCGCCAAGCCTAACACAAGCCTATAAATGTTAGTGCCACAACATTGGCCAAACCACCAGTGGTTTGAACGTAGACACTTTGCCTGGAGCAGTACAAGATGGATTGAGTTTGTGAACTCACAAATCACTCAAAAATCCAGCTGCTCAGCAGGTAGCAAGGTACACTCAGACAATGTAGTGTTGTGTAGTCTTTTGTACATATTTCTGTACATCAACCCTCTGACAGAGCAATGCGCCGGATACAAAACTGACACTACCCCACAACGGTAGACAGCTGCAATACTCCAGGTGATGTGAGTGCCGCACTACGCTCCAGTTCCCTGGATTGCAAACGACTAACCTCCGTACATATGGTGTGTTAACCACGTCAGGTACGGTGGACTTCTTTCTCCACCTCTCTGGTTTTAAAGGAAGCCACAAATACATCTATGCAGAAGACAGCCACTCCGAGAGCAAAGACTGACTCCTCACTCTTATAAACCTGCTTTTGTGGAATCAAAATGATCATTTTTTTAGGGTTCTTAAACAAGTTTATAAATAAATAAATTCATAAATACTGATGCAACTAGGTGTATGGGTAATTTTGTTGAGATATTAAGCTAAGGGAGTCAATTGATTTCATTTTATGCTATGCATGCATAAATCATTTTAAGGTACATTTTAGGATGTACAAGCAACAGGTGCAAGTTCAGTGCTTGTCGTCATGCTGTATTAGCTCTGCCATTACGTTGTGTGTGCCACAACATATTGCAAGATATGTGTAAAATACTATGACCCTAGGCAACACAACTGTACAAAAACATAGAGAGAGAAGGTTAGAGAGGCTAAAAGGTAAAGACAGCGCAAAGCACCGAGGAGCTCACTGAAACAGTCTAGAAATCAATAAGAAAAAGATAAGCAAAAGCACAAATGAGAGGCGCTGTGTGAGATAAAAACAGTGTGAAAATAGGACATCAGTGCAGTGCAAAGGTCTTGCAGCAGACAAAGGAATAAGAGATGCACATCCTGAATTAATGAATATAGTAAAAAAGTCACATTTAAAAGTCTAGTCTTAACCTTACTAACGTGTTTCTTGTACATTTAATATTTTAAATGTATGGATAAAAAGGACTGGGAAACAGAAAATGGATTTTGTGTTTGTTATAAAGCAGAGGGACTGGGACAGACAAGTGACTGACTCGACACTTTACAACAGAGATGGATGCTGATGTAAAGTTAACTTGTTAAATAAAAATTTTATTAAAAGTTTGAGACCTACAAAGTTCTCTTAGCAACCAACTTTCAGCGAGCATCTGTTTCTGCTTCCTCTGTCACTCTCTCCTGTGGCTCTGAAGCCGTCCCTCCCACCACATCGCAGGGTTCATCCAAGTCGCGTCGCCGCCCACTCACCTCCAGCTCGCTACCTCAGTTTCCATGGCGATCGAGTAGCGGCTGCGCTTCATAAATATATTCTTTAACATTCCACACTCATTAAGAGCATCTTCAGATGTGAAATTAATCTCTCAGGGTTTTGTTCCTTTTAAAGGACCAGGCCATCAAATAACAGCTGAGAAAATAAAAATGTGTGAGTGAACCTAGAGCACAGCAAGATGGACGTATGTGTGCACTGCACACCAAATGTAATGTGATGTAAATATGACCTGCCAGGTTTAAGCAATAAGAGCACATACTCTACTTCATGAGACAGAATAAAGAACAAAGCTCAGCCAAAGACTCTTCTGTTCTGTCACTTGACCAGCTGATTCCTGCTTTAAATGTGTCAATGAAATCAGAGGATGCACATTTCCATGAAGTGTTGGTGTTATACCACTGGGAAATGAATATATCTATTTCTTTGGAGACAAACCAGTGTTGTGTACATACACTTCAGGTCCTCTCTTTTTTGAAAGAAAATGGACAGCATTAAATACATATTATTAATGTTAGGTTGCAAGTGTTAAAGTTTCCATGTTCACAGCTGAATGTCAGACTATGTGAGCCATGCCTTCATGTACTCCGCACTCCACACAGAAAAGTGTTTGGTGGTTCTGGCTGAATGTCTTGTCACTTCAGTGGCTTTATATTTTAACAGAAAAGACGAGAAGTCTGCTCGCCGTGGAAGATACAGAGATATCAAATCAAATACAAAACATTCAAATGTTTTTAAAAACATAATCTAGAAGAGCCCAGTTGATCTTAAGAGGGATTGTTATTTTATGCTGTTGGGCAGCAACAAGGCCAGTTTGGTTCTCTCTAGGGGCATGTGAGCAGATTTCATTTATTGTCATTTTCTCATGAATCTGGACCTTTCATGATGGAAGCTGCTCCTGCACCAGCTGATGTAAAAGTACTCCAGTGAAGGGAGCAGCAGATTTAACTTAAGCAGTTGAACATGCATCTGAATATGTGTACAGCAGGGGGCTCAGGACATATCCCCGGGAGCCGCTGAGTGTGATGGTGCAGGATGAGATGCCATGGACCTTAACACAATGCGGCCTGTTAGTCTAAAAGTCCAAGACCCAGTTGCATAAAGATGGTGTCAGTCCCAACAGCAGCAGTTTGTGACCCATAGTCTCCAGGATAATTGTATTAACTGCAGAACTTCAGTCCAGGAAGAGTGTGTAAATATGTGTCCCTGCTCTCCAGATGAGAGAGAGCATAATGAGTGACAGATGAGACTGCATCTGATACAGATGGGTTCTCTACTGATGGGATCCACAATGATGTTGACAGTGTCCTTTATGTGGTGTATGACCAGCCATTAAAACATTTCTTGTCTTTAGGAGTGAGGTTCACGGGACGATAGTCACTCATGCTTTTCACAGCTGTTTTTGGGCACGGGGATGATGGTAGACCTCTTGAGACAAACAGGCACGGCAGTCTGCAAGAGGCAGGTATTGAAGATGTCGGTCAACATCTATCAGAACACAGCCTGGAAGATAGCTAGTGAAAGCAGCCTTTGACAAAAGGCAAAACAGAAAGATCACCAGAACAGCCTATAACACACAAAATATGATATAAAATCTAGTACTGCTCAATGCAGATTGTAATATTGAATACATTTTAAAAGGCAAAGCGTCTATCGTCCAGAAAATTGTTTTACAGCGCAGCTCGGCGCTGACTTGAAACTCTTTCAAATTTAGAGCAGCACCAGAGTTGGCGTGGGATTTGAGCGTACAGTACGCCCATGTTCAGATTGATGAATGCCAAAGTTTTTAATGGAAATGGGCATTTACACAGTTTTTGCTTTCACTTTATACATTTTTTTTACTGTAAAATAGAACATTTTGGCATTGGGATAGTGTCAGTCCTGTGATAATATTTTAAGCATATTTCAGAGTAAATTAGCACATAAATACTTAATGAAAAGGCTTTTAAGTGGGGACATGACAAACAGTGAGTAGCTGAACACAGCTGATGAACATGAATGAATGTGTTAAGTGTAAAAAGACAGAGGAACATTCTGGGGACATGTCGTCACTCGCTGCAGTCTTAGTTCTTGCTCCAGACCACTTGTAGTTTGGCCAAGTGTGGCACTGACACTCTGAGCATGTCCCTTCAGAGCAGATGGCCCCACAGTCACAGCTGATGTTTCACACATGACTGGAGCACACCATGTCCTCCACACTGCCACACACAACAGCACAGTGGCACGCACACACTCAGGGCGCCAACAGTTCAGCACTGGCTTACTCTTTCAGGATAGGACTTAAAGATTTCACTCACTCACCACTTGTGTATTGTGGGATTTACACTGAGAGCATTCAATACTATTACCTGCACAGTTCCATAGTTTCATTAAGCTCGGTCCAGGTTTACATGCACAAGAGGGAATCATCTTAGCTCAGCTCCACTATGAACCGCATTATCTAGATTTGATTGTTCAGCTGAGACAAAATGGAATTCATATGATTTTGGTTGGACATTTAATGCATTGTAAAAGCCTGCGTTTCAATGGACCAAGGCAGTTATACAGTATTTCTCCTACAGCAGAGCATGAGCAGCGGATCAAAAACCTCAAAAAAGGCTGAGGCCTCGAAAGCAGCTAACAAGACACACAGTCCAGAGGTGCAGGTCTCCCCCATCTACGTCCTTGGATCTATGGATTAAAAAGTTGAGTCAAAATCTAAAGCTGTTCTTAATATAATTGACAGCCTGCGTACACACTTAATAGACCAAAAGAATGTTTTTCTGGCGGGATTCAGTGCTAGGATTGAGCTGTTAACTGCTTGCTTCACAAACCAATCAGTCCAGCCAACGAGCCCGAAGGAGGCTACAAACATTTACTCCGACAGAACACCTGAAGTTCTCCTGCTAAAGGAAGACGTGAAAGCCCTCATTGAGAAAGCTGAGGACCTGGAAAGAAGACAGGTGTCACTGCTGTATTCAAATTCTCAGGGTTAAAGAACAATTTGAGGCCGACTCTTGGCCCACTAGCTCCAGGCCAGAAGTGCTTAGTCTCAACACAGTGGAAGCTCTCATGTCTCCTGTTTGGGAGGAGAAAAGTTGCTCAGTACATTTTATGTTCATGGGTTTTTGGAACTTATTTATATGTCCTACTTATCTGGTTGTGGCTGCTTCTAATAACGCATATAACTAGACCCCCTATGGCCCCTTTTATTAGTTGAAATGTGAAGGGACTGAAAGATTTAGTAAAACGATATAGAGTATTTACACTTCTTCAGAATGTTATACTGGACATTGTGTTCCTCCAGGAGACTCATTAGGCACTAAAAAAAGGTGTCAAATGAAAACAGAATGGGATTTCTCAAATACCACTCAGGTTTTAATATGAGACCCAGAGGTGTTGCAATACTCATTAGGAAAAATCTGCCTTTTATCTCCACAAATGTTGTCTCTGATGTCAATGGTTGTTTTGTAATAGTCTCTGGTAGGAGATACAGTAGTCCCTCACTATAACGTGGTTCACCTTTCGCGGCCTCGCTTTTTTTAGTGCAATTTTGCATGCTATTTTTTTTTTTACAGCATTTGAATGCGCATTGTGTTCTGCGTCCTGATTGGCTAAGGGAGAACTCGCGCATTGTGTTCTGCGTCCTGATTGGCTAAGGGACTCCGTGTCTCCTGTACAGTACAGAATGCATTCGGCTTGACAAATTTACATAATGTTCGATCGCTAGCAGTGTGACTCTGAAGTGCTGTATGTTTGCAAGTTTTCTCCCCGACAAAACCCACAATGTCCACGAAACGTTCTGCACTGACAAAGGCACCTGCGGTCGCACCCAAAAGGCAGAGGAAGATGGTAAGGTTTGAACTTTGAGAGTGTTTAAACAAGAGAGAAATGTGAGAAAATGTTAATGTCTGTCTGAGAAAAGTGTATAAAGTGTGTGGTGAGGGGTTTTACATTCTTAAAACATATATAATAATAAAAATTGTAAAAAATAAAGCTGACTACTACTATTGCGGGTTATTTTTAGAACGTAACCCCCGCAATAAACGAGGGACCACTGTATCTCACTTCGTTTGTACATTTCGCACACCCCATACAGACTTATTCTTAGAAGTAAATAATATGCCGTTTTAAAGTCCACCATTTGGGAGCCCTTGAAGGACTATTTACGTGAGCAAACAATCTCATACACTGCCCAAAATAATAAGAAACGCAGAGAATTACTTAAACCAGAAGTACGCCATTTACGAAAAAAAAAATGTATTGTTGTAGGAATTGTAACAGGAATCATATGTAAAAAATGGGATGTCATCTGAGTTTTGATATCAAGGATTTTAATAGATGAGAATATTCAGCCCAGGTCGGGAGCCGATAAAACAGAGAAAGTGTATATTCAGCGCTGAATGTCCTTTTACAATGAAACAGCACAAAAAAGAAAAAACATAAATAGAGAAAAAAGAGGCAACTTGAAACAAAGAAAAATATTTGCAAATCAGTCACGTTATGTTTAACAAGATGGAGATAATGAAAGTTGAAGCTAAATGTTTCCGGTAATCCCTAAACTTCAGTTTGGTGCAATGTATTAATATTTTACAGTTGAATAAATTGGTCCAGTTTTACTTTTTAATAAAAGAAACACAGCAAAGGTCCCTAAGCTGCTGCTGAGGTTGGGAGGCGTCTATGATAGAGATGGCAAAAAGAAAATCAGGGAGTGAAGCTTTGAGGAACTGAACTTATTGCAGATCTCGACTCACAATATGTCTCCAGTTCCTCTGCAGATTTACACAAACAGAACCCTCTTAATTAAAGACACTGAGTAGCTTGTACTTGGTGCGTTTATGAACACGGGGGCAGACTTCTCTCACAACGGTTACGCCAGTTTTTATCAGGAATTAATCAAATTATGTCTGATAGAAACTGACCAGAAAAAGATTAATGCAGATTTTAAGCTCACAAACATTATCCCAGGCCACAATATTAGTGACCTTGACGAGGAAATGCAAATTGAATAGGCTAATTATCCTGTTATATGTAATTTACAAGATAAAGGGGGCTCCTGGCGTTACACATACAGAGGTTTATTGCAGACAGTCATACTTCAGTGTCTGACTTGCTTAATATCATATATTTAGAAAACTCTCCTAATGGTGGTGTCTCCTAATTAATTATCTCACGCTCTCAATGCCAGAAAGTTTGATTGTGTTGAGTGGACATATTTACTTTCTGCTTTGAGTAAATTTGGCTGTCGTCCAGGCTTTATCACTTGGATTAAATATGTTATAGTCATCTCCATTGGCCTCTGTCTGTACTAATTACCAAATGTCAGACTATTTCCCACTTTATAGAGGGACCAGACAGGATTGCCCACTTAGCCCAATATTGTTTGATACGATGGGAGCATTCACAAATAATCCTTGTCCTCCTTTAATACATTACTGACCCTGAGACATCCATTCCAAAGTCCTGTTGAAGTTATCCTGTGCCATAGTGTAGAGAGATCTCTTATTGTAAAGCAGATTTTTACCCACTGTCCACATTTTCAAATCCACAAATCACAAGTTTCAAATCCATACATTTCATTGGATTTTTTTTTCTTTTAGCTTCTGCTCCACTGACATGTGTATTTAAATCCTGTTAAGCTCAACTTGTGATGTTTGTGTTCTTTGTTTTAAATTGTTTGTTTTTTCACTATTCTTTTGTATTGATTCAAGTTAAGTTTACCATTAAATAAAGTAAAGCAGAATGTCCCAATAATTTTATGATTGTGATGAACTCCTAGCCTAGCAAATTGAATTCCACACCCAGAAAATAAGTATAGATATTATGTTATTTTATTATGTTATCAAGAGGAATGTCTATTGTATTTTTCTAAGCGATACTGATTAAAATGAAATACTTGAAGTTGGCTTTAAGAATATAACGTCTACTGATTGGGCGGTGGGAAAAAGAGGGAGTACCCGCTAAGAACTGACAATAACAAAGGACATGCATACACCTCACAGAAAGACCGAAAGTCAGTGCGTTAATCTCTACAAACTGTATATAAAAAGGATCAATAACATGACCTTTACCTGGGGTTCAGACAGCTGTTGGTAAAAGTGACATGTCAGAGGTCACTGGTATCACTGGAGTCTCAGGTTCTTCTTCTTCTTGGCTTTAAACGGCTGATGATATACAATCTACACGAGCAGTTCCCGTGCCCACAGCCGACCGTCCGTGTAAACACATTAAGGGCCAATAACACAGCTATGAGTGAGTCGGTCTAGTGCCACCCTGGGTGCTGTTAGTGCCGTCGTCAAATAGCCAGTGGTACAGTCAGAGTGGACCATAACACAGCCTTTCAAGGACATTAAAGCCTTCTCCAGCACCTGTGCTTTTAACTGAATACACTAACAGTATCTAGAGCTATGGGCACTCAACTAGTCCATTACTGCAGCTGTTCTGTAAAGGTTTAAAAGCTTGAAAATGCTCAAAATGTTACTTGTTTTATCATAGCTGTCTAAGCTAAGCTGTCTAAGCTTGAAAATTGAAAAATAAAAGTATATTTAAATATCAAATACTGCTACAAGATGCTAGAAAAGCTTAAAAGAGGTCCTTGAATGTATCTGAGAATGCAAAAAGCCGCTGAACCTTGTACACAACACACACATGGCCGCTGTCTGTCACAGCAGCTGTTCTTCAAAACATTTTGGAGTTTGTGAAAGACTTGGTGTGGACTGGTGCAGGGCAAACAACCCGTGCATCAATGTGGAGAAGACCAAAGATTGGAAGTGGACTTTAGTAAGAATGGTCACCTGTACTTTATGACAAGCCTGAAGTGGGCTGCACTCAGCTCTCACATCCTTCACATCCTTTTATCGGAGTGTGGTGTACCAGAATGCAGTAACCAGTATCATGTATCCATGAAGTATCCATGAAGTATCCATCCCGTCAGCACATGAACTGTTCACACTCCTCCTCTCAGGCAGAAGTCTATGCAGGATCCCAGCCAGAATCTCTATACTTTCTTCCGTTATACTCTTTTGTGTGCTTTTTTACAATACCAAATTTGTGACTAACTATTTTATACATCACACACTTGGTTTGGATACATTCTTGAGTAAAGTTAAACACACACAGCTGTTCCCTTCACATCTGAAAAACAGCCAAGACAGATCAAATGCTCAGGAGGAATGGGAAGTGAACTTTTTGTGCCAAGTCGCTGTAGAGAATCAGCACTATTTAAGATGGTGGAATCAATGTTTCTATAGCGACACTACTCCGGGCTGGCTGATGTTGGCAAAGGTGTGAACAATTCCATGACAGCTGGTGGGCTATCATGCATTAATGTCAGCGCTCAGTCGCTCCACTGCTGCAGAGCTTAGAACTTGATCTAGAAAGTGTCACAGGCAGGATTCTCGTTACTATTTCACATTTAAAGAACTCTTAGGGATGTCGTCAAAATACTTAGCACAGTATTTTGGAGGATAATTGACAAAGAAAGTGTTACCAAACCATAGATTTTTCTCATAAAATGCCATTAAATTAAACTGAAATGTTAACCTTTTAGATTTTAGAGGGGCCGTCCAGACAGAAGTGAAGAGTGACAGGGGAACCTCAACACACCCAAAAGTCTGTGGCATGTGCAGCAATTAGCCACCTTTGATTTTGAGTGTTAGGACAAGATTTTCTGATTGGTCAGGGGCAGCCCAGGATGCAGCTTGAAGAAACCAATAAGAGACCACCTGACTTAGAGACTTACATAAAGAGAAATAAATGCAAAAATAAAATATGAAAGATTTTTAATGAGAAAACACATACATAAAAAGTGAGACTTTTTGATGCATAAAACTTTTTTACAAAGTGTTTGTAAATAGTGATAAAAAATAAGTATGTTGATGTATTTGTTGTGCAAAGCATTCTGGAAAAGTAGTTAGTAGTTTGAGTTAATTGATTGACGCTTACCAATTAAACAACAATCACAGCTTTCATAATTGATCAAGCTAGGATTCATGGGTCATGTCTTTAAAATATTTAAATGTCCACAGGTGGTATTAGAAAATCTTACAAATTAAAATATGGGCTATAAATACATCAAATGGCTTCAAAACAATTTCTTTTGCTCTGAAGACCTACTTTGAGCTGATATAAACAGGAAGTCACACCCATCAGCCAATCAGCATACATTGTTGGCTTTACACGCAGCACCACGTAGCAGAATGTGATCTGTAACCGGACACGCATCAGTGGTTAACAGAGCTGCTCTACACGCTACACAAAGGAGGCTGGAGCTTAGCAGCAGAGTTAATTTGAAGAAAATATGGTCTATTATAAACTAAACACCAGGAGTGTTGGATTATTCACTTTTATAATGGAGTATACTCTGCGACAAAAACACCAGATTCAAAGTAAAAGTTACTGTGCTACATCCAGCAAAGAAAATAAACCCCTAGGTTATAATTATTAATATTTACTTATTTTTTATAAATACACAAGAAACAGTTTAGTTTTTTTTTGTTTTTTTTTAACTCAGGGCTCGGTCACAAAGGAGGAGTGTCCACAAGTGTCTGGAGAGAGGGACTGGGAATCTCTGGACGGACTGCTGCCCTAGCAACCCGGCCCAGATAAGGTCCCAGGAAGAAGCTCAATCTTATATGACCTGCCCCCTTCTTTAGACACAGAATCAAAAATCTCCAATCAACCAAACCTGATCCCGAACCCCTCCCCAACCACCTGGACTTTACAAAGCCTTATATATTATCCAGTCGTCCATATAATCAAACTTATTTCTCTTTATTTGTTGCATGAAGTACCAGTATTTTGTCTTTTGTACTTTTTTCAACTTGATAATACTTAATAATACATCACTCCATAAACAGAGAGGAACATCTGTTTTAATGTGGTACGTTCCAAAAATTAAGCTGCCTTCTATGGTTATATTACTCTGATATTTCACTAAATAAGGTATGCCCTCCTTCAGGTAAAATTCTTTTATCTATTTTCTACATAATCGAATTTTTAAGTCAACTAAATCTTTCAATTTTAGCAGACCAGACATGACAAACAAACCATTTGTATCTCTCTCGCTTTTTTCTGTAACAAAAACAAAGGCTTGGTATCACTTGCATATTTGTTACCCCAGACTTCTGTGCAGCAACCAAAATATGAAAAATTAAAGAATTCTACAACATACAAGGCTTTATAGAAGACGTCAATACTTCTATACACCTAATTTTAATACTTTTTCAGTATCCTCACTTTCAATGTTTATTCTAACATTTTCATTCTTTTTTCGATTACCAAAAATGTTTCAATTAAAAATAACTTATTTTCAATAAACCATTTCAACCATTCAACCATTTCAAAATGATTGTGTGATCACCAAACAACAAAAACTGTAAGATTTATTTGCAGTCTTTTACTTTCTAAAGCCCTGGATTCAGTCAAAGCAGAGATATCCCTAAACGTAAAATGTTGCTTTCTTCTTTGCAGCTTCCTACTTGTCTCTGACGTTTCACATCTTTCTGGAGAGCAAAGACATCTTGAGCAGTTACCATTACCATTTTGATCATTTCTTCCAATTTCATCAGACTAAAGAAGTTGGTGATAAAATTAGCAATGCGGGAGTATGACTGCTGGTAGTCATGTGTGCTACTCAGCCAATTAACTCTCCTGATAGAGCCTTCTATTCCTGGATTAGGTGACGAACGCGTGCCTGTGTTCTGCTGAGAGTAATTAAAGAGCTGTATTTATGGGATTTATGTTTCTGACTTTGATAGCATTAGAAAAGATGAAAGTTGCAACAGATGCTAAAACAGCTTAATTAGTATGTCATGTATTTCATTAAGGACTTGTAAAAGAGGAGTGAGTGTGAGTCTATTATTACCTCCTGACAGGCTGTAATGAGACAAGTGAAAGTATGAAGAAATTCACCTAATGATCCAGTCCCACTTCAACAATTAGGCTTACACACTCAAACAAATAGGCTGTTCACACAACACAATGATAAATGCTAGGAGACTCTCCCAGCCCAAAAAGATGGTGATAAAAATGTTTTTTCACATTCATTCATTAGTGTGGACATGTAATACCAGCAGTTTTCAGTCCTTTTTTTGTGTAAAAGAAAAAATTGTGTAAAGAGTGTGTACAAAGTGTGAACAAATTGTATAAAAAGTCTGTACAAAGTGTGTACAAATTGTGTAAAGAGTGTAGAGGGTGTGTACATAGCGGAGACTGTAATGTACAATGGCGCAGGACATAATTTAACCAATCGGTGGTGTCTATCAGAGGCACACAGTCATGGAACACACTGCTAACTCATATTAGGAACTGTGAAAAAAAACTTAAACATTGTGGTGGAGGAAGTACTCAATTTCTCTGCTTAAGTAAAAGTACAAGCAAAAGGGGTAGAAATATACTCAAGTAAAAGTGAAAGTATCAAATAAAAATTCTTACTAAAGTGAAAGTATTAAAGTACTTGCTTTTAACTGTACTTAAAAATATAAAAGTAAAAGTATTTGACTCAACTTTAACCACTAATCAATATAAAATTGATTGATGAGGGCTTAAAACTCATCAGAGTCACAGAAGGACTGTATCAAAGTAGCTCAACACAGAGTGAAAGTATTGTTCCAAAATCCATGCTATAAGTTAAGCTAAATAGTTACGAAGCACTTTAATGTTTTTTACTTTATTAAATTCCACCACTGGCGCTCTACCAGTTCATATATTAACAGTTGAATTCATGCATTTTTTGATTTATAGAATGAAAGTGTGTATCACTCATGAGTGAATATCTTAAGTCATTAGAAACAAAAGGAATCAAGTCATTATCACAGAATTTCTTTATGAAGCACTTCTTCGTTATTACTTTGTGACACTATAGATCATTTGTCATCTGTCTATATATAATATTTGAGTTCCATCTCTAGGATGTAATTGTCGCTCTAATAAAAATAAAAGTGTTGTGAGGAAAGGACGTATGAGTCACGCTCAGATCTTCGTCCCACACAGTCTCCGCCTCTGCTCTGTCACTGTGCAGTCTACTCCAGGACATTTATGTTTTTGAATGCAGAACTAATAAGAATGTGACCCATGCACATAAACCAAGCCCTGCTCTTTACTTCATTTGAAAGGTCCACCAAGACTGATTCTGGTGGTAGAGCATTTTTCTCACAAAACGGGTGCTCTTTTCTCGGCTTCTGAAACAACCGCTGGAGTGGGACAAGGATTTGACAATTTTGTGATGTCACAAATTACTCTAGCGCAGACCAGAATATCAATGGATCATGTTTGAATGCACTCAGCCAATAATAAGCAGGATATCTGGTATCAGTCAATACGAGCTCCCACTGACCAATCAGAGCACACTGGGCCACAACCAACAGCCACTGACCGTGGTGTGTCACAGCTTTTCTGAAATAATACATTTTGTGTTTGTCTTTTTAGAGACAAAAACATGCGCAAAACACAAATGTGTGTGTATTCAGAGAGAAGCTTGTGCTTTTCATGTGCTTGCATCTGTTACGTGTTTCAATCACTGTAATGTCTGTTTGTATCTGAGTCCATGAAAGAGGCCCTTTTTTCCTTCATATTTTAGCTTTTGTATATGCATTTTATAGGTCTCTTCATTAATCATACATGTGTCTTGCCTTAATTAACCAGTTTCTGTGAGCAAGTTGCCCTTATATTGGCCACAGCACATTTTATTTCAAAAAGTGCATTTTAGGATGTAGACATAAAACAAGGAGCTTACAAATCCTTCTTGATAAAGGGTTGTGAGTCTGTCCTGCTCTACATCCTTACAGTGGTCACTCTTAGCACAGTGTCTTTTGATTGTGACTGTCAGAGCCAGCTGCTGTCAGCCTAAAGACACAAATACAAAGACTGGGACTGAGTCTTTACAACAGAAATAGAGGGCCCCACACCCGGCCAACCCCCATCTGATCTGAAGTCAATTAACCTAATGGAAGTGGCAATTAATTAAGTCGACAAACACAATGATTAAGGAGCTGACAGTCAAAGGGGGGAGGGGCTTAGGCAGCGCTCATTTAAAACTAATCACTGCTCGGTCTCGCTAAAGCACTCACACAGACACAAGACATTTCACTCTTCACTTCATTTTCCATGTCTTTCCTAAGAATGTAAACCCAGTCGACTATATTCAAGCTGTTCCCGTTTTCTGCGAGAGCCTTGTGAGACGTGCGGGTGCACGGGCAGAAAAAGTCTGTTAAAGCCCTGTCATCAATAGCTGCTTGTTCTAAGCTTTACATTGATCAGCTGCTGACGTCGTAAACAGCTGCTTGGCTTCGGTTCAAAATGCTCCATAAATCTGTAACAATAAGGAATCAGTCGGCCTCAGCTATAACTGACCAATCAGAGACTTTTCAGAATGACCAGGAGTCAAATCAAATATCTCAATATCTCATCTTAGCATCTTATTTATTTGTACAGCCCTATATCACCACAGAAACTCAAAACTCAAAAAACTGAGCTGTGAGGGGAAAAAAAGAGAAACATCAGGCAGAAGCACAGAAGGAGGATCCACTCCAACGACGGACAGGTCAACAGATGTGTGCAGGACAGTCATTGACAAATAGTCCATCATATGCATAAATGAATAAAAATGAATATAGTCCATGGTAATATCAGCAGGAACAGCTGAGTAAGATATTCAACAATATCACGCGGTTTGTCTAATGTGTAAATCCATAAACTCAATCACTAACTGGGGTCTTATTCACTGCTGTCAGTCTTTATAATATGCGCACATGACATATGTAAGACAACATTTGAATTGTATAGAGCATCATGTCATTCTAGATGAAAATGAATGACATATAATATTTACTGCTGTTTTCTTGTGGAATACTCAAATACGGACAAAGCTTGAAATGATTGTACAGTTATAAAATATTCAAATAATTCCCTCTCTATTGCACAAATATCTACAGAAAACAAACTTACTCATAAAACCAATACATATGGAAAGATTAATGCATTTTTGATATTCTATATTGTGTAATGTAATGTAACGGTGGAGATCTCATGAATTATGTTACTATTATACTGCGTTCATGCATACATCATTCACATGCATTTTGTGACTGATCGAATATTGTTTTAGAATAGAATAGAATGTCTTTATTGTTTTTGCATTGAGAACAATAGGCCTACAACGAAATTTAAAACAGCCTAGAGATGCTTTTCACTCACTCACACTCACACACACTTTCACACATATGCAAAGATTAACTGAAAAAGATTTTAATTTTGTAAATTGTGTTTTCTTTAAGTTTAAGTTTGTTATTTTAAAGAATACATTAATTTATGATTCATAAAAAAGAGACAAAACTGACTTTACTCAGTGCCAAAGATTGAATTATTTCTCATATTTCATTTGTTTTAATGTCACTGTGGGTTTTTTAGGAGTTTTATTTTGTGCTTTTAATTTCAGTTGTACTTTTGTCTGACACTTTATGAATGAAGCTGGGCTGGATTCTACTTCAAGAAGGAAAATCACTGCTCAACACTTTACAAATTCTCTTTTGTGAAGCAGAGCCTCATCCAGTCCGTGTGCCAGCGCTGAGCCCCGCAGCAGGCAGCAGGACGGGCAAAGGTCAGTGATAAAACAGTGGAAGTCATTCAAAACAATGCATCGACTCCAAATATCCTTCGTTTCAAACCATTAGGTGTTAGGGGTCTTACCGTGTTCCTCTGGCCACTGGCTCCTAGAGGTCCTCTGAAGACCCCCTTGATGCTCCTGAGCTGTCCGTCTCGCAGATGAGTGGAACTGATCACAATGTAGTAGCAAGCCATCTGCGGTCTCTCAGAGTCCTTCAGAGTCCAAGAAAAGCCGTCTTAAACTTTAACATGAGACAACCATCTTTCACTTCAATAAGTTTCCATTTGAGGCAAAAGTCCCGAGAAGTCTGTTGTACTTTGAGTTACTCTGTTCTAAGTTTGTGCCTCTGCTCTATTCAAGTTTATCTCAAACTCTCCTAAATCTGGTCCTGGTCTAAACGCGCCTCATTGCAGATGCTTCTTGCAAGAAGTCTTCCGAAAAAATACCCCCATCTTCCACTCATCACTCGTCTCTTAGAAATGTCAGCTTCGTTCCTCCGATCTCCTCCTGAGTGCCCCTTCTGTCGGTGAAAGCGCGGTCCTGTTGGCGGTGTGCCGCTCTCGGCGCGGGTCCTTCTGTAGACCCTCTGTAGATCCTCTGTAGTCTCTGTAGTCCCTCTCTAGTCTGTGCAGTCTGGGTAGTCTCGGTGCAGTCTGGTGGGAGCTCGGGAGCAGAGTGCTTGGCTCCTCACTTAGCCGCGGTTACCATCTGCCCTTTTAACGCGCACTCTCTCCTCCTCCTCCTCTTCATCCTCATGCTCCCCCCATCTCCCCTCTCGTCTTTCTTCTGTCTTTAATCAGCCTCTTCACGCGATCCTTCGCCTTCTACAGCGCTGCACAGACAAAGGAGACAGGCGCCACCTGCTGGAGAGCCGCAGAGAAGGAGAACGGAGAGACGTGGAAGGTTTTCTGGGACTGGCTTCTACGTTGTTCTTCAGACACCGTGCAGTGTAAAGAGGCATAAGCCCGTGTGAACAGTGGCCACATTCTACTGCACTTTGACCTGTTCACTCTGAGGCTTAACAACATCTGACTGGCGATTTGAGAATATGAAATGATATGAAAAAGAAAAAAAACTAATGTATTAATGTATGTGTAAATATTAAAATTTGGCCATTTTATTATGAGACAACCATGTTACAATATATGAGAACTTTAGTTTTTCAGGTAACAATGACAGCCGCTGATTTGATTTGACTTCTCAAGTTCCGCTCCCAAATACAGTCAGGGGCACAGCTGTGGAGATACTACATCTGTAACAAGGGACTACAAAGACTAGTTTGTTGTGAACTGAAATGTTGTATAAAGTCAAAATTACACAAAAGGATAAAATGGACACAGACTGAACAAAAGACAAAACACTTTTGTTCAGTCTGTGCCCATTTTATCCTTTTGTGTAATTTTTGTGTAACAAATGTACCCTGCCTAAAAGAGTGTAGGGGTAAAGTATCACTGGCCAGCAGCAGCTCTGTCTCATGCACAGCATCCTCTGCTGCAGGAGTTTGCTCTTCTTTCTCCAAAAAGAGACAAAGTGCCGGAGCTACAACAAAAAGAAATAACTTTTTTTTGGCAGAATTATTATTTTAAAGAATTATGTTCCTGTGTTTTTGTCAGACAGTTGTCGTCAATAAGCTACATTTGTGGTGGACCCAAAAACCTAAATGTGGATATTCAACAGTTTGCCTAATAAAGATTTTTGTTTTTCTTAACTCAAAATTAAGAGATGTATGTAGAAGTAATAAAGATGATTTATGAATTTGTGCTTTGTATAAAGACAATGGAAAGACTCTGTGCTCCTCTCTCTGATCCACAGTTACAGTTCATTAAGCAGTTGTTCTCAGTCAAAACATGCTGATGATCAGTGGCAGGGCCTTCTGCTTGTCTCGCTCCAGAGTCACTGCAAAATAGGCTGCAACAATTTTGAAACTAGAAACAGTAAAGTGTCCTCTTACAGGACACTTTAATGTCCTATAAGAGGACAAACGCTCTGACTGAGCCGTGGGACACCAGCGTTGACCCACCACTTGGACTGAAGCAGAGTCCTGTTTTGTTTTGTATTGACTGTGGGGCTGATCCTGTGTCTCAATATGCACCAGAGTCATTCACATTCATTCTGTGCATGCCTGAGACTGTCTCTAAATGAGTTTGTGTGGACTACTGCTGCTCATTTCTCAGCAGGAAATAGTCAGGAGCCCCTGGAGCCTCTCTGAGGTTTAGTGACCGAATATTGTTGTCGAGCTGCGAGGATAATAAAGTACACTCTAAGAGGCTTATCTGATACATTTCCTTCTACTTTGGCTCTCACCATCCAATACTGCAATGAGCTTAAACCTCCCCATCGGCTCCATGAGATTCATTTTACACAAATCCAAGTCTGTCCCAATTGATCCCTCTGCTGTGTGTTAATCTTATTTATAAGACTGCAGTTTGTTTTATCGTGCGTTCCATTGAATTTCAGTTTGTTTTATTTTAGCAGTAATAATAGTCTTTGTGTGTCATTTTTATGAGAATTCTGCTGTTGGGGGGTCAGTAAGACAAGAGGGAAGCTATTATTTATGTACAAAGTAAAATGAAAACAAAAATTACATATCTGAACTAAAAAATTATAGTAAAAATATTATGCATAGCACTTTAAACATGAAGTGCTATTTATATACTGACTAAATCTGATAATGCAACTATATTAAATCACTCTTGTGAGTGACCTCCCTCAAGAGGGAGGTTTTGACCCAGGCTTCTAGAAGGCACGTGTGAAGTAAATGACTTTCACTTCACCAAATAAAAGTGACACATTTGCTCAGACGTCCACCCAGAACAGCACTTCACCTTAGGAAACATCCAGTAACACATTTGCATAAGTTCATGCACAGCATCCCATTTCCATATCATTTACATGCAATAATTACACATGATAATGTGCTCGTGTGCGTTGTCTGCTGTCATTTGGAGCTCTTTTCCAAATGCAGATGGCATTCAGGCAGCTATGCATATGAAAATCACATCTAGTTTTACATAAAATATAAAGAGAAGTGCCCGAGCAAAAGAAACAGGGAAGCACCTCATTAAAGCGGACTACAGTCTACATTTTAATACATTTTATAAAAAAGATAGAGACAGCGTGTTTTATTTTGAGTAAAATATACGTGCATTAGAAGAAACTAAATGACCCACAAACATTCATGAAAAATACATTTCTGCTTATGCCATAGGATGTTTTTTTGGCATTCACCAGTTTTCTTAACTGAAAAAAGGTCTTCTGGAAAAATAAATTCCAAAGAATCGAGTGAAGACTCTTAATTGCCTCTCAGCCTTGAAATTAAGTGGGGGGTTTTTATGCTACAGGCATTAAAAAACACAACTGAAGCTCAACAGTGACTGCTTATTGCCTGGTTTGGTGAACCAGGCAATAAGCTGTCTAAATTCTTATGGAAGGCCATTTGAGGATTTATTCTGTTATTGCTTATATCAGCCTTAGTTTTCTTTACTAATAGGCCTTTTGTGACCAGTGCCACAAGTGTCCTGTAACTAGATCTAGTTGTCTTACAAGTTCAGAAATGCTTACTCTTAGTAGTAGTAGATGCCAAATCCCCCTCCAGTAATACTAGTGCACACGTTTTTAGCCTTACTGATGCTCCTAATTGGTGCAATAGAAAGAATGCAGTTGTCCCCGGGCCCATTTGAGGTTGGTTTAGACTCACCATAGCACTTGAGGTTGTCTGGTCAGTTCCACTGCTCTCAGTTTGACAGCGAGCACAAGGTTTTGTTTTAGGTTTGTAGATGTGCAACTTAGGGGGTCTCTTTTAACAGCCTTTTCCAAGATGTCCTTTAATCAAGCAGTTAAAACAGAGAGCTGTTTTTCTCAGTATTTCCAACTTTTCTTGACTTGATTTTTTCATGAAAGTGGTGACAGACACAAACCCTTTATTTAAGCCCTGGGGGAATCTCAGTATTTCCCAGCATTCAGCCCTCAAACTCTCGGTTGACGTGTTCACTTTCTGACTTGAAAGTTTTTCTCTACGACCTAGATCAAAAATGCCCTCCAGGGGTTAAAAAAAAAAAAAAAAAAAAGGCAGAAAAAAAAGATGCTACTGCTAGCTTAGCCTAACACTTGACACCATTAAGGCCCTAATGGAGCAACAAACTGAGAATCTAATTGCCGAATTCAGTAAAGGTATTTTTCTTTCTTTTCAAGGCCAAGCTGGACCAAGTGTTGAGATGGGGAACAGGGCAAAATGTTTTATACTTATGAGTAGTATTTATCTAAGGCCAAGTCTTTTTCAAAACTAGGGTGATGCTGCATAGTTGAGCCAGAAAATGGATTAACTCAAAGATGCACTGAGACGGGCATCACAGACCCCCGGCTCTTCAATGGGGAGCAGTCATGTTTGCTGCTATCCTTTGGTTCCATGAGTAACTGAAACAGTAAACAAACAGTTACAGTTGAGTTAGTTGGTGTAACTTGGAAGACATTTTGGAGCTTCCTACGGTTCCCTCTGGGAGTTGTCATGTTTTTTGTTCGTATGTTTGGCCTGTCACACACAGCTAATGATGCTTTAAATTAACAATATGTGCTTTAGTTTTTCTCTCTGCCCACTAGGTCTTTATATTTGCTTCCCAACCTGCTTACCTTGTCCCTTGTGGTGGCGGGGGTGTAACTGTGACAGTGACAGGGCGAAGTTGGGCTTCTTTTGTTTTTTGTGTGTGTGTTTTTGTTTTCTCTTTTTTTGTGTGTCAGTTTGTCTCTGTATGTATTTTCTTTTTCTTTGTTTAAACAAAAGGAAAGCAAACAGATGCAGAAAAAGAAGAAAATGGATTGTTCATCTGTAGCTCTTCTCTTGGCTTTGTGAGAGCTTATATTTGCTGTCAATCAGTCAAGCAGCTAGATACGACACCTTTGCAGTTAGTAGCATTCTAATCTTCTGTTTGTTACTGCCACAAGTGTATTGTGTTAATCTCCAGGCTTGTTAAGATGCTGATATTGACGCCTACATGACACACTGATACAGCAGTGCTTGGACCCCTGGAGACCCTGCAGATGGGACTGTGCTGTCCTCTGGGCCACCGTATCCAGAAGGTAAAATGTCACAAGAATGTCAGGGGAAACCCAGTTGGCTTGAGTGAATACCAGAGATGGGACAACACAACAGAAAAGGCCAAAGGGCCCTCTCCAACTGTGTCCGACACTGCACTATTAGTCCCAGACTGGATCTATAGTTTATTAAGTGTTCACAAGAAATAAGACATGAAGCAGACTGTGTATTTATTGGGCAGGAATGTCCATTTACTGGGAAAGCAAATGTTCTGTTATTAACAGTGACAGAGAGATGCTCTTTCCGACCACACTACAGCTTTAAAACCTGTTAAATAATCAATGACCTTTATAGGACCAGCAGGATTTGCAACCAATTTGGCAGAACTTATGTCCTCTTCAGAGTATCTGGCACACGACAAGCTTCACCCCTGTGTTCCCCTGGAGCCACAGCAGCCTGTTCAAACCAACTCAGACCAAAAGGCTACATGTCCACTAAGACAGTTTGTTCAAGAAACTACATTACAAGAAGATCTTCTAAAGTGAAAAGGCATTGAGTATAAAATCATTCACATTGTGTATGCATATGACCATGGCTTGCAAAAATGACAGTAAGGGTTGGCTCCACATTAGACAAAAAAAAATGAACAAGGCCCATCCTCCTCAGGCTGTAATAGAGCAACAGTTAGCAACCAGAGGACACCTGAGATCACTACCATAAGGCTTTATTTTTTAAAATGAAATGCTGCAGTGACATGCCAGTGTCTCTAAACCAGGAAGATCAATTAACTTGTCAGCTTTTTCCCTTTGCATTGGCTAATATAGCCCTTTTAGTTAATAATTTCATTAATAATTATTTGTATGAGTAAAACAAACATAGCAGTCCATGGACATAATTCTTCAGAGCAGAATAAATGATAAATGACAACTTGGTGTGGTTGAGTTAATGAGCAGTGTTATTTGCTGATTAGCATGGGCCCACTGGATTCCCCCTCGTTACCCAACAAAGTAATTACAAGCTAATTGTTGCAAGGGAATGAGATTGGGGTATCGTTATAATTGGTGGACTGTGTGTAGTGTTTGTTTTGCTTTTTGTGGCCTTTTTTATCCTTTCTTTGACAAAGACAGAGCAGACAGACAGGAAACAGGGAGAGAGAGAGGAATGAGACGGAGCAACTGGACCTGAGCCGGAAATAAACCCAGGTCGCTCAAGAATGTTTTATGAGCTCCACAAGCTGGCTGTACACCTGCAGGGGCTCTGGATACAGATCATGGCCTTGTAAAGTGTCAGAGCCATCAGTTAATTAACAATTACACAAATTGATGTAACTTAATTCAGATTAAGGAAACAAAACCTTGTTTTATAGATAAAAAACTATTATGGTGTTATTCCATGAGCCGCATCTGTGCTGTTTCCACCTCAGGTTCAGCTCTGGAAATAATCAATCATATATTTAGTAAGTTGTTTCTGGGCAAAATGCTGTTGACAGGCAAAACATTTAAAAGTACAAGGAGGCAAATGTAGTAGTGTTAGGTAGGTAGTTTGAGTAGAAATTCAATATGACTCTATGGATTGATGTAAAGTTAGACGTTGGCCATTAGACAGTTTTTGAGGATTTTGTATAAAGATGAACCTTCTCAAAAGGCCACTAAATCATGAAAGATCAGCCAAGTGACTATGACAGGATGATTATGTTAGTGTAAATGTGGTGAGGGCTGCTGATTTATTGTTTAGTTGGTAAGTTGTGGTGTTAATGTGCATATCATTGATGTGGATGTGGGTTTTATTTGCAGGTACATGCTGTGCAAACGTTCTGTGTTTTCAAGGGAACCGTTTAAACCCTAGCCGAATGTCCCCATGCACGGTATCTCAGCAGCAGCTCAGCTTTTCTCTGCTTAGTGTCTGAGCACTGAAGGCTCGGACTGGCTCAGCTCATGAAGTGAGGGCTGATCTCAAGCTGCTCAGCTCAGAGCGCAGTCATCGGGTTTAAAATGGCTTCACTTTGGCTGCTTTGGAGTAAAGTGTGAAGTGACTTTTTAGCTATAAATGTATAAAAGAATTAATTAAACACCAACAATACATGTAGTTTGTTTCTCACACACTGCCAATGTTGCTGCTGTGGGGGAGGCACAGTGTATTGTGTTAAATCTCAATTTTTGAGATTTTGTGCAGAATGAGATGTGTCACCACCCCATTGTTCATAAACATATTTGCAGGTTGTTATCTCACACTCGTCCAAATGATACACACCAATTTTCATTTAAATGTAATGAAACCTGTAGAGCTGCAATATTTTTATAGAGAATATTCTAGATATGCAACATCATCAAAATGGATAAGTTTCACAAAATGCAGGCAATATCAAGTTACAGTGCCTTCCTTTTTTTTGGCAAACCATCCAAATGCACTGTTGGTGGTTCTGATCGGGGCCGGTTCAAGTTCTCACCACAAATGAACGTACTGGAGTCTGACTGGAAGTGGACTGAGAATCCCCTTTTTGGGTGGACTTTGTGCGGTTCATCAGTCCACATCAGAGTTCACTGGACCACTTTCACAGCAGCTCAAACAAATCGCACTCATGAGCCAACGGGACTTGGAGTTGCTTTTAATCGGACCAAACCTTTTAGGTGTGAAAGCAGCCTTATTACAAATAATTGTGTTCAGGCCGTGAATGTGTACAAATACTCAATTGGGTCGAACCAAATCCAACAATGTTTGAAGGAGTTATGTTTCCTTACAAAAGTCCATCTCATGTCTGACACAGAGAAGTCCAATAACTTTATGGTGTAGTGAAACGAATGCATATGTATCTAAAGTGTATTGTGGATGTTTTTAATAATCAACAGTGGTACTGGGTCATATTACTATTATTTTATTTTTTATTATTTATGTCCTTGAGCCCAAAAAAGTAGCGTGAAAAAGGTATACAACACAAAATGCAAAGCGTGTAAACTCATTGAACATTAATCAGCTGTGGCTTATCAGACTTTCACATACAACCACTTGCCATTTTGATCTTGGCAAAAAATATTCTTAAAATTTAAGCCTAACCGCCAGAATGAGGTCACACCAGTGTATCTGGTCTCAACACAGGGTTTTCTCTTTCAAAGTGCGTAGAGCATGACTTTTTCTTGTAATGGGAACTGTATAAATAAAGTTGTCTTGTCTTGTATCCCAGGCCATAGAGAATTAATGTAAGCACATCCAGTTCATTCCTACTACAGTGTAGGTTTTGGTTAGTCTCTGTAGTCTTGGTTAACTCCTGGCCCCTATTAGTTGATGTTATAATTAGCTCCCCCTCAGGCCTGTGCACCCACGAGTCCACATTAAGGCTTGTAGTTGCGCAGCTGCTGGAAAAATCCAGGGTTAGGCCGAACCGTGGGCCTGGCACACTTGACCTGGCTGTAGGCATCTTCAAACAACAGTCTCTCCCGCAGCATGAGGTAACCAATCACAATGGAGGCAGAGCGTGACACGCCCGCATTACAGTGGACCAGCACCACACCATCCTGAGGAAAGGACAGAACAAATACTAACCGTCAGTCCCTATTTAAATGCGTTGTCAGGATTGGTTTAAGGCATTCCAGTTCGTTCCTGACAGTTATGGAACATAAACAGTTAAAGTTTTTTTCAGCAGCAAGCTGTGCAAATGCAGAGTATCATAGTTTGCCCTGATTGTACCTTAGTGTAAAACAAAACTGATATCAAGGGTTATGTGATATTGTGACGGTCAGCAGGTTGGACAAAGTTGCTACAATATGGTCAAAGTTTTTTTTTTCTAACATACAAAAATGCCCATCCTAGCTTTAAACACAAAACACTGCATTTTACAAAGTTATTTGAGTTGTTTTGTGATTGAAAACTCAAACAGGAAATAAATATGCATCGTCAGTGTCAAGTGCATGTATCAAATTTTGCAACATGATTACTATTACCGGAGGCTAGAAATTAATTTTTAAATCCAGTTGCATCTCTGGTCTATATGTGTAGGCCCTTTCCACTCCAAAGGAGCACAGTTTGGATTTGAAATGTCAGTGTCAACTTGGCTTGGTATATACACACATGTATAGACCACATTTACACACATTCATCCAACATATATATGCACATTTATACTGCACATACACACATTACACAGACAGACAACTCGCTCCTTCCTGTAATTGACATGGCATCATTCTTATCTGAGCTTTCATATCAAATCTAACTCGTTTAAGCAGCTCCTCTGGGTAAAATACACTCGAATAAAGCTCACACGCAGCATCTGGCTGCTCTAATATGAAAACAATCATATCAGTCTGTTTTCATATTGTACTGGAGTTGGAGCTTATCATCAGTAGAGTTACACACATCAGCTCTTGTTCTTTTTGCTGTCAAAAAGCAAGCAAAAAACATCTACAGACTCAAGATTGCCACAGCTTGATCATCCATCACCACAAACATGGAGACTTAATTAGATTTTGTCAGAGTTTCTTGTTTTTTCTCTTGTTTCATTTTGCTCCAGTTGAGTGTTTTCATATCAGCGCTCGCATCGCATTATGTCCTGCTTCTTCTAACACTCACACAGCTTTCTGCCTGAACAGAGGGCTCAGGAGGTAGTAGTTGCTCTGCTCATTAGTAGAAATATCAATCAGCCCCATGCAGGACACCAACATAAAGGTTGTGGTTGTAGAATCAATGGTTAAGAAAGCCGCTTTAAGTGATTTTGCATGTGGCCATGCTGTGTCAGACTGCTCAGAATATTTCACAAACTGTTGATCTACTGGAGTTTTAATACAAAACCTAGGGTTTACAGAGAATGGTCAGATGAAAATGGATGGACTGGTTTTAGATAAAGAAAGCCAACTCCAACTATAAACAGCTACAGATATCTCTAAACACTCAACAAGTTGAACCTTAAAGTATACCACAGCAGCACAAGACCACACACAAGAACAGCAATATAAGCCTGTTCTACTTAGGGTCAGAAAGTGCTGCAAACAACATGAAACATGGATCCAAACATTACTTTCGGATGGCTGCTATGAAGTACAGCTCCTTATCTGGACCATGTCTTGTTAGTTTAGAAATTGAGTGGCCTTAGTCTGGAAAGCTATCCAGGGTCAAAGAGGAAAAACAATGTTTAGTATGCACCTTTGCACAATTCACTGTGTCAGGTACGTATGGCTGTAAATACGCCTGAGTGCAATGCTGCACTGGATAAAGTCAATAGAGAAAATCATGAAGTCATACGAGTGTTACACAATTGATAAAATTATGCAGTAAATTTGTAAGCGAACCAAATATTTGTTTGTTAGCATGAATTAAATGAAAGAAGTGAATAAAGTCTCCTGTGCACTGAGGTCAGAGGTACACTCACAGTCGAACAGTCGAAGAAGACTCTGGTGTTTTTGAAAAAAACTTTAAAAGTATCACATTCAGCAAGTGAAATGATAGAGGGGAAAAGCAAATGTAAGCAGAAAGAGCGTGTGGCGTCTTAATCGTTATTCCGGCCACCCGCCTCGCTTTGTGCTGACGTCCAGATAAGCGACGGCTGCAGATGTGTTGAAATACAACACAGTAAGGGAGTAGTGAGTGAGCAGAGTAGCTGTGTGAGCACACTGACATGTTCAACTAGCCCGCAGATATTAAAGAAGGCATTTTCAGGTTACACAGGCGTTCAGGGGGAAAGTAGATAAATGGATTTGATGCATGCGTTACCTGCTGAAACATCAAACTTTCAGGCAGTGTCCTTAGATCAGTGTGTCTGCATTTGTCTGCGTTAGAGGGAGCATATCAAACCTGGCAACAAAATAGCTTTTGTGTCTTCCACCAAATATGCTGAAAGATGCAATGTGTGGATTTAGCGAAAATGACTATATTATGAAAAAAGATGCCAACACGGTAAAAAAAAAAAAAAAAAAGTCCTTCTTAGGAGCATGTCAATGCAGCTATATTTTTACAAAATTTGTGTGCACATTCACGAGTTAAAGTTTCAGAGGCTCATAAATGATTAAAGGCCTCTGTATAGCCTTCTGTTCACAAGCCATAATGTGAACAGTTAGAAGAACAATAGAAGTAATGTAAATTGAATGTGCATTAAGTGTATGTTTTTATACCTGTTCTCTGGCCTGGTCAATGAAGCCGCTGCATTCTTCCAGGAAAGAAACAATATCAGTTTCTGGGAGGTCCAGGATCTGCACCGTCCTATAGATCAGCTGCTCCTTGAACAGGTTGGACACCCCATAGGCCACATTCAGCACATGAGACACCTGAAAAATGTCAGGTCTGAGACATCAGTAATCAGCTGCACTGATGATGCCATACCAGAGCCTGAATGTGTGAGAGGGGGAACAGTAATGACACCACAAAGAGGGATCGAGAGAGATTTATCTGCGGACTGGATCTGAGCTCAGAGGGACATCTGTGCAGGAGTCTAAAAATGCAGAGAACAGAGAACAACCTTCTTCAAGAAAAGTGAGTTACAGCTGCATTTACATCAACACAATGATGACACGCATTGGGTAGTGTTGAAGGAAAATTGCTCTCTATTAAGACACTTCAGTTGTGATTTTGATTCTCAAGTCCTATTATTAACAGATACATAACATATTAAATGCAATAACCTAATATAATTTCATACACTCTAAATCACAGGCCACTAACAGGTGGACCGCAATGCAGGCTTTGATCTGGACCGCAAGACTTTTCCATAATTACAAGTGCATTGTGGAAAATATATTTTTGAACTTGGCTCTCCTAGGACAGCTATGTATACAAGCGAGGGTCCTTGGGTTACTGTGGTTGTGGATACTAAACCAACAATTAACAATGTAGATTCAATATACTAATCTTAGGTAAATAACAGAGTTTATCTGAGAAATAAAGTAAAACAGCAAATGGTGCAATAGAAAATCATTATGGACTTTCACTAACGTTATGGACCGAGAAGGAACATTTATTTTATCAGAAAAAACTCCTCCTATGTTTCATGTCAAAGTTGAATGACACCACATCACAAAATCAATTTATAACTGAACCAGTACTGGACAGCTGTCACAACAGAATTTAAAAGAATCTGAGTGGGGACACATAATTGTGCATCTGTCTGTTAACTACTCTATTCTGTCGTAAGTTACTTGACTCATTTGTCTCGCATATTTGACCAAATTTGGACTCGCGAAAGATGTGAGCATTTATCTCACTTTATTCCGTTTATTTGACCCTTTTTGATTGAGAATTTTGAAGTTTTAAGATGAACTTGGAGCAATTTAACTGTTACCATTTTAGTAATTTGCAACAACTAATGCTAAAGAAATGATCAGTGCATTTTTCTTTTCTTCCTGTCTTTATAGCAATTGCAGGAAGAGATGAATTACAGTTGCAGCTCTACAAACTAATATGTTTTTGCTTGAATTGATAGCTTTGTATTTAAAATGTTCTCATACATTTATGAAGGAATATTAAAGGAATTTGTGCAGGATTTCAGGCTAAAGTCCAAAGCTTTACAAATCCTCTCTGTCAAATCCAGGTTTACTCCAGCTTTGAATGAACTCTAGCCTCTTTTTATATTTGTAGCATTTCCTTTCTTCTGTGAGATGTTTGGTGAAAGCTACATACGTATTTATGTATATATATATATATATATATATATATATACATACATACATATATGTATGTGTATATATATATATATATATATATATATATATATATATATATATATATATATATATATATATATATATATATATATATATGTATATATATATATATATATGTGTGTGTGTGTGTGTGTGTGTGTGTGTGCGCGTGCGTACATGTAAAAACAAACAAATAACTTAATATTAATAATTAATAAAATAAACACATTACTTTATATCAATTTTTCAGACCCCTCGCGGTGAGCTGACCTCGAGCAATTTTAGTTAAAGAACCCTGCTCTAAATGACTCAGACATTTCTCATTAAACTCCACTTGTATTGCCATGTATTTTGTTATTATAAACTGTATATTAATTTCCCACATCATTTTGGTCCGGCCTTGACTTCCTAAGTAACCCATTTCTGTAAAGAAAAAACTGAACTGAATCATAAGCAGCAGTGAAAGAGTGTTATGTTCAATCCATTGCGAGGAGACTTTTGGGAGCTTTCAGCTGCTGATGTGAAGAGGTCTGACTCCCTCTGCTGGTCTCATGAGTCATTCTGTAGACAGACCTGCAGGATACAGAACGCCTACACAGCTCTATCTGATCTCATGTGGCCACACATGCAAGCACAACCAGAGAAGGGCATGGCTGCCATCTATCCATGCTGTGTACTGACCTTATATCTCTGCAAGGTGTCCATGTCGTGGGCTGCATCCTGAGAGGCTGAAAGGAACAACAGCACAGTCAGAGAGCAGCAGAAGCAAGGGCACAGGACCAAATGTTCACATAGATACAGATGAAGCGTAGCTTTTCATCTCCAATCCTACAGTCGCTATTAGCCTTCTGCATTTGCATCACAGAAAACATCCAATTGAACTTTACAACTGTGCTCAGCCTTCATTTTGAAATATTGCCAAAAATGTCAGCAATTGCATGAATATTGTTGTTGTACAGTGGATTGATTTAGAGGTTTGTAAAATCCAGGGACACACCCCTTTATTCTCTGCAAAGCATGTGTAAGAAGACATTTACATATACACACACACACGTATATATTTGTGTGTGTGTGTACATTATATATATATACATATACAAAGTAGTCAGCTTTATTTTTTACAATTATTCTATATGTTTTAAGACTGTAAAACCCCTCACCACACACTTTATACACTTTTCTCAGACAGGCATTAACATTTTCTCACATTTCTCTTGTTTAAACACTCTCAAAGTTCAAACCTAAGCATCTTCCTCTGTCTTTTGGGTGTGACCGCAGGTGCCTTTTTTCGGTGCAGAACGTTTCGTCGACATTGTGGGTTTTGTCGGGGAGAAAACTTGCAAACATACAGCACTTCAGAGTCACACTGCTAGCGATCGAACATTTATGTAAATTTGGCAAGCCGAACGCATTCTGTACTGTACAGGAGACACGACATGGAGGAGATTGGTTGACAATGGTCTACAGTCTCTTAGCCAATCAGGACGCAGAACACAATGTGCGAGTTCTCCTTTAGCCAATCAGGACGCAGAACAAAAAAAAAAAAAAAAAAGCATGCAAAATTTCACTAAAAAAATCCGTGAAACAGCGAGGCCGCGAAGGTGAACCGCATAATAGTGAAGGACAACTGTATATTATATTATTATATATGAACTCAGATTTGCTTGATTATTCGTTTTTGGGTTAGTTTTAGTATACTTATTTAATCCCACCCCCGTCTTTCACTTAGGAACTTTCATGCAGCTGTTTCCTTATGAACACTCTTACGTCAAACAAAAAAACAAACAACCTTCAAACCAAATATATGAAAAGTCAACCCCATATTATAGCTATAATAAATAATAATAAATAATAATAATTAATAAATAATAACTACATATCACTATCACATACCAACAATGGTAAAGAAACAACAAAGCACATACCAACAATGGTAAGGAAAGAGCCATGAATGTAATATGCAAAATGTAATACTGACTTTTGATTTTGTGTCTAAAAAACAGGGGGCAGGTCATGTATGACTGACCTTCAGTTCCTTTTTTGTTTGTGACAATTAAGATGCTGTGGGTTTTGTGTTGTCGTTTTGTTTTTTATTGTGTTTTGTTGGTTAAAAAAAAAAATACTGTCAGTTATGAAATGGCATGAACAAAACAAAACAAAAAAATATTTTTAACCATGTCCTCCTATATTCTGGGGCTCATAGATCTCTCTCTCTCTCTCTCTCTCACTCTCACACTCACACTCACACACACACACACACACACACACACCATCCTTCATGTGTCTTTGTTCATGAAGTGGATATATTTGTAGATAAACAATTTTTGTAAAGTCATTGTCTATTGTCAATATTATGATCCTGTTGAAGTCATCTGTCTCTCTCTATTACACCCACCCCTCAGTGAGCTCCTGTAGTCCTCCTGGAGGCCCTCTTATATACAGAAGTTACTCATTATATTTCATTAGTTAGCATCGTATCTTTTTACTGCTTCACTGTGAATTTCTCCTGTTCAAACACAAAAAACGTGACTGATAAGAAAAACAAAAACAAAACAGTATTACCCATGATCTATCTGCTCCCCAAGTTAATCAGGTGCTCACGGGAACTAATGTTATTGTTTACTACTGAGGATAATATTGTACCTGCTTTTGGTGAGTTAAATTGTGTTTCTTAATTTCAGAATCAGGTTTATAGCCAGTTGAAGTGAAGATATCTCCACAGTGCTAGGACTTGGCAGAACAGTTTCTCACCGAGCAGAAGAAATGGTCTCACAACTCCAACCTGAAGATCCAGACTGTGATCTAGAACAAACCCACAGCCTTGGTCTAGCTGCTCCAGCTGCTCCTCCGCTCCATCAGCCCTTCTCTCCAACAACCTCCTTCCCGTCACCGTGGTAACATGGGTGCACTGCTTCTTCAGCCGGGTTTTGTTGAAGGCCTGGATTTCCTGAGCCAGTGAATGCATCACCTGCAGCTGAAATGCAGGCTGTGAAACTCAAGATTGTAGTGAAGCCTATTTTACTATGAACTTATCCGGTAATAGTGATGTCTAGTGAACAGACACCGGATGTAAAAGATGTCATTTAAAATGTGAGCTCGAGTGGGTTAGGGTTTAGCGGGCTCCACACTTGAAATTCTTCAGTTTAGTCAGAACACTTCGCGCTTTATATAATTTAATGACCCTGCAAAGTGTGAAGGAGGTAGAAGCAACAACGTCTAAGCTAAACCGGAAGTACGTCAACATTCAAGTTGCGTTCAGGTGAGCGAAGTAAAATCGTAAATTACCAAACTAATTTAAAAGGATTCGTTGGTCAACTCGAAGCTTCTTTCAGCTGACTGTTGGTGTTGCTTCTAAAACGGGCCTTGATCTTTTTTATTTAACACTGCTGTGCCACAACTCTATTTCACACAGAGGTTTCTTATTGTTTTGTTGTCTGTGACCATTCTTGGTCAGCCAGGTAATAATCCAATTAAAGGTTTCAAAGAAGCTACCTTTTTGAAGGCAGAAGACACTTGTCTTGTAATTAACTAATTTTGGCTGTGAATAGAAAAAAACAAATCTGACTCATCCAAATACAAAACATCAGTCAACATTTTGTTACAAAATCATTCTTATGGAACTTTAACCTTTACGTTTACTTGTACCTCTGCAATTTTCTACACAGGCAGAAATACACAAAATGTTTTTTTTGCATTTGTACTGATATGTAGGCTATTTTGAGCAGCAGAGATGGACATCTGGGTATAATACAAGTTTCCTATGTTTTGTCTGTTTTCGTATGTGCTACAAACGTCTTCTATTTAGATAAAAAAAAAGTTACTGATTGAAGTTGCTCTGTTCGTGACTTGGGCGAAATATCATTATCATTTTCGCAGTTATCTTTAAACACAATGACTTGTACTTGAGTATTATTTTGACTCGTGAGGAAATCTGCATGAGTGCCATAAACCCTGCATTATTGCCAGTCCCTGAACGTAGCAGCCTCGTTGAGAAAACCAGGACAGCTCCTCCTCATCCTCATCCCCGCGAGCAAAAAAAAAAAAAAAAAAAAGGCTGGAGACAGTGGGGTGGAGTACAGGAAGCCAGCCGCGGTCCCGATCATCTGAACATGGGCCACATCCACTGACTGTATCCGTCAGCGCTTTCTCCCTTTTTTGCCGTAGATCTCGAAGACGGCTGACCCATTTGTGGCTGGACTGGTTCATTAAAGCAGGAGAAGATGTCTCGGGGAGTGATTCAGCCCAGCCAGCAAAAACTGGCAGAAAAGCTCACCATCCTCAACGACAGAGGCATCGGGATGTTGACCCGTGTTTACAATATCAAAAAGGTTCGCGCACACACAAACACACAGCTATGGAAGCGCATACTATACACCATGGTTAGGTTAACGAATATGTGTTTTTTCCCCATAGATTAGTTGTAATAGACCAGCTGGAGTTATCCTCTGTGTTGGGAAGCCTATTTTTCATGTAAATGTGCGTAAACAGCTGCTTACTTCAGCTGCTACTAAATATGTTTCCCTAAAGCAGGCTGTGGGCAAGGTTAGCTCCAAAATGTTAGCTTGCGGTAACGTTGTCCACGGATTTCTAGAGTACAAATACGTTTATGGGGCGAAAATGGTGAGATTCTGCGCAGCCAGGTAGAAACATTTCGGGGAGCACAATTAACATTTACTAAATAAATAAACGCCCGTTGAGATGTGGGTTAATCTACAGGCCTCCTGTTGAGGCTAGCTAATATCTTCTACTGGAGGTTAATGGCGGACGCAAGGCTAAGCTAACCTCCGCTAGCCACCGGGCGTCGTCCCTGCGCGGCCAGGCTAATGCTCATCAACCCTTTCCAGCAGCCTTTAACTTTCAAGCAATGACGTTTTAAAAATAATTTTAAAAACATTTATTAAGTGTAATACTTATTTGTATCTGTGTAGGCGTCAAATAAAAACCCAAAGACAAAAATTCTGATTGAAGATAATAAACCCTCTTCAGTAAGCGTAGCCTACTATTTAGCCTACTATTTGCTGCATTGCATTAAACAAAATAGTCTCGTTTCCTCTGGAGCGGTAGGGTACGTTTCGACTCAGTAAACGTTAGACTGTTTTGTTCCCAGTGTTCTGAACATTAAATGCATAGAGCTGTGCAATTTCATACACTTTATGAACTATAATAATACGACAAGTTCGACTTGCGTCTAATTGATGTAGTGCTGTCAATCGATTAAAAAAATAATCGTGTTTTCACGCTTGAGTTGTGGTGTTCGCCATTAATCACGATTACCCACAGCTGGCTGCCGATGTCCAGTGGTCTCCAGTAAGCGTGAAGACAGTAGCCTCCTCCAACTGCCTTTTTTTAGTGCCGTAGAGTTAGTGTATTCTTGTCACAAAAGGCCCCCACGATGGCCGTTTTAAAAGATTGGGTCACCTGTAGCGATGAGAATGATGTCTTGGAGGTCCCGGCCTTCAACACTGTCAATAGGTCTGCAGTCTGTAGTTATCTATTTATCGATGGCGTAAAAAAGCTTCGCTGTTTAGTGACAACTTCGTCCGGCTGCATCCACCAGTGTCGACTGATGAGCGCAGCCTGTTGACCCTTCAGCATTAGAGTCCTTGCTAGGTAATGCAACTAATTTGTATTCACGTATTAATGTTGACAGCCCTACTTTAACGTAATGTAGGCAATTAATAAAACGTTTTAAGTCATGAAGCAAGAGTTCTAAGACACAATAGAACAGCTGTTGCTAATAAATGCTTGCTTTGTTTTTTAAAAAAATATACATTTATCATATTGTTTTCTTGAAATATGACTATATATCACAAGCACTACACATATTTCATTGAAAAACATGTCCGTTTTATGTTTTTCCTGTTGCATCTTGTTTTCTTGCGTTAGGATTAACTGTCGTCCAAACAACAGACTACAGTGTTTAGCTCCACTTTTTTGAAATTGGACCACACACTTTGACTAGGAGCCAAAGCCTCCCAATATTGGTACGATACACTTTTTGGGGATGTTTCAGACCCCATTTGGTAATGGAAGCTGACCTGCACCAATCTGTGATGCTCCAATGGAAACAAGGCTCAAGTCTTCAAAGGTTCTCAGTCAATAAGTTATACAAATACACTACAGGTAGACTGGGTTGAAAAAAAAATAGTTCATGTCAGTAGGAAGAGTAGTCCTAGATAACTTTGCAGATATTTCCACACTACACCATGCTGTTGTTTCATTGTATTGATGTAAAAATGTACCTCATTCAAACACGATTTTCCAAATGCAGTTGTATTCAAAGTGCATTTGTGGCAGCAGTCACATTATGATAGAGATGCTTAATGCTGAATGAGTGGATGAGTGACCTGCCCTTCCTTCCTGTTAAGCGTGGGGTTAGTCTTTGTCCCCCCTCACACCCACTGTGTTCGTATCTACTACCATCTGCCCACTTGTGTTTATGATTTTTATTTTTTCAGAATAAAACTACATTTCCAATTGTATCTCAAAACTAGGAAGTATATTAGGAGCTGAGACCAATACCGTGACTTTCCCTATTTTAAAATCAATGTCATGATATGTGGGGGGGCCTTTTTCACTTCATGACTTCACAGACACCATTAATGGTACTAGTCATTTTCTTATTGACAAATAAGAAAAAATCAGCTTGACCATCTGGGATTTGCTTCAAATTTGGTGTGATCCGTGTCCATAAACCAGAAGCATGTGTACACAATGTGGGTTTGTGAGAAATCTTGCTTTAAAAAAGGGAGTGTTTGGGGGGTGTCCCTGGTAGATCAGTTAGAGCACATGCCCAGCACATGGAGGACCTGGGCTCGAGCCTCGGTCGGGTCACTTGCCCAATGTCATTGCCCACTCTCTCACCCTGTTTTCCATCTAGCCACTATATACCATCAATAAAGGCTAAAAAGTCCATAAAATCATCTTGGAAAAAAGGGAGTGTGTAAAATGCCATATTTGTCTCAATAGTATGACATTTTCAGACATTGTTCTGTATTTAACCTGAGAAATATGAAGCCCTCAGTTGGATAGTTTCTAAGTTATGCCCAAAAACTACATCTAAAATCTATTTTTTAAAAACCTACACCATGAACCCATCTTCAACAGATTCAAGGTTTTTCTTTTTTCTGCATTTACTAATAAACTCCTGTTCTTTCCAATGTCATTTCAAATAGATATTATTCAATATAATCTTTTTCATGTTTAATGCCTAATAATTCAGAGATAAAAAATTCTTTTTGAAAATGGCCTATTTGCTACTGAAGTAATATCACATTTTTGCTCTATCACAGTTTGACCAAACTAATTTATAAACTGGTTTATTGTGAAGATATGGAAACTCAAAGTATGTTAGACAAAGTTCAAAGGTTTTAAACCTAAATATCTCCATAAGTAAAAAAGACCCCAACCCCACATTATGCACACGTGCAACTGGCTTATGGACATGGATCACGACAAGTTTGAAGCAAATCCCAGAATGGCCTCTGTTAATTTCACATTGAATGACCCTAAAATAAAGTAGTTACCACCACTACCTCACACACAGCTTAAATGTTTTTCCAGAGTTTAAGATGCTTTGTCCTCTGATGTAATTTCCTGTGGCACTAGGTGCATTGTGTCATTTTGAAATACTGCCATTCATCTTGTTAGCTTTTTTTCCCCATGCAATTGTCACTTGGTCATTTACATTTTTTCTGATGGCCCAAGGTCACAGATATGGGTCTTTGTAGGTACTTAATGGGTAAAATCCAAGTTGACACTCAGCAATTTATGATGAATACCACATATTTAGTTGATTATTTATATTGACTGATCTTTTTTATTTGTATTTATTTTATATATTACACATACATACATTACACTGTGTTTTTAAAATGACAATTGAACTGTGTTGAAACTGGTGGATCTGAAGTAATGTCTTTTTGTTGCATTTTGTCAAAAACTACCTTTCAACACACTGCCACATCTCTGAGAGACCATCTTATCAGTTGTCTAATGAGTTAAATGTTATAAAGCAGAGTAAACTAGAGCTGACTCTGAAATTAAAAATGATCTCAACATGTATCTGACCAGAACAAAGTCTGAAACACACTGAGCTTAAGCCAGCAAGCACTGTTTTTTCAGTGACTTAGCCACATTCATGACAGTGGAGCTGCTACAGAGGATCTGACCACTGTTAAAATGTCTCTGCTCGAGTGCGTATGTAGGCAGCTGATGTCAAAGACATGAATTATTATTTTCATATTGTAGAGTGAAAATGGCTGAAAGGTGAGGGTATGAGCAGGATCTGAATGACAGCAGCTGTATTAAGGTGGCATTTTGGTTTTGATTTCTTCTCTTCTTCTCTCCGTTCCAATGCTTCCCCCTTCTTCTATGCAGCAAGGACAAGTTTGGAAGGTTTGCCAAGTTTCTCACCTTCCACCCTTCCTCCTCCCTCCTCTTCCTCCTGGATACCAGAGCTGACCTGTTGGTCCTCTCTTTGAGCCTCGCTCCTGTTCAGGTCTCACTCTGCAATTTAATGCCATGCCATGTGTATGTTTGCCCCCTCGAAATCCAACCAACCAAGGCCTGGGCTACATGTACACAGATATTTTTATAAAGTGATATTTTTTCTATCCTCTTATATCTCTGTCCAGATGAGAGTGCTCTGCTGTCACTACAAACGCATTAAACAATTCTCATCACCACATGATGGTGGTACACACTGCACCAAACCCCAGCAGAAACCTCATAGGTACTTTTAGAGCATGCACAGTGAGTTTTTATTGGCATCGTGAAATTGATCTCAGAGTATCAGTGCTGGCGATTCCGTAACTGAAAAGTGATTCATTTGTGTGGACAGACGAGGAGGTGGAACTTTTGTTAAATGTTTCTTTAGAATATAAAGCAGAAAAGGTGTTCGTTTCTGAAGAATATTCAAGTGATCTGTGCAGTAATGAGAGCCACAGAGTGAAGTGACTTAAAGATAATAATGACTAGTTACTTGTAATAACGTTTTGTAATGATGTGTGTTTAGTTCTAATAGAACTAGGCAAACCAATAAGATTTATCATCAGATCTTGTGATAAAACTTCGTTCACAGCTGATGTGTTTGTTGTTGCCATTTCCGCCACTACACAGCAACAATGTAATGCCAGCATGGATATTAATAGCTCTGTTTTGTTCTTCTACATGTCCCTGCTGCATCTGGATTTTTAAAAAAAGCTTCACTTTAAGCATTTGAAAAATCAGTTTTGTGACCTGAAAACTCATGTGGACGAGAGGCTCAAACGCACGGAAAAGTGTGCAGGTATAAAAATACCCATGTACATGCGCAATTCTGTGTTTAAATGGAAAAAGAAATAGCGCAGGTGGCCAGACAGTTCAGTTATAATTATGACAGTTAATGTTCACGTGATTACAGTTTTTTTCTCAGTGGAGTGGGGGCACCTTGTGTAAAGTGAGTGTACATTATTAACTGTAGTAGATTTCTGTTTGCGTGCACAGAGTCTGAAAACTGAGGCTTAGAAAATGAGTGTACAGCTTTTTTGAGCACTCTTTAGTGTTGGGGTAGAATGTCACACATGACATTCTATTTCAGATTCACTTGTTACTATAGATTGTTGTGCAGCTTCATAGCTGCATGCTCAACTGGCCAACTGAGGGGTAATTATATTATGAACTAAAGAGCAAAGATCTCAATAGAACAAGTGGCTTATTGCTGATAAAATTACTAACATGAATGAAGACTGCTTGGAGCAGGCAGTCTTGGCCCCGAGACAGTTTTACTCAGCCAGAGGTACTTTTATTTCTAGTCAAGTTACAATGCCGCTTCTCTCTCGGGAAATGCCCCTGAATAAATAAAGGCTGACACAGTAAGGGACCATCTGACAAAAGCCCTTTTCACACATGCTGCCCTGATGGAATCAGGGTTATTTCACCAGGATTCTCTCTTGACATTACTCGTCTTCACACATGCCAGGAATAGTCTATATGGTTTTAGGAAAAGCAGGGGATGGCACTTAATTAGCTTGACCAAGCAAACGTGAAGCTAAAGGACAAATTAGTCAACTCCTACACGGTGGCAGTGATTATTGCGCTAATATTGAATCTACGTTTATTCGAATATGTAAGGAACATAACCAAACAGTGGAAAGTACAAACAGCTGTGGAGAGTTTAAGGCTTCTGCTCCAGATGCACAGTGTTCACATCATCAGCTTACCACAGAGCGTCTACTCTCAGGGTTCACACATTACAACAACCCGGAGATGTCACTATGGTCTGGGTGGAGCTCACATATTCTTGTCAAACTAGTAAGAGCAGAGTAGAGTCTAGGACTCAGTGCGTTCAAATTTGTCAGCTGCTAATTAGCATTCAGAAAGAGTTTGGAATTGAGACTTCTTTGGCTCAGACCCGTCTGTTCGAGGGTTCCTGAGCTGCTCAGAGTGCAGAAACGATGGAGGAGGCAAGACCCAGGTCTGTTGTGGTATCCAGGCAACAGCTCCCCTATCCTCCTATCAGTTTAATCCCATGGCCCATCCCTCCATCCACCACCCGTCCTGCCATCCATGCCTCCATCTGCCCCCACTTGAACCCAGCTAGCTTACTGCACTAGACACCAGCAGCAGCACTAATGGGAATTGCCACTTCATCTCAATGCTGTGTGATGCTCAACAGGCAATATCATTTTTGTTGACTTTTGTAATTAGAATAAATATGTATAAATATTTGCACATTATAAGCAAAATCGGCTCTGATGGTGTGGTGACTAAATTAAGGTATCTACTTTTAGAAATTGTGAGACCACCTATCAGCAATATTTGGGTTTTTGCATGTTTTAGTCCTTTGACTGCTTCATGTGTAATTAATATCTCTGCAAAATCATACATAGTTGCATTGCTGAATATTTGTGGAATTAACCATTAACCATGCCATTGTCACCTGGAATGCAGATCTGGAAACAGACAGCATATTGTGCATTTAACGTTCTGATCATGTATAATAAACAATTCCAAAAAAGTCAAAACTGTGTTTATCCCCAATGGGAATTCCCTAACTCAAAGAGAACTCAAAAACTAGGGTTTCCCACCATTTGTTGACAATGTTTGTCTGAATTTCACTGTTAACTGTTAAAATGTTATTATTTGAGCTTTAATTTAACCTTGGAAAAGATGTTTGATCCCTGAACATATTGTGTAGAGGATGAAAAGATGGACCAAGAAGAAAAAAAGATTTCCACACTCTCTATTGACCTTATTTTGGGAGATGTTTTTTTCCATTTTGGAGAGTTGAAAGTTAGAAAACATATAAATCAACAAAATCTTGTGCTTGATGAACAGCCAACAAGACAAAGAACACACAACTTAGTTTTTACAAACACTACTTCTGTAAAACCCAGTCAAAAGAGAAAAAAATGTCTGCAGTTCTCAAGTTTGGAATCTATGGGAAGTACAGCCAAAAAAAAAACAAAAAACTGTAGGATTTAACTCTCGCTATGATCTACAGTATGTCTGAACCCTTACTGATAACTGTAATAATTATGAATTGACTTTTAACTCCACATTGTGACCTGGCGGAGAATGGAGGGGATGTAGCTGGTAGTCTACTTTAAAACAAAAGTGAATACAACTCATTTTATACAAGGCAGGGCTGAGCAGTGCTAAAGGTTTTGTGCTGAAGCCAACAGCAAGTGTTTGAAAATACTTTGTGAGGCCGTGCACAGCAATCCACAATGCAGCCAATTCACTGTGTAGGCCAGTGGTTCTCGAACATTTTTAGAAGTAATTTCATGTTGTGCACTCAGTCTTAATGTCACTGGAGCGCTTAGTGTGCTTACAAAATACATCTTCGTCACAGCTATTCATCTGCCTCCATCTATCCCCATCCTCTACATCCTCTTTTCTCACAACACCTTACAACTACCTTAACTACTTCCATTAATCTCTTTATTCTTCATCTAAGCATCCAACTTGGCAGCTTTTAACTCCAATATTTTTGACAGATATATTGGCTGCATCCAAATACCTCCACTTGCTAAGGAAGTTTCCTATCTCCTTCCTGTAAAGCTCAGTGCAATAAAACATAGTCTTGTGCACATTTGTTTACATTCACAATAAAGAAAACTTAAAGTCATGTGGCAAATTTGCATGAATCCACAAAGGCATTCTCTTAAAGGACACACCTCTATGTATTGTTATGGTAACTAATAAAAAGGACGTGGCTTTGGAGGATTATTTGTCCAGACCAGGACCAGACCATAAAGGGTGCATTACAGAGCTGATATTGGAAATGCTGCTTTCTTCTTTGCTGTTGTGTGATATTCACTGTGTGCTTCTTGATTAAACATCTGATGATCTTTAGTGTCATACAGAACTCTTGAATCAAAGGAGACAAGTACATTTTCCTGATGTGTAGGCATTCATCATTTGTGTAAATTATTCTGTTTGTGAGCTTCGTTAAACTCTGTGCTTGGTGGAGGACAAGGTGCGCTTATTTTAAGTTTTAAGTTACCGTTTTTTATCCCCGTGGGGTATTGGGGTTATTCTCTCAATTTAACCCATCCTGTAGACCTCTCCAGATCTTGCATTTGTAATTGGTAATGTTACATTACAGGTCATGTTCTCCTCCATTGTTTCCACTAAGAGGTTATTAAAGTCAGATTGTCAAAATGCAGCTGTTGCCCCCTTCCCTAAGCAATAAGGACCCTCCGAATGTCCTTACTGGTGACCTCTTGACGTTGTTTGCAAAGTTTAAGGTACATGTGTTAGGAACAGGAATCAGGAGCCATCTTTTTAAAGTATTCAGATTGAGCAAATCTTGTTGATGATGTCGGAGGCTGCTGCTCTCATCACCCTCCTGAACATGTTTCCTGTCATTCTTGCTGGTTCTCTTTTATCACACTTACACTTGACACTTTTCTCCACCCATTTCCACTTAGGTCGCTCTCATTCACACACATTTTCTTTTGTCCGCAAACATCATAGTCCATGGTCCATAGTCCTATCTGCCAGCCTGTCCATCACCACAGCAAACTGAATAAGGGGCTCAGATCCTCCACCGCGAAGTCCTCTGTCTCACCTCTAGAACACCTCAAAGGTGTCTTACTGCTCTCACACATACCCTGCACCACTCTAACATATTTCTCTTGCACTCCAGACTTCCTTACACAATATCACAGCTCCTCTCTTGGCCTGTCATACACTGCATTTGTAGTACTCTTTCTTGGCATGAAACCATCCTGCTGTTCACACATACCTCTACAGTTGCTGGAACTCTGCACATTTCCCCTCTTAAAAATCGGCACCAGTACACTTACCCTCCTGTTCTCAGTCATCTTCTCACTCATCAAGATCTTGTTAAACAACCTTTTCTTTTTCTTCATTCTCTTCAAAGTCTTCCTCACTTTACCCAGTCTAATCTTTTATACCTTGTGCACCACAATATTCACCTCTTCTCCTCTTCGTTGTCTGTTATTTTCTTCTTTCAACAATTGCTTAAAGTAGGCTTGCTGCGATAGACTGTGTTGACGGTGATACCAATGTTAGGTCACAACACCGGTCACCTGCCCACCGTGGGACCGTCCCCCACCATGGTTTTTTTTTTTAAATATTAGTTTTTTAAATTAAAATATGTAAGTAAGTAAAATTAGTTAGTTTAGAAGTGAACAGTTACAACAATTATACAACATTGCAGATCAGCAGCAGGAGTCACATTTATCACATGTTGTTGTTTATTCAAGCATTGATGCCAAATTGGCAATTGCCGCTAAAGCAAAAGTGAAAGTAAAAATGCGCACTGGCATTTATAGACTATTTAAAAGCGAAGGAGAGCAAGGAAAAGAGGGAAACTCCAACAAACATCCACTCCCCACCTCCGCATGGTGATACCTGTATTACCGGTGATGTCGCTTAACATTGAACATCACAACCCTAGCTCAAAGTACTGCTTCCATCTTCCCATCACACATTTCTATCTTTAATCACTTGACCCTGTGGTACATCCTTCCCATCTCTATCCTCTTGCCTTGCCAAAGGATGCAAATTTATTTCTACTTGTTCGGCCTTTGCCACCTCTACCTTTACTTTATGCTGAATCTCCTTATATTCCTTTCTACTGTCCTCTGCCCTCTCACTGTGCCACATCATGTTGGATAACCTCTTCCTCTGAAAACTCTCCTGAACGTCCTCATTCCACCACAAAGTCTGCTTACCTACTGTCCCCCTTCCAGATAACACACCTAGTATCTTCCAACTTGTCTCTTGAGCACTTTGGCTGTAGTAGTCCAGTTATCTGAAGGCACCTCTTGACCACCCAGAGCCTGTCTTAGCTCCTCGCTGAAAACCGCACAGTGCTTCACTTTCAACTTCCACCACTTGGTCCTCTGCTCTATCTTTGCGCTCTTCATCTTCCTCTCCAACCACGGTCATCCTGCACACCACCATCCTATACCCTATACCCACAGCTCTACACTCTCCCCTACCACCACTTTGCAGTCACTGATCTCTTTCAGATGACATAGTCTTTATAAGGTATAGTCCACCTGTGTGCTCTTGCCTCCGCCACTATGTGTCACCCTATGTTCCTGCCTCTCTGAAAGAAAGTATTCACCCCAGCCTTCATCATTCTTTCACTATCTGTCCTTCCTTTCCTGAACACTGGGGATGCACCGATCTGATACCTGGATTGGACACTAGCCCTGATCGGAATCGGATTGGGTACTGGTCATTGGAGTAAATACATGGGTCCCATCTACTTGGTGAAACTCTTTGTCTGTGGCGCATACACCATCAGGTCTTGGGGGAAGAGACAAGATAGAGCAAGTCAAATCAGTGGTGTGGAGATTTACTTTTATAATAAACTACTCAATTGTGTTGAGGAAATCTAACTGTAGCTTACACCCTCTTCCTCTGAGTGTTACCACAGAACAAACAGCTGTCTTTACTCATTAACATGATTTACATTAGTGAGGTTTGACAAAAGCTGCTGTTGTAAAACACATTATATTAATTTAATGTAAAAACAGTGAAGCTACAGTCCCTAAAAATCCATTAGCTGGTTTATTAAAGATAGTGTCTTCCACCTTAAGATGATCCTGTTGGTTTGATTGAGGCTGACCTCTGGGTCATAGTAGCCTACCACAAGCATCATTAAAAAATCGTAAAGTTAAAAAGCTGCTGAGAAGGAAGATGGTAGCGCTAACTTAACGTTGAATGAGAGGCTCACTGCCGAATTCAGAGTCAAACTCACCAAGCATATCTAACATCTCTCGAGCTTGCCTCATAAAATTTGAGCCAACAAGTCAAAGACCTAGAAGAGGAATGTTCCTCCCACTGAGGCCAAGGTGGTGCCAGGCTAAAGACTAAAGTAATCGATTGACAAAATATCTGCATCCTTGGACTGCCTGAGTCTACTGAAAGCAGCCGTGCAGTTTTATTTATTTATTATTAAAAACTGGCCTTCCTCGAGAGTAGGCAATGGTGATTAAAGTCTGCTGTCTGATTTAAGAATTGATTAAGTTCATAGAGAAAGAAACAACTTTATTTACTGAAACCAATACACCCCGACATCTATCAAATTCTATGGGACGCACTTAAAGCCCACCTGCGGAGCCAATTTATAGCTTACACTGCTAGGATGAAACATAGATCACAGAGGGAACGCTCTGAGCACGTGACCTGTGACGTCACTCGCAGGCCTGTATCAATCTGATCACAAAGGGGAAAGAACCGACTGATTGTGCTTCTTATAGACCTAGGTATTCCTCTCCTAAATAGAGATTTTAGGATATTAGCAAAGGTCCTAGCCCACAGGTTGGATAACATTCTCCCAGCCATCATTTCCAAAGATCAGACTACCTTAACATTTGGCATCTCTTTAATATTGTCTAGCTGATCATTAACAAGAGGGAGCTCTTCCCAATAAATGACAAAGCATAAGCCTTAGACCTCACCAGTCTGACCTTTAAGATTGAGTTCAACAAGCTTTCCCATCTTGGAGTTTGGATCACTTGAAAACACACAAAAAAAATTGCCACTATTAAATCAGATCACATGTCAGAACACTGATTTCCCCTGTGGGAAAAGTAAACTAAAAGTAAAATGGTCATCCTACCAATTTTTATTTTCTGCTCATTTTTCAGCAGCTGGACTAAATTATCTCTTATCTTCAAAAACCAAATGGGGGTCTAGCCCTGCTACTGCTACTTGGCAGCCAACCTGTGATGTAACTCGCATTGGTCCTTTTTTATGATTGGCCGGACTAGTGTTGCACAGAGTATCAATACTACAAAGTCACTGGGATACCATGGCCCTTAAATTGATACACATTTTTTTAGGTATAACTACATAATTTAAATAACTGTGCATTGGTAATGAGCAGTGCACTGCTCTGCCACACTGCACACTCAGGCAGCTCACAGCTCGCAGATAGAGAGAATGACCCAGAGACAAAAATTGTCAAAATGTTTACTTTATTGGAGGCATATTAATTTCTGATCCAGACAAATCAAAAAGGCCGCTGTCTTCAGCTTCTCAGCTACATCAGAGTCAACCACAGTAGACAGGCTCATGTCCGCGAGTCCATTCACCTGAGGACTTAACTCCAAACTGTATGTTAGAGATTATTTTGGGTGGCTTTTTACGGCCTTTATTGATAGTTGAAGGTAGCTGGACAGGAAGCAGGTTGATATAGAGTAGGGAATGACATTGGGCAAATTCCTTGACTGAGGCTCAAACCTGGGTCTCCCGCAGGCCAGGGGTGTAGCATTTTTGAACTTGTTGGCCAGGGTTGTAGCATTTTTGAATCTAGGCTCATTGCATTAAAAGTTATAAAAATAATTATTAATTTTAGGGTGTTGCCATACTGAGCCTGCAAAGAGACGGAAGTGTTGGGTAGCATAAAACTCCTGTAACTTTTACCAATATTGTTGGATTTGGAGTGCAAAAGAAAATAGATTTTCAACAGAGAGTTTCTAAATGATACGTTTCAAGTCTCGTGCAACCTATGTACATGTTTGATCAACCAACAAAAAAAGTTAGTTACGCCAGGTCTACCTGTGAAAATGTGTAGGGCCCTGATGCATGTTTGTTCTTGCATTGACAAGCCTTCAGTCAAGTCACTGCCAGATAAAGTCTCTGTAAAGAAACTGTTACACATCATTTAAGCTAAGGCTGGGCTAAAACATTGCAAATACCAGTGCTGTTGTTGGTACATTAATATGATATCTCATAATCCTCCTAAATGATCCCTTTTTACAGTTTTCTGGTGTGAGTCAAAGGGTAACTGCAGTTTAGTGGCCAATAGTGACTGTAGTTTTGGTCTGTGTGTTCATTAGAAGAGTGCTTTGTTTGCTACAAACAAGCGTTGTGCAATGGCATGGCTCTGTGTGGTCACATTGTAGGCCCTGTGTTTGGGCGTTTTACTCTGCTCAGGTGCAAGAGAAGTGAGCAATCTGAGTGCAGTCTTTTACCTATGCATTTCAGTTGGTTGATGGCATTATGTTCTCACTTAGGGGAGGCACTATGCCTGATTATCATGAAATTCTACATTTTACATGAGCCCAGTTTCCTGCAAATAGTATGTTAGAGGGGGGTAAAAAAAAAAAAAAAGAAAAAAATAAATAAAATAAAAAAAAAAAAAAAAAAAAAAAAAAAAAAAAAAAAAAAAAATTTTTTTTTTTTTTTCTTAAAAAAAAAAAAAAACAAAAAAAAAAAAAAAAATTTTTTTATAAAAAAAAAATAATATATTTTATAAAAAAAAATAATTTTTTTTTTTAAAAAAAAAAAAAAAATCCAAAAAAAAAAAAAAAAAAAAAAAAAAAAAAAAAAAAAAAAAAAAAAAAAAAAAAAAAAAAAAAAAAAAATTTAAAAATTAAAACCCACCCCAGGCCCCCCCCCCCCCCCCATTATTACAATACTGCAGTACTGTAAGCTTCAGTGTCAACACAGCACACTGAGGATGCTCCAGAGCCGAACAGCAGCACAGAGTAAAGGCTGATACATACTCCGCAAGAACAGTGAAATTTGTTCTCTCTTTGGGAGTTCTTGCAGCTTGTTCTTGACACATTGTCTGGGCTGAAGTTTTTACTTGTGGATGTCCGAGAACTATTGTGTGACCTCTCAGAAATTTGAAGTTCATGCGGAAAAGCAAAGAGCTCTGCACATGAGTTTCTCGTGAAGTATGAAATGTCCAGTTCAGAACTAACTTTGTTCTTGTTCTTGCCACCTCAAGAACAAGAACAAATTTCTCTGTTCTTGGGGAGTATGTATCAGCCTTCACACACGAGAAAAACATGTAGTGCAAGGTTTAGAGACACTCATTTTTAGATCAGCAAAGACACATAGGGTCACGCTGCCATTGTCTACACAGTTTGTCTGTAATTTTGCTGTGTAGTCATGTTGTCAAAAGTCTACCATCTTTTTGATGTGTTGTTGTGCTTTCGGCCAGTGAAGACGCAGAGTAATAAATGCGGACTTAGTTTGTAGTGTTTATCTATTTTTAACTTGAAGTCTGTGTGTTACCATGAGGGCTGTGCCAAATTTCATGTTGCATGGCAATAAAATTTGGCCATTTTTTTTGATACAGACACTAAGCAGCGAGGCACAAGTTTAGGTATAATTCCCACCTTAATGAAGTGTAAGCGGCCATAGTACTTATTCTCTCTATTCTCTGCAGCAGGTGTGTGACTTATATAGAATAGCGAACTCTGGTCCGGACTAAACAAGCGGACAGAGACCCATCTGAAGAGGTGGTCTCGGTTCGCTTCCAAACGGACTCTTGTATGGTTCGCTTACGGTGTGAATATCAACTGGCCCCGATCCGGCCCAACTCCAAATGTCATCAGCCTTTTTGGAGTTAACGAGCTACCGTAGCTGTGTTAAAATTTAAAAAAAACTTGCACGTCTTCTCACTAGCAGCTGTCTTGCAGCCCACCTCCACCGTTGCAAAATAAGAGGTAGAACGTGGTGAAACTAACTTTGAAATTAGATGCTCTTGACATTCAAAATGATTTTCACAGATTTGTAGCTATAACAATAAAATAAATATCCCAATAACAAGTGCAGTACACAAGACCTCCATGATTGTTTTTCTCAGCATCTGCATCTTTGCTTTGCCCTGCCCCTGTCATTTTTGGCCAACGGGTGCAGCGATCTTCACGCACATGCTTCTGTTTACAAATTTTCGTCCGCTTGCAAAAAGTGCAATGAGAATACGATCCAAATTGAAATAATAAAGTCCGCATTCCATCCCAACCAAAGATGCGGACCAAATAAATATATACATTTATACTGGTGTGAATACACCCTAAAGTAGTGCTGGAGCAATGTAAAGATTTCTTTAAACACTTCCTGTAACTATTTCAAAATAAACATATACAGCTCAAAGTAGACAGCTGCGCTGCATAAAATATAATATACTTTTTTTTTTTTCAGCAAAAACAGATAAATATTGGCAATGCAATCACGCAGTGTTTAATGAGGTATAGATAATTGCTTGAGTCAAATTGAACTCAGAGCAAAAAGTTTAAGGTAGTGTCTTAAAAACTTAAACTTTGGTTTTGCTTTGGTTTTGACTTCTAGTTAAAAAAAAGAAAAGCAGGAAAGTTCTTATGGTGCTGCAGAAAATCAGGTAGTGGCCCTTTAAATGTACTTTCTGATTCCCTCTCTTCCTCAGTTTATTCAGTTCAGTTCAGTTTATTCTTAATGGCAGGGATGTTGTCTGTGCTGACGCACTGTGCTTTGAACCTAGTGTCCAAGAATGAGTGCGTAGGATCACTATATTTGTCATTGAGGTATGACAGGACCTTAGTTTTAATTCATCTTGCCAACTCTATGTCCTTAGCATCTTCAGCCAATACACATGTGGCTAGAGGGTGGCCTTGTGAACAGACTATAGCACTTCAAGATCTTTAGGATAGGTCACCTGAGAACACATAGCTTTGGCCAGTTCCAGCACTCTGGCAATCATCATTTTTGGATCCCAATCTGGTTGTGCACTCAATTATGAGGGTGTGCTCAGGAAGTTGGAGCTTCCTCTGTGTGAGAAGTGGCCCACCAGCTTTGTGCCCAGCCCTGTTGCTCTTGATGCTTGTCTTTGAGTGCATTTGCATTTTTGTGTGAGTCAAGGCTGTAGTAATAACATGTCTGCAAATAAAGAGAGGAAAGAATTTAAAACTCTGTATGCGTCCTGTAAAGTTACATTTTATTAAGCTAAACCCTGTGCACTAACCTCTCTACCACAGAGGAGCTCAGAGTAAGTAAGTGCCTTTTGGCTTATCCCCATCCGGGGCACGCCATAGTGAAGTAGTTCGCCTAAGTAGCATGGCAGTGTTTTTACGCCCTTCCTGATTCAGCCCTCTCTGTGTAACTGGGCTAGGGACCGGCACAGATGAGGTCTTTGGCTGAAGTTACTCCCCAGGATTCCAACCCCCAATCTCCCACACCCAAAATTGGCGCACTAACTTCTCCACCACAGAGGAGCTAATGGGAAGGGGCTTTTAGTACCCAGATACAATGCAAACTACATGCAGTTATTATTCCTTTTGCTCACTGCTAACAACAAACTGCATTCTGAACAAAAGTAAAACAGGACAAACATCAGAATATCGCCCTGATAAGTAAGCTCTTCTCTGCTTCACACTGGGCTCATGTGAGCGTGTACAGCTGTGTGCAGGGATAGAATGTGTTCAGAGCAACATGTGCTGTTGGCAATATCTTCAGCAACAAACACTATTTAGATAATCAACAATCAGACACTGAACTGTGTAAAAACAAACAAATATCACTTGCACAGTACTGCAAACTGTATTTTTTATTAGTCAAATTTTCATCAATTAAAATGCCCACAATACAGACATCTTGTGATTAAGACATTTTACTAGTTACTTACTGAACTAGAAAATGTTATTCTTTGCTCAAATAATTGATAATGGTCTAAATGGTCACCTCCCTAAGGGTAAAAATGTAAAAATATATTTTTTGTTAGAAAAGTAATTTTACATTTTTAAATTTTGTTCATCTTTAATATACTCAATCTCCTAAAACCACGGGTCCACAGCCTTATGAACATGAGTTTCATGAGTTTTTCACTAATAAACCCATGCGCTTTCTAAATAGGTTTCATAGCAACAGTTGCTTAAAAAACTGGTTGTAAATCATCTTTTAAATCCGAAATATGAATTAATTTTAGATAATTATATACCTAGTTGCTGATGATAGTGAATGTACTTCTTACATTAGTAGTATTTGACACATCTCAACACTTCTTGTTTTTAATACATGTTCAGTTAATGATTAAAGACAGCTACACTTCACAGCCCTCATGCTGACTGCACCTTTCAGGATGAGGAGAGATGTAAGAAAAAGATAGGAATATTCTCCCGTGGGAATGAGCAAATAAGGGGCTATTGTCTGTGCTTAACCAGATCAAATACAATGAGTTCCCCTTCATGCATTAGAACCATTGTAGGCTGCTAGCATGATAAGCAAGCAACCAGCTTCTTGAACTCTGCATTCGTCATCTCTGGCTCCACACCAAAACAGTTCAAAGAAGATGGCCTTAAAAAGCTCTCTGCTAACACACTGTCACATTTTCTCCTTTTTAGTGTTGTGGTTGCACCATGTCATCATTTGAATTGTTTGGTGACGTAGCCATGCTCACCTAGTGTGTGTGTGTTCTCTGTTCCAGGCATGTGGCGACCCCAAGGCCAAGCCCTCTTATCTCGTTGACAAGAACTTAGAGTCTGCAGTTAAATTCATTGTCAGGAAGTTTCCTGCTGTAGAGACTCGGAATAACAACGTAAGTATCGGTGCAAATGATGGCGCTATCCAGAAGTGCTACTTACATCTTCATTTAGGCTGTATAATTGTACTAAACAGAAAATGTGAGTTCAAAATCGCTAATGTCTGCCCACTGTATACATTAAATTAATCCAAGACCTTGTTCTATGAAGACAGTTGGACCCAGCCCAGATATGTCTCCTCTACCCAGGTCAACAAAACAAGCTCTGTTAAGTGGTGTCATGAAGCTGGTTATCACCTCACAGTGCACTAAGATCATTTTAAACCTTAATGTTTTTAACCATGTGAATGCTCCCCCAACCCACTCTTTTCTGTGTGTGTTACTGCACAAGGATGATGGCCGGAGCTAAGTGGACAGTAGGCCATGTCTCCATCCTCTGTCTTGAACATGAATTCAAACCACTGTTTGGCCAAAAGTCAGCCAAGAGTAAACCATCTTCATGACGCTGAAAACGCAGGGTTTAACTGTGTAGTTGCCTTGGTAATTCTCTAATAAAGCTTCGTAGCACAAGGCCTGGGGAAAATGAGAATGTCAATGTCAATTGTGCAACACCCTGACTAAACCATTGCTTATGTATGTTTTTTTTTTTAGCTTGTAGTGGAGTGTATGTATGTATGACTGTCCCCTACCAACAACTATTAGGGTTCCCACATGCCCTGACCAACTCTCCAGTCATCTGAGGCGGCTTAGCAATAATTGATAGTTATTTTAACAACAATTACAATATAAGTTATGTTTGTTATAACATGAATGGTCAAGTGTATTTGCTGAATGAGGTTATTTCAGTTATTAGTGCTCATTGGACATGCTGAGATATTTTAACCCTCTAGTATCATGCAAGCAGAACAATCATATACATTACTATATAGATTAATTTTCAAGACTCCCTGATTTAGCACACTAATCTCCAACAGTGTTGTGAAAACTGCTGAAAGCGTGGGAACCCTGGCTGTTTATCTGCAGTTGTGTGTGTGAGAGCATGTGTGGAGCTAACTGTTCTGAGTAGAACTGTGCATATACTCTGTCTTACGTTGTTTTCTGCTTTGTTTCTGTGTTTGTTTGTGTTCTGCATGATGCTAAACTTGGCTTATACCGGACTTGTGCTTTTTGGTAAGTTTTTGTATTTTAGTTTATGTAACTGATTGTATTTTTGTACTTGTTTAAAGCTCTGCCCGAGTGTCTTTTGATTTGCTCTGCTTTCTCTTGAAGCTTTTTATTTTGTCCCTCATCTGCTGAGTGAATGTTTGTCTGGTTCAGTGCTGCTGTAGATTAGAATAAGGAATGATAGTTGCTTGAATGATCCTTCTATCCACAAAGGAGTGTGTAAAATAAAAAATAAAAAAAGATTTTACTTGCCCCGCTTTATTGTAAGAATCAAGCATATCACACCATAAAAAAGTAGATGAATAGTGACCTGATGAACTGTGACAACCTATGGTCAGTGAAATATTGGTTAAGAGTAATACAAATTATTAGTGTCAGCTTTTTTCTGAAATGGTCAGTTAGCTGTGTAATCAATACTGTCATCAGATCCCTATAGTAACTGAATATAATGAATACTTATTCACAGCTTAGTTAACCGTGTGCCTTTTGGTTCAACAGCAACAGTTGGCTCAGCTGCAGAAAGAGAAGTCAGAGATTCTGAAGAACCTGGCTCTCTACTACTTTACATTTGTAGATGTGATGGAATTCAAAGTAAGAACATATACACTTTTAAAGTGTTTAATGTGAGAAGGAGTAAACAGAAACTAATTCTGTGTGTGACTAACAGGACCATGTCTGTGAGCTGCTGAACACTATTGACGCCTGCCAGGTCTTTTTTGATATTGTGAGTATATTTTTTGTTTTTGTTAAAGAAAGACTTTAATTTGTGCTCTGTGAAGTATTTTGAGTCCAAGTGCACTGCTGCAAGCTTACTTGGGATCATTACGTCTTAGTCTATTTTTATAGGTAAAAATGTCTGGAAAGTTGTGTGATGATCAGGTTCTATGTGTTCTCACTAGATGGTAACATACCACACCACTCATGTCAGTGAAACATCGAATTATCTTTTATGATCGCTATAGTGAATTTAAGGCTATGTATTAAAGTACAAAGTCACATAGAGTTGCTTTAAATAAATGGAGGCATTTTTTAGGGAATGGTTGAGATGGTAACTAAACTGCAGCAATGTATTTTTTCTGTGGTCAGACGGTGAACTTTGACCTCACCAAGAACTACCTGGATCTGGTGGTGACTTACACTACTCTGATGATCATACTGTCACGGATTGAGGAGAGGAAGGCCATCATTGGGCTGTACAACTATGCCCATGAGATGACACATGGAGCCAGGTAAGATCTATAAACACAGAGACCATTGCTAAACCTTACTGCCCAATCTCTACTTTGACTTTTTGTTCTTGAAATAAAAAAGCTAAAGCCAATTTTAGACAACAGGTCAACAAATCACAACGCAACCTCCAGATGTCAGCATGGAGATGGAGGTAATCGACCGGTTGGTGGTCATGTGTAAATGCCACCATCTGGAGTTTGACAAGTTTCACTCAGTGTGATGAGCATTAAAGAGTGTGTTTTGGCTCTGGGCAATAACAGGCATCCTCAGCAAATGTCAACCTGCGTGGTGTTCATGTGCTAATAACATACTAGAGACATAGTTTGTGTTTTGGAACAATACACTCATAGAAAACTTGTGCACATTGTCACATAGTGTCTACATCAGTCCGTCACAATTGAACCAACAGACCTGTCTATGCGTTTATCCTGCTTTGTTTCTGTGACCCTACAGCCATCCTCAGGTGGGCAGGTGTGGAACTGGCTTGTGGGAATGTACATTTGGAGTGTTCTCTGTGCTAACTCTGTGTGCTGTGCTTCACAGTGACCGCGAGTACCCACGTTTGGGCCAACTGATAGTGGATTATGAGAACCCTTTGAAGAAGATGATGGAGGAGTTTGTCCCACATGGCAAAGTAGGTGTTGATATACGGAAGCCCTTTGGATTTTAGGGAATATTCAACAGTCCAATACCATCTTCTCAGTCTATTAATATTAATACAACACTAAATGACCATTTGAGCTGTTCTATTGCTTCATGCTGCTATAGTTTACATCTGCTCATTCATTGTCTACTACCTGTACTGGGTCACAGAGAGACTCCATTTAGTGGAACAAAGTATTGTAACCAGCTGCCTAGCAGGGTATAGTTAGAAATAATACTACAATACTACATCCCTTGACTTAGATTATGTATTGTTCTGTGATATTAATAATTTAACAATTAACTTTTATTAACCCTAAATTTTAAACGGTTTGAGTTTTAGCTCATGCCTTTTTCTTTGTATCTACCTCATGTTGCTTTCCTCCTGCAGTCTCTGTCAGATGCATTGGTCAGTCTTCAGATGGTCTATCCCCGGAGGAATCTGTCGGCCGACCAGTGGAGAAATGCCCAGCTGCTCTCACTTATCTCTGCCCCCTCCACCATGCTCAACCCCGCTCAGTCTGACACTGTGAGTACACTGCACTGCAGTTTCAGACAGCACATCACATGTTTTCATTCATTTATTTCAACTTTTACTCTTACCTTGTGTTGATTTTCAATTAAATAAAAAATTCCTTTCTGGCAAATTTTGTCTGTCTCTCTCTGCTTTAGATGCCTTGTGAATACTTGTCACTGGACACAATGGAAAAGTGGATTGTTTGTAAGTAGCATATTGTAATTGTACCCTGACTAATTTATTTAACTGAAGACATTTGTATAATGTATTCTTATGCGGAGTTTCAGCACAATGTAAATCTCTTTAAATGCTAATTACGCAATTGTCAACAGTGAGTCGATGCCAGCCACCTAACACACAGGCTTTTTTACATTTGGTTATATGAAATTAATATGAAATCAAATGGTCTGAGGGTTGGTGTGTAAACATTGCCAGATAAGGTGACGTTTGGTCATGATTTGTCATTTTGAAATTGTGGTTCATTAGGGAAAAACAACCATTATTTATGCTGTCCTTGAATCATTTACCTAGTGCCCCATGTATGTGTGTTTTTTTTCTTCTCTAGTTGGTTTTATCCTCTGTCATTCGGTGCTCAACAGCGATGCGGCAGCACTTTCTCTGTGGAAGCTGGCTCTGCAGAGCTCCACGTGCCTCTGTCTGTTTAGGGATGAGGTTTTTCACATCCACAAGGCAGCAGAGGACCTGTTTGTTAACATCAGAGGGTATGAGAGCACACATGCACACATGCAGTACATGGGTTACACGTAGGCTGGAAAATAGTGCCCCAGGTTTACAGGATAATTCGCAAAACATAAGCAAAATTGCTAAATGTTTTTAAATTTTACCCCATTTAACATTAATGAGTATTGAATACCTTTAGTTACTGTGTTATTTAAAGGCGAAAGAAACAGGCTACTTTCAGTTTTACACCACAAATAAAAATTAAATGTCATAATCACTTTGTAAACACACCTCTTGAGAAACACTTCCGGACCCCTTTTGAAAAAGATATTGCATGCATTAATATTTCAATAATGAAAACATAACGATTCTTGTACCTTGCTTTAATTTGTGTTTTTCAGTTACAACAAAAGGATCAATGACATCAGAGAGTGCAAAGAACAGGCTCTATCTCATGCGTAAGTTTGACAGTTTCATTAAAAAATGGCATGTAGTTTCATTATCAACACTTTCATTTTAAATTCAAATGACCAATGATTCTGACTCTTGAGTCTCAGCAAATACGATTTTCTGGCTTATTCATTTGGTCATAATAGTGTTTGAATAGTGATACTTGTGGCATTCATGCTTTTTTTTCTGACTGTTTCTGCAGAGGCTCCATGCACAGAGAACGGCGCAAGTTTCTCAGATCTGCTCTGAAGGAGTTGGCGACTGTCTTAGCTGACCAACCCGGACTTCTAGGTCCTAAGGTATTAATAATTAAAATTCATCTTTAATTGAATGGTGTAAGTGGCGTGAGTTTGAAGAAGTCAGCAAGGGGTGGATGATAAGAGTCGCGTTTCTACTATGGGTATGGTTACTTTTAACCAGTGACATCATCGAAGTGCCACAAAGTCCTGTTTCTGAGATATAAAACGTTTGAAGCAGACTTTTTGAAACTTGAATGCATTGTTAGATAATTAATATAAAGAAAAAATAAGTGGAATAATAAATAAGTGGAAGTACCGTTGCTGCATTAAACATTAGACTGTTTCCGATTTATTCCCATCTTTCTAAGTATTGAATTCATACAGCTGCGCCAATTTCAATTTTAATGTGTTTAATGCAGGTTAAACAATAAATACAACGTTTAAATTCATGAAGCGAGAGCTGTACGACGCTGACTCCAGAAACCACTGTTGCTAATGCTAGCTGCTAGCTTTGTTGTTAGGAAAAAGTACAACACTTAGCATTTTCTTTTGAATATGACAGTTTTTCACAAAAACGAGGTGTAATCTATTTTTAAAATATTCCTTATTTTTAATGTTTTTACTTTCACTCCCCATTTTCGCTCCAGTGAGGATTACCTTATGTATTTACCAACCTAGCAGGTATCGGGTATTAAAAAGGGGACCTAACCACACTACTATCATTACCCTTCTAATGGTCTGTAACAGGGACTGTAAATATAACGGGCATGCCTGTAGCTGATTGGATGAACCTCCTGCCAACTGCCTATCATCGGATCATTTTATCCAATCAGCCAGCCAGACGGCTTTCTCATTGTATTACATACAGAGAAAATCAGTCTAGGATTGTCCAATCTGCCCCTGATTTCTGCTCCGGTTCTTTCCTACAGACCAATCATAGCGAGGGAGGTGGGATTTTGTTTCTCGTCATTGAGTGCGAGAATGTTTTCAACCAAAACAGTAGCAGGTTTAGGTAGCTTACTACAATTGAAATAAGCACTGAACTCGATATTACACCCTGTGTCCTCAGATTTTTCTGACAAAAACAACAGATGTCATTCACTGTCACAGAAGCATCTTCTCTCTTTAGCCATGCTGGTGTATGCTGTGGTTTGTTGACAACTGGAATCGGTTTCGCTTTCTTTACATCACATCTGTTGTTTCTCTGATTGGTCCGGCCTTGAAATCCTGTTTAAACTCCCCAATCCCAGACTGACTTTCTCTGTATGTAATACAATGAGAAAGCCGTCTGGCTGGCCAGGTTAGAGCAATGCCATGTTGTTTATTAGTGACAGTAAAAGGTCTGCTTTGTCATCAAACCTATACCAAGGCCAGAACTGTCAGCACTGCCTAAGTTTTAGACTCAATAACAACCACAGCAAGACAATGAGTTATAATCTTCTACGGAACAAATTGTTTCTTGTACAAAGTGGCTCACGTCAGTGGGCATTGTTAGGCAATTCTACTTTTTCAAAATCTCAGTTGTGATCCTGGACCATGGTTTTCTTCTGCGTTATGTTTTACAGACCATACAAATATTCCTTTAAGGGCTTTTTTCACTGGGTCTTTGGTCATGTTTGCTTTTTTTTTTTTTAACTTTTAAAGGTTATGCCACATATTACCAATATCCACTACTTCTTTGCTTTTTAGATGACATCGCTGCATTTATGCCATTAAACACTACCTGAACATGTATGTGTTGGGCTCTTAGTAGTATGTTCTGGCTGTGGTTGCTGAAGTTCTCTGTCGCTTGTGTGTTTCTCCCCACTTTCTTCTATTTTGTTTATTTCTGTCTCTTTCTGTTTTGGTAGGCACTATTTGTGTTCATGGCGTTGTCATTTGCTCGTGACGAGATCATCTGGCTGCTTCGACACGCAGACAACATCCAGAAGAAAAGCACAGATGACTTCATTGACAAGTAGGCACACATTCCCTCACACACTGACTTTATTTATATGCAGTACTTTTTGAAATGCTTGGGTGCTTTTCTTTTTGTCACCATCATGTTTGCCTTGCAGACACATTGCTGAGTTGATCTTCTACATGGAGGAACTCAGAGCTCATGTCAGAAAATATGGCCCTGTCATGCAGCGCTACTATGTGCAATACCTGTCTGGGTTTGATGCAGTGGTGCTTAACGAACTGGTGCAGGTATGACCTTCAGTCAGTCTAGTCACATGAATACACGCCAAATTGATATATACGCCACATTATTTTTTACATACACGTGGAGATGAATAGAGTGGGTGTCTTTGCACTGGTCCATTGCACACCACATTAATAATCCTCCTACTGAATATTTTTGCAGAACCTCTCTGTGTGTCCTGAGGATGAGTCTATAATAATGTCTTCATTTGTCAACACAATGACTTCGCTCAGTGTCAAACAAGGTATGTCCAATGTTTTAGGAAAGGCAGGTAGTGGCCACTTTTCTAGAAAACATCCAATCAGTATCTAAGAAATTATTTTTTTTACAGTGGAGGATGGAGAAGTGTTTGACTTCAGAGGTATGCGCCTGGACTGGTTTAGATTGCAGGTACACACTTTTCAGGAATACCAATATTTTTGCCTTACTTTGACTCAATTGAAATTATTATTGCTGGAAACGTACTACTAGCTTATTTGTGTCTCCTCTTCTCCAGGCTTACACTAGTGTCTCTAAAGCTAGTCTTGGTATCGCTGACCATAAGGAGTTGGGCAAAATGATGAACACTATTATCTTCCACACCAAGATGGTGGACTCCCTTGTGGAGATGCTGGTGGAGACGTCTGACCTGTCTATTTTCTGGTAAGACACAATTATTTACATCTTTATTGAACGCAAATACAGAGATGATCTCAGATGTTTTATCTATGTCTCTCTTGTTGTATGTTTTGTGTGTTCAGTTTCTACAGCCGTGCGTTTGAAAAAATGTTCCAGCAGTGCTTGGAGCTCCCCTCCCAAAGTCGACACTCCATCTGCTTCCCTCTGCTCTGCACACACTTCATGTCCTGCACACACGAGCTCTGTCCTGAAGAGGTGCATATGCAGGTTTTTCCACATAAAATCTAAAAATATTTAATATTTTTTATATTTATTTATATTTGACTTTTTTTTAAATCTTATATTTGCTTTTAATAAGGTGAATGGATACATGAAAGAAGTTAGAAATTTATAACATGGTTTTAAACCTGGTTTTACGGTTTTGAATTCTCTTGAACTGTGAATAGTATAAAAAACACATTAAGTATTCTTCATGTTTTTGATGTTGTCTCCATTTTCCCACAGCGCCACCACATAGGGGATCGAAGCCTGTCATTGTGCAATATGTTTTTGGATGAAATGGCTAAACAGGCCCGAAACCTGATTACTGACATTTGCACTGAGCAGTGTACCCTCAGTGATCAGGTAAGAGCACATATAATCTCTGTTTGTATTCAAAATTTAAAGTCTAACACAGCCAACACTAAACAATATCATTGATTTCTGAATCTGGCTGCTTTGGTGTGGTCCTTGCTGCATCGTATCACAATGCAGATTGTTGAGTATGTTGTTCAATGGTATTATTGGTTAAAACCAGACAAAAGAAGAACTATGACTTGTCTGTAATTAACGCCCAAAAAGGTTATGTGACCCAGGGATAAGTGGCCAAAGATGAATAAATCTGTCGTTTCTGCCTCTCACATGGTAGCTTCTTCCTAAGCACTGTGCGAAAACCATCAGCCAGGCTGTGAACAAGAAGAGCAAGAAGACAACAGGAAAGAAAGGAGAACCTGAGAGAGAGAAACCTGGAGTGGAGAGCATGAGGAAGAACCGACTACTGGTCACTAAGTAAGAACAATAATCTTTTCCACATGTGCTTAAAAAACCTGGTCCACCACTTCTCTAGTCATGAAAAGTAGAAGGAAGTGCAGTCCTGAAGTCTTGACTGATTATGTGTGGTGGTGCTGTTCCAGTTTAATTTTGGTTATTGTTTCTTTTTAGTGACTTGTTTGCCTTGTTAGCAAATACATAATCACTAAAATCATGGAATAGGTTTCAAAAAGAGTGACGTTTTCTGTTTGGTTCTTTTCCAGTCTGGATAAACTCCACACTGCGCTGTCCGAGCTCTGCTTTTCTATCAACTACGTGCCAAATCTGGTGGTGTGGGAGCACACATTCACCCCCAGAGAGTACCTCACCTCACACCTGGAGATCCGCTTCACCAAGTAAACAGCAGCTTTTTCTCTTTTTTTTTTTTGCTCTTTTGCACAGTTAATAGAAGAACTTGTTTTAGAGTTGTGTTTGAGGAGGAATGAAAATAAAAACGGATGAGGTAAAAGACAAAGTCACTTCTCCTCAGTTCTTGGAAATGGACCTGAATTGTTTTCTATGAAATTATGAAATTGTTGCTTCAACTTCTCTTTGAGGTTTCCTATTACCATTTTCAAGGTATACTGTGGTTTTAATGTGTCACAGTATGAAATCCACAAACTTTTATTATGTTCTTGAAATTGGAGACCAGAAAGTTGTTTGCTTTTCTAAGAAAAACAATCTAACTTCTTATTAGTTCTTAACAGTCTCTCCGAATCTGTCAGTCATTCACAGAAGGTCTTGTGAAAATCAGGAAAAGTGCAAAGCACAGTGCACCTGAACAGCTCTGTCTTTGAGGACAGGAACCTCTATGAAGATGTTGTGGTTTAAATTGGTTATTTGTTAATAGGCCAAATACATGGTGAGAGAGAGATGCTGTGTTTAAGTGTGCTTCGTAAAACTTAGCGCTGTAGGAAAATAGTTAGGTTTGTACAATTTACAAATGCAAATTATTGTACTTGTAAAGCCAATGTAAAAAAGAAGTGAAGTAGAAAGTACAGATATTTGCTCCAAAATGTAGTGGAGTTACATTCAAAGTACCCTCTTTTAAATCTACTTAAAACAGATACTTGAGAATTGTATGTAAGTAACTTTGTTACATTCCACCACTGGTGGAAAGGTACTGGTTGGCGCAGTATGGTTCAGTAACCCAAGAGCTCTGAGAGCTGGTCGGGTCTCAAGCCCTTAGTATTTTGCCGAGCACTCCCATCAGGTCCTGCTGCTTTAACAAGGCTTTAGTGATGTGGCCAGATCAGCTGGCCAGCAGCACCAATGCCACCTGTGGGAAAGTGACTTTTGGTTGACTCTTATTTTATAAAAAAAAAAATAAAAATCTGGTTACCATTATGTCAAATGGGTAACACATATCAGGCATTAGGACCTAAAGCTCACATTACAATGCCATCATTATGTAGTCATGTATTAATTGGCACTATAGACGGTAGGTGGAGTGCCATACAACTGCCTGGATGACTCTGTCATGTCTTGTTTCAGGTCTATAGTGGGGATGACCATGTACAACCAGGCTACTCAGGAAATAGCCAAGCCCAGCGAGCTGCTGACCAGTGTGCGGGCCTACATGACTGTCCTGCAGTCCATAGAGAACTATGTCACCATTGACATCACTCGAGTCTTCAACAACGTGCTGCTGCAGCAGACACAGCACTTGGACAGCCACGGGGAGCCAACCATCACCAGTCTGTACACCAACTGGTACATGCACACAAGCTTCTAAACAACAACACAGCTATTCGCACAAGAAAGTCTTAGACTGGGTCTCCTTTATGTAGAAAACATTATGCTGTCTCAGCCCCATCTGGTAACAAAACTTGGTACTGAAAGATAATTATGTTTTTGATACAGACACACAAGTCCCGATATTTGGTATCCATCCCTGGTTGTGGGGAATAAACTAGCCTAACCCAATGTCTGTCTCCATGTAACTGTAAAAGGAGCAGCTCAAACCAAGGGGCTAATTCTATCTATCATGTTTAAATTTCAGGTACTTGGAGACTTTGCTGCGACAGGTCAGTAATGGACACATTGCCTACTTCCCTGCCATGAAGGCCTTTGTTAACCTGCCCACAGAGAATGAACTCACCTTCAATGCTGAGGAATATTCAGACATTTCAGGTAAAGATGCACACTGGCATCCAATCAAACATCAGTATTGTGGCGTGACAAGCTGAGATGTGTTTGTGTGACTTCCAGAAATGCGCTCTCTGTCAGAGCTCTTGGGGCCATATGGTATGAAGTTCCTCAGTGAGAGTCTAATGTGGCACATCTCATCACAGGTTGCTGAGCTGAAGGTACCAGTGTCATGTCTCTGCTAATATGCTATAGAAGAAAGATGGTTTGAATCATGAAGGTTTTCCTTCATCTTTCCTTTTTTTGAATCTCTGTAGAAACTTGTGGTTGAAAACATGGAAGTGTTGACCCAGATGCGGACAAGCTTTGATAAACCAGAGCACATGGCTGCCCTCTTCAAGAAACTTACCTGTAATTAAACTTACATTTACTGCATTCTATAAATCTACAGATGTGACTCTAGTTATAATGGGCTGTTACCTGGTCTGCATTTCAGTGTTTCTTGTTGGCTGGGCAGACCAGTCAACATATTCTTTATTTGATATATACTGGCTAAAGATTGTCACTTTTTTTTTTTTTACAGCTGTGGACAGTGTATTAAAGAGAATGACCATCATTGGGGTCATCCTGTCCTTCCGCTCACTGGCCCAGGAAGCTCTCCGAGATGTAAGGCAGACATTCACAAGAACACTCTAAAGTCATCTAATTAGAAATATAAATATGTTGAAACAGATTATTAATATTAAAATGACAGATAATGCAGATATTTTATTGAAATTTCTGTCTATTTCCAGGTCTTATCCTGTCATATTCCATTCCTGGTCAGTTCGGTGGAAGACTTCAAGGACCACATTCCAAGAGAAACGGACATGAAGGTAAAAAAAAATAATAATGATAATGTCTCTACATGTACATACGTATGTGTATAGCATAGGTGTAGAATGTCTCACCTGGTCCATTTGCTCAATATCATTTCTCTCTCTAGCTCTCTTTCCTATTTACCTGTCTGTATTAAAGAAAAGCTAGGCAAAAAAAAAGTTTAATTTATTTAAACCACTAAACAGAAACTAGCTAAAACACACTGACACTGTGATTTTTTTAAATTCTAATCCACGTTGGGAATTTTATTGGATAAACTATTTTATTGAAATTGTTCTATAGCCGGTAAACTGGATAAAGATAAAGATAATTTGAGCAAAGGGTCAGTTTTATAAAGGATAGCCTTGGAATCGTCCTTTATTTCAAAGTCTATCTTTAAATATGTGGACCCCAGAAACACAATTTTTAGCCCTAATTTTAACTTTTGGTGAAAAAAGTTCTATAAGTTGTTAATGTGCATCAGTTCCCCGGGCTCTTCAGTTAATCCTTTAAAAGTTATAAAACTGCATAAGTGACGAGTGAGTGAGCAAACACTGATCAAATTCCTGTGTCTGCTACAAAGTGGTTAATAATCTGACCAGAAGATTTGATATCCTTGAAAGGTCTTCTCCACTTCAGCAGTTATTTCCTCCATCTTCCTGTCTGACAGCCAAGTAATGAGAAGAGGGAGCAAAGAACAGTTAAATATATAAAAGGAGGTGGAATTTGCACATTAAAAGGCTTCAAGAAAATCAAAATGAGGACATAGGGCTACAGTCATCTTTCTTCTTTCCAAAATGGCACCAGGAGAGCTCTGGATAGTTCATGACTTTGGCAAGAGATTAGCCCAAGACAAGTCATCTCTTAGTTTGTAAAACCTGAATGCAGAAATGAAATCTGGAGCCTATCAGGGACTGTGATGCATATAAAAAGCCTGGCATTTGGTTTTGCTGAAGATTTCACAGAAGAAAAAGGAGAAACAAGAAACCTACTACAGCCAAGGATGGAAAACGTATAAATGTATAGAATAAAAATAAGCAAACAAATCTTGTCGCTGCAGGTGGCAATGAACGTCTATGAGCTGTCCTCGGCAGCCGGTTTGCCCTGTGAGATCGACCCGGCTCTGGTGGTGGCTCTGTCTTCACAAAAGAGCGGTAAATGCATGATGCTTGCATGCAAATTGTGTAACTCTGTGAACCAAAGCCGTCTAACACAGGTGTCTCTGCAGAAAACATCAGTCCCGAGGAGGAGTACAAGATCGCCTGTCTGCTCATGGTATTTGTGGCCGTCTCCATGCCCACTTTAGCCAGCAACGTCATGTCACAGTACAGCCCCGCAATAGAGGGTAAGACACAATCCTCTTAACATCTAGAAATGCAACAATTAAGAAATGATTATTTATAAAATGAATGCTGTGATTGTTCATGAAGTTACATAGAGCCATTTGTTAGAAATCATTGAACATTTATTGAATACCACTTCAGATAAAAGTCAGGTGATCATGACTCTTCATATTCTCGCCTAAATTAATTCAAACTTTATTTTTGTGAATTCTGATAATGTAAAGATATAATCCTTACACTTAAATGACAGACAGCAAGAAGGTCCTTGGGTGGATCACTCCCGTACCACTAAAAACATGTACAATAGGTCCCTATGGGGCCAGTACTCTCCTAGGAATGAGATTTGCAATCTTAGTGACATTCTCCTGGTTAAATAAAGGTCAAATAAAAGAAAAAATAACATATCACAAGACCTTTATCAAGAAAATGCGGTGTCAATGTCTGTGAATGAGAGCGCTTTGCGATGAGTGAGAATGTGTTCCTACATAGTGCAGTGGGTTTTCAAGAGAATTCACTTCTTCTCCCATTTTTTACTTGTAGTGACATGGAATATAAATGTGCAAAAAAAAAAAAAAAGTGTGAAGCTGTGTGATTGATGAATTTGTGCACATCATCTTTATTATGTATATTCTGTGACATTTAAAGGGCAGTTTCCTCATTTTAACATTTTAACCCTATTTGCTTACATATACAGTATTTGATTGGTAGTTCTGGTTGGTATTTTTAGATGTAAAGATGTTTAATAAAAGAGGCATTGATAAGAGAAAGAGAGGATGAATGTTCAGGACAATGGCTCTTAACAACCTTGAAATGAGAGGTGCCATTGTTAATAGGAGACATTTAAAAGGATAATGAGTTTGAATTGTTCCAGTGTGGTTAGTATGCAGACTGCACTTGGCCCACAATGGGATTTCAGACAGTACATTTCAGATGACACCACTACAACCACATCCAAGATTTCACACACATTTCAGGACTTCATGCATGTCACATCTGCACATAATGGCCTTTATTTACATTTGAGACAGTCTCCCTTTGGCGATGAACACGACAGAAATTAAAGTGCTTGTAATTGGTTTTGTCATGACTGTGTGTGTGTGTCTACTGCCCCCAACAGGCCACTGCAACAACATCCACTGCTTGGCCAAAGCCGTAAACCAGATTGCCGCTGCACTCTTTACCATCCACAAGGGAAGCATCGAGGACCGCCTCAAGGAGTTCCTGGCTGTAAGATGACTTTTAAACCTGTTTACAATGAAGCCTTATGATATGGGTTTTCGTTCTGGGTAATCTTATGAAAATGAATTTGTTTCATGTTCTTTAAGAAAATGAAATAAACGTACTCCTTTTTCATGTGTTCACGAATTATCACAATGGCCAACTAAGGTTTGGTACTTGGTATATATTTTAAAAAAATTAACATTGTTAAAATATATGACTACAAATTCTTATGAAGTTTATCCTGTGTAAATAGTATCTCAGGGTTTATTTAAATGTTTGTAGCCTAATATGACATCAGTTGTAATAAAACATGTATTTTACCTTAGCTTAGGTAATCACCTGGAGCCCATCTGTAGATCATTATTTCAGATGCTTAGCTCTGCTTAACACCTTCTCGCAGCTGCTTCCACTTGTTCCGTGCAGTCTTTAAGACATATCTATCTGTCATACCTTCTGCAGTAATTTACCCTCAGTTATCAAAATACCACTTTGATAAAACATAACTCATTATTTAAAGTCATTATGTTGAAATGTGTCTCACTGAAACACATCTTGTTTGTGTGTGTAGCTGGCCTCATCGAGCCTGCTGAAGATTGGCCAGGAGACAGACAAAATGACGACACGGAACAGAGAGTCTGTTTACCTGCTGCTGGACATGGTAAGAGAAGAATGTGCTTCAACTTATTCTAGAACAAGAGGCCTGCTTTATTTTTCAAAAGTTACTACAGTGCTGAACTTTGACCTCCTGTGAAATGTTAGACTGTACCAGTAAAAACCTGGAGACCTAAGCTGCCTTTGTGGGCACTGTTTACAAAGCACATTGGTTCACACTCATCTAAGGAGCGCAGTTTTGAAAAAGCTCTGTAAAAATGCTCCTCAGTGCAGTTATTTGCCACCATTCTTCAGGCACATAGTTCATTTTTTATGTGAAGGTTGTGTGTTTGTGCTGTAATCCTTTGTGACCAGGGCTCACAAAGGTCAACTAAACTCAGGGGTCATAACTCATAGACATGAGACTGGTACTGATTTCTTTATACAACTCTTGTAATAAAATGGCTGCATTTATATAGAGCCTTTCTACCTTTTTGGGAACTCAAAGCACTTTTTTATATCAAGCTTTCCTTCACCCATTTACAAACACAAGAACTCACACATTTCTAGACCAGTGTCACAGACACTGGAGGTCAGGCATGGTTAAGTGCCTTGCCCAAGGACACTTTGACAGTATTAACAGGGATCGAACCGCCAACCTACCAGTTATTGGACGTCCTTCTCCATCTACTGAGCCCCTGTCGCCCTGTCCCTTTAATAGGGCATGAAGAGACAATAACTGAAAGTATTGAACCTGTAGCGTGTACATGTTAAAGTCAACTTCTCTGTTTCACATAATATAGACTGTACGTGATATATACATAATACTATATACATACCTCGTGCATTACATTGCATCAGCTAGATGAATGGTTTTAATGCACAGCCATTTTAGGATCCCATTTACCAAGAAATAAAAACATTGTAGGATTATAATCTCAATTCCACTATGCCATGATATTTATCTGCTGGTTTCATGTCAGTGCATGGCCTGACCCACATTCAACCAAAACGCAGTATTCAGAGAACATCCTTGGAGTGTCAGTGGCTCTAGGTAGAGAGAGTTAAAAGCATCGTAGAGCAGCAAACATTTTGACACATGCACAGGGTCCCTATAATTTCCTTGGTTTTATTAACACTATTTAACATGGTCGTCCAATATAAATGCAGCCATTGATTTATCTTTTGCATTTTGGAGAACAGCATGGTGTTAAGTGTCTGACACTGCTCTGTGTGTTTCAGATTGTGCAGGAGTCTCCGTTCCTGACCATGGACTTGCTGGAGTCTTGTTTCCCCTATGTGCTGCTGCGAAATGCTTATCATGCCGTCTATAAACAGAGCATCAGCGCTAACGCATAAACACTCTGATACACTACCTTCAGCCTAATGATGCTGTAGACATCCACTCACTGACAATAATGCTAAACCTCAACTAAATACACTAAACTATGGCTCCACAGCCTTAACCCAGTCTTAAAAACAGCGCTAACAAACCCAACACACAGCATTTAAACAAACCACACGGAGAATATATAAAACAATTCCATTAATGACAAAATACAAAAATTACAAACGGGAACAAAAAAAGCATCTCTGTACAGATACATCAGCTGGATGAAGCTGGGGATCAGTGTCTTTATTTAAACTATTGTACTGTTGCCAGGGACCATTACCATAGCAACACATGTTTTGTTGGCATAAAAGAACAAAAATATAAATATATAGTATATATATAGTTGACACTAACAAATCTTTTTTTCTTTTACATGAAATATTTGAGATTTTTAGTGTCCAGCTGATGACTTTGTGGTGATGGATTTGGAAGCTTTCTTTGGGAATGCAAATGATTTGATGTGGAGTTTTCATTTAACTGATAACAGTGGGTTCCTGTGTTGATAATGAGAGACATGTTGCTTGTTGATGTAAGTTTACACAATATGGGGCATCCAAAATACATATACGCTAAAATGACATTTCATAGTGATTACATACAACACTTGTGATGTTTTTTTTTTCTTTTCTTTTTTCTTGCTAGCTGTAATATGAACCTTTTGTGGGTAAAGAGATGATATCTGTATTCTGCTTTGATGTGAACTGAACTGTCTGTTTTTAATGTTTATGTTTTATTTTTATGACAAGTATAATGACAATTTGCCAAATCTGTTGACACTAAAAGATGTGTGTGAGGGCTTAGGAGTGGAGCGTTGACTGACTTGCCATTTGAGTGTTTGGACATTCTGGAAACCATGTGTCTGACTCTACAGCAGCTCTACACAAACGCATAACAAGAATAGCATTTTAAATACAGCTCTTTGAGAATGTTTCCTTTTATTCATCCCCTGACGTAATAATTGCTGCAGGAGGTAAACCTACAATATGCCCTGCTGCGTTTCTCAAATCAAGCTTGTATTTGGCACTTTCTGTTCCTAATTTCTGTAGGTTTGAATACAGCTGGGAATAAGGGAAAACACTGCATTAACTGATCAATTCTTTGAACACTGTTGATGGGACAACACCACTGAGTTACGTTTGTAACATGTTGTGTGAAAGCTTTTAGGCCGGGCAGGCTTTTACAGAAGTGCAGTTTTAAATTTTTATTCTTCAGTCAAAGCACAGCAAGGGCTTCATGTAGATCATACACAAAGCAGGTTCTTGATGCCAGCCCTCTGCTAACACCAGGGCTCTGTCTAAAGCTCATACTGCACACTACTCAGGACTGTACTGCGGGCCCCGAAACCACCTGTTCTCTAAAAGCAGATGGTTGACAAAGATTGCTTCCCCACTGATTAGACGTCTAGTTCACTGTGTATCTAGTGTGCATTATAGGCATGTTGGGACAGATCCATGGAAATAATCTGCCATTTTTTGATGTGGAATGGTTGCTCTTTTTCTAACCTATTTTGTGTCTTTGACTCCACTGTGTAACTTAAATGACATGAATAAAATAAACTTTAGGGCTGTGTCAGACCATGTTGTGTAAAGAACTCTTCTGTAAAAGCACTTTTTACCACTACACACACTGAATCCTGCAATTCTTCATAAAATTACACTAATAGATCTATTCCAACAAGAGCCATCGGAGGGAGCCAAATACAGCATGTGCATTCCTTTGACAAAAGGGGGCCAGTGAACCCTCCTTTATCAAAGGTATGCACATCATAAGAACTGAGCAAATTCTATTTTCCATATAAATGTGGGGCTACACTAGGGCAGGTCCCTCTATCTCCTGCCCCCTTTTTTTTTTTTCTTAAACTGCTTAATGTGATTTGGCTATTTTTTAACCTTAAAACGAAATAATTGTTATATGACAACTCTTGCATGTATATTATAGGATGGTGAGCAATTGGGATGAGTTCTGTTTCTTACTTGAACATGGAGAGTAGTGACTCCCAATGGCATTCTTTAGGCCTGAGTGGAAAAAGGTGGGCTAAGATGCCTTACAAAGATGTGTCCCATGCACACTGGTTAACCAGAAGTAAAGCCCATAGAGATGTACAGTACTATTTATATTCTTTATTTAGTAATGAGTTGACATCAACAAACATGAAAAAGAAAACTGGTTAATAAGCTTACAGTTTTCTGCTTACAGCATTAGTTAACAGCTAGCAGTCCTTCATAACAATCTTTCTAATATTGGCTAATGTTTCCATAGAAATCTGGACAGTAGTTCCCCAGTGTAGGCTGACAGACAGCTTTTTGTAACGATCACACAAAATGAACTTGAAGTGATTGTGTCCAGTCTTATTTCTCAGACACGTGTGCTTCTGTTGGGGCCATGTTCTGCTCCTGGCTTAGTTGGTCTCTTCGTCCTCTTCAGGTACAACACTTTCCATCTTACCTGCACACACAGAACACAGTCTAAGAACAGACACTTCCTGTGGCTATCATCTCAATGCCGACAGAACAGAGAAAGACTTTACCTTGTGTTGTTTTCATTTCTGTGTACTGTATTTGTATGTTTAGTTCAGAAGAAGGACATTTAATAGTTTTTGAAACTTGACCCTTGTCTAGAATGTGTCCTTCCTTTTTGTTCATGTTTAATGTTCCCTCCCACTTTCATTTTTGTGCACCAAAGTGCTAGTGTTATGGAGGTGGAAATTCCCATAACACATATAAATATAAATGTCAACAATAAGACCGTGAGAAGTGCCGATGCTTTATTACATTTGTGTATCGCTTAAGGGTAACTTAAGCGATACACTCAACCTAATCTCTTCTTTATTATTATTTTTGAAACAGGGCATCTTCAAACCATCACATTTGTTTCTTGGTTGCACAATATAAAATATGCTATTGTGAGGAATATCTTCTCATTCTATTGTTTCTTATAGAAGACCATCTTTACTGACAAATAATTGTAGTCTGAAACAGTACAACGGAGCTAAATGAGAGTCAGACATTTACCAAATGTGGTTATAATATGCTACACTTTATTCACAGTTTTTTATACATAAGCATAATCTTTCCAACATATGTGGTCGTAACCCATACGTTGAACTTTGAACGCAAAAGTCATTTTGCATGTGCTGGAAGTGTGAGCAGTGGAGCAGCTGAGAAAGGAACTACAGTTTTTGCAAGGACAAAATGGAATAAATAAAGTGTGAAGAAAGAGCTTAAAGGTGGCTATCGGGAAACCGACTCAGGACTGGAGAGCTCCTTTTTGAAGTCACATGAGTAGTCTGAGAAAAATGGAAAAACAGGAGGAGGATGAGAGAAGGAAGAGAGACAGGAGTTAGTATAGTTAGTCAGTCACAGTTAAAATGGAAATTCATGAGTAACAAATATGAAATAAATCAGAACAATGAGAAGCTCTGTTTACATTTTTGGCAAATATTTGATTTACATCCTCTACTTTACACAGTTAAGACACTTAAACTTGTCCTCAATGTGAGACTAGTCAGTGATGATCAAGTCAGTATCAGTGCAGCATTAGTTAAACTGAAAAACACACACAGGCACAACACAGTACCCCTTAGATTCTGCAGGTGTCAGATCAATTTTAGCATCAATCATAAAGAATTACTTTATAGTCTCTCACATTTTTTCACTGTTCTTCTTTACACTGCTTCATTGTTGAGGTTTTTGGACATGACCTATCCCAATATTTCTATTGGTTTAAAGTATGGGCTTCACAACTTTACAAATTTACTGGTGTCCCTTAAATCATTGTTCTGTTGTATGACCCAACGTGGAGCAAACTTTAGCTGTGGGACCTCATATATTCCTCTAGAATTATCTAGGATTTAGAGGAGTTCATGATGGTCCTGGGACTGCAGCGAGGCCCAGATCCTGTGGTTACCGTGTGCTGACACCAGGTATAGGCTTTTTTGGTGAAATGCCGTGCAACTCCAGCAGTATTTTTATAGATTTTAAGAGAAAAATTCTCTGCCAGGATCAGACCTCGGACTTTGCAGACTTTGTTGAACAAACTTATCAATATAATTATCAACATAAATGGACATATGGCGAATATTTGAGGGTTACCCCCTGAACTGCTGCTGTGGGCCCCTCCTCTCGCCTGGCTGGCTAACAGCAGACTGGCCTGGTTCCCATTGACCTCCTCCTGCCCATTGTGATTGGCACAGAGCTGTGCTGTGACTGGGCTCATCTGGCTGACGGCCCCCGACTGTAAGTCTGAGGAGAGAACAGTCCCTCTAGTGGACACATGTCTCAACTGCTCAAGAACATGAATAAAAATGTTTGCATAAATGAATAACACCCAACATAGATTACAAAAATGACTCAGCAGCAACACAACATAGAGAAGTACCACAAAATTCAAACATTCTGTTTGAAGTGTCAAGACACAAAAGGGGGACATCAACGTGGCTCTGAAATGATGCCTATGTATAGTTCGATTTCTGGAACTTGACTTGTATTGGAGTACTCATTCTGTCAAGTGGTATCAGGATGTCCCCAAACACAATCATATTCAATAAATAATTCTCAATCCTGAATCTATCTTCTAAAGGAACTCTTACACAGGTTATGTCCATTCTCTGAAGGCTATTAGTGAAACCATTCTGCTCAAATACATTCCCTCGAGGATCAATACAGCAAAGCTTTTACTGTCTTCACTTCCTGGAAGAGCTCAGAGCTGCACACTACAGATATACAGCAGAGGCACTGCTCCTGTGAGATGCCTATGCACAGAATCTGTGCATGTGCACCTTTCTTTACAACATGTTATATGAACACATTAGCACTTCATGATGTAGGACACATCAGTACTTTTTAAGGAAAATGAAGGTGCCAACACTGGCTGTGAGTAATATTCAGATGGGATTATTTTTGTATGAATGTTTTCCAGATTGCCCAGCTGCCAAGACCAAATGCAAGTCATCTGCTAAAACCAGACATTTTGCTCCTGTCTGTAGTTCAGCCAATACCAGAGATGTACATGAGATATGTTTCCCTAAAGAGAGAGTACTATACTTTAGAGATGCTCACCATGCACCAAAGAAGCTGCAATATAACTACACCTGCCTCTTCTAACACTGATAATACACGTGGGTTCTGGCTCTGCATTGGCAAATGTCAGGGTACTTACAGTATTTGTTTTTCTCTCAGGTTCACCACACTTATTCTAGAATTGATTATTTTTTACTGTTTTGACTGTTAGTATTACCAGACAATTGTCATGTCATGTACCAGATACGTTATCCATGTCAGTCCCTGGCCTTCTTCCAGAGTAAACCATGACGATTAAATGCACCTTGCTGTCCGCTGTGAGAATAGTAAAAGAATTTTTATTTTTTTTATTCAAACTAATACAACCCCAGATATCTCCTATCTGGCTTTGTGGGCCACACTCAAAGCCTACCTGGGATCTGCCCCTGAGGATAGTGGATAGTGACCCAGAGAGTGTGTCGTTTACACTGATGTGGAAAAAGCATTTGATCATGTCAAATGACTTTACCTATTCAGTGTGCTGAGCAGATTTGATTTTGGACCAACTTTACAAAGATCCGTACTAATTTAAAATAAGCATTTACAATTACTTTAACTTGGCTATAGAGCCCCCTGTCATAGGACTCTGCAGTTTTCATGATATATCGGGATCTGGAGAGATGACATGGAACAAAGGGTCTCTCTCTATGCAGATGACCTTCTGCTCTATCTCTAATCCAGTGAATCACTCCCCTTTGCTTTCTGCTCAGTCATTTTGGTAGTTTCTTGCTGAACATTAGAGTGAACTCTTCACAATAAATGACAAAGAACAAGCCTTAGACCTTAGTAATTTCACCTTTAAGATCCGATATAACAAGTTTTCCTATCTTGGGGGCTAGGGTCACTAGGAATCACAACGATTCCTTATTCAAAGAAAATTTTGCCCTGCTCAGCTCAAACACACACTAACAAAATGGTCACACCTGGTCACATCAGATTAAATGTGAATTCATGTACTATTTCCAGTCCATTTGCTTGTGTATTGGTATTTTTCCTATGATCAGCCAGACTGTCCTGACTGGATAGTGATGGAGCTTTGCTCCCTTGGCTTTCTCAGTGCCTCTCTGCCATAGGCTCCCATAGTATCTATTAATAACCCAGTGGTTAAACACTCCATAAAGATATGGACTCAGTTTAGAAAGCACTTTGGTCCGTGCAGTTTCTCTCTCTGGAGCCTAATTGCTTCAAATTACCTCTTTAACTTGTTTTTCATGAATACAGGTTTTCAGTGGTGACACCAGGTGGGCACCAATCGTTATAAAGGTCTGCTTATGGATGACACCATGGAATCATTTACACAATTTAAAGAATTTGACCTCCCTAATTCAGATGGTTTCTTACCTTCAGATTAGGCACTTTGTCCCTTTGCAGCTGCCTATCTACAACAGAGTCAGCCACAGTAGACAGGGTCATAATATTCCATTTACTAATGGACGAGATCTGGATTCAAACCGATAAATTCATCTTCTCTCCTGTGTATAACTTTAATCTAGTTTAACAGTATATAACGTGGTATAACTTTAATCCTGTTTAAAGTTATACACAGGGCCCACATTTCCAAAGAGAAACTGTCCTCTCTATACTCTGCAGTCAGCCCACTGTGTGTAAGATGTGGCTCCACCAAGGCCTCTTTTGTTCACATGTTCTGGTCTGGGCCTCTCGAGTAACTACTGGGCGGGGGTCTTTGGTGCACAGGTGTTTGGTGTGGGGCTGGATCCAGACCTCCTGGGGCCCTTCTGTGGGGACTTGGGGGAACAAATAAATAAATGCTCTGTGGGGAAGGACGCCTCCTTACCATCCTATACCAAGACATTGCGTGGGGTTCATTTGATAGAGAGACCATTAGGCTGTGGTGGTGACAGGGATGTTTTTTTGGGGGGCCTACAATTCATTGTTTTTTAAATGTAATTAAAAAAATAACATTTATTCTGATGAAAGAAAATGAATGCAAGTTTCTAAGTAGTACATTTTTTTAAGAAGTAAACACTATCTTCTATGTAGAGCGTTGGAGATGTGACTGAATAAAGGCCTCTATTGTCTTTCCCAACTTCCCCAGTAGTGAAGTGGTTCATAAAAATGAGTATTAATGTTGATAGACAATGTCATTATTTTGACCTCTGTGATGATCTGGATTTATAGATGCAGAAATATGGTAAATAAAACACCCTTTTTGAGTCATCTATTTTAAGCTTGTAATTTTATTGTGCTAAAATAATGACTGATTACATGTGCTCCATATCATTTTTAAAAATATTTTATTTTTGGATGAATAAGCTCAAAAAAAGCTTAATTTAAGTTAAAAAAAAAAAAATTAAGTTAAAGACATGTCTTTCCTTTTCCAAGGGAGTTCTGAGTAGACTGCTGTTGATAAAGGTGTGGTTTAACCACATGTCTTTTACCCACTGAGAGGCACTTCTTCTTCATAATTATGTCAATTATGTCCAGATACCCTCTTATGACCTGCATGACTAAGAACCTCCACAGACTTGGCTCATATTGTTATACTCTCAGTGAATGCTTTCTTAAATTTAGTGTATGTTGCTTTTCAGGCATTGGAGAATTACCTTTCATTGCTGGTGGGGTGTAGGTACTCTTCTTCCTCTGAGAGCTGGTCGAAGCCTGTTGAACCAACAAACAGTCTTAAGGCAATATTTACAAAAAAACAAAGGCTGCAGTTTGTAATGGCAAATATTTACTTGAACATCCTGACTGTAAGGCTCATTTGTTGACATTAATCTGAGATTAATTTAAAATTTAATTCAGTGTGACCATCTCAGTGTCTCTTCTGGGTTTGGTTCCAGCTCGGGTCCATTCGCTCCCTGTCATTTCCCTCTTTCATCCTGTCTGTATAGTTGCATATGTGTGCGCCTCCTTTTTTTGGTTCATGATCACAATAGCCTCATTTCCACTGAGTGGTATGGCACACGTTGGCTCATTACAGCACAGTTTGTTTCAAGCTGCATGCAGTACAGCTTTTTTCTGCTGCAGAAAATGTTAACAGACTGTTTCTGATTTTTCCAAACTATAAATGCAATGTTTTGATTCAGTGAGAGTGCAGTGAGAGCCATACAATACCAACTCTGTCTAAAACCAGCTGTTGCTAATAAACTCTAGCTTTGTTTCAGTAAAGTACATTTAGAATGTTGTGTACGTTGTCTTAGCTGTCTTGTTGAGTAAGGATTCCCTGCCATTCAATCAACAGACTGCAGTGTTTAGCTCCTTTTGGTGAAGTGGATCACTTTGATGAAACCAAAGACCAATGGTTCTCAAAGTAGTATGGTGCACTTCTTGTGGATGCTTCAGACCCCTTTACATAATAGACCTGACCTGTGCTGTACTACTCCAGTGGAAACAGCCCTGATATTTCGACAAACCTGTGAATCTCCAACGGCCGTGTGTTGATCTCCAACATCTGTGGAGAGAAAACAGCAGCAGTCAGTGCCTTCAAGATTTATCACTGGCGCACATTTTTACAACCGTCCAATCAGAGCAGAACACACTGCAGAACCAGCGCTGACTCAACACTCTCACAGCAGTGTCAGGAAGAGAGTAGTTCAGACTGCTGGCTGCAGCTTGGCCATGCTGGGGCAGCACATTTATCAGCTTTGTAATATCAAGATTTGCAAAAAAAAATGGCAATAATGATATGGCATTTTCCTCGTAAACATTGGTCAGATGGACATTGTCTAATTTATTAACGTAAAAAATATGAGAATGCAGTGATTTGTAAATCTTACAATAAACATAAACAACGTATCAGGTGTTGAAACTGAGTCATTTTACTATTTTACAAAAAATAATGTGTCTTTTTGAATTTGACAGCAGCAACACATCAACAGAAAGTTGGGACAGGGCCATGTGATCTCTTCTTCTAAAAACAATCTGTAAATGTCTGAAGGAGAGCAGCAGCTGGAGTTTTGGGAGAGGAATTTTGTCCTGTACTTGTGTGATGCAGGATTTTTTTCAAAAAGCCTGGACTGCGGACAGGACAGTTCAGCACCCAGACTTTTCTATTGTGAAGCCATGTTGTTGTGATGCAGTGTGAAGCATTGTCTTGTTGAAATGTGCAGGCCTTCTTTGAAAGAGATGCTGTCTGGATGGGAGTATCTGTTGCTCTAAAAGCTCTATATACCTTTCAGCTAATAGTGCCTTTCCAGCTGTAATCTATCCACACCACAAGCTCTAATGCAGCCCCATACCATCAGAGAAGAGGCTTTTGTACTGAGCGCTGATAAAAAGCTGATGGTCTCTGTCTTCTTTACAGCGTCCATGCTGTCCAATTAGAATTTCAAATTTTGATTCGTCTGACCATAGAACAGTTTTCCATTTTGCCTCAGTCCATTTTAAGTGAGCTTTGTCCCAGAGAAAACAGTGTGTCTCTGTGTCTTCTTCTTTGCATGATACTGCTTTAACTCTCATTTGTCGATGACACTGAACGGTGTTCAGACTTCTAATCCATGCAGTGATTTCAGAACAGAATCCGATCTGTTTTTAAAGCAGTATCGCTTGAACCTGATGACCACAGCATTTCGCCAGATTCTCTGAATCTTTTGATGAAATATAGATTGTGGGATATTCAAAGTCTTTGTAATTTTATGGTTTTTTTTTAATTGTTCCACAATTTTCAAATGCAATTTTTGCTGGTTGGTAAAGAAGTAAATATTATTCATCTTTACTTCTGAGAGGCGCTGCCTTTCTAAAATGCTCCCTTTATACCCAGTTATGTTACTGACCTGTCGCTAATGAACCTAATTAGTTGCCAAATGCTCCTCCACATATATTTTTTAGTACAACTTACTTTCCAGCCTTTTGTTGCTACTGTCCCAACTTTATTATTTATTGTCTCTGACTGGTGGTTCTATCCTCAATTCTGGGGCAGGTTAAGAAGGTGTGCGTTAGCTCAATGTGGTTACCTCACTTCCCCAGATGTGGCTGGAGGAGACACTATGCATTTGCTGATAAGCAGAGGGTTGTGATGTTGGCAAAGTAAAAAGGCAGATGAATTTGTTGACAGATACAGTACTGTTACAGTAATATTACATTACATATTACATTTTTGTCTCTGAGATCAAGCCATCAAAATGATGGTAAAAAAAAACATAACTTTGTGCTGTTTGTAGTAATCATGTTTCCTCTGTGGCCTAAAGCTGTGCTGTGGTCGAGCTGGAACCAAATGCATCTTCGATGAAAAAGCACATGATGGCAGCAGTGCTGTCACAGTTTTAGTTATTAATTAGGATAACTGAAACAGGATCAGGAATCAGAATTTCTGATTGATCAGTCCCTTAGAGGAAGGATTATTATATGGATAATTGTGAATCTCCGTCAACATGTTGCTAAAATAGTCTTTATCTTTTATCATTTGAGTAAGTGCCAGTTTCCCTAGTTTCTACAATTTGTGTAATTCCATCTTTTTGTTTACTTGAACATGGTTGACTGCTTCTACAAAGGCCCAGTCTTAGGGGAGGCTATATTTCCTGATATTAGAGAGGCAAAGGGTGTTCTTATGGCGGTCACATGAGTGGCCTATAGAAGGAGGTGGTTACAAGTTTTCATGGTTTATCACTGTCCATCTTTTGCTCTTTCATGCCAGCTCAAAAACAGTGGTGGCATCTGCATGATTTATGCAGAACCAGGCTCCTTCAGTGGTTTACTCATGTTGAGCACCCATCAGTCCAGTTTGAACAGTCAGATCACTTACAAAGCTGTAGTGCAAATCTAATAAAGACTCCATTATAGCTGGCTCTTCTCAGCCATTTTCTGCCAACCCTCTTCTCTCTCAACATAAAAACTTAAATGTCCTCTAATTCTTTGTTACCTGTGCCTGGGTGTCTGTAGATCTGGAGAGTAGCAGGGGTTGGTCTTCTGCGGCGAATCTGTGAAGGTAACACACACACGTAGATAGTCATTTGTTTTCAAATACTTCCTAAAACTGAGCCGAAACCAGTCCATAGAAACCATATGCACTTTTGCCATTGAGGTGTTGATGTGCCATGACATGGCTTTTGTCATTTCTTAGAGCTATATAAAATAGATGAACTGATTCTTGATCTTTAACATTGAATAATATAAGCCACATGCAGTCAGTTTAAACAAAGCCTAGGTCTTTGTTTTTACAATATAAGGTATTGTGTAATAACCGCTCAGTGCCAAAAGAGAGGTGTTACTTGTAGGGGTTACAGTGACTCTCTGCCTTTTTATATGAAGTCTGCATGTCTTCCCCGTGTTACCATGGGTTCTCTCCAGGTCTGGCTCCCTCCCACCTTGCATGTATAGATGAACTGGTCAATCAAAACTCTCCAAAGTGAATGACTGTGAGAGTGAATGGTTGTCTGTCAGCCATGCAACTAACTGACCACTGTCCAGGGTGTACCCTGTCTCAGGCCAAAAGCTGCTGGGATAGGCTCCAGTCACCCACAAGCCCTACCAGGACTAGGCGAAAGAAGATGAATGAATGAACAAAGGAGATTGCCACAATTTGCCAAGAAAAAAAAGCAGCATCTTGCTGCATTTCAATAATATTGGTGAATACAAAGCTGAGTGCAGACTCTATCAGAGCATTAACAACATCCTTCAAGCAAACCTTCAGTCTACTCACACCTGGTTAGGGTAATGGTAGAAAGACTGCATTGTTGCAACATCGGTCCCCTCAGAGATAGTTTTCTCCAAAACAAATAGAAATCCAAGCTGAGGCATCTTGTGTTCCTGAATGCTAACATGTGTAACCGGTCCCATTTGTACTGTTTATAATTACACAAAATTATTTATTTGGTTCTATCACTGTTTATTCACACCTGACATCCAGATTACAAGTGTCCCCATGTAGTGTTTATTGTGTTGAGTCCTCCAGCTCCGCCTTGTTTCTTTTTCGTTTATTCCCAAAATGTCTCATATATACAGTCCTTTTCCATTTCTTCCCTTTTGATACGTCCCACTGGGAAGAGGTCAGTTTGCAATCCATTGTAATCCTTTTATTTTACATGTCCATATGTCTATTTTTGTCTTCTTATACAAACAATCAACGTTAATGCACTCATACATGTATTGTAATTACACTGTTGTAGCGTAAATTGTTAGCACCTAATTACTTCGCTTTGTTCAGACGACAATGTGTGCTAGCACACTAACATGATGTATCATTTTGTGTAGATTGGGCTGGAGATCTGCTAGCACATGCTACGTGCTAAAGGTTTTATGTTTCATGTTTTCTGATTAAACAGAGTGCCTCCAAACGTAGTCCCAGTGTCTCGTGGGTCCTTCAACCACCACACACACACATCAACCACAAGGCAGAAGTCCATTGGTCACACATGCACTAAAGAGTCTTAATGTTAAGACTTTTACCTTTATTTATTTTATTTCTTTGTTGTGGTTGTGTTCATTCATTCATTTTCTACCACTTAGTCCCTGGTTGTGTTAAAAGTTAACGTCCATCAGTACAACCCTAATACATGCATATTGATTTGCAGCATGTTTTGAACCAAGATAAGGTCCTTTCCACAAGCCACCCTAAAACAAATGTGTATGGACCTCATAGTAATCAAAGCAGTCATTTTCTTGCCCTTAGTATGAGTCAGGTACAGGTCATCTGTACATACTCACTCCTTATGGGCAATATAGATTCTCTAAGGCAGTGGAAAAATGAATGAGGCCAGCCTATCACGGCAGGTAGCATCTCATAAAAGCATTGCTATCATTTATGGTGGACTGAAGAAAATCCTGGCTGTTTCCATACTCAGGATACTCATATGCCACAATGTGTCACTGCTTATTATCAGCAACTTCTGGTTTCCTGCAAAACAACCACCTCCTGAATATATTATTGCAGCACAGCACCCTGTTTACATAATGTCTCCATCACCCCACTGTTAAAAGGCTATATTCAAGATTTCAGTTTGTTTAAAAGACACCATAAATGAGTGCTTAACCCTCTATAAAGGTCAATATCCATTTTAGAACTGAATAGTATTGTCACAATAACACAATTTTGAATTCAGTTCAATACCTGGCTTGAGTATCACAATACTGATACTAGAACGATACCTTAATATCAGCCTGATCTGAAAAATCATGGAAAAATGAATGCTAAAGTTCCCTCTTTGTCCTGCTCTTTCTTTGCAGAGATTTTACATATTTTTAGGGGGGGGGGTTACACATGCTTAATGAAGCCTGTCTCACTGTGCAAATAATATGCAAACACTCAAACAACACTACAAAACCAACAACACCTTGTGTAACGCACATTATCTCATTGACAGAAAAATGTTTCTGTCACTCACCCATTTGTTGCAAATGAAATCCATTTACATTTTGGGCTTTTTCTAACTAAACGTATCTGTTAAGTACGTGTAAGTTTAGTAAAGTGTAAAGTTTAGTTTATCCACAATGACCACTCTCCTGACGGTGAGCTGAAGTTCTCCAAATGTTCTGTCAGATCCAAAAACAAGTCCAGGTTCAGAACTCTCTGGTGGTACGGCTCGTCTGAGTGCTCCTTGGCAAGTTTAGCTGCTAATTCACACTATTACAATAATACAGACTAATAATAACAATCGTAAAGACAACTCAATTTTGTGCCAAACATAAGTTACCAATCAATCAATACAAGTCATAGTTCAGGTTTTTAAGCACAAACGTCCTCAACAGAAAATGGGCACAGTTCACATTAAACTCTAGCTTCCCTCGCCCTTACTCCTTTCACCTAGCTCTACTGAGGCATGACAGATACATGTGAAGTAATATGGAACAGGAGCTGTTTGCTTTTTTTGATTTAAGGATCAAATCAAAAAATAAAAACGATATGCCTGATATGTTTTCAAACAAAGACATTTAGACCAATTAGTAAGCTGCGTGATTTGCAGGGCAGCAGAGCAGTGTGTTGCTCACCAACAATGCACATGCATCAGACATTTAAATTAAGTACCAATTCCTAAAAAATATATTGGTTTAAGTGCCATGGTATAGTGGTACCTTTGAGGTATTGGGACTCCCTACAACATTATTACTGAACAGAGAAAATCATAGTGCCTCAGTCAGACATTGTTGTTGGTCGCCCAAATCCACCATTTTACTTGCCGGGCATTTAATTCATTTTACTTCATATTAAATCATTTCAACAGCCTTTTCCTGTGCATCTAATGGGAGGCCTTCAGCTTGAGCTACAAACAGGAGAAACTTGTGCTCAGAGAATTCCTCAGCAGGCTCCCACCATCACACAGAGAAAGCTCTATTCAAGTGTGACAGCCCACACACACTCCACACATACAGAACATGTACGCAGATAGACTCACATGTTCGGCCGCCTGTGGGTCCAGCTGTCCCTGCAGAGGAGGAACTGCAAACTGGATCTTCTTGGGACTGCTGGGCTCCATTGTGACTGACTCTGAAGTGGACAGAAACAGACAGAGGATAGGAGAGAGAGGGAGAGCTGGGGAGGGGGGCAGGGAGGGAGTGGCCTTCTCCTGCCCCTGGTTCCATTATCACTAATTGACAGACTTACAGAGAGAGAAAGATTCGTAGCAGCCACTTCACTGCTGCATTTTCCATAAGACACACTTACTGTGCAGAGAAAGCGACCATAATATGACTTAATATATTTTGATCGGAACTGAGTAATAATATACAGAGGTATTCTGTAAATGTTTTGTTCATTTTTATTTTTTTAAAAAGGCAACCACCTATTGCCCTTCTATTTAAAAAAAAATAAAAATAGATTCCAAATAGACTGAGGTTCCAGTAGACCCACTCACTGACACTTATTTTCTACAAAAGAAATGCAATCTGTAAACCACTATTGTGTCTAGAGACAAAAACTGACTCCTCCAAAACAATTAACTTGATTGAAACGAAATGAATATTCAACAAGCCAATAACATACTCACAACTGTGCTTCGTATCAGTGAGTGCTCAATTTTTTGTTCAATTAAAGTAGCACCACATAACTTTTAGCCCAAAAATAAAGATTCTCAAAATCGTTTAAATGGTCCTTAGTCATGAGGTCAGTAGAATAATGTCAATCTCACTAACACAGTACCCTCAGCTGGACAGAAACCTCCAATATAATCCCAAGAGACTTTCCTGTCTCCATGATGGTGGCATATCCCGAGAGATGAGAGACGTGAGTGAGGCACTCTACCACACCACGAATATAATAAAGAAAACAGGCCAATAGACTGGACCCTAGCACTCGTATTTGTACAAAATACACTAAAATTACAAAACTGTTTCAGAAGATGATCTCTCTTCCAAACTTGCCATTGTAAACATCTCTACTGCTAAACAAACATTGCAGCTGCTGACAGTGAGGTTGTACAGAGAGGGATGTGCGCCATCTGCTGGATAAAAGTTACACAGGTACACTTTAAGAAATTAAAGCTCCAGTACCTGATTATCTTTTTCAGAACCAATGGAGAGAGACAGTTGAGTTTCAAACGGAAGCCCTGCCCTTAGCTCCTTACTCACTCTCACAACTCATGTTATACACGTGCACAACTCGAGATGGACATGCTCACTGTTTATAGACCGCTAATCCTGTCCCAACACAAATCATGACAGTACTAGGAAACTGGTGTTAGTAGGTGAGGACACCTAGCTATGAGAAAGCTGAGCGTGTGGAGCACTGAAATTATGGGTCTCAAGAGCGATAAGTCCCAGAGACTACTCCGCTAGCAATATTAGCATTAGCAACATAAGGCTAAGCCCTAGCAACGTAAGGCTTACATCTTTTTGCAATTCGTTTAAAATGTAACGAGACCAGAGAAACTGACCACAATGATAATAAAAATATAGTGAATAGAAAGTTAGTTACCAGTCTAGAAGATAAGCAGCCAGCTCAGAGTCCAATTTTAGACCAATGCAGTCGTGTAGTTCTCTCCATCTTTGGAATGCGGTTCCAATATTTATTCGTGTTTTATTTCTTTTATCATCCCATTTGCGCTTTTCTGGTCTCTTTACTCCTTCTGTTTTCCTTTGTTTATGATGTTTAGCAGTGTATGCAGTAACAGCTAATGCAGGAATAGCTACCTTGCCCTCTGAGACTTCGGCCGCCATGTTGTCTCTGTTTACCAGTTGTGCACGTGCAGACCATGACAAAGACATTGTAGAGCAACAGCCAATGGGGTTCTCTGTTTAGTCCCTGGGCGTCAGTAGGCTTGTGATTGGCCAAGAACTCCCCGTCCCTGCGTTGGAGTTGCTCCTATCTCTATTGTGTGTTCATTTCTTAAAATTGCTTATAATAAGCAGTAGATGGCATCATAAAGCATGTTTTGTTTTTTTTAATGATTGCTTTTGCAATATACTATATGGGGTCTAAACCATTTTTAAACCAGTCCCAGCCTAGTTCCAATTAAAAGTGCACTGTGAACAAATTTGGAAGATATAGTTGACGATATTAGACACAGTAAAGAACACCCTGCTTTAGTCAATCTTTGTAAACAAAGACACTCAAAGCTGAACAGGAATCTGTGGAGATTTCATTACCTCCTGTAGCTGTTCCTACAACAGAGAGGACAAACTGAGCACATTCATGTTTATTAATCACAGATTATTGCATGAAAGTTGAGGACATTTGTGAATTAAATGGATTTTGTTTTTAATCACTGTGGCTTGTTCACAGTGTAGCACCATCACCACTCTACCTCTATCATGGATGTAAGAGAAGTTAAATAGAACGGAGGGGTGCATGGGTTCGTTTTAAAATGTTACCACAAAGGTTTACCTGAGTGGATGATTACATAATAAAAATATATGAACCTGTGTTGTAGTACATTTACTTGAAATATCAAATTTTTTAGCCATTGAGACCCAGAGATATGGGGTAGTAAAACACTTACATAGATTAATGGAAAAAATGGTAAAACCACAAATGATAGGGGTGCTCTGATCAATTGGCCACTGATCATGATTAGCCGGTAATGTTTTATTACATTTCAAACATTGTGAGTTGATTACCTTTTTTTTTTTTTTACCTTAGTTTTACCACCCCCTAATAATTAATATTCAAAAGAGGCTTCTGTGTTCTTAAGAATAATGAACTAGACCCCATGATTGGTGATCGGTATCCGCCAATAATAATTTTGGCAATTGGCCTCAAAAATCCTGATCGGCAAACCTTTAACAAACAATATTCCCTGTCACAATTAAACAAGAATGGATTAGACCTTTGCACAAATAATAAACTTAAATCACTTAAACTGTCCCACAAAATAATAATGTAAAGCTCCTTCAAATAAACCAAACAAAAATACAGTGGTGTGAAAAAGTATTTGTAGATTTCACATATCAAATGTAACAAACTGCGGATCAGCTCTTACCACAGGACACTTTCTGGCATTGCTCTTCGTTTTTTTTGTGACAGGGCTTTTTTGAACAATGTGGGTGATGCAGAGCATGTGGGAAAAGCACCGGTGTGTCAAGCTGTTCGTGCAGTATGCCTGGCACTAAAACGGTTCCTACACATGTTTCAGTTCACTGGCCAAAAACCTCTGCATGTTATTAAAGAAGAATTTCACAGAGTGGCAGGTTTGTCCTTACTCGGATAATCTATGAGAGAAATATTTTAATATGTATTCATACTGTTCATATCTGTCCATCTATCCTTACGAAATTTAACTGACTTTTTAACTGACTTTCATTTGTATAACCACAGTTTTACAACAAGTACCATGGTTAAACTATTATTTGTAAAGCAAACCATGGTTAATTTGTGGTAAACATCGTTTTACTACAATTTTTTGGTTGGACTTAACAATTTTTTAATATCACTTTCAATTTTAGGGATTCCAAATGTGATTGGGTGATTGATGGCACTCACATTCCCATTAAAGCTCCTTCAGTCAATGAGACTATGGTAAATAGGAAATCTGTCTATAGGATCAATGTGCTGAATTTTCTGTCCCTAATCTTTCAGTGTTAAAACCATTAAACTCATTACTGCTTCCCATTAACTAGCTAATATGTGATGTGACCCACCTCATCACTAACGTTGAGGCACAAGAGCCATTGCTACAATAAGTGGAGAGAGCCACCCCCCATGTCCTGATGAAGAGGAACCACCAGGGAATGAAGCAGACCAAAGAGATGGCAGAATACTAAGAGACATGATTTGTCAAAATCACTTTACACTGAAGCATTGCTCATTTCTTCATTTCCTGAAATAAATGAAAAAATAGATGTTTATTGATTACTATATATAATATTTACATGTAACAAATTCATCTTCACATACAGTTCCCACCTCTAGGCGATGCTCCATTTCTGTTTCAAGTTTGGCCTTTTTAATTTTAAGCTGTATAAGGTCCATGTCACTTTGTCTTATTTGCCTTTGAAGATGGACCCTATACAGCTCCTTTGCTGACAACTAGGAAGGCAGAATAAAAAAAGGATTGTTCAGTGATACAATAACATACATTTACATAAGAACAACTGCAGACAAATTCTAAGATTATGTGTTGAGACAGAAGGACCTTCATCTGTATGAAAATCCCCAAGTATATTCTGTGACTACATGATGACAATTAGTTACTCTCTTATGTTAAAAGGGGGCATGCATTATATGGTGTACAAAATACCTCTATGAGTCTACCAGCATTGTCAAATTCTGTCACAGCAGTTGTCTCTTCATCTTCATCCTTCAGTGAAGATATGCAAGTATACTTTAGTTCAGGACTTCAGTTAGACGGGCCTCAGCCTTCTTTCTATTTGGTACATGAGAGAAAGAATATGCTAGGCTCCAGAAGGATTATGTTTTATTAAACAAGAAGCCAATATATTAGTAAGTCAATATACAATATTATATTACCGTTAAGAAATTGGTGTCAGGAAAAAAAAGTTATGCTTGAATAGTTACACAACACATTTATTTTTTGCCAAGCCAAATCTCTTTCTTTCGCTGATGCAGCTGTATTGCTTTTTTCATTATAATTGGCTTGAATTCTTCGTAGGCCAGTATTAGAACTAACTAACTCTGCTTCAGTGAAGTACAACGCCCTTTTCTTCCCACCTTGAGTTTCCATGGTGAGTAATAAATTTGGTGATCCATTGAAAATGTCTTTATGTATTCAGGTTGCGCATGGATTAACTCTCGGTAACCATTAGGAGGTTGATTGAACTAACTCATCTCAGGTGTTTTGGAATGGACATACTCAGAGTAAGCAGGTTTTGGGTTAATCAACCAAGGGTTCAGAGTTTAGCATATGGTAAGTTAACTATGCTTTCTGGAATACACCCCAGGCCTCACTTGTCTCAGATGTGTATCACCAACATCAATGTCATGAATCAGGACTGTGGTCTGACATGGAACATCTGGAAACAAAGACGTATTTGCATTTTACAAGCCCACCAACTCTGAGCGCTGTAGCTCTGGGAGATGAGCTAAATAGGCAGAGAGGTTATTCATGACTTCACAATTTAACAACTTTCCTTGAGTCATGGTATTACCTTACTAAGCAGGTTGAAAACATGTTGGCCCATAATATTGCTGAACCCATGTGCAGTGCCTGGATTTCCCTTGCTTGCTTAAGTCTATCTGTGAAGATCGTTTTTGTACGGCCTTCAGGAAAGTGAACAATGTTAACAAGGCTGATGACTTTGACCCTGAAAGGCAAGCGAAATTTTTTTTTTTTGGCAAACACTCCAGAGCCTTGTGTTTGTGTTGTAATACTTGTTTTAAGCACTCAGTGTGATACAATTCAATATGTTTGATTAGCTCATTGGAATGAGTGATGGACTAGGATGTGGATGTGGATCCACAGGGGTCATTTCCATTTACTTTGGAAGGTTATACTTACCGTCCAAAATATCTTGAAATATGTATTGTATAATAGTCAAAAGGCAGTCACATTGTCATGGGTTGTGTTTTATTTTAACTGATTGAGCTAAACAGCCACAGCAATGTTATGGTTTTATAATTCCTTAGTAGATCGTATTATGCGTCAGGCACAAGGTTTTTAGCTGATGGATTATCATCATCACCACCACGGAGAGAATGTAGGGCCTACCTTTCATGGTAAAACACCCCTCTCATGTGAGTGGAAGTGTCATCCATTCCAAATCCAAACTAATAAGACCTATTGACAGAATACATTTCACAGATAAAAGAAAACCCAACCCAAGACGATATGGTTGCCTTTTGACTATTATACAATACATATTTCAAGTCATTTTGGACAAAAAGCATAACCTTCCAAAGTAAACAGTTTGACACTGGTGGGTCTCAAACCCTGTTGTCCCACATCCTACTCCATCATTCATTCAAATGAGCTAATCAGACACAATAAACTCCATCGCACTTAGTGGTTAAAACAAGTACCATAACACAAACACTTAGGCTCTGGATCGTTTGCCAAAAACGCAATAGTGAGAATAAATAAATAAAAACAAACTTAGAAATTGATGCTCAGATTTTTTTTCTCCACGTTTTTTAGCACTTAGGAAATAGAGGGCAAATGATGCTCCAAATTTTTTTTTTACTCTTGCCGTTCAGGGCTTCCGTAGGACTGTGTTGACAGGCTGGGGGGTTACTGGCAGGTGCCTTTAACCAAGCACACCAAGGAGATCATTAGGCCAGATGACTTTTTGCAGTGTACAGTCATGGCTTTTGGCATGCGCAACAGACAAGCGCGCAAGCCAACACGCCCAAGACTGAGCCCTTTTGCTAATAGACACTATCCAGAGTAGTGAATTTCTTAATAGCACAGACCTATTTTATGTCCTTTATGTTTTCAAAAACCTCTTGAACTACAACAGAACTTCAGCTGCCCGCGTATCAAACACACACAGTGGGCACTGTTTTGTAGCAGGACGGTTCAGAAGGGATCGACCACCCAGTTTTCTATTTTTTTAAGACTTGATCACCTTCGGTCCCGCTGATGCCCCTGTGCTTGTCAACACTAATCATAACCTGCTCATGTTTTTGCCGCATGCGCAACAAAAACAGGCATGAATTGGAGTCTCTGTTTGCTGGAGTTCAATTTAGAGCGGACATGTTGTTGCTCTTGTAACGGGAAAATGTTTTTCGTCATTGTGGTGTTTTTTTTCTTAACCACCATTGTCTAGTATCTTGGGATGGGGGTGTTAGATGCTGGCACCGCACACTTGTACCTGTCTTTGTCTTCCTCACTATTTTGTCTCTTTTGTAGGAGGAGCTTGTTAGGTTTGGCGGTTTCCTGTAGGCTACAGATAGGTCTACCAGTAGTGCAGCTCACTCTCTAACTCTGACTTTCTGGTTCGTTCCTCTGGCGCTGCGTCCAGCTCATCCCTGAGCTCTGCTCTTCTGTCTGGCTGCACCTGACCAGGCCAGCTGTGTGTGTTTTTTTCTTTCTGTTTTTCTGTTTTTAGCTTTTTGTTTGACCTGGTGGGACCGGTTGTCTTGTCTTTCTTTCGTTAGGGCGTAGACCCGGGGTTTTGTTAGGGATAGCGGTGTGTCAGCAGCTTCTATGGCCCTGTGCAGGGTTGGCCTGTCTGACCGTCTTTATTTTCTGTTTGGCCGGCTCAGCATGATTCTTTTGGCTGGATTTTTCATAACAACAAACAGTAAGTTTAAGTATATGCTTTGGTCTGTTTTACCCTTGGGTTGTAACAATTACAATTTGGTGAATTACTTGTCTTATTAAAGGAATTTAATGAACTTTTCATCTACCACATACAGTTAGACCCTACCACAGGACTACAATGGACAAACACATATCCCTGCTACTGCAATGTGTGGAATCCTGTGACATTGTAGGTAGTTCTTGTGCAGTGGACTCAAGAACTAGTGCAGAGAAGTAAAAAACAGACTATTAATGTGTTTCTAAAAGCTTGGATAGAGACAAACCAAAAGTGTTTTGAGTCTCTTAGTCTTAGTCCCTTAACTCTACACAAAGGGCTTAAGTCAGGAAAAACGTGATACGCAGTGGTGTCAGAGGCAAGATGGTCCTTTAAAAGAACTCCACACTTGTTATATTTCACCTCTTGCTTTTATCACATTTCCATATAGTTTTTTTATAATCACTTGTCAGGTCTCCTCGGTCTAAATTCAATTCGGAGTATGTAAACCCTGGAAAGGTTTTCAGTTTCACAGAGAGTTAATCTAAACTCTGAGTCAGTTACTGAGGGAACTTACTCTGTGAATCTTACCTGTTCTGTGGCAGGTTTTATTCCTCTAGCACAGAGTTTGTTTGAGTCTCCTGTTTCCTCATTCACAGAAAAACTGTTAATACACTTTTAGTTTAAACTAACATTATTGATTTCAATTTTATTGCTTTTATATATTTAAATACAAATTACAAACTCACTGATGTCAGCTCTGATCAACTTCAAAATTCCGATGCTTGCAGAAATAGATGGCATTCATATTAGTATATGATACAGTTCTATTGCAGCAGTATGCATTTTCTCAGTGTCAGGTTATTAAAAGTTCCACAGTTACTCTGTAATAGAAATGTCAAATTTAACAGATTGACCAAAAATGCACAATTAAAGCAGCTTGCACCATCACACTGATATAAACGTAGCCCATTAAAAACAAGTGAATAAATAGTGAAATGAATAAGATTATTTAGTATGTCCTAATTGGTTTATTTTTTGACAATTATTTTTCTCCCTTTCCTAAACTCAGAGTGAAGTGGCTCAGAGTTGACTCACCTAACTCTAAATCTGTTTCTGAAACATGAAACTCTGAGTTGAGACAATCTAAGTAGGATAACTCTGAGTTAAGATTTATCCTTGACTGTACAGTCTTATGGCAGTCTGGAAGTAGGAGTTCTTCAGGCATTCTGTCCTGCATGCTCACTAATCTCAGATGTCCACTGGATGCTTTCTGGAGGGATTAGCAGAAAATAATTTTAACAGAAAATCTACTTCACATCATACTATTTGTGTCGTATTGTCGGTTTTACACATATTGAAAATTTAACTAGCTGCAGAGGCTAGTTTAAGAAAAGACCTGGGCTTCAGTTATTTGTGATAGGTAGCTGCTACCTCAGGAAGCATTTTCAGGAGCTGAGGGGATTTCAGTCTTTAGGAAAATGGATCATGAGGAGGGTTTCTTCTTTAATTAAAATCACATCTCATGTGATTTGGTAAGAGATTCATGAAAAAATAAAACAATTTTCATACATATAATATCTTATTAGTCGGCCAAGTCATGCCCTAAGCAACTGTGGACTGTGGAAGAACATGAGTGGCGCAGCAACAAGGTGGAGCCTGAATGAGGAGTTTGGGTGGATTTCACCAAAAATGGACCAACTTGCCTCTTTTATTCAAAATGGCCAACCTCATGTGTGTTTTAGAACTTAGAAATATGTAGCCTATACCAAGCCTGGTGACGGGGCTCTAAATTAAAAAAATTCTAGAAGGCACCACTGAGCTGTTTATGACCAGATCTGCATGAAACTGTTTAGATCATGATTATCACCCCCCTGAGTTTTTGAGAAGATTAGACTAAATGACAAGTTACATCAAATATTTATGTTTCAGACATTTTTTGCAGTGCCACGACCGTTATCATAGTGAGTAGCAACTTTCCATTTCACAATTGTCTACTACCAATTTTCATGGCAAAGGAATGAAATCTGTAGGAAGAGCCTTATGAAATAACATTCAGTCACCAGCAGTTAATTCCATTCTGCAGGCTCAATATTGTTACGTGAAACTTAATTTGTTTATTTTTTGACAATTACTTTTCTCCCTTTCCTAAACTCAGAGTGAAGTGGCTCAGAGTTGACTCACCTAACTCTAAATCTGTTTCTGAAACATGAAACTGAGTTGAGACAATCTAAGTAGGATAACTCTGAGTAATATTGTTTCACGTAATATTGTTACGTGAAACTGCAGGGGCTCAAAAATGCCTTTGTTTAGGAGGGCAAACAATAATGTTATTAATACTCGATACAGATACGATAGGGTTGTGGCATAAGTGCACCCTTTTTGGTTTGTGCCCTAATAAGTGTCACAGTCGTGAGACAGTGAATAAACAGTGCATATTCAACAGAGTGTGAGCACTGATGCAACAAAAGGTTTATGTTTGAAGTAGTCATAGACTTTAGACTTGTTGACAGAAAATTACTGTAATACCAGGTATGGCTTTCACCCTGTAGCTGGAAGAAAGTGACCTGGGTTTGACAATCAAACCTCAGAATGTTCTCTCTGTAAAAATAAATGATGGCACTTTAATTGTCTTGTACACTCCATTTGCACCACAACAGTTCACAGGGACTAAACAAGAACCTCAAAGCATTTCAGAACATAGTTATCATTTGGGTTACTAAAAACAAAGTGTATAATATAGCTGCAAACAGCATTAAAATGCCCTCACTCGTCGACCACAGTAGGGGCAGTAGTGCACAACATGAGAAAAAAACAGTGAAAAAAGTGAAAAAAAAATAAAAAATTAATTCAGTCCACAGGAGGTGGCCCTATACTGGTCTTGGTCATGATGACCCTGTAGGATTGGTGTTTCACATTTAATTTGTGTAGGACAAAATTATTTTTTGACACATTTCAATTTTCCAGAGGCACTGGAGCTCTGTTTTTTAAGATTGAGGTTTTAGTGTTATATTTGCATTCAGGTCAATTGTAAACAAAGTACCTTTGGGGTCAAACTTCAATCAAAGAAAATATGTCAAAGTTAGAGCAGTTGCCCCTAAGTGACCTTGTCCTGGTCACACCCAAAAACTTTACAAAAAAAAATAACTGATAACTTTTGTGGGCACATTTGCCAAGTTTGAATTTCCTAAGTGAAAAACCCTATGAGAAGATTCGTAAAATATAAATGCTGGCTTTTTTGTTTGTCTACCCATAAAGGATATGTGTACCAAATTTAATTTTTCTATGACAAACTACATTTTTGGAAGCCATTCAAATTTTTTAGGGGGCGCTGGAGTCCTATTTTAAAGATTGCTCTTTAATTGACATGGATGAAAATCCTTTGAGAAGATACATTTTGTATGAAGGCAGTAATTTCAGGTGTTGCTTGTTCTACCCAGCATGGCCGACTTCGCTAGGTTGAGAATGGGGTGATAGTATGGCTATGTATCTACCCAGTTGGGTTTGACTAGATATAAAAGAAGTTATTTTCACTTTCTCTGGGCTGCCACAGAGCCATTAATAATAATAATAATAATAATAATAATAATAATAATAAATATAACCTACTGTTAATGTTTCATTTATTACTGAAACAATAGTTTCAAACAATAATGTGCTCATATTAATTTGTTAAATGAACTATTCAATTAAACAGTCAATCAATTTTTCAAAAAATATTTCCACCTTCATTTTACACAATTACAGCTTTACCAGCAGCTTTTTACAAAAGGATGGAAGCTATCTGTCTGCTGAAGGACAACAGTAATGGCAAGATACTACTAGATGCTGGAATTGTGTAACTTATGTATTTTTGCTTTAAGTTTGTATACTGCTTGCTCCTTTCATTTATTTTTAGATGTCACCATCTAGATGAACTCCTCCATATGAATATGAACACCATATGACCTCTAAAAATATATCAATAACAATCCACAAAAGACTAAATTCACAGTTGTTAACAATCATATTTTACCTGGGTTAGAGGGTAGAGGTAACTTTGGGCTTGACCTTGTGTTTTCACAATAAGAATCCAGTTTACTTTCTAAATCTCTGTGGAAACTTACACTAAGCTGCTCAGGAGCAGGTTCAGATCCAGAGAGATGATAGAAAAAAAGCCCACTGACCAATCAGGAATGAGAAACAAGCTGCCAGTGAGAAGGATTAGGGGAAACTCCCGGCGCGGAGGGTAAAAAAAAAGTGTTTACCCAGGTCGCACACTTGCCTGCTTGACTCGAGCAGGAACGCAGAGTGAGAATTAAAATACCACATGAAGTCATAACTTATAGGTCTACACAAGCTTTTGTACTGAATGTCAGTTTGTTCTGAAGGTTTAAGAGACTTCATGGTTACTCTCTCAGACCTGTCTGTGATTGGTCATTGGTCGGCCTGTTTCACATGAAACTCGCTCTCGCGTCCACAGAGAAACCCAGGATTAACTCAACAATTTGGTGACCCTCTTCATGATCCACTGATCCAGGGGAGAGTCTGTCTCCCCTCCCTGGTTAGCTACTTATCCAGGGTAGCTACCCTGGATAGGTAGGTTCAACCTGGATCTTCTTCTGTCTTCATTTAAGCCACAGAACCCTGGCAGAACCATAAGTGCATTTTACATTCACATTCTAAATAAAGTATGCTATGTGTCAAAATCCTCAGTCATTGGGGGGTATTCACGTGTCCTTTCCAGCCACACTCTGTGCAACTATAAAACGTAGACAACAAGTGCATTTGTTTGGTAAAAAAAAGAAAAGAAATAGAGCAATCTTTGAGGAGCCCAGCATTGGTCAACAAATGCTCAGTTTTATCTTGATATCATGTTGACTATGCAGCTGCTTCTGTCACACTGACAGGTCAGTGTCTGTGTCAGTGGGCGTTGTCTTAGGGCTAACTCCGCCTCCTCTCTCTTCAGGAATGGAGAACGAGTCACCGTTAAGACTGGACAGCACACCTGAAACCAAGAAAACAAGCCGGTTAAAGCACTCTGCATGTAGCACCTGAGGATAGACTAGAAGCATCACAGGAAAAAACTGTTCTATATATTTCAATTCTATCATCTCCAGATCACTATGCACAGTATTCATTTTGGGTCCTTAAAAAATATTGATATGTATTATGTGCCAGGTATTTACACTTGTCAGAATAACTGGAAGGAGAATATATAGGGTTTTCAAGAGACAATGAATCCTCAGTCCGTTTCATTCCATTCCCTTTTCTCTCTAAAACAATGTGTCTGTAGACACCTGCCCCATGTCGGCCTTCTGTATTCACCAGAGGGACCTTTTTCAAGTGAGGAGCTCTCAACCAATCACAGCACACAGACATGGCCATAGCCAGCTATGAGGTGTTTACCGAGGTCTGACCTCAGTAAACAATTAACACTGTACAACTAGAAACGGGATGCATATAACGTGTCGAGGTACAAATGTGGAGACAAAATCATCAAATGCGTAGCACCAATTATGAGTTAAACGCTGTCAAGGCTGCCTCTGTCTCTGTCCCTCTCTCTTCCTCTGGCCTTACACAGCTCCACCTCTGACAGCTCTCTCTGCCTGAACTGATCTCAGATCTGCCTGTCCTTTGCTCCTTGCTGGTGTCTGATTGGCTGCTGTTAAAGAACACTGAGGCCATTTGTTGGACAAGCGACAAGTTAAGTCTGAGAGTGGACAGACTACATGCTTAATGTAGAAGGGATTTAGCTCCATTTACAGTAGAAAATAAGCTACGTTGCTAAACAGTACTAACAATAAGGCTAATACTTAAATCAGAGAGTTTTTCTGCATCGTTGATAAAAGTGTGTTTTGTGTCAGAGACAGAGAGCAGGCTCCCTCACTTGTTAGAGCCAAATGAGCAGGTTACATCCACAGTCTGTGTAAATCTGGGTTAGTTGTGTGTTTAAATATTTCTAATTAAAAACCTGTAATTAAAATAAAAAAACTGAAGGATTAGGCACAAGTCACATTAAAATGTGCTTTAAATAGAACAGATCACCCGGAAACCCCTAAATGTGACCCAGGGATGATGTAGACCCTTTATGCCTCTATATTTAGAATAAAGCCAGAATTGTTTTTTTTTTTTTTGGAGGGAGAGGAGGGAGAGAAGATCTGTGACAGTGAGCTCTCAGCAGCAACACATGCAGACATTAGAGTAAACTTATTACCTGGGAACAGCAACATCATTTTTAATAACCCAACTGTGTAAACCATTTAGTATTATCATGTGGGCTCTAAAAACTTACCAGGTATGAGGTCAAACTAGCTTTCTGTAAATCAAATAAATAATTATGTATTAGCAGTGAACATGAGGAAATTAGATAAGGCTGACACAACCTGCTCCCAGCACTGTTTGTCAATCCCATTTATTAAAACCTCTCAAGTTAAAATAAGGGGGTGCACGGTAGCGGAGTGGTTAGCCTCCCTTAAGCAAGAAGGTCGTAGAGAATCGGCCACCCAAAAACATCGTTGCCATTGTAGCCACCCAAAAAACATTGGCTAACTCTGGTCTTTTGTAGGAGTCTGCATGTCCTCCCGTGTCACCGTGGGTTCTCTCCGGGATCTCCGGCTTCCTCCCACCGTCAAAAGACATGCATGTAAGGTAAATTGGTGACTCTAAAGTGCCCCTAGTGGATGAATGTGAGAGTGAATGGTTGTCTGTCAATGTACGTCTAAGTGTCAGCCCTGCGACGAACTGGCCACTGTCCAGGGTGTACCCCGCCTAAGGCCCAAAGCTGCTGGGATAGGCTCCAGCCACCCGCGACCCCACAAAGTGGGATAAGCGGTAGAAGATGAAATGAAATGAAAGTTAAAATAAGGATTGGTTTTATAAACAATGTTTGATCTTGGAACCATTTTACTGGTACCAGTAAAATCTGAAATTTTAAATATAGTATTACTCAAACCATAGTCAGTTATAATGTTTCAACATAATGTAAAATGCTCCAAAATACCATCACAGTTTGTAGGACCAATTAACTTTGACAATCATGTTATATATAGCATGTTGAAATGTATGGGATAAATGTTATCTTACGTTCAGTGTCATACACAGAGCTGTCTGAACAGGTCCTGTTCCTGCGCTGACTTGACTTTTGACCTCCACTTACATACTCCTTAAGTTGACCTGACCTAAGAAAAGCAAAACAAAGGTAATACATATAAATAGGTTTATTTATAAAAGATGAATCCATCTGACAAATTCTCTGACAGAATCACAGAGTTGAAGAGTAGAGCAAAGCTGGAGCGGACTCTACTTTGGCCACATGGATGGTGAAGGAGCTCCTGCACTAACACTTTCTTACACTAAATCACTGTCACGTTTCTTTTGACAATGTTTGTTCATAAGTAACTGAAAATTTGTGAATTACGCTGTATTTTATCATTCAAACAAATAATGTATCTCATTGTGTAGTAATGTATATATTTAATTTTGTCTGTTTTTGTTAAAATACTTTTCAGTAACTTGTTAAGATGGATATATAAAAGACAAACGGTTGTGGCTAAAAAACAGGTGGTAGCTATTAGAGTTACAGTTTTTTAAATGACTGGTTTAGTTTAAATATATTTCAAGCACTTAAGATGAATATTGGAGTGTTTCTGTTCATGCCTGTTAGGTTGGATCTGGGAGGTTTCAGCAGCAGGAGACACAGAGAGCCTTTCTGAAACCGCTCCCTCCTCTTTCACTCCAGCCGCTAGTGCACTTGGGGTGGGGTAGTGCAGCTGATTGGTGTTCTTTGCATAATGTTTTCAGAAAAAGAGAAGTTTTGCTGAGAGACAAAGTTGTTTAATGTGCACCTTACAAGTCTCCACATTTAAATAAATCCACCCATTAACATGTTTGGATTTTTTCCCACACAAGTGAACCTAAATCTCATTACTTTATACTTCATAAATGCATGCATGTTGGAATTACATGTCTAGTAATGTCTAGTGCTTGACACTAGTCGGTTTAGGCGGCCCTTAGTATGGCAGACATTCCACATGAATGAGCAAATGAGCGAAAGTGGCTAGGGCTGTTTCAGAAAGGTCTAGAGAGCAAGTGCTTTTTATTTTGTTTTACTGCCAACAAATGGAAAAGTTGGTCAGTGCTGACAGCTACAGGCCAGAGCCAATATTACAGTAACCTACTGCTAAAAAACACATACAGCATTTGTGACCAACCCTGTCTCTCTGCCATCCTCTCCTCACTCAATAACAGTCATCCCATTTTACTCTGACTTTGAATGACAGTTAGCATCTATCAGATAGCTTTGCTGCATCTTCGTTTCTGTAGTGAGCTGTGATTATCTGAGAGCAACACACTAAAAATATTCCTACCAAGTAAACAAAAGAGGAAAGCGGTAAAATGCAGGGCATGAGAAGGTGGGTTATAGACTAGAGACTCTTAGGTGTGGAATACTGTGGATAATCGGCATGAATTTAAATGAAATAATAATAAATGATATACAAGCTACTCACTTGTCGAAGCTGTACGTTCCAGGATGACTCACAGACCGCTTCATCTTGAATGTTAGACAAACAACACAAAAAGATACCTGTTAAGTTTTAATATTTGTATAGTGTTTTTAGTTTAAGTCAAATGCCAGTACCCTTTCAGGAGGTGGAAGGTCAGGGCTCAGACTCTGGTTTGCCAGGGCCATACACTCCTCCAAAGTCCTGATGAAGGTTGAACAGGTGGCACTGAGCAGTGAAGCCTGGAAATAAAGAGACAAGCACAACAACAAAATCAACTGTAAGTGGTTAGGGTTATATAGGCAGTGTGTGCAGATACGGTAATTTCCACTTTCTTCAAGCAAACTCTAAGTGGAAAAAGTTGGATGTCCGGATGGATGATTATGTGAAGAGAAATCCTACATTGACCTAGTGGCTAGTACATGGCATTACCTCAGATGACGGCGCAGTCTCTGTGTCTGTGCTGTGCTGTGACTGAATGCTTTGGACCTGCTGAACCAAGAGGTCACAGTAAATACGCAGCTCTGACATCTTTGTCCTGAGACAGTCTGGACCTGTGTCAGACACACAATTGTTTCAATAAAGCAACAGCTCAGTCGTACTGTAGTGTGTGTATCTAATATGTGATCTCCAAATACTTTTGTGTTTGTGACTGTCCACTGTTCCTGCTTTGGACGAGCCTAAAGCCACCAGCCACCTCTGACGCTCTGCTGCATTCACAGCGCGCACATAGAAGTGCTGCTCACCAGGGATGATCAACTCCAGACGAGTAGCATCTGACGGATGAACTGAAACAAAGGTGAAGCATGCATTTTACAGAAGCATGTTGAAAATGCCATATACATTGGTTTAATGAGTTAAAGCTGAAATCAAAAGGGATCAGTCTGGCAGTGCTCTCACCTTTAATATCACACACAGACATCTTGATGGATCCTTTGCTTCCTTTGCCCACATCGTCTTCACTGTCATAGTAGGAGATGACACCGTTTTCCAAGACAAACCAGCGGGGCTGCCAACCTAAGGAATGAAGGTGTGATTCATGTGTCTTACACATTTACACCAACAAACACATTTATTTTGACTAATCAAGCCCCTTGAACGTAAGTAATCAAGTACATTGTCATTCCAAGAGCATACACAAAGACATAAAATTCAGTCTTGCACTTTACTGTAGGTTAATGCACAACAAAGAATGTTATGTTCACAAATTTGTCCAAGCCAGACCAGAACATAAGGGTTGTCATGTAAACCTTTGGTACACAGAAGCTACAAAACATGGATTAGTATTCACAAAAGAACAAAATGGGGAGGGGGTTCATTGCTGTTATTCCTGCTTGAAGCCATATAAATGCCCAAGCATCTCAGTACTGTTCATGTGGGAGAATTCAGCTCATGGCACACAGTCACATGACACTCATCTTACACCCAGCTGACAGACAGTGGTCTTTGTAGCAGTGTGCTGAATTGTTTAACAAATGGAGAAACGTTACTAAATTAGACTTAGTTTTAATTTCACAGAAAATGTGACATTTATGGTGGTAGTTGCCCATGGAGTTATTGTACCGGCAGGTTCACATATAGTGCATACATCACATAGTTAATAACCCAAATGCCATCAGATATTGATGATCTGGGCACCGACCAAATCAATGCATCACAAAAAGATAAATTCGTAGACTTTTTGTACATGTGTACATCTGAAGTCCAGTTGGCCACCTTAACTCGGATACAGTGCCATGGCTATTTTATCACGTTTATTCTGTTTGCACGATGCTAACGTAGGTTTTATGTAACCCAGGAACTTGCCTGTCATGTAATTTGTCCATTTGTACAGAATCCCCTCCATGGTAAAGGCCGCAGCAGCAGGTTAGCTTTAGCTTAGCGCTGTTTTAACGGACTGTTCATTCTCTCCTTTTAGCTCTTGAGAGTATTCTACTCTCCAGCGAGTAATGTCATCTTTTTTATTTCGCGTGTTTAGTTGATACGCTGCTAGCGTTTAGTCAATCCGGTGAAAGCGAAAAACATCTAGAAATATATACACGAATATTTCTCTATGAAAAAATGTCAACAACACGGCCGCTGGAGTACGGCAAGCAGTGCGGGACATGTGGCTGATAAAAATGGGTTGCGAGAAACTTTGGAACTAACTCAAGTCTTATGTGAAGAGATTTTTTAAGAAGACAATAATATAAACCATAGGCAATAAAATAATGTTATGAGACTGTCGTGTTAATTGGAGTGTGTTGCCGGTTTTAATTCTTACTTGAAACGCGGAAAGACCCTTAACATTATTGCCGTATTTTAACCGTTTTTTGGTACGTTAGCTAACCTAAAGTTAATGTAGTGTGTAGAGTTAACGTTAAACATGGTTTGTTTGGGTTAAGGAACAAAACAAATAAAGTGGAGTCGGTCTGTGAAAAGCAACGTTAACTTTCCGATTTCCCGAGTTAAATGAGTTGTTGAGTCGCACTGATCAACAGCACATAGACGTAGCGCAATGAGAAGCTATAGAGTTTGTTTCAACGGTGGCAATAAACACAACTGTGTGATGTCAAATCAAAATGTGATCGAGTGCAGTGCTTTTCGAACATAAACAAAACAATTGTGTTAAAAAGGAGAAAAGTAGCTAAAATCTCGAAAAGTCTGACGGTAGCATGTGGAGTGAGCGCAGTGACAGCCCGGTGTTCAACCAGCTGCGTCTGGACGGACAGCTGTGTGATGTGCTGCTCAAGGTGGAGGACAGAGAGTTCAGGGCCCACAGACTCATCCTGAGCTCCTGCAGCTCCTATCTCAGGTCTGTAAGATTCCGCGGGGTCGAAGGTAGGGACCGCAAGGGCTGGGGGCTTATTGCACTTCTAAGGGAAGGATGTGTTACTGGCAAACTGCAATCTAGTTAGCAACAAAAACAGGCTCTACTTCCACAAATAAAAGTTAAGTAGTGCATGCCTAAAGCATTTTGGAGCACAAATTAGGCTATTGTCCTTCAAAATCCACTCATTCATTACGATGCTCTTATTAGTTTTTATTTATTTATTTATTTTTTATAATTAGCTTTTTAGTTTGAATTATCTGTATAAATCACATAGATCTACATTAAATGGCATGCATAAATCCAAAGTAGTTGGTAGTGGTAGTAATATAGCCTAATAGTTATTGTCTACACTTGGTGTTGATTAATGGCAATAAGTTTTAGTCTTAAATTGTGTAGGTGGAAAATGCTCCAACAGGATCAGCTTTGGCCTTTGGGACTGTACACCTTTAATATGAACAAAAAGGATCTGACACAGATCATTTATGACTTATTAAATGCTCCCCACAGCGATGTCTTCTGTAACAAAGAACCTGAAGTGAGAGTCTTCATGTTTCCCAATGTGTCAGCCCAAATAATGAGCCTCATCCTAGATTATGCCTACACCTTGAGTTTACTGGTGACGGAGGAGGTCGTTGTGGAGCTGTTGGAGGCTGCACACTCTTTTGGCATCAGTGACATTAAGGACATCTGCAGTAACTTTCTAAAGCAGAAGCTGAACCCCAAGAACTGCATTGGCATTTGGAAACTGGCCCGTCGTCACCAGTGTCCTTCTCTGAGCATGAAGGCGTACCTCTACATGCTGCTGCACTTCGAGGAGGTTGCTCAGGTCTCACGGGAATTCCTGGAGCTGGATAAGAAGCATTTGCTTGATTTAATCAGCAATCGAGAGCTGAACATCAGACAGGAGAGTGCTGTGTTTGAAGCTGTTGTACGTTGGATTGAACACAAGCCTGAGGAACGTGAGGGTCACATAGTCACACTGCTGCACAAGGTAAGTGTGTTCATTTACTTCTACTGAACTTTTGAAAAACCTACTTTTACACATGTTCTCACAGAACAAACAGAATCTGAAGAGCTGAAGAGAGTAAAAATACTTTGTTCTTCCTTGGGAACAATGGCCATAGTTTGTAATAAATGACTCAACTGTTATATGTAACGTCAACAGTGGGCTGATGGCCAGCTGTGGTCAATGGAAAATTCAGCAATTTCTGGGCCCAAGGTGGACAATTAAAGAGGGGCAACAACTCGGGAAATCTAACAGTATTGGGCAGACGGTATACGGTTGACTAATTAATGAATGAGATTATAGTCGACTCAAATTTCATTGGTTGAGTAGTTGCACTTGTTACTTTTTGTGGGGTTCCAGCTGGGTCTGCTGTCAGTGAACACACTACTTATGTCTGAACAGACTTAGTGTCTCTCACTGACCACACTGCTTTACTGACTGTTTACTGTTCACTGAGACCGAAACAGCTCTGGGCTCTTTAATTTTTCTCATATTTTTTCTTTTATTATTTTGTTGCTGAATGTTCTCTACACTTAAAACTCAAAGTGATCCAGAAAGAGGCACACTGGGACACAGACAGCAGAGTAAACTATCAGTAGAGAGGGTCTCTCATTAAGCTGCTGTTGCAGTTATGCAATATCGTCATCCACCCTCCCATCCAACCCTGTGCTGCACACTGTGTTAAGGCTATCCTGCTGCTAGCACTAGAGCAGCGCCAGTAATGTCTGTGGTGACTCTGCAGAATCTAAAAACACTACACCACCAGAAAAGCGTTATTTTACATCTGAAATGTTTTGGTTTAGCAAATTGGCAGGAAACAGATCCACAGAGTCTCTTCAGTGCACAGTATGTTGTTGATTTATGCAAATTAGACATGTGGTCAGAGTGCTTTTAATGTCTTTTAACAAGGCTTTGTGTACAGTGGAAATTATATTTGACATGGTCTAGGGCTAAAACACTGAGGGTAATGCTTTGTGTTGGCAGAAAAACGAACAAAAAAACCCATTTGATTTAACTTATTTTTAGGTCAGTAGAAAGACAAAAAAAAAAAGATTAAAATTATTGATGAAAAAAGGAAAATCTCGTCCGTTTCCCAATTGCCAGGATCCTTTCTTCAGAGGTGGCTCCTCCAGAGTCAGCTCCTCCCATGCCAAGGCAATAAATAAACTTTAATGATAATAATAATAACCCTTTAATGCTTAATAAAGTCCTGTTATAGGGACTTATGGATCATTAAATATTTGACTACTATAATATAAAATGCAATGTTAAGCAAATAATTAAACAAATAAAACGTTTACAAAAAAGAATGAACAAACAAGCCCTAGTTACTTTAGTTGATATTTACTTGTAAAACGAGAGCAGCCGAATGTGATCTGTTCTGCAAGAGTCGAGTCACTCTTCAGCTGACATTAGAACGGTGATCAAATCTCACCAACACAAAATAAAACTGAACTGTGCATTTTATTGGGCAAATGTTTTCAAAATTAAACATTTTCTATGAAATCAGCAAATTGTATTTAAACTAGAAATTTTCAGCTTTAAGCCTCACTTCCTTTTCTACCTCCTTCTTTTCAAAACATTTGTGGCTCATTGTGGGTAGGGAAAGGCCACAAAGGATACACAGATGCATCCTTGGTATTTTGGCCAAATGGAGGACTCAGAGAGGAGCTGGGGAATGGAACCAAATGGAACACATCTTCGGCTGCTGGTTTTTGGGAAAACAGCCCTCATATAATGTGTATAATGTAAATGAGGAAATTACCCAAATGGCAGAATTATTTCAAATACTTGGAGATATCAGGTGTGAGCAACAAGTTTCTGCCAGCCAAGGAGGACAAGAGAGTGTGCACTATTTCTTGAAGGATTTATTACAAAAAGTAAAAAATTAAATACAGTAAAATGCCCACAATGGTTTAAAGTTGTTTTGGTTTTGTTCTGCTTTAGCGCCAGTCATCAAGAGAAAATTGCATTTTATTTTTGCTAAAAATCAACTGTCAGAGTGAAGCCAGGGTTTTTGAGCAACTTACAGCAAACATATGAGTCATAATTAAATCAGTGATAAAGGACCCTTACACCCCTTGCAGCCATTGAAGGACACACATCAGTAAGTTCCTGTACCTCATTGATCATGGCTCTAAGACCCTTAGAAATTCATGTACCAAGTTGTAACAAGGTAGGCCTGCAAACTCTTTGATTCAAAATAGCCGTCTTCCTGTTGGTGACAAGGTGTGATTACCCTGGATTTTTTTTTCTCATAATCCCATCTTGAATGTGTGTACAAAATTTCAATTGGCTACATGAAAAATATTTTTTGTTCTTATGCTTCCCAAAATGGCCACCTCTTTATTTGCTCGCCACAGCCACACCCAAGAACTAATGAAATGTTGTTGTTTTTTTTTCATAACTTTTAATGGCAGATATGTCTAAATGTTGACAGTGTTTGGAGCATGTCTGATAAAAACCTGAGGAGAAGTTTGTTAAAATATAAGTGGAAAAATTATGGAGCAGTCACACCTAAATAAATTATATAAATTTCATTTATCTTGGACAAATGACATTTTTTGATGCTATTAATAGATTAATAGAGGCACTTTCTTAAAGACAGTGATTTTATTTGTATATCATTGCTTGTTTCCCAATCGACAGGACCTTTGGAGGAAACCAGCACACAGAAGGTGTGTTCCCAATGGTTCCAAACCCCACCCCCTCCAAAGGACTGAATCCTCCCTTTCCATAAAATATCAAGGATGTATTTGTGGATCCTCCATGGACTTGCCTTATTACAAATTACCCACAATGCACTGCAAGGGATTTGAAAAAAGAGCAGTAGATGGAGTGGAGAATTTTCAGAAGTGTGCATTTGCTGTATTCATAGAAAATGTTTTATTTTAATAACATTTGCCCAATAAACTGCACAGTTCAGTTTTGTTTCGTGTTAGTGAGATTTTAACAACATTGTCATTGTTCATATTAACACTTAAGTGTGTATAATATAAGCTGATCCTTGATGCGGCTTTCAAAAGCCATGGATGCACAACATATCACGTTCAAAAAGAACGTAAATATCAGGTAATGTAACTAACTATTCAGCTCCACAAATGTTTTGTCCTTATTCTCATGAGCCATGGATCAGTTTCAGACTCTCACTCAGGCTTTGATTATAAATATAATCATCATAGTCAAATACTTAATATTACATAAATACATAATCTCTAAAACAGAACTTTTTTAAGCATTATTTTTAGAGAATAAAAACCAGCAGCAAAACTGTGGGTGGAGCTTTTGATGATGCAGCTCGGCTACTTTGAAGCCTGTTCCAAAAGACTCATGAGGCAGGGGCGGATCTGGACCACTTTAGATAGGGGGGCCATGCTGGGGCCAGACTTTTAGCTGGGGGGTCATGACATATGATGTAAAAAATAAAGGTTTTATACTTGTAAATTTACAGGAAATATGTTTTTACTTATGGCCAACTATGGTCATATTAAGAAAATAATGACAATTATGTCATGATGCTAATGACAATAAATTGAATTGAATGAGACATTAGTCATACACCTCCCTTCTGAGGGGGGCCACTGGGGGGTCAAGGCTCATAATTGCAGGGGCCCTGGCCACCCCAAAGGCTCTTGTGCAAAGATTTGTAAAATCTTGTAAAATGATTTTCTATTGCCTTGTAAATTTGTATATTTGTTTTGATTGCCCATTGCCTCCTCTGGCTAATTTTGCATTTTTATGTACTGATGTGTTTTCTCTCTACTCAGGTCTGTTTCCCACTAATGCCACATGATTACTTGGTTTTCAAAGTGAGAACGCATCCTTTGGTGATGAGAAACTCAGAATGTGTTCAAAATTTTCAAAAGAGAAGGATGGAAAGGATTCCTGCCGTCACACGTCTGCCAGCCACTGTGCTGCTGGCTGTTGGCGGTCAGCAGGACCAATGCACCACTAATGCCATTGAGCTCTACAATGTGCGATCCAGGGAGTGGGTGACGGTGGACAACACGCTGCGTCACATAGCGTACCATGCCACTGCTGTTCTGGATGGCTTTGTGTATGTTATTGGGGGCTTTGACGAGGGAGACTATTTGAGCAGCGTATACAGACTGAACTCTGTGGACCATGTTTGGCAAGAAGTAGGGTCCATGCACATGCCACGGGGCTACACCAGTGTGGTGGCACTCGATGGTTGTATTTACGCCATGGGAGGCTGCGATGGACGCCAGAGACTTAAAAGTGCAGAACAATTCATGCCAGATACAAACCAGTGGACGATGATTGCACCAATGCTCATGCAAAGGAGTGACACAATGGCTGCAGCACTCAATGGCAAGGTAAGTAACAAAAAAGTTTAAAAATGGAAGTGAACTTATATAGGCCATAATGTGAATTTGGTGTGTTTCCATTTAGTGCAGAGCAGCCAGTCAACTTAGTGTAAAGTCATCCACTTGAGGTTATATATATTTGGTGTTGAAAATGACAGTAACCAAATGTCTTTCTCAGCGTTGTCAGTCTTTTTAATGCCCTGAGTAATATAGGGTATATGACATAGTTTAGATGAGGCACTACAAAATCAGTTTATCAAAATTCCACTACAGACAAAAACGACCACAGTGTAGTTGCAATTAAATAATTGCTTTGGGTTTAAAGTCTATTACAGAATGATCCACTTGTAGACCAACACTCCACTATTCCCAGCAATGGTATGGAGCAAGAAGAGTGACAGTGGAACATTGGCACTGAAAAATAACACTTGGCGCTGAAAACAAAATTGTAACTGAAAAATACACCATTGACATTGAAAAGTTGAAAATAAAAATGTTTTCAATGCAGACTTCACAATTTTGTTGTTTTTTTCCAACACATTTTCCAAAACATTTTTTTATTGCATTAACAATCCCATAATTTTCAATGTCAGTTTTTTTCAATAGCAACTTTTTTGTTCCAATGACAATCCTCTTATTTTCAGTCAATGTTTTTTTTTTTTTTCAGTTTCACTTCACTGTCACTGTTCTGATGTGGAGGGGGAGAGCTATGGGGGTGGGGCTAAGGAAAGCAGGGCTTCTGAGTATTCAACAGTATTTAGTTACGAACAGTTACAAAAAACTTATTACTACTACTATTTGTGGGTGTATAATAAGAATATGAACAAATGTCATCAAGTATTCTAGTGTTAAAAAGTGAACAAATAACATGACATTATAAACAATAAATCAGTCTTAAATATTAAAATTATTTTAGTGACAAATATAATTCCCCTCCTTGAACTTCCACCTTATTTTGGTGGAGGGGTTTGAGGGCCCGAATGATCCTAGGAGCTATGTTGTTGGGGGCTATATACCCCTGGTACAGTCTCCCAAGGCAAACAGGTCCTAGATGACAAGCCAGACAAGGAGCGGTTCAAAACTTTTTCTTATGAAGAAAATTAAATCAAGGCCTGTAACATCGCCCGGCAAGGCGCAGCCAGGGCCCCACCCTGGAGCCAGGCCTAGGGTTGGGGCTCGTATGTGAGTGCCTGGTGGCCAGACCCAGCCAGGCTCAGCCCGAATGAGCAACATGGGGCCAACCTCCTGTGGGCCCACCACCTGCAGGAGGGACTGTAAGGGGGCTGGTGCAATGTGTACTGGGTGGCCTTGGAGACCCAATCCCCGGACATGGCATAGGGACATGAAATGTCACCTCGCCAGGTACAGATGAGCCAGCTCATCTCCATGCACAGCTTGGTTGTTGGGAACATCTGGGAGTCCCCTGTCAGAAAGGTCTTCAACTCCCACCTCTGGCAGTGAAGCTGAGGAAGGAGTCCTATCGGGTCTGGTTGGCTTGTGAGACTCCTGAGGCAGCTGAAGGGTACTGGAGCCAGGCGGACTGCAGCCCGGGTGGTTGTGCAGACAAAAACTCGGGTCTAGGAGGAGTTCGGTGAGGCCATGGAGAAGGACTAACGGTTAGCCTTGAAGAGATTCTGGCAAACCGTTCAGCACCTCAGGATGGAGAAACACTGTTTACAGTGGGGGTGGGCAGCTGTTGACCTCAACTGGGGATACTGTCGGACGTTGGAAGGAATACTTCGAGGATCTCCTCAATCCCACCGACACGTCTTCCATTGTGGAAGCAGAGGCTGGGGGCTCAGAGGTGGACTCGTCCATCACCCAAGCTGAAGTCACCGAGGTAGTTAAGAAGCTTCTCGGTGGCAAGGCGCCGGGGGTGGATGAGATCCGCCCTGAGTTCCTCAAGTCTCTGGATGTTGTGGGGCTTGGCTGACACACCTCTGCAACATTGTGTGGAGGTCGGGGACAGTACCTCTGGACTGGCAGACCGGGGTGGTGGTCCCTCTTTTTAAAAAGGGGGACCAGAAGGTGTGTTCCAACTACAGGGGGACCACACTCCTCAGCCTCCCTGGGAAAGTCTATCCCAGGGTACTGGAGAGGAGAATTCGTCCGTTAATCGAACCTCGGATTCAGGAGGAACAATGTGGTTTTCATCCTGGGTCGTGGAACACTGGACCAGCTCTATGCCCTCTCCAGGGTGCTGGAGGGTTCATGGGAGTTTGCCCAATCAGTCCACATGTGTTTTGTGGATCTGGAAAAGGCATTTGACTGTGTCCCTCGTGGCACCTGTGGGGGGTGCTCTGGGAGTATGGGGTCCGGGGCCCTCTGCAAAGGGCTGTCTGCCGGCAGTAAGTCAGACCTTATCCCGGTGCATGTTGGACTCTGGCAGGGCTGCCCTTTGTCACCGGTTCTGTTCATAATTTTCATGGACAGGACATCTAGGCGCAGTCAGGGGCCGGATGGGGATCTCATCTCTGCTTTTTGCGGATGATGTTGTCCTGTTGGCTCCATCAGACCAGGACCTTCAGCATGCACTGGGACGGTTTGCAGCCGAGTGTGAAGCAGCTGGAACAAAAATCAGCACCTCCAAGTCTGAAGCCATGGTTCTCAGCCGGAAAAGGGTGCCTTGTCCCCTTCAGGTTGGAGCAGGGTTCCTGCCTCAAGTGGAGGAGTTCAAGTATCTTGGGGTCTTGTTCACGAGTGAGGGAAGGATGGAACAAGAGTTTGACAGATGGATTGATGCAGCTTCTGCAGTCATGCGGTCAATGTACCGGTCTGTCGTGGTGAAGAAGGAGCTGAGCTGCAAAGCGAAACTCTATTTACCGGTCTATCTATGTTACTACTCTCACCTATGGTCATGAGCTCTGGGTCATGACCGAAAGGACAAGATCCCAGATACAAGCGTCTGAAATGAGTTTCCTCCACAGGGTGGCTGGGTGCTCCCTTAGAGATAGGGTGAGGAGCTCAGTCACTCGGTTGGAGCTCAGAGTAGAGCTGCTGCTCCTCAACATTGAGAGGAACTAGCTGAGGTGGCTTGTGCATCTGTTCCAGATGCATCCTGGACGCCTTATTGGTAAGGTGTCCCACTGGGACTGGGACAGGAGGAGCTGGAGAAAGTGTCTGGGGCGAGGGAAGTCTGGGTGTCTCTCGGATAAGTGGAAGAAGATGGATGGATAATTCATGATCTATGATGATTCTATGTTGCGCACAAATAACACATACAAAATGTGTTATTTTATATATATATATATATATATATATATATATTTTTAAATTTATTTATTTATTTCAAAAATATCTATGCAAATATACAAAAATAATAACATAAACAGATTTACAAATACTTACGTGCAGGAATAAAAAGAATATTGCTTGGAAGAAAGAAGAGTGATGGCCAAAAGTGAAGGAGAGGAGAAGGAGAACAGAGAGATTGGTGTAATGTGTTCAAATCATTTTGTTCTTGTTAAAATTATGGCTTGAGCTTCTTTAGTGACAGTTTTGGCAATCCAGCATAAAGTGCATTGCTGTAACCCAGTCTACTAGAAATAAAAGCATGCAGGTATCTCGTTAGGTTTGGTCAATAGACATCTGATGTTAGTTATATTTCTTTTTCTTTTTTTCTTCTTATTTTTATCTTTTTGTGTTGATTGATGTTTATTATGTCTGAAAAAAAGCAAAAATCAAAACAAATTATTATTATTTAAAAAAAAAATGAATAAAAAAACTTTTGCACATATGTCTATTTTTCCAGGTATACATCTGTGGCGGTTTTGATGGGGTGAGTCCTCTGGAATCGGCCGAGTGCTACAGCCCTCACACTGAGCAGTGGACAGCAATTGCTCCCATGTCATCTGGGCGAAATGGAGTAGGAGTGGTAGCCTATGAAGGTCACATCCTTGTAGTAAGCATAGCACAAACACAATGTGAGGCTGGTTGTATTGAATTGTTGGTATATATACTAATAACTGACACAGTCTTATATAATTGGACTGTAAGGGGACACTTCAGCCTATAGGCATTAAAAATGGCTGGTTGAAATGGCCATTAGGGCTTGGACGGCTACTGCTTACCTTATCATGACCACTGGGTAAAATGGGCACATTGGGTCATTGTGCACTACTTTTGGCACAGTCCAGCCTAACTGCCTAATTTTCCTCAGCGTTTAAATAATTACTCTACAGAACACCATGTCTCTTGGTCATGTTAAAGTTTTGTTATAGTATAAATGGCACAGAATAGGAAGATACTGTTTAATTCAAATCCGGCTTTTATCTAACCTGTTTTAGTGTACAATGTTGTACGTACTTTTTAGAGAATGTTTAACAGCATATTTATCATTAACATGTATAATAGTAGTTGTTTTATTAGTTTTACTTATTAGTTACAAACTTTATTTAAAACAGTTCACATACGAGTCACAAGGACATACTGTAGATCTGGTTAGCTGGTCATCAGCTAAAGTTATATTGATTGTTTTGTTGCAGGCAACATTAAGCTTGACTTGGTGAAACGCAAATAATGCCCCAAGAGTTCTTACTACGATGGGGACCACTCTTACCCTCACCTTCCACATCTTCTGTTGCCCTTCCTCCATCCACTGGTATTTCTCAGCTTCTTGTGTTCTTTCTTCAGATCCATTACTGCAGCCTCCTTCTGCTGTGTTTCCACTACCACCACAATGTACGGTTTGGTTGGCCATCACCAGTTTATCTGTCTTGATCTGGAAGTCCCACAGGATCTTGGCTCAGTCGCTCTTCACCACCTTCTGAGGTGTGGCCCATTTGGAACGTGGTGCTTCCAGTCCATACTCTGTTTCTATAGAGCAGGGGTGCCCAAATTTTTTTCCTTGGAGGGCCAAATGAAAATGTATTAGAAGGCAATGTGCCAAACACAAAAAATCATTTCCTTTTAATGAAAACAAATACTCTTCCTCCCAGGTTTGTTTAGTGTGCCTTTTTGTCTGTGTGCCACTGCCTATGTTTCCACCTGGTAGTGCCTATTTGTAAGCCCACACACTTCAGCTTTTTGACCCAGACCCAGTCCATCAAAAGAATTGTTGACTTGGACAAAAATTGGTCACATGCACAAACCTACTTTTTCATAGTTACCTGTGTTTTCTTTTTTAAGACTCTTTAGTTTTCTAAGTTGATGTGAGGCCAATGAGTGAGGGCAGTAGGCTGTTTCTGGTTGGATCCTCTTCAATGGGACTTGCCATTACCAATGGCTAAGTTTGCAGTTTAATCAGTAGTCAGTATGCAATTTCAGTCACGAAACAACCCCTTGCCGGCCAAATTTAACCCCTTGGTGGGCCCCACATTGAGCACCCCTGTTGCAGCTACTTGGATTTGGCATTCCACAAATGCTCTGCCTGCAAGGATTTTACACCCTGCCGTTGCATGCTGGATTGTCTCAGGGGTCTCTTTGCAGAGTCTGCATCTTGGGTCCAGATTTATAGTCTATGCCAACAGTTAAGACGTCTGGGAAAACCCAGAAACTTATCAGACATCCAGTGTCACACTGTTAATTCTTTTAGACCTGAAAAAATAGAAAAAACTACCATCAACATTGTCACAAACATGAATGGACTTTAAAGGACTTAACTAACAAACATTCTTATATTCAAAGAGACTGACTTAATAAAAAATGATAAGCTTCAACCTCATCTGACTATGTATTAATGTGAACATACTTTATCAATGTGTGATTGAACATTGAAAAATTGTTGATGTATGAATGCATTGTATGTGTGATATGTAATCTTTTATCAAAGAACCTAAAATAATTCCACCTTTCAGTGTTTGCAGAGCAATTCTCGAAATCACTACCTGCACTGTTCAAAAAAAATGACTGGCTAGTATCATGATTGTCCATGATGTCATTGCATGAAACTTACAGGAAGTGTCAACAACCCCACACCCCAGTCCTCAAAATAAACAAAACAGAAAGTTTAAAAAAAAAAAAAATTACATGAAATAAATTATAATTTCATCTGTTGCAGTGTATGCAATTGCACAGTGTCCACATACAAATGTTTGTATAGTAGATGGTGTTTGTAGGAGAACATGCTTGACAGTTCTGTCTGCATCAGGAGAATTAATGTGAGATACATTGGTGAAATTACATAATGTTTTTGGCAGCTTCTATAATATATATAACAACCTTTTTGGAATATTGTGTTTCAAACGGTTGACTTGGTGGAGTGAATTTTGCATCGTAGCTGAATACTTTATTTCGGCCAGAGGTTTGAGAAAGTCCAGCAGAAGTTCAGGACAGACGTGGGGCAAGGGCAGAGCTGAGTGACAGCCGTGTTCAATCAGTGCTAATTATCAACCTCAGTGAGAGACTTTAGTGAGAACCAGTGCACTTCAGCCTCAGACCTGGATGGTTTACCTCAGTTATAGAAGACAGACAGTTACTCAAAGCAGTAGATCATCGGCTGACCCGGCCTCTGCCGTCAGTACTGCTCTCTGATTAGTCGCAGTTAACGTTAGCGGTGTGTAGTTGGCTGGGCTCAGTTTTGTTTTGCTTTCATGCCAAAGCTAGTCATCGCCAGAAATGTGCACTTAATCTTGCCAAACATCTAAAGCAAGAATTAAGACAGAGGTTTTATGCCATTGACTGCAAAAATAAGATTTTGTACTGCAGTGAGTGAAGGAGCAGGAGGGAGACAGGGTCTTTGAAGCTGAGCTCTCAGCAGCTGACACATGTACACATAAAAGATACATCCTTCCTAATAACTCCACACTAAACCATTTCAGTATTATAAGTGATCTAGGCAGGGAGACATAAGACGAGACAATATGGAAATTAAATACATTCACTAAAACTAAAACAGTAACAACAGAGTGAGCAGGAGGAAATTAAGGTAAAACATACTAAAACAGATTTTTTTTGGTGAGAAATATGATTTATGGTAGGCATTTGCATTTAACTATCTCCTCTTATTGAAATAATAATTCATTAACTTAAATCTCTGTAGCTCAAGTTGGTTAAGTTGTGATCTTTTTTAAAACATGTTGCACATCTGCTGCAAAGTAGTTTGAGAGTCCTACTTTTTTAAACTGTTAAAATTTCAAAGCGTATAGTATATGATTAGGGGGCCAGTGTAATTGTATATTGCACCAATTGTTTTCTCACACTATAGCCAGCTAAAATGTCTTTAAATCATCTACAGTGACTCCAGACTACAGGGCATTATATCTGGGAGGACCACACACCCTCTTAGTTGGAAAGTCCAACATACTTTTATATTACTTCATGCAACACTGACTTGAAATGCTTCTTTTGGTGACACTTCTCTGTCAGACTCATGATGTACTTAGCACCACTAAATCTTTATATTGTAAATACTATTTAAAATGATACACTTAAATACACTTGATAACAAAACATAGTCTTTATGTCCTCACATTAAGTAACACAAGCAAAGAGACCCGAGACTTGAACTGGACTTGACCTGGACTTGACCTGGACTCAAAAAATTGAGCTTTGATCTTTTAAACACTGCAATTTCACTGACTTTCTTACTGACAGACTGGGACACTACCAGAGGCATAATAACAACATAGGCTAATAACTCTGTTCCACCTTGTCTCTTCCAGATTGGTGGCTATGATGGTTCCCAGCGTGTGTCCTCAGTCACTGCCTACAACCCTCAGTCTGACTCCTGGCAAATACTGAAAAATATGACGAGCTCTCGCGGTTACTTCGGCACTGCAGTGCTGGAAGATCAGGTGTATGTGGTTGGAGGCAACCAAAATACCTTTAACACTGTAGAATGTTATGATTGGAAGACCAACATATGGTCCATAGTCCCGAGCAACCCCACTCAGCGAAGGGGGCTCAGCTGCTGTATTGTCGACCGCCTTCCTTTTGCTGCATCACTACTTCAATGACTACCAGCCAAACAAATAAAAAGAGGCTGCTTAAATTGAGTGGCTCTTGTCTTAGTTTAGCATGGCCTTTAGAACATTGAAGTTTGGGATCAGATTGTGTTTCATGTGTTGAAGTGAGCAATACTGTATTGCATTAAAATGATACATTCAAATACAGAAAAAGACAATTTAAATTGGAAATGTACCGTGTGTTCATAGCCATATTTGCAAATTTATGAAAATCAGATTAAACAGATGAATCCAGTGCTCTTAATTCTTAATCTCTTTATTGCATTAGAACATACATTTCTCATATATCTATAATATATATTTATTTTATAAATGTGATTTTTTTTTTTTACACTACAATCTTTTATTGTAACATGTTAGAAAATACTTATTACGCTCCAAAAACATGGCACTAAAACCAGTTACCAAACAATGATTATTACATTTCCTCGTTTTGTTTTGGCCACGAACAACAAAAGTAGAAGATGGGAGCAGAGCTGGAGACAACAGCTGTGCTGTTGTTTTTACTTCAAATGGGTGAGGCATGAGTGTTGAACACCAAGCAAAGAAGCAATAAAAAAAACAAAATGGGGTCAGATTTAAAAAGGGCCTGAAGAGGGCCTGAGCACACAGCTTAAATGCCACTCACACATAAATGTACCTCACAGACTGGGTTAACAGTCAGCTTTCAATATCTTAAGAGATTACTTTTTCTTTGTGAACTTATTTCAGTTTTGAGTTGAGTTTTTTCAGTAGCACCCTTTGTACAAAATGACAATTGTACAAGTCCGTATTTGCAGCATGCCATGTCGTATTAGTCAAATAAGAAATCTGATTACTATAGTACTTTACAGTAAGTAATGTAGCCATGACAGTATATTCATGCCTCTTAAACTTTTATTCACAACCCCCCTGTATGAATATTCATGTAGGACTCTATCCCAGATCTTTTCAATGATTGTAAACCCATTTCAGGAGAACCTACAAAAAACATCACTTAGGTGCCTCCCATATTCCTCTTATGGCCTGTCTTTTCAAAGCTGTATAAGCTGTATATTAACAACAAAGCTTAAATTATTATATAATTAATTTTCAACAGAACCTGATGAGCAGCACAAATGGTTTGTCAGTGGCGTCATGTCCACTACATCTTACATTATCAACAATAACTGTTGAGCTGCTCTATTGTGCCGTGTGATCAGACCCAAAACTTTCAAACCAGCTCCTTTATTTCAAAGACCCTTTTTAGATGCACAACCTAATAATCCTTGTGCTAGTGTTATTGTGTGAAGTAGTTTAAAAGAAAAGAATGAAAACAATATACAAGTAGCTGGCGTGTCCCTAGTAATACTAGTCTTTAATGGGACACAAACAGCATGGTAGATGCAACAGTCTTTTTTGTAAACCAAAGTATTAGAGAATGTGGAATGTATCACGGCAGGTGCAGGGGTGTGTGGGATATGACCAGCTTTTTGACTGCTGAGAGACAGAAGCGGCATACGGTATATGCATCAAACACACACACTCACAGTGGGGCTAAAGGCTAGCAACACGGTCACAAGACTGGAACTGCAGTAGGACACAGGGCTGAGTTTAAGATTCAGCATCATTGTCAGTCATCAATTTAAAGCAATGGCCCCCAACCAAACTGTCAACTAGGTCATGCATTTCTGAGTGTTGTGCCACAGAGGAATAATGTATTAAAGTCAGTAACTTAATACTCATCTATTTCTTCTTGTGTAGCCCCAATAACATTATGGAGACACTTCTTCCTTCTATAGTCATGCATTTTAGGCACAATTTGCCACCACCACATTTAGAGATAAAAACCAACAACACACTTATTTCCAGAGAGCTGAGGAGGAGGAGGAGACAACAGGGAAGCTGTGATGAAGCGGGTCTTTCTATTGATAGAACAGATCATCAAGGCCTCAACAAGGGAACAACAAACATAGCAAACGTCTTGGTCCAGCTGAAGGCCAACAAGACAGACAGGCCTGTTCTTCTGTACACTGTTGTATTGCTTAATCTATAGCTGTGCACGTATGTTTCTAACACATCCTTTTGGCCTGTGGTTGGGGACCACTGCTTTTAAACCTCACTGATTGTCCTTTTGAACACTTTTTAGTCCCATGTTTTGACATCCCTCCTTCTTTGAGCACCACGCCCACACATACACACAAACCCTGTGACCATCATGGACTTGATATACACACTCATTCAGACGACACGCACAGACAACAGGTAGACACCCAGAAACACGTCTGGAAGCAGGAAGCAGAGGATTAGATATTAGTGCACAGAGCTGAGAGCTGATATGACGGTCAATGCTACAGTGGCACACAATTTTACAATATTCAATTACAAAGGTCTAGGTACTGTTATTTAAAAAGAAGGTCTGCATGTACCTTCCCAGGGTTAAGACTTCTGTCCTTTTTGCACAAGACAAGAAGGGACATTTTGGTCACTACAATGATTAATTAAGCTCACAAACATCAAAATTAACTTATCTAAATATTGTGTTAGATCATAAATGAAATTAAAAATGCAGCAGTATTTTTTTTTCTTAAAGACATCTTGGTACAGGATTAATTTCCTCTCCTCCTCTCCCTCAGTGAGCAGGTTAGTGTTTCAGCTTTCTAAGGCAGTGTCACAGAACATACAGAATTCCACTGAGGGCCCAGAAGCCCATTCAGGACAGGGCAGAACAGAGGGGCTGGGGCAGAGGTCCACGCTGTACACAACTAATGGTGCAGCAGATCACATCTTAGTTAGACAATGGCAGCAAAATGTAGAGCTGTCATAATTGTGGCTGAGTCATGATTAAAATTTCTTATTGAAGCCTTTTTAGTGGCACCTGTGTTATATGGGATTCTGGGCCGGGAATTGCTTGGCATGACATGGGCCAGTTCTGGCTCTGTCAAAGCCCATCACATGGAGTTTAGGTCAGGGCTGGGCGATAATAGATCTCTTTCTTTTGAGTTTTTAATTTTGAACTGATGAATTTAAATTTTGAAATCAGATCTAATCTAGCTATACACTGAGTTGTGGCTAATGCTGCAGCTCAAATTATGTCCATCAAGACCCAAATAATCACCAGAGAAAGCAGTCATATTCCCTTGTGATGCACTGGTTTAGAGAAGTAGCAGGAAATTGATCAACATGAACAGAGTAGCAGATTAGGAAAGTGCTCCGGGGCACTGTTGCATCTTTTAATATGACTGTGAGGTGTGTAAACTATATTAGACCTGGTCTATGGAAACAAAAAAACTAAAAAGTATCTGACCCAAACTTTTTTTTTTTTTTAACTTTGAGGGTAATACATACTGATGCTTTGCTTTAGTTTTTTTCTGTTGGGTTAGAGCAGAAAAAGAAATTAAACATTTTAATAAAACAAATACTTGAATTAACTTGTTAGGTCAGTAGCAAGAGAAAATGTATTAAAATCATCTGAAAAATGAATAAAAATTGAGATTTTAGTTTTAAGTCATATCACTCAGCCCTATTTCAGATTATTATTTTATGGTAAAATAAAGACCTTTGGATAAACTACGACTTCTGTTCTCCTAACAGGTGAGAACAGGGCTGCAGAGTCCCAGAGCTGACCCATAGTATGTGTGGAGCTGGAGTCAAATTGGAGTTATGTCTATAATACAGTAGCATTGACAGATGATCCAGAGACAGATCAGATAGAAGATATTATACAGATGGTCCAATACAGATATAATACAACATCTATACATCAACTATACATTGTGCGTTTTTTTTGTTATTTTCCTTTGTTATATTTAAACAGGACTCAGGGGTTTGACTTGGTCACTATTACGTCACTGCTGTAGGACAGGTGGGTATGGTGGGGGAGAGCCATCGATAGATAGGGTTTTGTCAGCTCATTTACACATAGAGCCTTGGAGCTGCCAAACAGAATCAACCGAGGTACAGTGAGTTCAGTGCATTGGACCTAACATGGCAGTAGAGGGACTAGAGGGAAAGTTTACACATTTCAGATACAGATTGTTCCCACAATGCTGTCTTGTTCAACAAGGGCAAATGCCTTCTCTTAGAAACTGCGCTGTACAAGTTGTCATTGTTGGATAAATTCACAGAAAAAAAGTGAATATAAGCCTAATTTATCACAAACTTTCTGTCCATCTATGGCTCGCCTTGTAAGATAGGACTTTAGTTAAGGGGACGGGATCTAAAGACTTAAAGGGATATTGTTGTGGAAAAAGGGGATAAGATGTTGAAGTCGGAACAGTCAGGTTTACAGATGAGGAGTTTACCGGTGACATACAGTAGAATTTGTTAAGATGAGTCTTAAGAGAGGGAAATGTTAGGAAATGAGAGTGGCCTCCGCAACTATAGCTGGGTCTTCTATGTCCGCTTTACTTTGGACCATGCGCAGCTCCAGCTGAGGGGGACTGGGTCTCCGTCCTGGACCTGCCAACTCTACGACACAATGAGTAATAATATTAAATATTATTTGAAGTTACATTTGTCATTTAAACATTATTAATATAACATTAATACAATGTATCCATAAATTTCAATGATGAATTCAATTGGATTCAAGATGCAGCTTGGATTAATTTAAGAGTTACAACAATCCCATGGACCTTCATATGTGGTTAGGAATGTAAGTCTTAATGTGGCACCATTTTTAAGAGAAATCATACCTGCACTAAACTCGAAGTTTTAGCTACAATGTGCTGGCCAACTTTTGTTTGTTGATTCTTTTGTTCTCTTGTGACAAAAAAGTGAAAAGGCTGGTTGCCTATCTATTGTAGCTTATGATCATAACTTCATGTCTTCTTTGGATGGATTCATTTTTTTTATTATTATTTAATAGGGACATTACAATGGGGGGGGGGGGGGGGGGGGGGGGGGCCCCCCCCCCCCCCAAAAAAAAAGGGGGGGGGGAACACCCCCCCCCCCAAAAAAAAACGGGGGCGCGCAAAAAAAAAAAAAAAAAAAACCCCCGGCCCCCCCGGGGGTGGGGGGGGGGGGCCCCCCCCCCCCCCCCGCCCCCCGGGGGCCCCCCCCCCCCCCCCCCCCCCCCCCCCAAAAAAAAAAAAGGGGGGGGGGGGGGGGGGGGGCAAAAAAAACCCCCCGGGGGGGGGGGGGGGGGGGGGGGGGGGGGGGGGCAAGGGAACCCGAGGGGCCGCCCCGGGGGGGCGCCCCCCCGGCGGGGGGGCCCCCCCCCGGGCCCCCAGGAGGGGGGAGGTTTTCCCCCCCCCCCCCCCCCAAAAAAGGGGAAGAGGGAGGAAGAGGAATGAAATTACAATAATGAACATCTGTAACAAATGCTACAGTTGTAAATATGCCTGATTGTAGCAGAATTGCTCATTTCCATCAGACGTTCCCAGGCAGTTAACATAAAATAAAATAAATAAATACAAAAAACACATGGCAAGAATCTCCTGATGTTTCTGTTAGTGCTTACCGTGAGCATATGATATGGTCCTCTGGATAACATGGTGCATCACTGAAAAAGTCTTCTCACAGGCAGTCTGACAAACAGACCAAAACAGGTAAAAATGGTGCTGTATGGAAAGACGACCTTGTTTTTTGACTACTGAGCTGTAGTGTGTTCTTACCTTGAGGTCATTAGGATAGTGGTGTGTCCATGCTAACAGCATAGCAGCAAACAAATCTCCAGTTCCTACAAACACAGCATCTACTTTGGGGACTTCTATTCGAACCCTCTCTGTCGTCCTGCTGCCGTCCGGACGAACTGAAGCACACAGACAGTGCTTTAGTTGATTTCACTCCATGAATCCTACACACACAATACAGACTGGTTGACATGACGCACCATGGCGCTGGCTCCCCAAAGACACCAGGAAGCGCTCTCCTAGTCTGGACGGCAGGTCAGACGAGGTGATGACCACTGTGTCGGGACCCATGGCATGAAGAAGGTCCATCACCTGCACATACAATGAATGTCATGTTCAGTAAATGTGTCTGAATTATGGTTGGGTAGTATGACTCATTAATATCAACAAACATTTTACTTTGACTATGAGTAATAAATGACGATAACATTTCCTCATATATTACTGGCTACTGGCTAGTGAATTAAAGTACATCAAATCAAATCTGTGAATCAGGTTCATACTCACATATTTTATAAATATAATGTGTTTATAAAGACTTCTGCAATAATGATCTGAGTGAATATTTCATAGAAGTAGATCCCTACTAACAGGAAAAAAATAGAGACAATAAGTGGCTTTTACCTCCACAGCATCTTTCTCTGTGCTGATGTTTTTCCCAGTTAATAACCTAAAAGACAAAAAAATATAATAATAATAATAATAATAATAATAGCACTTATCTACACAAAGTTACAACGTGCCTCACTGTGCAAGAGTAAAATATGCAAAAGACCCTACAATATAAATAACAAAAACAATAAAAACAATTATACCAGCAATAAAATAAAATCAGGTGATACCCATTGCTTTTGAAAACAGGAATGTTTAATTGTTTCTTAACAGTTGTTAGACAGTAGTTGTATCTAAGCTCAGAGGGCAAGGAGTTTGATACGCTCCATTGCCTAGTGGCCAGCTGCATTCTGAGGTTACTAATGTGATTACACTAGGCCAGAACTCTAAGAGAAAGTATCAGATCATAAAGTGACTCTAGATTCAGTTCAATTCGACTTTATTAATCCCCAATGGAAATTCAGTTGTTAGGTCTCTTCAAATAAATGAAAAACATCAGTTTATTCAGACTTCATCTGTCATAGACTGATGTGTCCACCAAAAATTGCATGGTCTAATTGTGTTGAATGCACTTGAAAAATAAAGAAAATAACCCATCACCTGGTTCATCCAGGTGAGAGTAAACTCTATCAAACAGATAGAGAATAGCATCCTCAACACCAATATGTTTGTTATAGGCAAACTGAAGGGTCCAGAGCTTCTTTAACCTGTGATCCTAAAATTCTAATAGGCAGCTTTTCAAATGTTTTCATAATATAGCAGGTGAGGGCTACTGGTCTATGATGATTTGCCTCAACTGGGCGGCCTACTTTAGGTATTTTTACTATACAGGATTTTTTTCACAGAGTAGTGCCCCTGCTTAACTTAAGACTAGCGGAGACTGAAGAGGTTAAGAGGACATGGTTAGGTGCCCTTGAGCAAGGAACCCCAACTGCTCCCTGGGTGAATTAATTAAGGGTTCTTAATCTTAAAGAGCTTGTGCGAAGGTACACAGCTTTTCCAGGGTGCACATCCCTCAGTTTAATCATTACAGCTTCAGACAAAGTGGGCTGGTCAGACATCTCTGGAGCAAGAGGTGTGGTCGTGGAGGAAATTGGAGAAGGCCGATTGAAGCAACTGGTGTTGGTTTAGCCTTAAGTTCTACTTTAAGGAACATTGCTGTCATTTTTGACCATTTTTATCTTATTTACAGCACAAAAAAATAAAAATGGCAAAATCCATTGTAATGCATTTTTTTATGTGTGCAACATAGACAAATCAGGAAAATATTATCCAAAAGTGATGTCACATCTAGGTTGGATTATTGCAGTTTTCTTCTGGCAGGATGCCCAAAAGGTACTCTGAAGTTTTCAGTTAATCCAACATGCACTGGTCCAGAGCTCTAGAGGCAGTTTATTTTGTTGCTACTGTCCCTGTTTTCTGATTGGTTAAATATCTCAAATTGTGTACAGAGACTTTTTAATCTGCACCCATTTCTTCTGCTCTCTGGAAAGCCAACTTGAGACCAGACTTGTTTTAATAGGTATGGCAATTTATTTATACAAAAAGAAAGCAGATGACTGACCAAAATCCTTCTCCTTACTTACAGGGTCCTCAGTGGTAATGCCCCGTCCTATCTCAGAGACCTCTCCAGAGTACTTTATTCACATGCTTTTCTTTTTTTATAGCGATATCATACAAAAGATGATGAAAAACAATGGTGTACTCACTCAGCCTCAAACTGGTTTGGAGTTATGATGTCGGCAACAGGAACCACCTTGTTCTTGTAGACAGGGTACAGATTCTGAGGGACATACTGTAGAAAAAAGGAATGTATCAGTGAGAGATTATTCACTGCACTTTGTCATTAGAAATAGGAATTGTCAGTGCCTAATAGCTAAGTAACTGTTACACGTAAACAATTTTGTGGTTTGTTTTTATTGTTGTGGAGACTGTGACAACGCATCTCTTCTCCTGTGAGATTAATTCTTTATTATTAATTAATCAATTAATATTTGTACATGGTCCCTAAAGAATAATTTATAAAGATTTATATGTGTGTATTCCTTTATTAATTTGTTTATATTAAGTTCTGTTCAATAAAACCTTCTGAAAGGTTTTCTCTTTTCTCTACATTTCATGACTTTCCGAAAAAGTGAAAAAGTATTCCCCCACTATTTTTTATCAAAATGCAGTTAACATTATTATACATATATTTGGAAAAGACATCACTGTCAGTCTAAAAATTACAAAAAACTATGCTGAAACAGTCCCTTTGAAATGACTACATTTAGGAATATGAACAGACAGACAAATACAGCAGAGGGATATTATTATATTATTAGGATATGTGAATACTAACCATAGATCCATGATCACCAAGGACAGGGTCACAAACTAGAACAAGCACAGAGAGCGGGTCAGGCATGAGCATGTGACATGAGCTCCTCTCATACACCAATGAGCACACTCAGAGGTCATTCAGAGGTCAGACTGGGGGAGCAAATTAACTTGGGAATACAGTCCATTCATTTGAATCACTTTTGCTCTCCCTAAACCAGTACTACTGTCACTTCTATATTGTGCTCTAACTTACACTGGATATGAAGTTATGTTTTTCTCTATATGTTCATGTTTGCTTGTTTGTTTATTGAATGAAATAAAATAAATAGAAATACAAATGTAAAATGGACAAGCACCATTTTGACCATGAAGATATAAAAGATATTTTTTTCAGGATTTCTTATGTTTCTGTGTCATGTCCGACATTGGGTTTAGAAGATCAGCTCTCTGCTGATTTAAATCTTATCTAACAGACAGATACAAATTTGTTAATAATTGTTAATCATCAGAGTGCACAGTAGTTAACCATGGAGTACCTCAGGGCTTGTTACTAGGTTCCATACTCTAAGTTTTATAAGCTCCCCTTAGTTAATATAATCAGAAAGCATGGTATTCATTTCTGTTGTTACACCAACAACACCCAGTAATATTTATAGATTAAACCAGTTAAGAATAAACCAATAGGCAAATTAGATACCCGTCTGAAATACAAAAAGAGCTGTATGACGGTAAATTATCCTGTCTCTACTGAGGTGATTCTACTAGGCCCCAGGAATCTAAGAGAGACAATATCAGACTAAATAGTGGATTTAGATGGTGTTAGAGTAGCTTCAAGTTCAACTGTGAGGAATCTTGGAGTAATATTTGACCAAGATTTACCGTTTAGAGGACACATAAATGTGATGTAAAACTGTAAAAACTGTAAAACTACATTTTTTCACCTGTGCAATTTAGAGAGAAGATTAGGAATATCTGTGACACTGAAAAATGAATCCATACATTTGTTACATCAAGGTTAGACTATTGTAATTCTCTGCTGGCAGGGTTCCCAAATAGCTCCTTGAAAAGTTTTTAGCTTGTCAAAAACACAGCAGGTAGAATACTAACATATGAGAGCACATTACACCAGTGTTAGCCTCCCATCACTGGCTCCCAATTGAATTCAGAATTCAGTTCAAAATCCTTGTCCTCACTTAGAGCTCTTCGTTCTCAAAATGCAGCTTTACTAGTCGTTCCTTGGGTTTCCAACAGTACAATGGGAGATAGAGCCAATGGGATTTACCAAGCTCCTGTTTTATAGAATCAGCACATGTTAAAGAGGCAGAGATAGTCTCTACATTTAAAGGTAGACTTAAGACTTTCCTTTTTGATAGGGGTTATGGTCAGGACATATAGATTAGATGTGCTTTTCTAGGCCTAGATGCTAGGGGAAGTTTGACACTCAGTTTCAATCCTCTGGCTCTGTCCTCACTCTTATTACATTTCCGTTTAGTTCTTTGCCATTCACACGTTGTTCCTCTGTCCCACTCTCCTCTGGGGAGCGGATACTGTTCCAGAGACATCCCAGTAATGACCTTAGCTGTGCCCCATCTGTGATACTGTCCCAATCCACAGACCCCAATGGGACATAAAAGGCTCACCATAGACCAGGTTGGGGTTTGCTCTCTTTAGCTCCTGGACAATATCGACCACCATCTCCAAAAAGGACGTGTCTCTGGTATACCCTGAGCACATACAACATACACACATTCTGGTTATTGCAATGAGCCACTTTTATTTAGTGTGTAGAATAGTGGTCAAAGGCAGGATAGTTTATGTATAAATGTAGTAAATGCACCTAATTTAACAGATTCAAACCTCAAGGCCACCTGAACAGATTAAACAGGTTTAATTAGTTCAGATGGGTGTTTGTGGGCCGCACCTGTTAAAACGTAGTCATAGTGATGCACATTGTTCAGTTTGATTCCTTCATAAAGAACATGCAGCTCATCTGCAGTCAACACCTGGCCTTTCCAATGGCTATAACCTGAGGAGACACAGGAAACATGGGTTTTTGGTGAGCATAAAATCTCCCTAACTTCACAATTCCAGATTTGGTTTGACCCAATAAAGCATTTGTGCACATTCACAATGTAATTATAACAGCCAAACAAACTTTGGCGCACACTAATGTATACATTCTCAAAATAATTTTAATGGCTGTTAGACATGAGATTGGTAGAATATTATTTTCCTGTCCCCAGGACAGGGACATATTGCTAGAGATTAAATGATTGCACACTCTACCACACTTTGCAAGATGGACTCAATAATGGTCTGACCATTCAGCTTGTAACTGAACATACTTCAAAAAAGCTTTTCTACAAGAAGCAGGCCTTGAGTGTTCAGTAACCACGTGATACTGTCAGCGCTGTGTTTGTAAAGGTGTCAGAGTGGTATGGGTTAATGAAGCCAGGCCGATAATGTTGCAGCTCCAGGTGAGTCACAGCTGCGTCACATTGTGCTGGGGATCTGGTTGCTAGGAAACAAGCCACAAAGAAACCCAAAAGGACTAAAAAGGAGAGATGAGCAGTGAGAGAGTGTGTATTTGTGCGATAAGCGTTGCTGTGTCGTCACGGCTGCGTGCTGCCTGTGTCCTCCTGCTCTGTCCTTTAGCCGACTTGCCCCTTTTCTGCAACTCTTCTTTCGTTCTGTCCTTCCACCACACTTCAATGTGTCAACCCCGACTATATACACAACATTTTCCTGAAACAAACTGCAAACATAAATTTTCAATAATCAAATTACATTTTTATAAAAGTAATATTCAAGGCCAAAGACCCAAGTAAACTTAAAAATATTGCAAGCTATATGCTGCTAAACATTGGTGGGTACTATCTAAATACACTGGCCCACATTTAACAAACATGTGTATGGCCGAAAACTGGGTGTACACCCATTTTCACATAATCTTTGGCATTTATCAGTCTGAACATGGGTGTACAGTACATACAAATCCCATGCCAGGTCAGGAGCTATTTAATTTATCTAATTTAATCAAGTTTGAAGTCAGCACGGAGCTGGCCAGCAAAACTATTATTTAGAACAGTGGTTCTCAAACTCTTCAAGTACCACCTCAGAATATATTTTTTTATATTTCCAACTACCACCTTTATACAGATACGGATCTATGCCATTTTAAGTTTTATATAACGTATAAGTATTTACCTATATGAATGTTATGAAATGAATTTTGTTTGCTGTGCTGCTTCTTTGAAATCACATTTTGAATGCCACAGCGTTTTAAGAAACCAAACATTTAGGCTGTATTCACAGCAGGAAAGTGCTTCTTTGATACTGATCGAATACAGACTATATTTTTTTTCAGATTGTTTTCTCATTGCACTTTCACTTGAAAGCGGATTAAAATTTCTTCAACAGAAGCATGTGCATGAAGATCGCTGCACCAATTGGCCGCTTGTTAGAAAAACAATCATGGAGGTCCTGTGTACTGCACTTGTTATCGGGATATTTATTTTGTTGTTACAGCTACAAATCTGTGAAAATCATTTTGAATGTCAAGAGCAGCTAATTCAAAGTCAGTTTCACCATGTTCTACTTTTTACAGCGAAGGCGTGCTGCAAGACGGTTGCTAGTGAGAAGACATGCACATTTTTTCACTTTAATGTGGCCCTGTTCAGAAGACCCCTCAAAACCCAGCTCCTTCATCTTTTCGCTAAACATGGTAAATACCACCCCATTTATGTGTCTTTTCTCTAGCAGGCAGGTTTGAATACACCCTAAGTGGTATAGTAAAGTGTATTATAGAAAAGTTGTAGTAGAAATCAATAGTCCTACATTTTGTAGATTCCCAAGAGATTCCCAGGTACCAACACAGAGAGCCAGAGTACCACCAGTGGTACCCGTACCACAGTTTGAGAACCACTAATTAAGAATATAGAACAGAACACATTGCCACACACAAATATTCTTCACTACAATCCACTGTTACAATAGGCCTGTATTATGTTATACATATTTTAGGGACCTGTCAGCGTGTAAAGCAGCATGAGCAGATAATTTTGCGTATAGATCATATAACCTATAACACAACATTCTGTTTAGTTTGTCTTTTATCAAAGGCTGCTTTTACTAGACTATCAGAAAACATTAACTACTACTGCTGTTCTGCAGGTCTGAAGTGACTGGTTTTCTCTCAAATCACTCCTTTACCTGCTTTTAAGGCACTAGAGTAATTTATTTGGAATAATTTCATTTTCATTTTCATTTCATCTTCTACCGCTTATCCCACTTTGTGGGGTCGCGGGTGGCTGGAGCCTATCCCAGCTGCTTTGGGCCTTAGGCGGGGTACACCCTGGACAGTGGCCAGTTCGTCGCAGGGCTGACACTTAGACGTACATTGACAGACAACCATTCACTCTCACATTCATCCACTAGGGGCACTTTTTAGAGTCACCAATTCACCTATACATGCATGTCTTTGGGCGGTGGGAGGAAGCCGGAGATCCCGGAGAGAACCCACGGTGACACGGGGAGGACATGCAGACTCCTCACAGAAAGACCAGAGTTAGCCAATGATGTTTTTGAGTTGGCTAACATCGGCCAACGATGTTTTTTGGGTCGGCCGGGAGGACATTCAGACCCTTCTTGCTGAAAGCGGGAGCGCTAACCACTCCACTACCGTGCGCCTATTTGGAATAATGTGCTATAATAATCAGACCTCAGTGACCAGAATTCAGTCATTATTGGGGCACAGCAGTTGGTAGTTTGATCCCCTCTCCCCCAGTTACTGTCATACTGTGTCCTTGGGCAAGACACTTCACCCACCTTGCTTCCAGTGTCTGTGGCACTGGTGTATGAATGCATTAGGCGGTGGTCGCCACAGTTATGGCTTCCACGTCTCTCCATCAGTCTGCCCCAGGGTAGCTTACCCCCACCAGAGTGATTGTGTACTTGTGTGTGTGTGAATGGGTGAATGGAAGCTTGATGTTAAGCGCTTTAAGTGCCCAAGACCGCTATATAAATACATGCCGTTTTCTCAGTCAAAACCTATTTGGTATAGTGTTCCTTCTCTGCTGCTGAGAGTGGTCATCAGTCCCTAATGCATCATCATTCTTTATTCTTTATTTGGAGCCCATTAGCTTCCACAAGGTGGTTGCTAGTCTTCCTGTGGTTCATGCAAAATCAACAATTAATCACCAAACCATATTCAATTCATAATGCATATTCCAGACTTAAGAACCTCTGTATGTAGAATTGCTTACATCAAACACTTAGATTTTAGATGTAGGACAATCACAATACCAGAGCTTACTTGACGTGTTGCACACTCATGATAAAAACAAAAGAAATTGTATTTTTAATCAGCCATAGCCTTTGCATAAACTTGGAAGACCGGATTTTAGTTCGCCTCCACCAAAATAGCTGATGATGCATCATACACATCAAGAGCAGTGAAGAACTACTCTGGCTGCTCTGTTCTGTGTTATTTGAAGTTTCTTGAGATGTTTCTTCTTGGAGTGTGGCACATTACTGCAAGCTTACCTTGTCTAACAAAGCAACACGAGATGAAGTCTAGTCCCATTGTTTTCTGACATCAAGGAGTTTTCTCATAAGTGTACTCCAAGAAAAAACAGCTTGTTTTTTTGAGCTGAACACAAACGAGGACAGCTTTACATGATGTGAGTAAAGGACAAATCCTTGTGTGATTAGTACTGATTCCAGTAAATTATTCCAGTTAATGTCTAATTAAAATGTCAAAAAATAAAATAAAATATAACGCCTTCCTGATGGCCTAATCCTGCGCTTGGGCCTAAAACAGAGACGCTGGATCCAGGATGCTTTTAGGGTGTTTTATTTACTACGACATTTACCTGCGCCACCTCAAGTCCTGCCTATTTACACCTATGTATCCACTAGGATAATAGGAAAAAAATAGATTTTGACACATGAGCTTCTGTCTCTGTCTCGTCCTGGGTTAAGATTGAGAAGATATGGCCCGTGGTCACTTAACCTGGCATCAAAGTAGAAATAACTGATCCCAACTGCTAAAAAAGTAGGGAATAAAAATTGACCAGGACTCAGGACATCGATGGGGTGACCACTGCGTTAGTGTCTCTGTGATCTGACTTAATAATGTGGCAAAATTTTCTTTGAATAAATCTTTGTGTTCTCTAGTGACTTATATTTTATCTTAAAACGTTCGATTGGTGAGGTCTGTCATTTGTTGGAAAGCATTTACTTGTTAATGTTGTTAAGATTGTAGCCTGAGAAACTAAACGACTGAGCAGCAATAAAGTAGAGGGAAGTGATTAATCTGGATTAGAGATATAGAGCAGAATGTCAACTGCATAGAAAGTTCCTGTGTTCCACATGACCTCTCCAGATTCCACGTGTGCCTAATTGTAGGGAGAGAGTGCAATCGCCAGGGGATCTATGGCCGGATCACTGAGGAAAGGGCTCAGGGATCAACGCTGGCGGGTGCCACGGTCTAACTTGAAATATTATTACAGCCTGTGGACAGAGGGGTCTGTACAAAGCACAATCGTTCTGGTCTTTACGTTTTTGATCACAGAGATACAGCCCTCAGTAAAGTACTTAGGCAACACTCAGAGAACCATACTTAATAATGGTGTAAGCAATGGGGAGATATTTAAAATAATTCTGCTGAAAAGTCATCCAGGCCTGGACATTTGTTTGACTGCATCGAACTGGTGACTGCAGCTATTTCTGTCTGGGATGTGGGCTCTTATAGTCTTTTCCTGAAGTGTGAGTGTTGGAATAGAGAGGTTATTGATGAAGTTATGAGTTGTTTGGGCCCATGTGGGACTCTGAGGCATAAAGTCAAGAACAGAAATTACTGAAGGCATCATTTATTTTTAAAGGGTCAACTACGACAGTTTCTCAGCTGTATTTTGGAAATGGTCTGTTTCACCTCAAAGACCTTAAGTTGATTGGTTAGAAATTTGTCTGACTTGATTTGAAATGAAACATGGTTTTACTTTTTAGATACAGTTGCTCAGCATGTTGGGTGGATGGAGCAAGTTGATCCTGCTCTTTATTTCTACTCGCTTCTTGTATAGGTTGGAGCATTTACTTTGGGCGTATAGTTTATCAACCTCTCCAATTTGGCAGACGAGCTCAGAGCATTTCCTATGACATCTACGTTTCATACGAGCTCTCCAGATTGAGGTGAGCTTGAGAGACGAAATGCACTCTCATGTTCCTCCACAAATAAACACAGTATCTGTTCCAATAGGGCCGTAATGGCAATGAGGCTAGCATCTTTTCCTAGGCAGCTTTACTACCTTTAGACAGCATTTCTGGAGATGGGCACCACTTAGTTGGGCTCAGCAGAGATAAATTTGTACTAGACAGAGAGTAGCACACAAACTGAAAGTTTGAGGGCTGGATGTTTGAAAGTTACAATTTAACCAGAGCTTACACTCGATGCATCTGCTCCATTGGTTACCCGGAAGCCAGACCACCATTGGTAAAAAGTAAATAACTTTTTTTTAAAACAATTAACAATTTTCAACTGAACAGTTTGTTCCATTTCAAGAAATCAACAGAGAGGGTTGGGAGAGAGAAAAAATACAGATAAAATATCTTTCAGAGTCCAATTGAATCCATATTAATGCATGTGATTCTCTGCCACTCAAGAATCCACATTACAGGAGTCACATGTAATTAATGTAATTACTCATTTTATATTGTATTACATGTGATTTGCTTGATCTTGTTATTTGTCTTGCACTCTCCAAAACCTTGCACCATGTCTAGTTGTCCAGTTGTATCCCCAAATCCATTTCCCAACTTGCTAAATGTTTATGGTATTTTTATAATTATATATAATATATTATTATATATTATTATAAATAAGGAGCTGATCATATCAATAGGTTATGGTTTTCCTTTTTATTACTTTTGCCCTTAATGGGATATCTAGTATATTGTATTTTTATAATAAGGAATTGAATTACTTTAATTATTTGTACATCTCAAAAAAATGATTTTGCGGAAGTTTGAATTTATATTTTAGTTGCTGAAATGACTTGAGTGTATAATCCAAATATAAATCAGATATTTTTGTGATGCCAGTGGCTTTCCAGTCTCTGAAGTCAGCATCCATACAGTTATACTTAAAATCAGGATTGTTAGCAATGGATGCAAAAACAGAGTATTGACCAAGCCCAAGATATTTAGAAAAACATAATTGTCTTTTTAACTTGGTATATACATTTTTGAAACTTACAAAATGAAGATATTCTACTAGAAACTAAAAAATACAATAAAATTGACAATTTTTAAAAACTTTTGCTCTATGATTAGTTGCAATGCCTTTAACTTGATAGTTCAATCTTACAGGCTCTCTAATGGCAATGTGTTATGTGTTATATGTTACTACATTAACTAATATTGCAGCTTGTGGGGATGGATAAAGCAATTTAATGCAGTTAAATGAGAATTCCTTAAGTGTTCTAAATAAATATTTCCATTCCATTCTGTACCACCGGCTTTTCCATTTTTTAACGAATCATTTCATTTTTTTTAAATGTCTTCAACTTTGATTTCAGCATTAAGCATATCATTATAATTCTTATTATCATCATCAAGTTTTTTTAAAAAAACATTTATATTCTCTCCAGAAAAATTGTTCTGTAATCTGTAAAATATAAATAGTTTTACAGATCACAGAACAATTTTTCTTACACACATTTGAGATTTCAGGAGACATATACATAAATTTACCACTTTCATCCCTCAATTTTGTTATTGTTTTTTGTTGTTGATTAAACTAAGTTCTTTCCAGATTGTTGACCATCATACTTTTATACTTCAGGTTTTTGCATTTGGAGTGTATTAATTGCTGATTTAGCAATTACAGTCTTTTCCAGCTTTCTGAAAAAATTATTGAATGACAGGATGATTATGTTTGGCATTAACATCCTGCAATTTCGACTCAAGTCTAATCCTCACTCAAGTGAAAACAAAAAGCGCAAGTAAAAACATTAAACAGAGATGTTTTTCAAATGAAATGCCTTGTTCTTGTGATAAAAGTCATATTCAAACAGACAACATGTTTAAAAAAAGCTAGTGTTTATTATCAAAAGAGGTTTCTGGTTTTAATTAGAGTCAGCGTTGAAGGGATCTTGCTTCATGGATTCAAAAATGGCATTTATTGTCTACACTGCATTAAACACAAGCAGAACCTGCCTAATAGGAAATTGGCGCAGCTTTATAAATTTAATGTTCATAAAGATTGGACTTGAATTTTCACTGCAGCAGCACACGACCAGCACACGGCCTCTCACTGCTTCAACACAATTTTTTCTTCTTCCTTATATAATTATTTGCAACACATCCAACTTTTAAAACTGCAACTTCAAATGTGATTTACATCTCAAATAGAGACACCACACCTGGTCCATACTGTTCCGCCTAGTGGAAAGAGGCTCTATTGGTCTACATAAAGAACCAGTAAAACAAAATATTTTCGATCTTTGGGTACAGGTATAATTTTCGACTAGAAAATTGTAGAAGTAGGGCTGAGCATCGTCAAGGACATCACGATACGTACCAAGATACATACCTCAATACAGTGTAGTATGATACTTTATGATACTGTTTATTATATTATTGTGTATATTTATTTTTACTTTTTCTTTATTTAATTGTGTATGTATATGTGTTTGTTTGTAACTTAGCTACTGTGACAAAGCAACAAAAGTCTATAATGCTCTATTACAATACTCATCAATAATCATCAAGATGACAAAAAGTGCAAGACAGTGTTATTCAAATTCACTTCAACAGCCTCAGCACATGCACATGCACATTCTTTTGCAATTGCACTGTCAGCAGCGTGTTTGTTTACAAGAACGGACTATTGAAACTGGCAAGTTTGAAAGAAAAAAACATGTCTTCTTAAACAGTAAGGTCATTTTAGTGTATTTTGTACAAATACAACTCTGCTAGGGCCCAGTGTATTAGCCCATTTTCTTTATTATATGCGTAGTGTGGTAAAGTGTGTCACTCATGTAATCTTGATATGTCATCATCCCAGGCAGGAAAGTTACATTGGAGGTATCTGTCCAGCTGAGGGTACTATGTCAGTGAGATGGGCATGATTCTACTGATCTCATGTCAAAGAACCATCAAAATAATTTTGAGAATATATGTATATTTGGACTAAACGTTACACAGAACAGCTATAATAAGGCTATTTTAACCAAATTTAGTGCACAACCCGTAAAGGTCTGAAGTAGGCTCATTGGTTGTGGGATTCCAACAGATTATATTTTTGGCAAGAAGGGGCTTTCTTTTCTGAAATTCCTGATCTAATGAATGTCATTTCCGATACGAAGACAATACTCAGAGACATGCCATGACAACTTGATCACTGGCTTAATCACCACAGACATTGGCTGACTCAGAAGTACACTTAGAGTTTTCGGCGCTCATAAAAAGAATACAAAAGATTCTTCATACCTGTGTGGTTGGAGAACTGGACAGAGTTAATGGAGTCCACCTCAAAGCCTAAAACCTGTAACACAAAAATGGAAAGGTTTATATCAAAATGACACAGGACAATGGTCCTACGCTTCACATTTTGCGTCATATAATTACTCATAGTTCTTTCTAAATTATGTTTTTTGTTAATTCTGTTACTGTTATTAAGTCACCAATATAATATAATTTTCATTGAATGTTTCCCCTCCAGTCACTCGGGCTTCTCTTCTGTCTCTTTATAGATAAATAGGGCATTAATAAAGTTTTTGACAGCATTCAGCTGCATTCAGCTACTGCAGTAGTTTGTTGGAAAACACCAAAATCCCCTTTAAGAAAAAACAGGATAATGACGTGAGCCGCTACAAAAGTCACTGTCAGCAGCTATCCACTCTGCACTCGAGTCCTTGAGCAGGACTCTGCCTTCTGTGGTTCTAGGAAAGATATCTGTAAGCCTGGCTTCTACACAAACTGAGCCTTTCAAGTGAAGATCGAATCTCATTCAAATTTTCTGAGTAATATGAAATGAGTTCCCTTCTGTGTGCATCCTGACTCAGTGTGGCCTGTCTCCATCCTGTGTGATGTCATCTGGAGGATCCTGCAGCAGCCAATCAGAGCACCTCTTCCTCCTGCCATGACACACAGGCTTGTCAGCGGGATGCCCTCCTCGCTTACTGACATCACTGTAATCTGATCACACACAAAAACTGAATCATGTTCTTACAACTCGTCCGCTCATTATCTCATTATTATATTTATTTACTGAATGAAATGACATGACACACTGCCTTTGGGACAGGATTCCTGTCACTGTCCCCGTGGGTGCTCCTGACAGTCGTAAGAAACTCGCTATCTTCCACCTGAAGACAAACTAGTCTCCTAAACTTTGAATCTCTAATAAACTTAAACTGGTGGTTACATTTCAGAGCAAAAGATTCTGCTCAAAGAAATTTGTTTTGTATCTTTACTCTGAATATACATGTGACCACCACGCTAAATAACATCATAAATCAATTCGATTTGGAATGTTTTTGGTTTGGCAGCACTAATAGCAGCTAATACACATGCTCCCAAACACTGCTGCCGATAGCAGCTTTCAGAGTCAATGGTAATTCACACCTGCATCCGTGATCAAACAGAAAGTCGCTATAACTTAATCCAGTGCTATTTACTATTTTTTTAATAAAAAGCTGTAGCCGTGCTTGTTTACTCTAAAGTCAGTTTAAGAGATTTGGTGAGATTTTTGTAAGTTCAGAGTAACCACTAGAGTATGTTTTATGTGCTGCACGTCACACACTGCAAGATGGAAACTGTTAAATGTGGGACTTTTCATTGTCATTATGGCCTCTCTAAAGTCTTTTCAAACATCTGTGTGTGGCAGGCTTAATGTCCAGTGTTGTGGCATAAATAACTCTCCTCATCAGTCAAAAACTCTCTCACACAGCGACTGTCCTGCTCCAGCCCCACTGAGCAACACACATCCAGCTGAACCTCAACAGAACCCACAGCATCACTATTTCAGTGAATTGCACAAGAAGTTTAAATAAATTTCAGTCCAGTCCACTAAAACAGAGTATAAGAAGTAAGCCTACGGAATCTATTGTCAATCATTGATTTCATTAATTCATTATATTAGTAGGTGTTTTAATTTAATTTTATATCACTGTTTTTATTTCATTGACGATAGTTGTTGGTGTAGGCAGTCATGCTAAGAGCACAAAGACAACAAGCAAAAGTCATGACCTGTTGGTGTAAAAAAAAGCTTACACGTGTGAGCTTTACTTTGGGACTATTGGAGCCTTGTGTATTATCTTATAGTAATTGAACTGTGATCATTTCAATCCAGCCTATAGCAGACAACTACAGAAACATAAAGGGCCATCTGAATTAATGTACAGTATGTATTCTCTGGGATTTTTGTGTTAATTATTCACGTATCACAGTGCTCCTATGAGCATGAGATCAGCATTAGTCAGCTTAGTAGTGAAGGCCGTTTATGATTGTTTGATCTATGAATAAGAAGCAAACTTATTATTAAGCAAAGAAGGGGTTATTTGCTCAACAAACGAGATCACACACACAGAAAAGCTTCTAGGTGAGTTACTACATATTAACTTCGATGGTTTATGCACAAGCCTCTCTTAATGGATCACTCAATTTCACAGTAGCCCCGAAGTGTCCACCACAAAACACACTTTCTCCTTCCGTGTCAATTAAAAGTAAAATCAGTATTTTTTTCATTAATTTTTCATTGACAGACTTTGTGGGAAGCAAAAGGAGAACACAAACGAAACAACTTGGAATTCATACGACCTCTTCGTGGTGGTCGCACACCAGACATTTTAATCAAGTGTCTGTCAGCGACACGGTCTATGGCCTTGTACATGACAGAGACAAGACTGGATATTAAGAAGTCACTATGAGCACATCTGCAATCACCATGTAAATAGCACCGCAAGAGGGTATTCGACATAAGCGAGCTGTTTGACGCTACCATCAGAACTGGTTGTTGAAGTGAATGAGGATGTCAGCCAGAGTCGTGTCGCCCGCTGTCCGATAATAGGTGTACGCAAGATGTGTTTACCTGTAATGGAAAAGAGGCGCTCTTGTTGCCCACATATCCCCGGACTACGTGGCTCTGTATGGACAGAACACGGCACTCCATGGCGGCTCCCGGTCAGCCGGCGAGAGAGGCAGATATCCCGTTATTTAGGAGATAAGGACGACACTACATAACAACGACGTAGAGGTGGTACGAGCCGATCACTACGCCGCCAGCTAGTTCGGTGTTAGCCAGCGTGCTAAGCAGCTGTGTGAGCCGGAGCGTGAGAGGCTGATGAGCAGCGGCTGATGAGCAGCTGCCGGGGCACGACGAGCCACACACAGACCGGAGGAGCTTGATGAGAGCCGATAAAGGCGAAATATCCCGTGTCGTTATCGTTAAGCTGACTGTAAACCAAGGAGAGTGTCTCTAAAGGAGGAGAGCGCTAGGGCTTCAGGTGCACAGTGAAGGGCAAACACACAGCAGACAGCGCCTTTCTGAGCAGGCGATCTGTACGGCCGCCAAAACCATGACGCCATCGCGTCGCTATAAAGATCTTCAACTGAAGAACTGTCAATCATACTTCATCTAATTAAGCTTTTTATATGATAATTGTAGGATCAGTAAAATAAAAAAAAGACATTTATTTGTTTGAAAGACGCACTGTGGTGACGTTTGAGACTTTACGCCATCTCTCTTTGAGTCGTGACTAAGGGGGTTGGACTTGGAAAAGGCTGTCTCTTCATCATCATCATCATCATCATCATCATCATCATCATCATCATCATCATCATCATCATCACATTCATGAGAAGAAAGAGCATCCCACCAGCAGCTACAAGATACCAAAATAGTTATTTAAGCACAGACTCAAAAAGATCTTTGACATAACAGATGACTGTTGTCAGCTTACAGACATTATGTTTATTTAATATGGGACAGTGCATGTAAATCAACATGTGTACATTAGTCCGTTATGTAAATATCCCATTTAGAAGATTAAGACAAAGGACATACTATAGTAGATAACCTGCCCAATACAGGTTAACACACTAGGCTGCTAAAGTTCAGATATTTCTGTACGCATGTCCTCCAATAAGCAGTCCATAATTGTGTTCCATAACACGTTTATTCAACCAAAGCACTCTCAAATAATTAAAGCAGACCACGTGGACACAGTAAAAACTAGGCCTTTCTTTAACAATCAGGCCTCATAGATTTTAGACAGAGATGATACCTTCTGTCCCATAACCCCGGAAGCTGTTTTTACCACTTAATTCAGCTGCCATTTCTCTTCTGCAGAAAGACTCCCAAACCACACTGTTATTTCAAAGGTCAAAGTACTCTCCACAGCTGATTGATAAAAATGCAACAACCCCTGTCCAGAAACCCCCCACTTTGTTAGTTGTTTTTTAGTCTTTGCTGGACTTTCTTTAAAATAGTAGGCTACAGGTGTTATTTGTCCATTTTAAGTCTGCTGATATTTTAAAACCCAGGAACCTGTAGCAGTCCACCTGTTTCATTAGAATATTGTGGATTAACAGAGGTAAGTGGTCCTCCTTTTTCTTGCCAAATTCCACCACTAATTCCTTGGTTTTGCTGATGTTTAGTTTAAGATAATTTAAACTGCACCAGTCTATCAATGTTCCAATCTCTTGTCTGGACAAGAGAGTCCGTCTCCTTACTTATAAGGCCCTCAGTGGGAAGGCCCCGTCCTATCTCAGACACCTCATAGAGCTGTACCGTCCTATCAGAACGCTTTGTTCTCAAAATGCAGGATTACTAGTCGTTCCTAGAGTTTCCAAAAGTACAATGGGAGGTAGAGCCTTCAGTTACCAAGCTCCTGTTTTATGGATTCAGCTTCCAGCTCTCGTTAAAGAGGCAGACACAGTGTCTACATTTAAGGTTAGACTTAAGACTTTCCTTTTTGAAGGGTTTATGGTCAGGACATATACAGTAGATGAGATAAGCTGCTCTAGGCCTAGACGCTGGGGATGTATGACACACTGAGCTTCTATCCTCTGGCTCCGTCCTCATTCTTGTGACATTATAGTTTACATTTCTGCCTAGTTCTTTGCTGTTCACAAGTTGTCCCTCTGTCCCACTCTCCTCTGGGGGACTGGATACTGTTGCAGATGTCCGGCTGCTGTTAGACATCACAGTGATGACTGGACCTTAGCTGTGGCCCTTCTGAGATCCTGTCTCGACCCATGGACCCCTCCTGACCCCAGTTCCTCTCACTCAGATGATGGACTATTTGTCAATGACTGTTCTGGACACATCTGTTGCATGGCCTGTCCGTCCTGGGAGTGGATCCCTCCTTCTGTGGTTTGTGTGCCAACAGTGTGGTGTTCACAAACTTCACAGACTGACAATGAGAAATACAGATTCAGAAAACTCTCTGAAAAGTCAGGGCAAGACCATGTTGTCATACCATTGTATGTTACCAAAGCTCATCAACTCTTTTCACTATATACTGTAAACTTTAATTTACATTACAATTGCAACTTAACTCGAATAAAAACAATATATATTTATAACCCTTACCCATAGATAATGACGGTTGTAGCAAACATTTCGTAAAGACAGAGAAATAGCCTAAGTGATAAAGTTAAATTGTTTCGGGGCACCACCTCAAAGAGGAAAGGAAGAATAAAGCCTAATCTGAATTTGAACATAAGTTCTTAGAAAGACAGTGATCCTGATATGGAGTGAAACAACCACAAACTTCAGAATAAATTAATGAGAAATGATAACATTTATTGACCAAAATTAACAAGCATATGGCATTTGAATATGCAGAATGAATCAACAAAAATGGAAAATTGGAAATGATTTCCACTTTTCCGTGTATGAAGACCCCCACACAGGAGTAAATGGAGGAGTGCAGGAGTAAATGTCGATGCCGATAGCCACGTCCTTTGAAGACATGTTGAAACACTTTATTATTCTCCTGGAAACAACACAGAAAAGAGAATATAGGTCAGTTTTTTTATTATTTAAAAAAATAATCCACAAGTTACATATTTAGTTTAATGCAAACTGATTTATAAGTTTTTGCAGCAGCAGTTGTGCTGTTGCTTTAAGAGGCCCCAATCCAGGTCTTCTATAAAAGTGCTTCTCTATTTGCCTTGTTATGCGGATTAATTGTATAGTGAATAACAATATGAGGACCATAACACTATCCACTAATCCAAAATAGTCCGATAGTCGAACCTCGGATTCAGGAGGAACAATGTGGTGTTCGTCCTGGTCGTGGAACACTGGACCAGCTCTATGCCCTCTCCAGGGTGCTGGAGGGTTCATGGGAGTTTGCCCAATCAGTCCACATGTGTTTTGTGGATCTGGAGAAGGCATTCGACCGTGTCCCTCGCAGCTTCCTGTGGGGGGTGCTCTGGGAGTATGGGGTCCGGGGCCCTCTGCTAAGGGCTGTCTGCTGTCAGACCTGTTCCCAGTGCATGTTGGACTCCGCCAGGGCTGCCCTTTGTCACCGGTTCTGTTCATAATTTTTATGGACAGGATTTCTAGGCGCAGTCAGGGCAGGGGTTATATATATAATCAGCACCTCCAAGTCCGAGGCCATGGTTCTCATCCGGAAAAGGGTGGCTGGAGGAAGTGTCTGGGGAGTGGGAAGTCTGGGTGTCTCTGCTAAGATTGCTGCCCACGCGACCCGGCCCCAGATAAGCAGAAGAAGATGGATGGGAGAACAAAATCTGTACTAAACACACACACATTTACACACACATTACACACACATACACACACACATATATATATATATATATATATATATATATATATATATATATATATATATATATATATATGGGTTAGGGTTATAAATATATATTGTTTTATTTGAGTACAATGTAAATTCTTATTAAAGCAAGAGTTTACAGTATATAGTAAAAAGACTGCTCAAGTCCTGAGCTACCTATGGGCTAATGCTGGGTACAGCCATGGTCCTGATGGATCTCTAGAAAAACCCTAATATGTTCTGATTTGGATCAGACTCCCAAGTGTCCCCCTGTATATTTGGGAGAACATTATAAACCGGAAACTGTGTTTGTAAAGAAAATTAAACCTGACTTATAAACCCAAGTCGGTGAGCGTTGGATATCTGTCAAATAACAAGGTCTTGCCCAGACTTTTCTGGGCTGTTGTTGACATTGCTCTGGGTGCTCCTGTGTCGTCACTCGGGAAGGTACTCAAACCTTATTCACTGCAGACTTTTACCTGGTTGTGTTGCCCCTGTTTTAATTCTATATTTCTGTCATTCAGATCTCCAGTGGGACTGCTCAGAGTCTCCACCACCGCAGCCATCACTGTATTCCCCATCATGTCCTGGCTCTACCACTAAGTCAACAAGGAGCTGCAGCAAACTGACCTTCGCTCTGTAAAACTGCTCTGTAGACTGTATTCCCTTTGTAAATACAACATTCCTGATATGAAGAGTGCCTGAAAATTCCTATTACTTATTAATTACTATTAATATTTTTAACTTGAACTGAAAGAAGTAATCACATGAATCATTTTGTTTTTGAACTTTATTTCAGTAAATATATTTAGTTGCATTGTTGTTATTCATTCTACAACCCACTACAATCACATCTTTTGTATTTCTTTTCATAATAAAATAAAAAAAGGAATACATAAAGGACTAAATACTTTTTTCTTTGTAAGAGGAAACCAAATCTGCAGCCTCTAAACTCTAGATCATTTCAGTCAAAATACCTAATTGTTTAAATTGTAAGGTTTTAACCAAACAACAAAAAGCTGAGAGCAAAAATAGCAGTTCACAGACTCAAATCAGTTATAAAAGCACACAGCCACCAAAAATTAAATTGATCTCTGTTCAGTTGTGTCATAAACTTATAAACCTTTAGACTAATTAGACTAATTCTCTGAGTTGCCTGGAACATTCTAATCAAGTGGCTGGTGCCACTTGATTAGAATGTTCCAGGCAACTCAGAGAATTAGTCTAATGCCGTAGGAGACAATGCTGTTAAGGCTATATACTTTAAAGAAACAACCCATGGAGACTACCCTCATTTTCATGTGTCAGCCACAGTAGACTGATTTAGTTATATGCCTTCATCTATTTTTGTGATATACCTGTAATGCAATAATCTTACCTGATCATAAATATGCCTCATGTTTACAATGAGATCATTGACAAAAAACAGTCTTGGTCCAACTGAAGTTTATTCTGAACATTGAAAGACAACGACATACAGCATGTTCTACAATGATCATTAACAGCAGGCTGTCTGTCTGGCCCCATAGCACTCATATATTAACTCTCAGATAGCAGTACTTTTATACACAACCTGGAAAGTACATGAGAACAGCGTTGAGCTGAGTGGGTTAGTCTCAGAGTGGAGAGGGCATTTACAACCATCAGCAGGGAATACACACATTCATCCTCTCATTCTGTGTCTTGCTGCTCCACTGGGCTAATAATCCATTCTGAGTGGACAGTGGCTGGTCACTAAGGAAACTAACATCATCTAGTTCGGATAAACTGACCATCTAGGTAGTTTACTATGTACAACGGCTGTCGCCATTTTGAATGTTCAGGCTGGGAATGTATTTTTGTCAGACTTTTATTCTTGACATTTCATGCATTTAAATATTACTAAAATCTATGGGCCGAAAAAGACAACCAAATCAGTTTACAAATTGAATAAAATGTTTGGAAAAGTCTGAATTTTGAATTTGCTTTCAGGGTCTTGTGTTTGGTGTGTGCAATATTTGTAGTCTTTATTCTTAATAATAATTCACAACTCTGACAGTCAAAATGGCTGCTCAGCTTGAGGTCACTTATATGCAACTTACTAAGTGAGGTCACTGAAGTAGGTATCATTGCCACCAACAATAGCTCTTTGACTGATATTTCTGGAGTAGCATGTTTTCCTGCATAGTGACAGCTCCACACAGCTGCAACTCAACAGCGGAGTTTACATGTCAAAAAAAAAAAAAAAAAAGGAAGTGTACCCACTGCCAAAATGACACTCTTCCTACAGTACCTTCGATAGTACTATAATAAGAAGTCCCTCAAATTTCCATTCTTCCAGCATTAATAGATTTACACAAAATGGACCCTGACATCTCGATTTCTTTGCAAAATTCAGACACTGGATACATGCCATATATCAGGGTGATATCTTTCTATAAATTTGAACTCATTTAGCAAACATTGCACTTGTCATTTTAGCTGTACATATGTAGAACGTTCAGGAAAAAAGGCAAGTTTTAGTTAACAAAAAATTGACAAGTCAAGGTTTCTTTATACACAGTACGAACCTTATGAAGCATCAGAGAGACTTGTTAAGACTTCAAAATCATATCAGACATTGTCAGTCATTCAGCCACAGCCACACACTCATACAAAGGTTTGTAGGGAAAATGGGAGGGCTGGGATTGTCACTGGAGTTCCAAAGGAAACTCTCCTAAGAGGACTGGACCGAGCACTGGACCAGACTAAGTGGACTAGAGAAATGGACTGGACTGAAGCAGAAATTCAATTCATTTGGTGGATATACTTTGGCTATTCCATTAACTAACAGCACAGACTAGGGATTAAAACTCACCATGAACTAAATAACAATCAAAGTAAAAAAGAAAATATTAAAAAAATATTAAGTCCATTCAAACATTAAATTACTCAATGTCCTTGTTGGGAATAGCCATTGTTCAATGCTTTTTATACAGACTGATCACAACTCACTCAGTGTGGACACTTCTGTAGCAACTCATATTAAACATGGACATAAGGAGAATCCAGGAGCCAAATTTACACTTTCAAAACTGTCTGCAATCAATACCAAAGGCTTAAGAGATGGCTGTATACGTTTGGTCATCTAGATTAGTTCTGAATTTGAATTGCATTGCTTGTGTGATGGCTGATGGCGACTCCCAACAAATTGAAGTTCTTAAAACGTTAATAATTTGCGCAGCTGTTTTAGAGAATTCTTTTTCCTGAAATAGAAGATTGACCTAGTCATAGTTAGACTACAAAGACAAATAAGCTCATTGAATGATGTATTATTAAGGCTAATGAGAATCTAGATAAGGAAGATTTTGACATATAAGCCAACATAACATTTTCTATAAGTGCCCTTATAGAAGATAGATATGTAAGATCAATAATTATCAAAACTCTCATATGCCCACAGCCACGAACAAGAATAACACTAAAACTTCAGTACGTGTTTTTAATAAATTAACACTTTCTTTCTGTTTTCATACTGATGTAAACTGTTGAAAACTGAGCACAAGATCACAAATGGTAAAATTAATACCGAAAAGATAAGACACCCAACAAATTCTAAATCTGCCAGTCCAGCTAACTTGAATCCCACTGTCTGATCCAGATCTAGTCTCTCAGACCATGTCAAGGTCTCATGGTTCCTCAAATAGCTGCAGGTCCAATCTGACCACAATTTCTCCGGTGGGAACCTCGTGGAGCAGCAACCGCTTTGTGATTGGTCCTTTAGAGCCCTGGTCCTTTTTGATTTCAGCCAGTCGGATTTCAGTTCTGCCCAAGAAGTCTGCAGGGAAAAGAGAATGTGATCAAAGAGGGTGATAGCAGCACTTATCGGAGGCACCTCGGTGTGAGACTGACCGTCGGGGGAGAACTGGTCTCGTTCAAACACAGTGATACAGAGGACATCCTGTTCCAGGTCTTTAATAAAAAACTGGCAATTGGAGTTCCATTTGGGATTCAATGTGTCCTAGAGAGAGAAACAGAGATGGAAATGAGGGAGGTGTTCCAGAGATCATGGAATTGTGAGGTGCAAAAGCAGCATTTCCACAGATCACAGTTTATTCAGATTATTTTCCAGGACATGAATGTGATGTTAGGGATGATAAAACTATATGATCTTAAGCTAATTTCAATTTTCAATGACAGGTCAACTGTCTTAAGTTTTACAGGAAAAGTGACAACCTTTCAATTTATGTATTTTTTCATCAATCCTCATTTGGGTTTAATAATTATAATAGTATCTGATAGTAAGCTTTAACAATGCAGTGTTTAGTTATATTAAAGACATTGTGACAGTGTGAAATACCTGTAAAGTTTTAGTGATATGGCACTGGGAGCCCATCGTCACCTCACAGTAGGGGTTACTTTTTCCTGAAAACACATGCAGTTGTTGAAGTTAAACACTTTGCTTTTAAGAGCATAGTAGTAATGGCATAAAACGAAAAAATGACTGTACCATGGGAACGACAGGGTTTAAGCTCGATTCCCTCCACGATGTTGACCATGAGCCTGCCGATACCTGTGGCCCTCTGAGACCTCACTGTCACACAGAAGAGGGACAGAGTGTCAGAGCACGTCTGACGAACAAACAGTAAATATAACCCAGAGGAAAAAGAGATACCAAGATATGCTTTCTCACGCTTCTTCTTCTCTGTCTCAATGAAAAGTTCTGAAGCTGCCTTAATTTTTTGAACCCATGCGGTCCTGCAAATAAAGAAACAAACAGATAAATGCAACATACTTTGGAATGACTGAAACCCTTGTCTTGATTCTCTCCATGCTGAAGACAGACTAAGACCATTACCTTTCATTGATGCTCTCTGCTCTCAGAGTGTAAACCCGGTCAATGTGAGAGATGTGGAAGAGCGGCTCATCTCCTGACGGGTCTGTGGGCAGCTTTACTAACACCTCATTAAGGAAGATAGGCTGAAAAAAAAGGCTGTGTTACTTTGAGTCAGCCAACAAGTAAAGCATTAAGAAAAGTGTGTGCTGTCCTACCGTCTTATACATGCGGTACTGTAGGTGTGTCTTGGATGAGAAGACTTTGTCGGAACCAGAGGAGCCCAGGGGTTTAGTCACCTGACAGATAAGACACACATTAAATGAAGTATTATTCTAGTCCATGCACATTACACTTGTGGTGTCCATTTTAGCTGCCATTGAAAGTAACTGAACAGAGCACATGAAAAAAAAGGCCTGATGAGAAGTGTCTACCCTGCGATTAAATGGCTGTTTAGTGAACCTTGCACCAGGCCTAAAGCAAAGGAACAGGATCCAGCCCCCATGATCCGTAAAGATAAGTGGTGGAAAATGAATGAATTACAAGGTTCAAAGTAAAATTCTGAAAACGATCGATTTATATAAAAAAGTAATAGTGTGTGGATGTGCTCTAAGGTCCAGTAGAGGTGGAGCTTACCTGTGTCAGCAGCAGGAAGTCATTGAACAGGAAGCCGTAGAGCTCCTTGCTGCTTTTGGCTTTGAAAAGTTTGCCGCTGTGGAGGAACTTCCTGGGACCCAGACAGTTGGTGACCGAGTTGAAGACCAGTTGCTGAGGGATAAACATGAGGACCATGTAAAGATGACGGCTGTTCTTCTTGATTTGTGGGAAATGACATGGAGCCAACACAGTGTGTGAGTGTGCAACATTACCTCAGAAAGGCCTTCACACTGAACGTGAGCCTGAATCCACTCAAGACGATCAGAGTTCTCCTTCTCCCTCACCCCTTCATTAACCTGAAAACACAGGCCGTTTACCAACAGGTGTGCTGGTTATGTAAATGGTGTAAGCCACACTAAAAGCACAACTATAAGTCCAACACTAGATGTCCACTAAAGGGATAGTCACAAAACATAGATAAAGCTGTTTAAAAGTGTGCACATGTTCACAAGAAAAAAAGTGAAGTCACAATCTGTTCTGAATAATATCTGCAGTTTGTACAGCCCTCTTTACAATCACACATTTGTAATATGTTACAAAAGAACCATTAAGTTTATAGAGCTGTGAAACTGGTGAACAGGGCAGTGTATCTGTACAAAGGACTATTTTCCAGTTTTAAGTTTTATGCATGACAGAATAATCCATTAAAATCTGCTGCCCTTACCTGTGAGCACAGCTCCTCAGCCTTCTCCAGAGCAGCCTTCAGATGGCTGTGGTCAGGATGGGACTCTGGAGTGTTCTCTAAGATCTACAGAAAGAAACAAACAACCAATGGGTAAATATATAATATTCCATTGTGACTGAATTGGTAGTTTACGATAAGAAATAATTTGTGAATGTAAGCATAAATACATTTTTGATAATGAGGGGGTATCTTGTGACTCGCTGCATGGGTTTGAGCAAGAAGCTCGATAGAGGCATTCCTTTACACCTGGGATCCATGGCTAACCTCTAAAACAAACAAGAACAGGTCAGGGTCATCACTAAACCATCAAATATACTTTGTGTTCCTCTCTGAACGTTATTTTGAGAACGAACCTTAAGGAAGTCCTTGATCTCTAGGTTGTCATCAGTTTTTTGCTGAATGAGCGTGGCACCGTTCAGCTGACACGAACAGAACCTGGGCACACAAGAGACAGTCAGGGCACAATGCAACTTGCACAAGAGTGAATGAGACAACAAAGCCACCTGATGTACGGCTGCATGTGGGGCAGCTGATTGGTCAAAATGTCACCAATCATCTTGACAGGCATCCGGTCACCAGACATCTTCTTCCTCACCCTAAGAGCCCTGCACAGATATAAGTATTTCAATGTTCAGCACTGCTTTTTCATTTACCTCTTTATGTTTTTTGTCTACTGTCATTTCTGTGTTCTGGTGGATGTAAACAAAATCAACATTAGGCGTTTTTACTTAGTCCTATGTTGCCAAAGTTTACTCATCATTGTACAAGAAAGCACACTGTGTGTTCATCCCCTCCTGCTAACACTTTAGTGTAAAAGCTGCTGAACAAAAATAATATCAGTTGTGTCTCTGTGACCTCTGTGACCTGTGTCTTGCAGTGCAGAGTGTAAACTGTTTACTTGAGCAATTTGATGTTGCACATGATGAGTTCCTTCCAGTTGACAAAGATCATGGCCACTTCTTTCTCTGTGAGCAGCTCACACTCCAGCAGAGGTTTGTGGAAGATCTGGACACACAAAACAAATGGGTTATGATCATGAATGCACCTCATAAATCTGATCTGCAGGACGGAGATCCACAAGAACTCCTTCTTCCAGACTGCAGTAAGACTGTACAATCAATCAGGCAATGGAAGATGAAATCTGAATCAACTCATTTGAAGAGACCTACCTAACAACTGAATTTCCCCTTCATAAAATTCAATTGTATTCCAGCTTGGGGATTTGTAAAATGCATACTTCTGGAAATGCTACACTTAAGATGATGATACGATCACATTATTCCACACGTTAAACTCAAGGCCCGGGGATGGACTTGAACCCGATTAATTAAAAAAAATTTTTAAGCCAGTTTTGGTAGTAAGATATATATAATCCACACAAATCCAAATAAAACCTGTTCAAATCCAAGTAAAACCTGTTCAAATCCATCTAAAACCATATCAAATTCAACTAAAACAAATTTCCTTAAATGGATGAAATTATTGTTAAAGATAACTTTGGTATGACTCAAATTAAGATGAAACCTACCATTCCAAATTTAATAAAAGCTTCCAAATGTCACCATCTTCGGCTCCTGAAAGTATTCTTATCAACTATCGTGGCCCCTCACTAACTTGAGTTTGACACCACTGCCTTACTCCATTCTAGTAGATGTTTGTGATATACCATGATGAGTCAATTCCACCAGAATGTTGGCAGTATGAACAATCTACGGTCAAAAACTCACTCAACTTTTTTGATTCAAAGGTTCAAGGCCTAGTGTTTTACCTCAGTGACAAGCTGTAGATCATTGACATAGTTCTCCTCTGTGACAATGAGTTCATGGATATAGCCCTGTCTCTTCCTCTCCATTGGACTGAGCATGTCCAGCAGGTGGAGGTCCGCACACCCTAAATGAGAACACACACAATGAAAAAATATAATGCAATATCATAAAACGAATTTGAGAATGATTTTGTTGCTTGTGTATTCACCTCTGTCACTGAGCATGGCTTTCAGGTCTCCGCAATGTGCAATAATGATGCATTTAGATACACTCAAGTATAATGACCATTTTGATGTGGTTCTTCATGCCTTCATACTGATGTTTTAATAGTTTTATACAAACGTAGAGAGTAGGGAAAACAACTCTACCTTTCTTTGTTTCTACATGAAGCATTTTGGATGAAGCTCTCATTTGCAAATGATTCGTTTGACCAAACTGCTCGCCTTAGATTACCCCTTTCCCAAAATATGGAAATTGCGGTCTATCAAATGAAATGAATGTAAACTAATGATTACATGATTTAAAAATACATTGTGGTAATGTTATAGTAAAGAAAAAGTGCTTTTGTTTTTGTTTTTTTAAATTCCATTCAAATCCAATAAGCAGCTTCCTTGGAAGCAGCTTTGTTGACAGTATACAAAAGTAAAGTGTACTTCAGATAATTATAGAATTTGTTTACAATGCATATGCAATAAACTGCATAAAGGAAATAATAGACTAAACATGGCAGTTTCAGTTTCAATATATATTTTGGCATTGTTAAGAAAAAAAGTCTTGACCGTGTGCCAGAGACTGAAATACCTCTGAAAAAGACAGTAAGCAGTCAGTCCACACTAGTCTGTCTCAGAAAATTTAATCCAATTCAGCTCTTCACCAATAAAACCTCAGGACATTCTGTACACATTACCCATTTAAGAATCCTTAGCAATTTTCAACAGTCATAAAATTATCCATTCATGCTTAATATTCATTCACGCACCCATTTATCCACCACATGTAGTCGGTTATTCTATTAATTAGAGTTGCTGTGTATATTCATATAATGCATTAACCATTACCATTCATTAGAACAGTTACATAGATTCTTTTTTAACAAACACAAGTCGACCCAACCCATGTTACAGCAATGTGTAAAAATAATAAGACATCACATGTTTTCAACTTGGTTGTGGTGTAAAACACAACAGAAATTTGGAAGCAGTGCTGTAAACGTGCACTGGTAAAGAGCTGTCACATGGCTCTGATCGGAGTGGGACTATGTTGGAAACAAAGCACTTTATATTCCAGCTCCGTTGGTAGTAGTATATAGCACTATATAATATTAAGTTTTAACCATAAAGGACTGAAATGGTAATATGATATAACCATATAATATAACAAACTTAGAACAAGCCTTTTTTTTCTCTCTTGAGGTAATTTTATCCAAATGACTTACTAATGCACTGACTTATCTCCCTGGAAGCATGCTGGTTTTCTATACTGCTGTTTAATGCACTCCGTTGAAACTCAACCAAGCATTAAACAAGTGAAGACATCAGAGCTCAAGCTGGAAACGGCTCATATGTCACATAGATCGTAAAAATCTTTTTAGCAGGTGAGCTGAGATGAGGCTGTGTTCTTTTAATTTAGCCCTCTGAATGAGTTCAATCCTGCTTAGTTTAGCATTCAGTGTCATTTTCAGCTCTGGACCAAATGACTCAACACACTGCGCTTTTCTTCAGGGACACCCTAGAGGGCGCTGTTAGTGGCAAGTGGAAACGATGGATTCATGTGATTTTACTGTTGTGTCTTGTGTTCTTTAGTCTATTTACCCAACATCAGTGGGCCTCAGGGAGTTCAAATTTGAATCAAACCAGACCAAGGTTCAGTTTGAAGCCGACCAAGAGCCGCCTTTTTCAAAAGGACTTAATGCACGATTGGTGCAGTGTGAGGTTTGCATGGTGGCATTCACACTGCACTGAACTGCACCAGAGCAACCAGCAGAGCTTGTTTTAACTGCACCAAACATGATCAGTGTGAACAAAGGCTATTAGGAAATGTAAAAGCAACAAAAGATAAATCTACCGGTTTCAGGCCTGCAACAGTTTTAGTGAGTATTACAAGCTATAAACTTTGTACTCTATACTCTTACTCTATTATCATCTTATGACCCCACCATTACAGAGCAGGAATATACTGTGCTATAAGAATACTTTACAACTAAACTAATAAGGAACTCCAATAAAGTACTTGTTTTGGTGACAGTTCTTCTAAGAAACTTTGATGGTGGCACTCAACTGATCAGCACATACTAAAAGAATTTTAATACCACTTTGGTTTGGATTAATAATTCATATACTGACACACACAGGAGCCAATAAAATCCACGCATCTCAATACTAACTTCAATAGCTCCGTTCCTCCTTGTATAAAAGTAGCACAATATTCAGTTGATTCATTGTCTGCTTTTCTGTGGGTAAACATTAAAATCACAATACTGTCGTTGGATAAACAAAAAAATACAAAAAAATACATGGCAACTATAATACTAGTCTGTTGTTGTTGGCAAAACTTTGTGTCAATGTTACAACATCTAGAAAACAAAGATGGCTGTGCTGATGCTCTACTAGTCATGGCGCATTTGTGTCTCTCCCAAAACCAGTAAAAGAGACGCTTTGAAGAAACTGTAGCATGTTACAGTCTTGACAAGGGTTTTGTAGAACTGTGTTTTGGTATGAATATGCTTTATGTCCTGCATAAATTTAAATTGCTATTCTTATTTTTTTCATAAGGTTGAGACAATGCATATATAGAGATTGACTTTGTAGACTTTGTAGAACATACATGAGGCCTACTGCTTTCAAACATTAGCTAATACACCTGCGGCTGAGCTGTGTAAACTGGAATGATCCAAACTAAAGCAGCCATGAGGAGTTTCTGCTGCTTCTACCCTCTGTGCATTTAGTACCAAGCACCCAGCAGCGTAACAGTGCCCTTTCTTCAACATAGCAACAGACTATACATGACTACAAAAACATAAAATAAAAGGGACCATTTAAAGTCAATACATAATTAGGCTGATCAAGTATGACTGGATTAGAGTTCCAGACGAATGTGTGGCTGTATGCCTTTGAGCTGACTTTACTTTCAGATCCCTGCTTCCTAGTAAACTGAAGGAGAAACGGCATTCCCAGCGTAGTATTCCAGGCCTTTGGGAACACTCCCAACTCTTAAAGGACTTAAACATATCAGGGCATAATTCTTTCTCAAACAGTTCAGCGCCATTGAGGATGGAACATTTTTGATTCATTCATCATCCACCACTCATCCTATTGTCACAGGGCCAGAAGCCTGAAGCCTGTCATCGATGTTGATATGTGCTAAAAGAGCTATAGGCCTAGTGTTCACAGTACTCTGGCACTGTGTTTGTTTGAGACTAAAATTGTTTTGGTTCTACAACACCATATTAAAATAAAAAGCCACTGGTCTGGGTGTTGTCTTGCATTATGTCTTTAAAAGTCACAGTTTGTGTCTGTCCAAGAACACATCCTAAAAGACTGTCTTAGTCTGGACTAAAGCCAAAAGTATTATTGTGGACATAACCTGGACAACAATCATTTCCCGGTACTTTGGATGGAACTGAAGCTGAAATAATAATACAAAAATGAATGGAGCAGCAATGAGAGTTGAAACCCTGTAGGACACATCTCAACACAGCCTTATTTCTATTCTTTTTCATACATTTAGAAACAGAAAGGAATATAAGACAAAGGAAAAAGTGAGACATGAGGATGAGAAAAGTCTTGGCGTAGAGCATGAGGAGGAAAGGTCGGAGACACAGAGGAGGAGCACAAGGCTTTGACATTAAGATGGGTCCTCCAGCGGATAGTGGGTCTTTCTGTGAAGCTGTGGGAGGGGAGGGGTTAGTGGGGGCGATGGCGCTGGAGCTTTGGACTGACAGCTGAATGAAGCGGCTGAACCATGGGTTCAGTTAAAAAAACATAATAAAAGGCAAAGGGAAAGGGTGAGCCGAGCTATGTGTCTAAGTCTCCCAAAAAGCCACAAAATGACCCACTATCCACCGAACCACGCTTTATAGGCCTGTGTGTGGACCATAGGCTATGTATTACTGAGAGATATTTGGAACCTTTTGATCCTGATGAACCCAACTGTCAGAAGCCGCACGATATATTCCTATGATAAGTTATACAAAATAGTCAACAGTTTGTGCCGAATACTACTTTCATGTGACTGAAAAGTGTTTTAGAATTTGGGATCACCATTAGTTTTTTGATCCAGTTTTCTATTTATTAATATTTAATATGCTAATGACTGTAGTGCACAGTTAGCTGTAATCAAAAGTAATCATTCAGTCAGTCTGTGATTAGCAAAAAAAAAAAAAAATTCCTAAAGTGGAACTTCCAATGACTTGATGCTTGAGGTTTTAGATTAAATAAAAAGTTGAATGCTTATACAACTCAATTTTGAGCAACCTGTCATTTAGCGGGCAAGTTCTGTTTTGCAGCTCTATACTTTTGGCTTCAAATGATATCAAACTTATTTTGACTGAATGGCCCCACTAAATCTGTCAGTAATAATATGACTATGGTTTCTGCATGTTCATGAACTGAGCGTATAGAGTCACTGCGACTGGGTCAAAACTGAGTCCAATCTGGGAGAAAGGAGCTCAATAGTCTTTTTTGTTCCTCTTAAAGAGTGGAGCAGAAAGTAAAGAGAAGACTGGAGAGTGGAGAGAAGGTCTGCCTCCTGTGGAGCACTTTGGTCATGTCCAGTCAGAGCCGTGCATAGACAGAGGACGCCACCACTGGGCGTTTATCTTTACTGTTTGTCTCTGCCTTCTATTGATGGAGAGTCGCCATGTCCCGGTCATGTGACCTCTCGCTGCTGCCTCCATTGGCTGAGTAGTGGCCTAGTGGGCGTGGCCTAGTGGGTCTCTTTGAGGGCTTTGAGGAGAAGGGGGTCTGGGTAATGATATGATCCTAGAAAGAGGACGACAACAACAACATCAACAAAAACAACTAAACAAAACAACAACAACAACAACCAATCGGGTGAAAGGTGGGCGGAGCATGCAGCCAGACAAACAGAATGTGGTGGAGCTGGTGTGAGCGAGTGTAGCGCAGAAACAGATGCTCTAGAGCGGACCATATCTTTCCCAGCTCAGAACCACTACTAGTGAATGTTAAGAGCCTTGTTTCCACTGAAGCAGTACATTACAGATCAGGGCTGTATGGCTCAGTTTTCAAAAATAATTCCAAAGGGGTACAAAGTGTCCTAGACTTCGTGCCGTATGATGCCGTTTGGTTCAGTGTGGTCCTCTCCACTGCAGTTTGGCCATTGGATGACAGAGAATACTTTGGTAAAAACAAGGAGCGAAAGGAAAGACACAAAATGTTTTCTGAAAGGATGCTTGTTTTGTTCTTTTGATAGACAGCCATATTTGAAGAAAAAAGAATGAGACATGTTGTAAAAAGCAAGCTTTTCAATTTGTCCACTGTCTCCAAAGTATTAAACACAAGCATAAATTGTTCCATTAACCTGCTTCATCTCCACATAAACAAAAGAGGACTGACCCTTAATCCTAATTAATGACCACACAACTTCAGTCTGATTTATATCTCATGTGGACACTTCCGTGCTGATCTGGACTGTACCCTTCAGTGGAATGGACAGATGTATATTTACATTCATTAGTCATGTACCTGAGTCAGCACACAGCCTGTGCACCATCTACACTTGTCAATGCTCTACATTTACAATCTCCTGCCATTGAACTATGCAGGGTTTTTTTTTTTTTTTTATCTATAAGACTATTGTTTCAGATAATTTTATATTGTTCTTCTGATTCTCTGTTAGGGTGGTCCACATACCAGTACTCGGCAGCCACCCAGACTCTTGTACTTTGTACCCGACCCGTTTGGTTGTGCTTGAACACATACAACTGCTCCGCTCTAGAGACTCTGTCTGAGAAAAACATGCAGAAGAAGGGAAGCACTAGCTCTATGTAATATCCACACATCCACATCCACACACCCACCCACACAGCACCCAGAGGTGGTGCGTGACAGCATTATAGAGGCCAAAAGGAGTGAAAGGTGACAGGTCCAACCTGGGTTAGAGACTGAAAGGGACAATACCTGGCTCTGGGTGTGTGTGTGTGTGTGTTCATCAGAGCAGAGAAGTGACGTGTGTGTTGTGTAAAGTTAGAGTGGCCTGAGTTCAGTTCTCGAAGACACTTACATTGCGTGCTAGGGTCCGTGTCAGTGGTGAGTTTAACGTAGTTGCTGGGAAACAGCCCCTCTCTGCCGTTCAGTTCTCCTTTCCACCAATCACAGTCGTCCTTGTTTAGCACTGTGATCACCTGACCCTTCTGAAAAGCCAGCTCATCATCATTCTGGGCCACGTAGTCGTACATGCCAATCACCTGGCACAACGCTTCAAGACAAGCACATAACAATATTCAGATTCAGTTCATTAACTGTCCACTTGGCCATCAAAATAAACATGTCAATTATTTACAATAGATTGTACTGGGAAGTGTAAAACTGGCATTCTACAGTTTTAAAATCTGAACAATCACAACAAACATCCAGAGAAAATGTGTAATCAAGTAAAATCAAAATCAAATAATTAGGACTGCACACTGGATATTGATGCACCCATGCATGTGTGTGTTAGTGCATGTAAGTGCATGTGAGTGCACGTGTGTACCTGTGTTGGCAGGGGCCAGTTTGGGAGGCGTGGGCTCCGTGGGTGTGGTCTTACTGGTGCTAGGACTAAGCAGTTTCACATAGTTGGCTGGAAACCAACCAATCTGACGCTTTTTACCCCTGGCCTGCAGTTAAAAACAAAAAAGAGGGATGGCAGTAGGACATATTACATTTGCATTATCATGTATAGAAATAGTTTTAGATGTGGAGCTAAGACCTGTGTTGTTTACCTTTTGTAGAAGTAGGCACTGGAAGTTTTTTACACTAACAATGAATGTAAAAGCTTCATAGAAAAGATGGAGCCAAAGTGGCAAGTTCTTCTTTAGAGACAACTTTTGGGTGTCAGTTCTAGCTATAATTAAGATTACTTTAATCTGCAGATTATTTTTTCGATTAGTGAACAATAGGTACCTGCTTTTCGATACTGGAACCTTAAACATACTTTTCCTGAGACTTTTACTTTAAATCACCTTCAGCAATAAGACATTTAACATGTTAACAGTGATTCAATAACAATGAAGATGGGAACTGTGTTAAAAATAAAATAGAATAATTGTCATTTTAAATATAAGATTCTCCAAATTAAGTTTATTTGTTTGAAAATAATTTCTAAAAAACTTCACTTTTACTTCTTTAACCTTTATTTAAACCAAATAAATTATTTTATTACTAAAGTGTAAGCTTAGAGGGGGAGTAGTTTTATTAGTTATTAATATTGTTTACTGTATTTATTGTGTTTTAACTAGAGATAATTAATGACAGATATAGCTATATAAATGTAAAATGTAACCACTTCTTTATTCAGTACAACTTACACATCTTGTTGTAATGACACTGTTCTACTACATGTGGATGGGTTTGTTTTAATCGGGAGATGATTGGATCTTAATTAGTTAGAACCGCTCCTGCAGCAGTTGTGCTCCACAGCAGCTTGTGTGAAAAGCACACGGCCAAACAACGTGAAAACACAGCAGATCAAGCAAAGACCAAGTCCAAGGCAGACATATGCATAGGGTGTGCCGTTATGTGACCCCAGAGACCAGAGGATATGATACTGCAATGAATGTGTGTTTGTGATTCATACCTGCAGCTCGCCCTCCCACCAGCCTCCTGGGTTCTTCTTCCTAATGAGGATAAGCTGTCCAGGAGCTAATGTCAACTGCTCTGCTCCTGTAGCTGTGTAGGGGGCGATGACCTGAGCAATCTCTGAGTCACAGACAAAACAAGGAGGAGAAACTGTCTTAATAAAACACATCTTCAAGTCCTTTTAGTGTATTTCTTTTCAGCAAAATGTCTCTAGGGTTTGGTTTCCATCAAAACAGTTTGGAATGTTAATCTAGTAGAAGACAAAATAAAAAGTTCACCTGGTTTCTTTCCAAGGCTGCCTGTCTTTCCAACTAAGGACAAAGACTAGGGACAAAGTTTTAAATCAAAATACAGTATGCATAAGGACATGAAAATGATTCAAAGAAGGAAATCCTACAATATTAATGTATACATGAACTCACCTCAGATGAGGAGTCTCGTGGTTTAACATAATTTGATGGAAAAACCCCAGTCTTTCCACTCACAATGCCTGTCCACCAGTCTCCTTCCTTCCTTGTGACCATGACGACATCTCCTTGCTGGAAGTTTAAATCGCCCTGCTCGCTGCTCTCATAGGTGTACATGGCAACATACTCTATAAAGAGTAATTTAATAAAGCGTACAGAAATATTAGTCTCGCATTTTTCCTTCTGCACCTTTGACAGTGTTTGCTACCATACCCTCTCCAGTCTCAGATTTTGTTGGCGAAGGTGAGGGTCTTTTTCCATTTGGTGGGCTGTCTGTTACTCCAGGTTCACTGTAGAACATCATAAAGAACCAAAAAAACAATAAATCTTTTCTATTTTGCTGCAAAGTAATAAGCCTTTTCATTATATATACTGATTTGTGAGACAGGTGGACATTAAACATTGCCAGGTCACTGTTTGTTTGGTGTATTGAATGATTTCTGTGGCGTACCTTGGGTTTTTGCTGCGCACTGGGCCACCAGCAGGAGCCTGCATGTTGGCAGAGATGAGCTTGACATAACTTTTGGGGAACCAGCCTCTTTGTCCGGACTGCAGTTCACCTAACCACCACATATCCTGCTGTTCCAACACTGTTATTATCTGTATTCAGAAGAAAACAATATACAGACTTCTTCTTTTAAAAGCAAATAAATTATTATTGCAAATATTTAGCAGTTCAGCTTTACCTCATTTTTGTTGAAGTTCAGGTGGTTGTCTTTTTTGGCTCTCCATGGATACAAAGCTTGAGCCTGAAGACCCTCTACCTTCTCTCCCTTTATAGTAGATTCAAATGACAGTTATCAGTTAACATGAGAAATTAAATGTACATTAATAACGATGCTAATTACAATGTTGTTCTTGTTACACCATTACCTGTCCCAGCACAGGAGAGGGTGAGGAGCCGGTCGTCATTGTGGCAGGTGTGAAGGCAGAACGTTGTCGTAGCTGGGCTGAAGGGACACTAAGTGATGGGTTCTGTGAAGTAGAAGAGGATGGCCAGGCATCCCACCCCTCACTGTCGGACTGGCTGGCTGCATTTGATGGCCATCTGAAATAGAAGAAGCAAAAGGGCTACAGTATGATTTCAGAATAATACTGTATTTTCCGGACTATAGAGCGCACCTAAACATAAGCCGCACCCACTAAAATTTAAAAGAAATATATATTTTGTCACATATAAGCCGCACCGGACTATAAGCCGCCGATATCCAGGCTGAGAAATAAGATATTTACATAGAAAGATTTTGTGTTTATTCATATACCTGAACTGATTTTTTCCGAACAGTGCCTGTAACACGGCAGTAAAAGTGCTGATCAAACAAAACAGAAAAGTCATTGATGGTTTTATTCATCTTCCTCCTGTGCACTAAAACCAAGTTGCTTTATTTTTCTTCCTCCTGCGTACTGAAACCACTGAACACCAAACCACTGTCACTTTTTCTTCCTGCGCACTGTTAAAGCGCAACTGCGCAACTATTAAAGTCGCTTCATTCTCCCGTGCACTGAAACCACAAGTCACTATTCATCTTCCTCCTGAGCATTGAAACTACTGAACACCAAACCACTGTCACTTCATTTGTTTTCCATTATGAGGGGGTGAGGGTGTAAAAATATTACCGTATTTTGCTGTTGTGCGTCTTGGGTTGCATGTGCTAAGAATAAAAACTGGTGCTTTCTTGTTTGTACTGTCTACCGCTGCCTGTCTCGTTTTTGCACTTCCTGCTAGAGCGCCCCCCTGATGGCTGAAGAAAAACTCATAGAAAAGCCGCATCTCTGTATAAGCCGCATGGTTCAAAGCGTGGGAAAAAAGTAGCGGCTTATAGTCCGGAAAATACGGTAATAAGAAGAGTATGAAACTTGATATAATCAACTTGATATTGTGTGTAATATTGGTTATAGACTTACGTAGTACTGAAGTCAGCCCAGTTGCTGTTTGAGGAGGATGTAGAGGAGGTTGGTCCAGGAGCTGGGGGAGGCGTCGACATTGGCTGCTGAGCTGAGGTGGGTGCGGCTGAGGCTGCAGCTCGCAAAGTAATGGGTGCTTCACTATCTGGAATCCGTTCTGCGTAATTGGCTGGAAACCAACCGGTACGTCCACGGAGCTCACCTCCCAGCCAACCGGGCTCACCAGTCTGGGACTCATCCACCTGTCACAAACAAGTCAGGCATCACACAAACACACTTTATTATGAATGTGACATGTTCAAATCTGACTCAGATCCTATAAAAACAGTAATACATGACACACCCTAAGGATTGCTTACCTAACCTGTTTTATCAAACCACTGAAAACTTTTATAAAAATAATATAAAATTAAAATATATAAAAAATTTACAGTGCCATTTAGCTACATTTACAATAAAATGTCAAATTACCGTTATGACACAAAATAGAACCTTGCCAAAAAACAAACCACACACATTAAAAATAAACTTAAGTTTTACTATCAATACTTTGGCAATTGGGCCCTGTGAAGAAGTAATGTTGATACTGTCCAGCAGATCAAGATTACAGCATTGTGAACACTTCATACACATGAGAAGTTCAGAGAAGTTCACTGCACAACAATGTAGCACATTTGTGAATGAACCGTGACAATAACACAAGGGCTGTATCAGACTTGTTTAGATTCACAGATGAATGTGGGAATGACAAATGATGACACAGCCCAAGACTGTGCAAATAAGCACTGGCATGTGTTTGGCTGAGAGACAACACTGGCCACAGTCAAGAACTTACCCATTCCCCTTTCACCTTCAGTTTGCACAGCGGGGGAGAGAAGAAACTGTTAATTTTAGCACACATGAGATAGTATCATCAACCCTAAATGTTAATTTAATACCTGAAAAAATCAGCATCTTCTAGTTGTTTGTCAAAAGTCATAAAATACAACTGAATCCATAGTCCTTCTTAGTTCAGATCAGTTACATAGTTAAAGACTGCCTGTGTTACATACCATGATTACATCTCCTGGTACAATACTGATTTCATCATGGCTGCGAGCGTCAAACGGATATAGAGCCCTGTAGTAGACCACCTTCACTGTCTGCTGCGGCTGCTGCTCAAATCCACTAGATGAGGTCTTCTGGTCAAATAGGCTGGGTGTTGAAATCTTCTCCGCTAAAATAATAAAAAACAAAAAACAAAAACTGTGTTCAATATTTCACCCCCTCACTCCAAAAAAAAAAAAAAAAAGTATAGAGTCCTGTGTGACTGGAAACTCAGGAATAGACCACCTACACAAGAGCCATTCATTCATCAAGTAATTTTTTATGTAATTTTTTTGTTCTCAGAGTCTACTGGTTTCTCTAGCAAATGTTAATATCAATGTAATAATTCTTATCTGAAACTGCAGTAGCTGAGCAAATGAAATGAAATCAGATAAGTGCACAACGCATTGGCCTGTCACATCCTTTTGGCAGGTGCCATAAAACTGCTGAAAATACTGCTAAAAATACTGCAACAGCTAAACAAAGGAAATAAACCTATGTGGAAAACAAACATTGTCTATTGGGATATTTGGCCTTCAATACACAATCTTCATATTTAAGCGCAACAGAGTCCTGGGTGATAGTCACCAGAGATTATAGTCAATATTTGGTTGGTAAGGTTTTACTCTTCACATTATACCTGCTGATGCCCATGGATCAGCGGGCTGGCTGAACAGCTTGTTCAGTTTATCCTGCATGTCCTTTTTCCCTCTTGTCTCATCATCCTTGTCGTCCAATGATCCTTTTCTTCCATCCTCTTCCTCCTCCATCCCTCTCCTTTTCCTGTCCTCTTCTTCCTGTGTCACTCTGTTAAGCCAGGCATGGGGTCCAGAGCTGGATACAGGGCTTGGAGCTTTAGCGGCAGTGTCATCCCTCCAAGACATGCCTTCGTCTGAAGACAACCTGAGAACCATGGATAGCTTATGTACTGTATGTATGTGGCACAGTCACACTAGTTTAGTCTAACGCATTTAATACAACAGCACAATGCTAATCTGATCTGCATAGATGTCTAATCACTGTGTTTTAGGTGCACTGCAGAGTGTAAATCAAACATTTCATATATTTGCACAGCATAAAATAGGTACACATACTGTTTTTAAAAAAAAAAATTAGGCTAAACATTTGAAAAACTTGCAAAACAATTGACAAGAGCAAACATAAAAGTTATATATATACTTTCCCCATGTGTAATGTAATTTGGTTGTTCAATAAGCAAACATAGCAATCATTGTGCAAAAAACATTGAGGAAGATATCACTGTGCACAAAACCATAAAGTCAACCACACCTGCTGTCCTGCAGCTCCGCAGACTTCCTCTCACATGCCGTATGAGAGAGATTGCGTGCTAGTGAGTGGGTATCTCCTTCCAGTTCCTTCTGCTTCATTTTTTGCTGCAGGCTGTGGATTTCTCTCAATTCCTGAAAAGCATGATGGGACACAGGAAGGAAAAGGTGAGGAGGAAGTGGAATCGGAGGGTTGGCTGCTGGGAGTTACAATCAATCATAGAAGTACAGTATAAATTAGTCAGGTGACTGTGGCAAGCTCCACCCCATCACTAATAACGTTAATGTTCCCACTGGTAACCGTAGTAACTATTAGAGAAAAACACTTTTACAGTTTATTTTTGACACAAAGTCACACTGTAATACATGTGTATGTATGTATGTATAAACCTATCTTGTAAATTCTCTCTACTTCACTCTCCACTTGCTCATATTTTTTACCTGTATTTGTGAAAAAGGCGAGATGTGTGGTCAAATTGTAAAACATCACAATGTGAATACAGAAAGGTGAACGCTAAACACATTTTTAGAAATGTCACTATGACTACGTACGCACTTACCACTGACTGTGTGCTGTAAAGATGGGCTCTACATACATTACACCTGTCAGTCATCACTTTTTCAACTATATTTTTTACTAGAAGCAAGAAAAGAAAAAAAAAACACTATAAAAGTAGTGTAGTGCACAAAAGGGAAAGGAGAACTCAGCATTCATGTGAGAAGCCTTGCTTATTTTGAATGATGAAGATAATTTATGGACAACGGACTGAAATCCTGTTTCATTTTACCTTTAATAGGTACAAATATACCACATTAATAAAAAACAAAAACAAAAAAACAATTAGATTTCGGCTTGGTACTTTTTAAGGACACATGCCTGGCCCACATCACGAAGAGAAAGGGCCGGTCTCTGATGACAATTTCCCTCGGTATAAATCCTTTTGGATCAATTTTTTTTTTTATCTGAGAAGGGGTGGGCTTCATGTGATGCTTTGTTTCTCTTATTGGTTGTATGATTTTCATATGGTCTTGGCCCAGAGGAAGTTTATGTCTATATTATGTCTATCCAAATGGATTCATTCTAATCTGCGCACAGTTGTTCCTCCTCCTGGAAATGCATAGAGAACAACCAACTCTTTGCATGGAATAGAAAAACAATTAAGATGGACAGTGAAGAAGTGAAATTCCAATGGAAAAGAAAATAAATTTAAAAGAAATCCGCAAACAAAAGAGAAAAAAATGTGTTGCTTCCTCTAAATCAGTATTAATTTAACTGTACAGATTTGACTTTTTTTTATTCTTTATTATCTTTGGACACTGCCACCAGACCCATCCTAACTTAAGCTGAAGGGGCAGAGCTTCCAAGTACTATGTTTGAGGAAGGAATTAGAAGTTAACAAAAGAAAAAGGTGTTGGAGGTGATGTGGATTGCTCTGTGTAGTCACGACAACCATCTGTGCCATTAGAACACACTAGAAGTAGAAGTAGTCATGTTTCAGCCAAACACCAACTTGAGATGCCCATTAAGCAAACCAGTCAGAGCAGAGCATGATGAAGGTGAGTACAACTGAAGAGAGAGAACACCTGACCAGCTCAAACAAGAAATGGAACATAAGACAGTAAAGCAAGTCTACTCTCCTCCACACATATGATAAACACATTATATGCACACATAACACTAACACAGTCAAGTCACTGAAACAAGTGTATTTACTAACCAAATAGAGTTGACATGACAATCATTTTAACTATGTTTTAACTTACAAGCATAGTTGTCTACAAAGTAAACCCATTCTAGATTGGATAAGAAAAGCAGAAGACCCTGACAGCTGATAGACACTCATGTGGCTGGCCCTGCTTCTTGCACTGCAACACACCGAGGTTCAATCAAACTACTTCATTCACATTTATTTAGCCCAGGACATCTAAAAAAGAAATCTGTGATTTAAGCACATTCAAAACCCTGTGCAGTTTGAAATGGTTTTTCAGATGGTACTATACTGTATACTGTTGCATACTGTTTTCAGTAAAATGTTTGTTTTTATGGAGCTGCAAAGTGCCTTAAAATGCCTTTGGTTGTTTGTATTATTTGTATTATGTATTACTCATGACAACTGAGCATTATTAACCTGGGGTCAAAAGGACACTAACAGCCAAAACCTTGATGACAGGATTGAATGAAACAAAGTAAACAGAAACAGATGTAGGCTCAAAATATATAATAAAAGTAAATTAGCGATATATTCTTTATTGCTATACTTTTTAAATTAGTGTGTGACAATATTTTGAATGCATCAATGTTGTATTGTTATCCTCTGGTGATTTATGGTGATACAGATACAGGTGTGGTCATAGTTAAATTAGAAAGGAGGATCGGCTGATATGGACAGCTGTTGTGTAACCATGTATGTATAAGAGAGACTAAACTAAAGCATTTTGTCATTTTACACACATCTTTCCCATTTCAGTTTCATGAGTATAGTGCTATATCACAAATTGTCCTCCATGGTACGTTTATTTTATTTTCCATTATCACTGCATCGTCATATTACTTGCATTGTATATTTTACTCACAACTGAATTTTCTGGTTAAGTAAAATACTGAGATAAGAGTTACTATTCACTATGTGGTTAGCATGGCCACTGACTCTGTTCTGTTTCATCACACCATTCAGGTATAAATGGTTGCACTACATTTGAGAGGCACACAGGCAAAACAGTGATTAGTGGTCATTAAAATGGTAAAGCAAACGTTAGCAGGTTAGTGGCCCGACAGGTGCTAACTACTGTCTCAGCTCACAGGAAAAAGCTAAACTGGCTTGGTGCTGCAGAGCTTCCTGGTATGACTGGCATTGATTTGTATATCTCAAACTGCAGTACAATTCCAGCCCAACAGTGGCAGTGTGCACTACCTGTCTCACTCTCTGCTCGTCCTCAAGCTGGCGGCGCAGGGCTTCTATCCTGGCACAGTGGTTGGCATAGAACTCACACAGAGACTGGCATATGCAAAAGAGCACAAGGCCAGTGGAGGAGAGAAATACAGGAGTAGAAAATGGAAAAGGAAGGGTTCATTAAACAGATTAAACAAAGAATATAAAAGGGAGAAAATGAAAAGAAATAAAGACAGTAGAGTTGGAGGAGGGTTTAGAGAACAGTGAAAGTAGAGCATTTAAAGAAAATTTCGTGGTAGAGCAAGTGCAGGGTTAAGGGAAGGGAGGTGGAGAGTGGTAGAGTCAATTATAGCTCAGGTAAAGAAACTATCCAAGGCACCTGGCAATCTTGCTCCAGTGTTTAGTGCCACCCTCTCCTCATCTATGTTTTCCAGATAGCAAAGTCTCTCTCTCCTCCCGATCCTGTTCTGTGACTTTCACCCCAACCCTAAATCTAGAGCTAGGTGAGTTCAGGGTCTGAGACTGACAACAATCTTAAAATATTTCAGATTTTTAAGGAGGTTGGCAGTCCCTACTTGTCAATATTCATCACTGAGATTCTTCAGGTTGCATCTACATCACACCTTAAACTCTGAGAATAGGCCCCAACTTTTTAACTTGGTGCACACAGTGGAAAATGTTAATCCTGCTTTTCTCAAAGTAAAAAGGAGATCTGTATTAATCTCCCTCCAAATAAGTGAATGGCTGAACCCAAATCACTGTTCGTACTTTGGTGTACTTTATGGTCGCCATCATAAGAGCTACCTAAATTCTGACTTTGAATGAACCTCAATGTTTGGATTGTGGACACACTACAGTATGAACAGCACTAAAGGAGAAGCAATAACTACATGCTTAATCTGTGAGTTTATAGCTGCAGCGTAATTTTGCACACTTCACTTAAAGATTACAGAGGTTAATTGTGGCTCTTGTTTTAAAAGATGGCTTCGTCAAATGATCTTTGACTAGCTTGAAATCTACTGTACATATATCAGCTTCCTGACAAGTCACAGTACCTCCAAGAACCCTAGAGTCAACAGCTCAATGACTACCACTTCATTAGACGGTGACAGCTAGTGCACATGGACAGAATGGAATAAAATACAGACACAACCCAATGGCCAAAAACATGTGGACTCACTTGTACAAATATACAAAATGTACAAAATGCCACATTAACACATTACACATAAATATCCTTCTAAATGAAATATTTCATTTGGAGATTTATAGGCTTGTATAGGTTGGCACATACATTAGTAAAAGTAAATGACTTCTAAAAATTACTGCAGCAATTTTCCAAAACATGGAAAAACATGGTATGATTCAAATCTGAATAACAGCCGCTTATGAAAAAACTGACGGCTGATGAACGGTCACCCACCGATCGGTATATTTAATGTATTAAATTACAGCTTTTCTGCTGCATTAATTACGGCGTATCAGCCACGGCAACAGTCTACCTTCAAGTCCCCTTGACCCTGTCTCTGCACAGTATTTCCTCCGCATTTTCCTCATTAAAAACAGACAGTAATTTAAGTATTGAGAGACATATTTCGTGACGTGTTTTCTTTTACCACTGCTATTGAGCACTATGAGTAGCATGTGCCTCATAGCACACTCAGACACATACAAGCCTATAGTTAGCAGTGAGCTAAAAAGTAGTTTGTAGTGTATCAGAGTCTGTGTGTAGCACAGTCTGCTGCGCTAACAAGTCGCTTACTGTCAACACTTGTGCATCTCTATCTGTTTCTGTCTGGAATGTGTGACTCAAAGAGAAAGTGTGCTGCTTTGCTAGTGCTAGTTTGCTTTGATCTACACCCTCATATATATTGATATGGGCGGGGGATATACTACACGAATTTTCCAGCCTTTACAGATTTTGAAAAGACAAGGAGCACACAACAGGCTCGTTTCAGTACATTTTTGCATGATGATTGAAAGACTGGGGATCACACACTTAACTGCGCCTGATCTCAAATGATTTGTCAAACAACTAAAGGCAACTGAACGCATCAAGCTCTCACGAGAGCGGTAGGTTAAAGGGTTAAACAAACATACCAGCTGATACAGATTTTTGTGCCAACTAGCCATGCTGACTGTCCCCAACTACCAAAGACTGGTGCAGACTTTGCCCAACAGGGAATTGTGGGTAAAATCTGGCAAAAAATCTTGTAGTGTGTCCTTAGCTTTAAAATACTTTTAAATGTCTGATGAGGTTTGTGGAGTCTATTTATGTGGGAATGTGCATTTTTTGTCATTTGATTATCCGTTTTAGCCGATCACTACTTTATATCATCTGACCATGAGTGGCTGCCGATCAATTGGAGCACCTTATGATACAAAATTATTATTAAGATCTTTTAGTGTGTGTTTTTTACACGTGAACAGAGAGGGATGTGTAAATGCCAGGTGTGAACAGAGCAACTAATAGGGTAGGTAGGATCTCAACACAGCCTAGAATGCATTCTATATGCAGTGCCATGGAAACACCCACCACAACTCAAATAACAACCTAATTACATAAACCTTGATAAAAAATTGAGGCCCTTATTCTAATCTTGATTTTCTAATCTAACTTGAAAGTGAATGAAAGTAGTCGGCACAGTTAAACAACTTTGCCCCAGCAAGCTTAGATTAGATGAAGAAAGCACAGGCAGAAACATAGGCACTGGTGTAGTTATGATGGTAGAAGGAGAGTTTCCAGGGGACACACAGTGGTTTGTTCAGAAGACTGAGTGCATTGTGCAACTGCCTTTAACAGCCATTTACCTTGAGCTGAGTGTTGAAAGCATCAATTTCCAGAAGTTTGGCCCTTGTTTCTCTCTCCACAGCATCTAGCTGGTCTCGGAGCTGTTGCCTGCTCATCTCCTTCTGCTCTACAGCTTTTTGTAATGACGAAAGGCTGTCTCCTATGAGTACATAAAGAAACATCAGGAATGATACATGAGTATTTGCTCAAAGCCTTAACATATGCATCATCTTTCATGTCATAAATTCTGGTTGGGCATTTTAAAAAATTATTTATTAAAATAATTTTTATTGGAATTTTCTGTAGATATAAAAAACACAAAGGACACACACAGACCCAAACACACACGCACACACACACACACACATACACACATGACAAACAAGCAGAAATACAAGCTAGGGAGCTGGTTCTAGCCTTATGCCAAATACTGAAGTGAGGGCAGAAACCATGTGGATAAGAGGGCAACAGACATAACCTGACAAGACTGTCACACTAAAGTGGTTCGAGAAGTGCTCCTCTTCTTCTTTGGAACTGAACTGTACTGCTTAGTCGAAACAGGGCTTATACTGTTTTGAACATTTAAGACTTACTATGCAGACTGTTCTGCTGGACCTGCTTGAGCTGGTCATTGAGAGTCTGTTTGTCAGGTATAAGCCTTCCAAGCCACTGCTGTGATTCCTGTTAAGAAAATCAATGGCCATTTAGAAGAGGTTCAATTATGGTGCAATGACGTACAATGACAGACAATTTATGGTTGTTGCAAAGTTAAGTTAAATTTGCAAACCTGTAACTGCTGTTGAAGGAGGGTAATCTCAGCAATGCGCGTCTCTCTCGTCTGATTGGTTTGCTCCACTTCCCTCCGCTGAGCTGACAGTCGAAAGCGAACATCCTTCAGTTTACCCTCAAGCTGGGTCTTCTTGTCATTCTGGAAACAAGAGGTAAGAAAACCTTAGGCCAATCAACCAATGAAATGCTTTCTGTGTACTAACTATAGACTCTAATACTCTATATTCAATTACCAGAGCTTCAAGTTCAAACTCCAAGGTCTTCTTCCTGGCTTTAAGCAGAACTATACTCTCCTGCTCTCGGTTTCTTTGAGTTAAAAGCTCCTGGCGCCGTTGTCGCTCCCACTCCAACTGGCGCTGTCGCTCCAACTCCCTTTTAGCAGCCTGGAAAGAAGAACACACACAAAAACTAGAACTTGTGACACAAACTTTGTTTATTCCTCTATATTTTAATATTAAAATTAAATTAGCTTTAAAATAAATTTTAAAATAAATTGCACACTCCAGATCATTGAATGTACCTCTCTCCTCTCAATCTCTTTGCGTCTCTCCTCCTCTCTCTGCCTCTCCAGCTCCCTCTGTTTTTCCAGCTGCTTTTCAAGCTCCTGCTGCAGTCTTCGTTCCTGTTCCAGACGCTCACGTTCCTTAAACCAAAACATACAAATACACTTAAAACTTCTTCCCTCATGCTCCCACATCCCTCTTCCCCCAATAAAACTTTTTTTTTCACACGTTCACTGTTATTCACAATCACCCTAAAGGAGACCGCTCAGAAAAAACACTGGACTATCTCCGACTCATGTGAACACAAATCCTACAAGCATCCACCAGGCTTTATGGGTGAACGCACAGGTCAGGAAAAAATCTGGAGGCACTGCCCAGAGACTTGTGAAAAGGGCCATCTACTTTTATTTGATTAGGATGTACTAGTGAACCAATTCACCATCATAAAATACTAATACATTGCATGAAAGTGAAGTTTGGATCTGACCTTAAACTTCTAGCTCTGAGTGTCAGACTGCCTTGGTAATCACTGTGTGAATGCATTACCAATATCTATCTGCCTTTCATTTTCTGTTTGTCTCTGTAGGAAGACTTAGCCAGCACTGGAATAGTCATGGGCCATGACATGCCAGGTAGACCAACAGCCAATGGGAGCATGCATTATTAAAGAGCCCCATTGTAGGAAAGGGTGTGATCAATGAATCAACCTTTATTTGTATAGCACATTCACAACGACCAAAGCTGAGGCAGGTCAGTGGTACACAACTCGATGGGAAGGTTATTCAAGAGCAACCTGCAACGATGCAAAACGATCACCTACTGTTTGGACCCTGACTGTGGGACCTCTAACAGAAGTCGACTTTCTTAAGATTGATTTATTCTATCTTATATATATTATTACCAGTTATTGATAAATGTGAGGTGACATGGACCAACAGTACTGAAGACCAGTTTGAACACTTTAGTGGAATGGAAAGAAGAAATACAGTCCTCAGGTGATGGAGAAGAAGTCAGACCATGTCGGTCAATCAAATGTTTATAAGGGCAGTTGCAAAATCTCCAGCAGCGACAGGCTGGAATGAAAGGCTTGGCTGCAGGAGGAGGAGCTGAGAATTTGATTATGACAGGGAGGTGATCCAAAATACAGGTGTCACATGTTTCTGTGAGGGATACAGGAAGTCCATGAGAGATGATAACATTTAGGCTATGTCCATATTCCCTCCCAAGACCCTAACCCCTCAATTACTACATAGTGCTGCACTATATAGAGGACTATACAGTGCCCTCAATTTGTGAACTGTTTAGGACACCACACATTTGTTTTCTGTCGCTGATAGTCGCGTGACTCACGTACATGGAAATAAAAGAAGTAAGCCGAACTGATAATGGACTTTTGTAATAGACTGGCAAGACTTTAGTGCTATAAATATTAACAACGTGCCTACGTGTTTTATTCAACAAGCGTTGTCCTATTAATAACCAAAACAGACTGGATTATTGGATTACTGCAGCTCTATTCTGTCTCAGAGGAACCTCTCATATCTGCGTCTGTATGAGCTCAGGTTCAGCTAACATGATAAAGTAACAATGATTTTACACCATAACAGTTTATTAATAACAATTTACAACTAAATACGTTTCCATAAAGTATAAAACTTGTGCCTTTAACTCGTTTCATTCAGACCTGTTGTAGAGTTAAACATGTCCCAGTCGCGCTGCACTCCAACGATAATTTGCAAAGCATTATGGTCTATTTTGACCGTCTAGTGACCATCGCTGCTCACTTCTTTTACTGATGCATTGTGAGTACACTACATTTCAGTCACTAGACATTCGGGCACTACTACAAAATGGCTTTATCACTATAAAGTGATTATTGTGTTGATTCGGATTAAAGTCCCCATAAATCAACAGATATGTAACATTTTGGCATCAGTTTAGCTAGTAACTCTTGAATAAAATCCTTATTATATAGGTAGGCAATAGACCCTTTAAATGTTTGTAAACATTCCAGCGAATTTTGGTGGGCGGGGCTTAGCTGGAGGCAAAAGGAGGCACTGGAGGCAATGTGTTGACGTTAGCTAATGAGCTGCTTTGGAGCGTACTTTAAAAAATGGAGGATGAAACAAGTAACGCTAGTCATTTAGTTTCAAAATATGTTCAGTTGCTTTCCGTGAGAGACCGTGACAGTTACTTTTCGAAGCTAACGCTGGCGGATGGAAGCAGACTGGCCGATCCTTACACCGTACGGGAGTGACATGATGACCCGCCTGGGCTGCCGAGGGTGGAGTGGCCGGACATCTACACCTACTGGCCAACATAAACCTGTTCAGTGGATAATTTGTGGATAGATTGCCTAGTTAAGCCCTGGTTTAGTCCTGGACTGAAGCTACATTTATTACACCTACTTTAGCCCTGGTTTAGTCCTGGTTTGAAGCTATTTTTACAAAGACACTAACACTCGCTAATGTGCAAATGAAATGTAGCGGTAAAGAATCCGACATTCCCCTTAATGAATTCCAATTTGAACATAATAACCAATACAATATTACACAGATACTTTTCATGTTATCTGATAGCTGATATGAAATGTGCGCTGCAGACGCGAGCATTCTTTATGATGGTCTCTGTCCAATCTTTGCGTCTAATTGAGTTTAACCACAACTGTCTTCTTTTTTTGTGGTGGACAATATTGGCTGTTATACGGTAAAACTTTAGTTTTGAGCTGCTTTTCCTCCTGTTCTGACATCCGACAACACAACATGAAGACATTTTACATGCAACGCCGGTGGTCGCTAGTTCTGTTTTCCTGTGTTTTGCCTCCAGCTAGTGTGGTGACGTCACAGTGACATAGCAACATGACATGCAAAATCCACCAGAAACAGTAGCAGCCAGATAATATATGTGAAGCTAGTAGGCGCCATTTCTCTATATAAAATCTTTACTAACAAAGCCTAGATGGAATTTTTAAGGCCCTATTTTTTATTTTATAGATCATTACTAATACAAGGACACTTCAACAAAATCTGCAAGAACAATTGAGATAGAGAAATCTACCTTTCTCTCCTGCTCTTCCCGCTCCAGAGCAGCCAGCCTCTCCTGCTCCTTCCTCTGCTGCTCCTGCAGGGCCTGACGTCTCTTCTCCAGCTCCAAGTTTCCCCGCTCGAAGTTCTCTCTTTTCTTATCTTCAAAAGTCACTGTAATAGACAAATACATTATAAAAAACAATTGTTGCTTAAAGAAACACTATGTATACCCACCTAAGAACTAAATGAGACAAAGCTGCAACAAACTCACGTAAATAACCTTTATGTTTAAGTTTTAATGTCAGTTTGTGTGGATTCGATGGGTTCTGGCCAGATGCCCCGTGACCCACAATTACATATTAAAGTATTTGTTAAACCAAGCACACTTTGTCTTTAGATGAGGAGTTAGTCTCTCTATTTAATGTCAAGAAACCAGGCTACATATTTTGAGGTAAAAGGTGTTGCCTTAAATAAAAATAAAAAAGTACTTTATCACTGCTATTAAGTGAATGTCAATACTCCAGCCAATACCACGGTAGGCTAAACAACATGAGGCAAATATCACATCAAACAATAATAGAGGAAGTTAGTGTAAAGTGTTTTTGAGGTCAGATTATGATGAAATTAAAATGATGCCAGAGTTGGGAAAAAAATGGGAAAAATACTCGCGTTCAAGACTGAGCTGAACTGTGTGTTTGGCTACTGAGTTGCTTGTGAGAAGACATTACCAAAATGGGAGACAGACTTGGTCTTTGTCAAAGTTAGACTAAGATAAACAGGGATAAAATAGCATATAATACACAATTATAAACAGAGTTGGGTTCAGCTTTGACTGGATGTTATCTATGGGACACACAGTGATGTAATGTAAACAAATTTTCAAAATCATGTGGTTGAGCCAGAATGAATGACACACAGTCTACCTTACGATTGGGCCCCCCTTGTCTACAGGATCTGAGGAACTCAGATTTGCCTAGATTTTTTAAAATTTTGGCTTCATTTCTGGTAAAATAAATAACTGCATGGTTAATAAAAGTTATATTCTTACACAAAAAGGGCAGTGAGTTACTACACGCAGAAAACTTGTTGTGTTCAAATAATAGACAATTCTTTAAATCAAATCAATCAATAAATAAACTTTATTCTCCTAAAGGAAAATTTGCTACAACAAGACAGCACTTAAACACAAAAGTATTGCTATAAAATTAAACAACAAAAATAACCCCTAAAATTTAAGATAAAAGCCACTCACCCGGTAGTTTTTTCTCCTGATTGCTCTCAGCTTCCTCCTCAGTGTCTTCCTGGACGTTCTTCTGATCAGACTGCACACTGTCACTACGAACACGCCTAAAAAATAGTGATGGCTCAAACTTAAAATGAACTTTAATGTTCAATTTAAAAATAATAGTAATATAATGGTTATAATTATTAATAACAATTATAATACTTTTTAGATAATTAATGACAGTAGTTACCTAAATGTTGGTGGGAGATATTCTGGAGGTAACACGGGAGGAAGTGGTACACCTGACATGGCCATATCTATGAGGTGCATGGCCAAAATAAACTCCTCAGCAGTTAGCTTTCCGTCCTGGTCAATATCTGATAAACTCCTAAAGAATGAAATCATTGAACAAATGAATCGGAATACCAAGGAAACTTTTAGCAGGTTTGATCACAAGTTAATGTTCACTGACCATATTGAGGCAAGCTGGCTTTGGGGAAGACTGGACTGCATCAGAATGGTGCGTGCTTGGGGTCCTGGAAGGCAGGATTAGGGTTAACTTCATCAACGAGTGGACCCTCAACACAGTCTGACTGTTATTCTGTTGTAAGGGTTATTCATACCATAAAGTCTTAAGATAATAAAAGCAGGCTATTAGTAGGGCTGCAACTGATGATTATCATTTTGTCAATTGTTGATTAGTCATAATTATTTCTGTCTTGCGCTTCAAAAGTAATTTACAAAACTAACAGAGACACGTTTTTCTTCATCACTTATACATTAAAATATACAACTTTAATCAATTATGTCTGGTTAATAAAAAGGGGCTCTTAATCTGTGATCTGCCCTAACCCATAAACATAAACCCACAAAAAAATATGATAAATCTGACATGTCTCTGCTCATGTGCTTGTGTGCTTACCCGTGAGGTGTCCACTCATCATCTTGTCATGAGAGTTAAAAAGCTGCCGATACTTGAGCCTGGAGGACTGAGGAACAGCCCAATCAGACTGAGTTGAAGGGGGCTGGCCACTGTGCAAAATAAAAAGGCAATTAATATCAACAAAGTTTATTCTATGTCAAAGTGGTGGAAAAAACAATGTATACTTCACCTGGTAGTGTCAAATGATGGCCCTTTTTGCAATTTGGTACTTGACCGATTAAAGGAAGAAGATTTGTTGACAGAACAAGCTGTAAGGGACATCCAAAATTAGACAAAGTAATAATTCTTAAAACAAAAAAACAACAACCAACATTTGAAGAGAAAAATAAATATCCCTTTTTTTTAATTTTTTTTTTTAAAAAAAAAAAATTTTAAAAAAAACCCCCAAAAAAAAAAAAAAAATTTTTAATTTTTTTTAAAAAAAATAAAAAAAAAAATATTTTTTTTTTTTTTATTTTTTAATTTAAAAATAAAAAAGTAGTACAACTGAATTGGAGCAGTAAAAGAAAAATAAAAGAATAATAAAAGCACAGAAGACCACACAACTTCAGAGCCATAAGGGGCCTGTGTTATTTGTTTGGTTTACCTAAATGTTAACGGTGCTTTAAAATAAAATATAATATGTTTTCAAGGTTATTACCTGGGTGAGAAAAGCTGGTGATGGGCTGCATGATTGCTGCGGGGGGAGCTCCATTAGCCATAGGTGGAGGCTGGGCAGTCGAGACGAGTGGGGGAGACAGCCCAACAGGCAGAGGGGGCAAGGGTAGAGGGGGGACGCCCGGCAAGGGAGTTGGGATAGGAGCCATGGGGGGCATGCCTAGAGAAAATATGGCATAGGGCAAAATCAGACAGCATATGGTGTATGCATAAATGACAACTTCACAAGGACAAGAAAAGACAATACAAGAACATATAATAAATAAATAAATAAATAACATATTTTAAAGTAATAGAAATGCAAGTTTAGATACTCTTTGACCTACTTTATGTAGCAACTGTTTTTAAAGACAGAAAAATGACAAAATCTAGATATCTTGTTCCTGTTGCCCTAGCTTAGTTTTTATGGTTCCAGTTAAGCTAGCAAAAGCTTGAACCTCCAGTTCATACTGAGAGGTCGTTGGCGCCATATGTATGGCAGCGCGCTTTCTGTCAGTCTGCCCCAGGGCAGCTGTAGCTACAGTGTGAATAGGTGAATGGAAGCAGGATCTAAGTCAGGGATGCGCAACTTAAATGATCGAGGGGGCCACAATTTTTTGTCGACACTACGAGAGGGCCACAAAGGGCTGCACACTTAACCAGATAAGATAAAACTGCCATTTTAAACATGTTTTTGTGTGTATATATATGTTTGTTGAATCAACAAGCAGTGCAGTAACGCAAGATATTTCATGCTCAAATGCATGTATAACAGTTGTACTCTTCTTTGATAAATAGGAATACAAAAGGTTTGTACCCTTCTCGGTGCAAAAAATGCTATATAAATGAACGCTATTTTATTTTTACTCTGATGGCAACGCAATGCTCCTTTAATTTGGTTGGTATGCGTGAGCAATGATGATGAAAATAAAAGAAATCTTTTAATATCTCTAATTATGAAAAAACTGTATTTGAATTCCATTTTCAGGGGAGACAGCAAGAGAGAAAATGTACTGAAATCTTAAATTACCTGAATTTGGAAAAAATATTTTATTAGCTGTATTGACCAGCCCTCCCACATAGTGCTTCTCCCGGATCAATATCATCACATGAACCATTCAGCATTTGGATTGTGTGCATAGGAAATGGCATATTATAAAGATGGAGAATGTAAGCCTGCACTATTCTCCAAAATGTCCCTTGTAAATGGGTTATAATTTTTTTATTATATATCAATACATCAATGCTGCAAATATACGCAAACCACAAGAGTTAGAAACTTCCTTATGTTTCTATATTGACGATGCCGGTAGAGATCAGGCACTGAATACTGACTTTTTTAGCTATGACAACTTTGCACTTGATGCTCACCAAAGGCAGACTGCGGTGGTAAAGGCAGGGGAGGCTGTTTCATACTGGGAGGCAGCGTGGGGGGCAGAGGGTGACCTTGGAGTTTCAGTTTGATGAGTTTCATAGCAATAGAAAACTCATGCATATCCATGCGGCCATCGCTGTTCATGTCGGCGAGAGCCCTAAAGAGAGAGGAGAGAACATGTGTAAAAACCCAACAAAAAAAAAAAAAGGCTGATCAAAATACATCAAATTATTTTGGAAACTTTCTAAATCCTCGCCATAATGCTGTCTTGACTTCTCACTCTAGTTAGGAAAGGAGGTAGGAATGGAGCTTCAATGCTTATATTCTTACATCCTTTAGCAAAGGGACATCTGGAAGGATCTTACTGGCATCCCACAATCCTTTCCACCACCACCCAAGCTTCTCCAAAAAAAACTCTGATAAAAGTCAATCTTTGTGTGAGTTTGTTAGGCGTTAGAAGTTACTCACACAAAATGTGCCTCCCTAGTGTACTTGCATTGTTGTTATTATATTATAATGTCATTTTCTAACGAGTGGCATTATGCAGTCTTAACATAATCATTTAACGCAATTAATTCTGGTGCAATATATATCGCACAACAAAAAGTAGTTGTGTGACAGCCCTAAGCAGGATTTAGTCCCTCCTCTGGGGAGACATCACATCTGTCTGCTGGTCACTTGACTGACGTAGTATTATAGGTCTTCTGGGGGAATGCATGGAGAGCGTGTCCTATAGTGAAATACCTCACTCATTTTTCAGAGAATCAGGGTTAAAACTTAACTTAATGTTCTCTTTTGATATTTGTTTTGGTATCTCACAATGGGATATTGAGTCTCCTGCATTGCCAGACAAGCTCACTCGAAGACAGTAGAACACAATTTCCTCCACAGTCTTTATGAATGTGTATTGAAATGATACAGCCTACACACAATACCATTTAACATCAAGGTCAAGGAACAGTGGTTAGACAGGACTCAGGAGAAGAAGCTATCTTTTAAAGTACTAGGATTGAGCTAAACAGTGTCCCCCAGCCAGTGAACACACAAACTTCTTGGTCATGCGACTTACCAGATTTGAGCAAGGATGGGAGGGGGTAGTCCTGACTGGAGAAAAAAGTTCTTGGCCTGGTCACCTTAAAAAACCCCAACAATGATAGGTTAAATAGTGTAAACAAGAGAAAATGTATGCACACAGTTTTTAATGATAGTAACAAATAGGGCTGGGTCATATCATATCGTTCAACGGTAATACAGGTGTAATTTTGGGTGAAATGCACATGCGACTTGCATTTGTTTTCATCTCAAACACATGGCGTATTACAGCGCATGAAGCATGGCGTTGACGGTAGGGATTTTCATTATTAACCGATAATCGATTTATTGTCATTCAGAACTTGATTTAGGAACATTAGGAACTGATTAAAACTTAAAAACGGATTAATCAATACGCTGTATACTTTATCTTTTACTGTTATGTCAGAGTAGCACTGCACATCAGTAATGTGCCTGCACAGGTTTGTTTAAATGCACAGTTATGTTGCCCTTAACAGGTGCGCATTCTTAATTATTTAGTGCGCGTTTAATCGGGTCACTTTAACTGCTGTGCGCGCAGGCTAACATTACCCGCTAAGACAAGCGCCGAGTGCAAGAGACCCAGGAGCCAGTCCTGTTTAAGATTTTTAGAGAATTTGGAGGGTAATACACTTTGTGAGCGGTCAAATCTCAACACTGGATACAGATGAGTTCAGATCCATTAGAGTTTAGTCTGTTCTTACTTGCGTCTGTGGTTTAACTGTCGCACTGAGCATGCCCCTCATCTCTGCTGCATCAAGGTCTATGTTTACTGTAGGCTACTGTGTAGCTGATCTAAACTAAAACAAACATGTACAGGGAGCAACATATTGCTTATAAATTGTTTGGAAACGTGGCAGATCTGCCCCTGAAGCAGGAGTAGACGTGTAAAAAGAAGAAAGTGCCATTTGCTGAGTAAAGGTGGAGCGCTGTGTCTGGAGCGTCTTTCATATGCATTAGAAACAGCGAAGGTTTCTTAGTTTATAACATAGGCTGCAGTGTGAAGCTGATAAAGTGAATTAAACTAAAAGAAACACCTACAGGCAAGCAAGAAAATGCTAATAAAGTGTAGTAGAACTGCCTTTGTAGAGCCAGGTGATGCATAAAAAGAAGGCTTTCGTATCTTTGTGAACAAGGGCAGAGTTGGGGGCTTTAAATTAAAAATTATAATAATAATAAAAATAATAATAATACAAGGCTTTAGTTTACTTTAGTACTAATTCGTTGTTAATGATTCATATTTGATCCCTAATAAACAGTTTTGTGCATTAATTCTAATAAAACGGAAACATCAGGTGGCGTCATGCATGTGATTAATGGTTAACCGATTATTGATTACTGAGGTGTTCGACTATAGTTTTGAGAAAATGCACAAAATGTGCATCCCTAGTTGGTGGAGGACAAAGAGAGCAGTGTGTTTGTTAGCAAAGGGGGTGCAACATCTGTTAAATGGAACTGGTTATTTGAAAACAAGGTTGTTGTTGTTATAATGATAATATCCATTCTTGAATGCGCACTAATAAAGTTATGCAGCTGTGAATTATTTTGTCTAGCACCAATTTTTATCATCAATTATATCATTATCACAAATTTTCTGATTTATATTGTGATACAAATTTACTTTCTCGCCCTGTATTAACAAATTCCTATAAAATTCCAAACTGATAATAATGTAAGAAAAATGGCAAGAGGAGCATTGAAAATAATGTTACAACTCATTTGGTCATTCTTTGGTCTTGAATCTGGCCAAGTACTTTACAGATCACTGAGGCTCTTGAAGAGTGTGAGTCAGGACATTACAGATCACTAGGGCTTGTGAGGAGTTTGAGTCAGGACATTACTGAGGCTCATGTCTGAGAAGTAAGAGTCAGGACCTGATCTCATTGATCTCAGAGTACACAAAACATTAGGGAATAGGAACAGAAGTCTAGTTTAGTTATTTTTTAATGTTTTTAAAGGCTGAAAAGAATTGGACCTAGGATAGTTCCTTGAGGAATTCCTGTTTTTATTTTTATGGAAAGAGTATTTGACAACACAGTTTATTATCTTTTAAGTATGACAACGAGCCAAGACAAAGAGCATTTTGAAATAATTTGCCATGAGTAAATTATTGATCATAGTATCAAATGCTTAATTAAATCTAGGAATGCTGTTCCCATAGTGTTTCCTTTATCACAAGATTGTTTAATCTAAACCAAAAAAAAACCCCCAAAAAAACACGTAGCTGTTTCTGTCCAAAACCAAACTTGAGAGGATGTAGGAGATGTTGTTTCTAAATATTAAACCAGTTGTACTGAAACAACCTCCTCCAAAACTGTTCAAAAATGTTCTGTATGATTGCATGTTCTGTACAAGGGCATGTGAGTGCCTTACCTGTGATGTAACCCCCAGCAGTAGGAGAGAGGCTGTGAAACTGCTGATCATGTTTGGCTCTCTCATCCACTGAGATCAGAAACACATCTGGACCTATATTGAGCACAAAAAACAATAAGAGGAATGAAATAATGTACTTTTCAGTTCCTGTTGGAGGTTTAGGGCTAAGGCTGACATTTGTCTGACCTGTGAATGTGGTGGGGAACTGTGCCATGGTTCAGTCAGTCTTCGGCTGCAACAGACACCTGCAATGACATCTGCAAGGACACATTCAGAGTTTATCAACATCTGTCCTCTGAAGCATTAGCTTAATGTGCTCAATTTAAAATAATTACAGTTATTGGAATATTTAGTTTGTGTATTGTTAATGGAGAACAAAGAAAGAAATAATTATCCATCCAGAGAGAGAGGGCCACAAACAAAGCAGATGTGTTTGCTTCAAAGTCCAGTAAAATGTATGCACTGTACAACATTTGCCCATCCCTCAGTCAACTAAGGTGTGCTTGAAAGTAAATATGCAATTAGTGAAAAATTTGATGTCTTTTTTCGCCGAACAGATCAGTCCCAAGATCTCAGTGAATGCACAGAAGGGCTGGCACACAGTTACCTGGCAGATGATGTAAAATGTCATGTGAACAAAATTCATTTATTCATTACATAAGAAATTACATACAATCAGGTAAGTCTTTCATTCATTCATTTTCTACCACTCAGTCTCGTTGGGGGTCACGGGTGGCTGGAGCCTATCCCAGCAGCTTGGGGCCTTAGGCGAGGTACACCCTGGACAGTGGCCAGTTAGTTGCAGGGCTGACAGTTAGAGACAGACACTGACAGACAACCAGTCACTCTCACATTCATTCACTAAGGACATTTAAGAGTTCCTGATTGCCCTATACATGTATGTCTTTGGAAGGTGGGAGGAAGCCGGAGAACCCGGAGAGAACCCACAGTGACACGGGAGGACATGCAGACTCCTCACAGAAAGACCAGCCAAGGATAGGAGGAGTCTTCTGCAATGTAAAACACTATACAATATATACAGTTTTTATACTTTTAGTATTATTAGTTATTAAACATTTAAGAATATAGATACGAAGCATAAATTAACCATCTCGACTTGCTGGTACCCGACAGCCATCTTGAGTAAACCTTGATGAAGGCCTAAGAGCCAAAAAGGCTTTTTAATAATGTTACCATTTTGAGTGCATTAGTTTCCTGCTTTTTTCCTGTTTGAAAACATGAAGCCAGTCTGTATGCCTTCATCACCATGGTCATCATTGACAGGACCATGTGAAGGTTTGCAACAAAACTTGCTCAGTGCCCTTTTACAGCTTATGGAAATAAGAATATTTTATATGGAATAAATAACATTTATTATTCCAATCTACAATTGTATATTTCAACTTCTAGTTCTAGTAAAACAGTTCCTCTGTCTACCACAGTCTTCCTTATTATGATTAGAGTGGGAGGACAAAATGGCCAGCTAAACTAGGTCAGAGGAACAAAGCCCACCCAACCCAAACACACATACACATTTACAGTTTAATAGGTAGGTACTGCTGAGAGAAGCCTTTATGAACCTTATGTAAACCAAAGGTAAATCGACTATTTTAGAGTGACAAGTAAACAGTGCAGTAAATAATGTCAATCAATGAGACTTGTGCCTACAAAGAGTGCAGTACATCCATGCAAGTTTGGAACAAGCTTAATTTAAGACACTGAAAGCCCCTTTTACTTAGAATGCAACTGAATAGAGGTCTTGTCTAGGACTGCAACAACTAATCGATTAAATTCGATTATTAAAATAATTGACACCTAATTTAGTCATTGTATAATCGGCGCCGGTCGTACATTTATAATTCATGGTATTAACTATTAACATGCTGATCATGTGCTGTCATCTCCCTAAAGGGAGCAGTAAAGAGCCACCATATGTTTATGATCCACCAGCATAGCACAAGAAGCAACAGCCAGCAAATGATGCGCATCGTATCGGTCACGTGACACAAAATCTCCACAGGTTGTGGGAGAGCACATTTCAAAACACGACAGAGGCTAAAGCCAAACTGCAAAAACGGTGAAAGAAGAGATATATTCAAGTCACGCAAAGTGTGGAAGCACTTTAGGTAAAACCACAGGACACTGTAAATGTGTTTGACTCAGGACTAACTCGCTTTGTGAGCATTTCAAATATAAGCATGGTTAAACTGGAGCAGGAGACAGAACCACAACACATTCTCAGCTGAAAACTGAGCAGAATAATCCCCACAGATTTAAGTCTCGTGCTTTTATTAATATCATAAAATTATAACTCATAACTAATACATCCAGCCCAGGTATATCAGTCCACTTACTTTGGTATATCCCTGAACTGTGCACAGATGCCCAAATGTTTCATTGGGGGAAAACCTCACATATACTGTAATTTAAGCTGGACATATTATTTTTGATGGTATTTCTAAATTTCAAAATATATTTCTTTATATATAATTTAATACCACAATCAAATTTAGATTTAGAGAATAGTCCTTGTAGTCCTTGTGTGGCACACTTCTAGGTACATTTGTGTTTCTACTTATGGAAAAACCTGTAGAAACACAAATGTGCACCTAGAAGTGTGTACATCTGTGTTTCTACATACTACAGTACTGTATTATTATCTCAAAATCTTAACTGGAGCAAAAAAAAATAGTAGTGTTGGCTTTTGAGGCCACCATATCATCATACATTCACTTTCACATCACTTTCCGATTATTAATCAAAAAAATAATTGACAGATTAATCAATTATCAAAATAATCGTTAGTTGCAGCCCTAGTCTTGTCACTGTGGGGACAGACTAACATGTTTGCTTTGTTAACTATCTTTTAATGACATTTATGCATTGCTTTTAAGACAGGATGTTTAAGCAAACAATATAGCTGCATATATAGAATAGGGATGGGCATTTATCACAATTATTACATTCAAATTTTTAAGCTAATAAAAAAAGAATATTCGAATATTAGTTTATTTAAATGAATTTCTGAACGTCATTTCTGAACAAGCGTTCTGGGCTAGGCCATATATCAGGGGTGTAACGATACACTAAAATCACATTTTGGTTCGGTAAAAAAAACCCAAACAAACTGAAAAATAAGTTGCAAAACGCATTAATTATAAAAGATACAAGGTAAACATAAGGAGTTTTATAAAAAAATAAAAGTGACCCCTTTTGCTGATATTTTTACAAAATATTCTTAAGTTGTACCCTACACTAAAATATACCCCTGTAACAAACAATAACATTAATATATCTTAAGTTGTTGGAACTGAAAACTTTGAACATTCAATAGCAGCCTGAATATGATAAATCTAATATTTTAACATATTTTTTAAAAATATTTTTTCTTTCTGGATTTTTGAAGTGTCATGTTTTTTGCCAAAAAGATTAATTTGTCTATATTGTCTGTACAGAGGACAGATTGATGAAGATATGACTTTTTTTTTCACTACATTTGGCATAAAAATCAGCCATCGAAACGATACACTACGACCATGTGTACCGTTACACCCCTACTATATATACAGAAACAAAGTTATAAGCTACATCCTGTGTTTTGTAGCTGAAAATTAAACAATGTATAAAAATTTAAAAAACTAAATTAACTAAATTAAACTTATCATTAATAACTCTCTTACCTTAACCCTACATGTTCAGGATTCGGTTGGAAAACTAAAACTGCAACTTGGGTTCTTTTTTAGGATAACGGCCTGTTTGTCTTTTGAGGCCAAAAAACAGCTTGTGGCCTCCACATTTCTTTTAGTTCTGGGCTATGGTGACATTCACTATAAGAATTCATTTGCGCAGTGTCTACAGTCACTCGACACTGTGTACCACAGAGCGTTATCTGAAATCACTCACCACTTTCTCCTCTACTCCAGGTTTGGATGGCCACCTCTCTCTACTCACTGCTTGCTTCATGAACTGGCACTTTTTCATCTACAATCCCATACTAGGACTGCTTCTGTCATACCTACACTCACATATCAAACCAGCTACAGTCTTCATGCTCATGACTTCCCTCTTCTGTTGGTTCCCACAATCAGAATTGAACGGGGGGAAAATGCTTTTCAGTTCTCTGCTCCCTCAGACTGGGGGGCTCCAGAATGACCTGTATGTTCGAAAGCTGGTCTCCCAATACACATTTAAATCAGTATTAGAAGATGTTACATTAGTAACAGTATAATGGTAGCCACATCTTCACACCTAAAACATGCCCATACTGAGGATGCTCTGATCAGGATTTTTGAGAACAATCGCCAAAATCATTATTGGCGGATACCAATCACCAATCATGGGTATATTTGATAATGTACCTTAATAAATTCACTATTCTTAAAAATACAGAAGCCTATTTTAAATATTATTTATTAGGGGGTGGAAAAACTAAAAGGTAATAAACTGACGTTTATTACTGATGTTTTCTTTTCTTTATTTACTTTTTAGTTTTATCCAACAAGAACAACAAGTTTTGCCCACAATAACATCCAATACATCCACCTATCCAAAGTTGGCCCTCAGCTTTACTTCACTGAACTTTACATTAAGGAACAAATAACAAGCACACACTGGGGTGCAACATAAACCAGAAAAGAAAACGAAAGTGGCAGGAAACTGACCAACAGAAACAGTATAGTATCTCTACAGTGCACAGCATACTTTGTTGATTTATACAAATTAGCCACATGGTCAGAGCACTTTTCACAAGGCTTTGTGTGCAGTGGAAAGTATATTTGATATGGTCTAGGGGTAAAACTAAAAAGTATCACTTAAACTGCTTTATTTTTACTATGAAGGCAATGCACACTGCTGCTTTGCTGTTGTCGGTAAAAAAATCATCTGAAAAATGGAAAAAAAAAAGATTTAATTTTTATTTCTAGTTCACTCCGAAGTCTGTTCCCTCTGAGTCTTTTCGCTCTGAATCAAGTGACTGTGAATGAAGCAAAGAAAAGAGCGTTAACCATAGTACCTGTATTCAAATGGATGAGGCCATGTTGAATCAGAGTAAAGTCATGTAACTATGAAGCCTAACTTTGCTCTAAACCTGATTCTTGAAATCATCATGAACACTTCACAACAAAGAAACAGAAAGCATGTTCTGGTAGTGTGTTCTCTTTAATCCAGCCAAGAGAGAACTCCTTCAACAGTCTGTGTGCTGTGTTCATAGGGTTCGGTGTACGTGACTCAACTTGACTTGTTAGCCCTGTAAGTTAGGTTGTTGCCAAGTTCAGCCTCATATCACTGCTCTGTCTCTATTCATACTTCCACACACAAATTTAGTCTACATAGCTGAGCCCATAGTGTGTTTCACTCACTAAAGGCACGCTCCCAACGTACACTGACAGCAAACTGCCCTGTCTTCTCTTTCCCAACACATTCTTATCATGCTGCTGTCAAACAGGGCCCTTGCCACCAACACATCACAACAGCGTAACCAACACCTCAACAGGGCCAACATCAGGCATTGAAACAGACTGACAGTGTTATAGTCACTGAGCATTGTCAAATACAATAGTACTTACTACTACTTGTTAGTAGGTTGCAACAAAACCAGTGCAATTGATTTTTTTTCCTTCAAAGTGTACATTAAAACATTGTTAACAGCTAAAACTATAACCTGTAGCGCAGCTTTGTTTGGGGCTTTAACATTTAAAACACATGCACTATGACCATTCAAGCATTGCTGTTCCCATGGAAACCTCTCATCACTATCGGACCTTGGCAAGTTTTATTCAAGCACTTTGTCAAACAGACAATCCCCCTTGGCCCTAACTGTTATATCAAGTTGACTGGGGTAAGAGAGCTAACATATTTCGAGTTACATTTTCCATCATACTCACTTCCGGTATCACTTCCTTGGACTCGCCCTCGGCTTTTAACAAGATTCTTAACCCACTAAAGAACAGAGAGCAATTCTAATGCAAAGTTGTTTCCTTTGAATATATACCTCCTCATGAGATGATAGCGAGGATAATCGGTCAAACCAGGCGCACTGTGTCTGTAAAAATAGGGACCCATTAAAATTAAATTGTGCCTGTTATTAAATAATTTTCAGGCTCCATAATTGAATGTGAAAGGTTACATGGCGTTCGGTTATACATCACTCACTATTATTGAACAATTCTAGATGTACTAAAATTTCTAAGTGAGCTAGACAGCGTTTCAGGAAACGCTACAGAGCTAATCACTAAAAGTCAGAAGAGGCATCTGATAGGTTAGTGGTTCATTCAATTATCTCTTACCAACCTAGATAATGTATAGACAAATAAGCCCAATCACTCTTAAGATTAGGTCACAAGCAGACTGTCACAGATGCAGTGATTTAACATTAGCATATTGGCTAACAGTCAAAAAGCCCAAAACGCACCGCGTTATATTTCTTCCTCCTGTTCTATGACAAAGAGCCACACCAGCCATCACAAGAACATTTGATATTTAACTTAAAGCATTATCAAGCGACACAAAGAAAGGAAAGCCACATCTGACGCGTTTGCTTCATCAATACAGCTAGCAAGCAGGCTAACCAATGAGAAGCTAACGTCAGCCAGCTCAGGGACATTCTTTCACATCATCTCCTCTACACTACGCTCTTACCTCATAGTTTAGTTTCCATTTTCAAATACCAGGTAGAAGTGTGATTTTATGTTCCCATATAAAGATGTATCCCCTTCAAAATTGTGGCGTTATATTTGAAAACCCTTAAAGATTCTCCTGCGGTTCCAAAATCCCCACCGACTGAGGGACAGTTGGAAAATGGGGTAACGCTGAAAACGTATCGCGAGACGTTAAGGTAGCCGTAACAAAATGCGTAAATATCGCGTGAAGGGTGCGCATGGCAGATCAGAGGGATGTGGTCACATTAAGGGATTATAGCCGAGTGCGCTGTATTTATTTATTTAAAAAAATATTATAATACTCCTCCCATATAGTGTCTATGACTGAGGACTGCTGAGGAGGCAGGGTCTTCAACAAGAGCTGCTCCATCAAAGTGTGGTTCAGAAAAAGATGGCACGCAACGTCATCTGAAACCTCACTCACCATGGACTGTGTAACCGCTGCCCTTAGTTTATTTATTTATTTATTTATTCTAAAGTGCAATTACTTTTTTTTAACTGCAAACAAGTACTGTTTTCAATTAAATATAACTTTATTAATCCCAAGGGCAAATTCTGTATGCTTTATTCAGACCATTCATTTGCACACATTTTGTACTTATTGTATTGCAATAAGTACATAAATGTAATGTATTGAAAAAACAAACAAAAATAACAACAGCGTACTCTTAACACAGTCTGTTTTGTCTGTTATTGCTAGCTGTAGGTCTATCTGTACTGTACCAGAGCCACATAATGAGTCTTTAAATTAGATTAGTTGTGTCTAGCCCAAAACACATTGTAGTTAATGATGTATAAATTAACTTATTTAACTTAATTGTAATGATCCATCTACAGTCTCCATGACGTGATTACACGGCCTACGAGTGGAAAACTATCAAACATAGATGGCGCAATATATTTTAAAACGTCAGCATGGAACGTAGAAGAAGAAAATAGTCAGCTGATCTCGGCTTCTTGTATTAAAGCAATACGGCGCAACAGACTGTCTTCTCTTTTATTCTTCATTTTCCTGGTGAAAGAGCGCCATAAGCTTTGCCTTTGTGTCATCACTGTATAAGAAAAAAAAATGAAAGGGCTGTTCTGTCGAGCTGCTGAAAATGATGCTGAGCCCAAGTTTGTGATTCAGGAAATGGTGAGAATGGTGCTTTATGTGTACCACTTGCTCTTTCTTCTTAAGCCATTTAAAATTAATTTAAATGCTTGCGTTTACTGTTAAACCAAAACAAAAGGAAACAACTACCTATTGCAGACATTTGTTGCATGGCTCCACCTAAAGATGTTCACAAATTGAGTAGACCCATGGATTTATAATAAGATAAATAATACATTCGTGCGTATATCCTATTGTTATGGAATGGGATAGAAAAAATATCAATATCTTTGGCACAATAGCAATTACTTTTCAATGTGGCTAGCAATGTAGCATTAAATTGATTCTGCATGTAAACAATGGTTTAATTTCAGTGTGTGACGATATGACAATATAGCAATGCATGTATTCTGTTTTTTCCCTGTAGATTTGTCACTATGACGTGTATTGTCTTAATACAGTTACTGCTATTATGGTATTTATTAACAGGCAACTGACTCTTTAATGCCTCACATTCAAGTATATGTTTTCATTTTCGAATTTTTGTGTGTCCTAGACTCTTCCAGAGGACTTAGATAGTCATCAGGTGAGAGTTCAGGTGAAGGCATGTGGACTGAGCCGTCTGGACCTTAAGGTACCTCACATTTTAATCAGAAAATATCCCAAAGTTCTCTGGCTCCAGATGTTCTTCTTTGCTCTGTCCTGTAGTTGTTACGTGAAATGGGGATTCAGAGAGAGCTTCTTTCTGTTGGTCGAGAGGTGGTTGGAGTCATTCAAAGAGGTAAACTTTGTTTGTTTCTTATTATCTTGTGTTAATTCACCGCGGTGAGTTCATCATCACAAATGTAACTTCCAGTGGGATCCAAAGTGGCTTTTTCCAACCGGACGATGAAGTTGTAGGTAGAGTACATTCTGTCTTTTTAGTGTTTAATAAATGTCACAATATATATATGATACACATAGGTTTAACTGATTCCAATATCTACTTTTGCTTTGCCTCTCAGGGATTCTTCCACTAGACTGTCCTTTCTCGGGACTGTGTGATGTCATTGACATAGAAGAACAATATTTAGGTAATTTTGATGCCTCAGTTGTACTAGAGGGGCTGGTTGGCAAATAATGTTTTGATGAATATTTATTTGAATATATCATCAAATAATGCTGCCACTTGAGCAGTATCCATCTCAAAGACTTAATCATATATCAGACATTTTGGGTTCACTTGAATATACTGTATTGTATTAACTTACAATAATGTGCATATCCTTGGCATAACTGCAAACAGCTCATCAATTCCAGTGCCACTGTGGCAGCCAATCAGGATCAGTGGCAACTTCTCCAGATCTCGGTCAAGGTTACTGACCGAAGGATTAGCCTATAGCTATACTTGGCAATAAAATTGATATAATATAATACCTCAATTTTTTCGTTCCTATTCTATATTAGCTACAGCTCTGAAATGAAAAAAGACAAGCTTGTTCAGGTGTTTAAACTAAATGTTATTAATTTTAGTGTTGACTATTTTGTCCTTCAGTCCAGAAGCCAGAAAAGCTCAGCTGTGTGTCTGCTGCTGGAGCGCTGCGTGATGGTGTCAGTGCGTACACAGCACTACACACACTGGCTCACATGACGGCCGGACACACTCTCCTGGTCTTGGATGGAGCCAGCGTACGTAAAAAGTACAGTTGAACTCTGGCATCTTGTTGTGAGTGTGAAAGCTTATGACTGTGTTTTTCTGGGCAGTCTTTTGGCCTGATGTGCATTCAGTTGGCTAGTTACCATGGAGTCAAGGTTCTGACCACATCACACTCGCCAGAGAACCAGACATTCTTGGAGCAGCTTCGGCCAAGCGTGGGTCTGTTGATAGAGTTTCATAAACTTAGATTAATGTGGCACTTGACTCTTGCACTTCTTATGAAATCACCAGTAATTTGAATCTAACTTCCAATCTTCAAATGGGCATAAGGACTGCTTTAACCCATTCTTTCTTCTCTTATTCTTCATCTCTGTTCTGCTCTTGATTTTTGTTTCCAGGTGTTCAGGATCCTCTTGTAGGTGAGGTCTGTTTAATCTCTCGTTTTGCTAGCCTCACCATTTTGTGCATCCCTTTTGTCTGTTCCTTTCACCTGACAAATGACAGACCAAAACTGAGCTTTTCATGTTGGTGATGGTTGCAGTATTGTGTTTGCAGCCAGGGTGATTACGGTCCATAACGGTTCATCTGACCTTCTGCCAGTGGTCTTGGAGGAAACAGGAGGTCTAGGAGTTGATATAGTTATAGATTCTGGAGGTAAAAGCTTACCCTACATTTGTTCTTGCTTTCTGTCTATTTGTAAATTATGTAAGACTTAGTACCTAGACTATGTTTTTGTCACTCATTGTCTTTAGTAAGTTTTGTGTGCATTTTTTGGTGTCCATGTGTAGTGCGTCTACATGAAGAGGTGGGGCCAGAGGACCATTTTCTCCCACACAAACATGACATCATCAGTGTGCTAGCTGTTGGTGGGCATTGGGTCACTTCACATCCACATCTGCAGGTAGGTCACGTTGTACTAGTGTAGTGAGATGGACATGGGTTCACGGCAGACATTATGTTTATATGATAATGTAATACAGTAAAAATGTTATCTCATGTAAAGATGTAATCTAGACTGGTTTGACGTATACATTGAAAATTTTATTGTGTCCTTCATACTATATACTCTTCTAGCCAATGTTTCTGTTTGCTGGTTAGTGTAATTATCCTTATACATCGTTATGCCCTTCTTCAAGTGAAGCTTCAGACTGGCATCTTTAACACATTTTTTGCATTGCACAGTTGGATCCACCAGACTGCAGATACCTACAATTAAAGTCTGCCACAGTGTCTTTCCTTAACCCTGAAGTCTGGACTGCTTCATCTGCTCAGCAAGGACGATATCTCCGTATCCTACACAAACAATATTATCATGTACTGTCTCTTATCATAAATATCATATAAAGGCTTGGAGTGGTTCCTATGAGTTTCCTAACAGATATTCTGAAGGACATAGTGGACAAGATGTCAACAGGAGTACTGCAGTAAGCTCCACTTAGTTTCATGGCTCTTATGTTTGGCCTCTATCTGCTATAGATGTGTTTATTTTATTCAATATAATCTGAGTAAGGTTGTGGGATTGTGTTGAAGCCTTTTTTGTAGATGTATTTTAATAGGATCATTTAATGCAATACAATACCAAGTATATATGACATTAATGCAAAATAACATTAACAAATCTAACAGTTATGCTGGATCCTTACATAGCATGTTTATTTTTCTGTAATTCTGATTCTGTTTATCTACAGACCACAGACTGAGGAGGCATTACCTCTATATGAAGCCACTGTTGCCATGGAGGCAGTTCAACGGCACCAAAAGAATAAGGCTGTGATTAAACTCTGAGTAGCATTCCACTGAGCTTCTGATTCAGCCGACTGTGCAACAAGGACACGTTCAGTTAGAGGCTGCAGCCTAAGCTGTAAATACATTGTTCACCATGTACTTACATTTTACACAAGTTTTTTTATTACAACAGAAGGAAAGGGTCATTCATGTGACATTATAAACAGACTCTTTTTTAATGTTTTACTTTTTCTTTTATTTGTACCTGTTCAGAGGGCTGTACTATGAAGCATACTGAACACATCCAAGCTTTATTTCAGTGAGCTTTTCCACAGGACAGTTACAAAATGAAATATAGCCGCAAGCGGCGATGATCGGCTCTCCGCGCGACCGGTGCTGGTGCCGAGGTCGTGGGGTCGTGACCCGGTGCTGGTGCCGAGGTCGGGCCGTGTTCCCGTCTCAGTCGGGGTTCTTGAAGAAACTGATCAAACATTTTAAATTTGAGCCAAATCGGAAAAGTATGTGTAAGTTATGTCAGAGTTTGTGGCCAATACTCCAAAAATAGCCAAATTTGAAGGGTCGCCATGGCAACACCGTTTAATATTCTACAAAACCTTAAACAACTTTTGATCAGACACTTCTCGGGATTATTTTCACCAATTTTCAAGTCGTTCAGTCAAACCCCCTCAGACGAGTTCGTTAAAATACGAAGGGTGTAAATTGGTTGGTCACATGATCAATCCAAGATGGCGGACTTCCTGTTGGTCAGGGGGCGTGGCCACAATATAATTTTTTGTTCATCTCGGCATGTTGCATGTATGTGCCGAATTTCGTTATTTTACGACAAAGTAAGTTTTGCGGCCTCCCATTGGAAAACGGGAACATTTTGTGGTGTTACCATGGCAACACGATTGGAGCTGGGGTATGCCCATCATTGGCTTTTTTGATCAGGGTCATGTGAGGAACACGTGTACCAAATTTCGTTTGTCTACGATAAAAAAAAAAAAATTTCTCCCATACAAACATGTTTTTTAAGGTTTTTTTGCTCTGCAGGGGGCGCTATCAAACCCATCCTGAATTTTCCCATTTAAATCTGTTTAGGGCCCGGGACTGAACAAACGATTCAAATTTGAGCCAAATCGGACAAAATTTGTGCGATTTATAACACTTTCATTTTTGGTGGTGAGCAGCGAAAACGTAACGAAAAGTCGCAGCATTGCCGCGGCAACACCGTTTAATATTCTACAAAACCTTCAAGAACTTTTAATGGGCCACTTGTCTAGATGATGTGGAGCGAGTTTGGTGTCGTTGGGTTAAACGCCCTGGGACGAGTTCGTTCAAGTTCGAGGGGTGGGATTTTTACCAAAATCTTATTTTGAAAGTTTAATCCAAGATGGCCGACTTCCTGTTGGTCGCGTCGCTCCATCACAATATAATTTTTGCCCGTACTGACATAACGAATAATCACTCAATTTCATTCGTCTACGACGAACTTGACTCTCAGGACATCCCATAGGGTCTCACTCCTGGGCGCTGTCGCGCCACTTTTTATTCGTTTTTTCTGTTTTGCACAAAATATTCGATTTTCACCGGGACGGCGGTCCATGCCAATTTTCGTGAGTTTTCGTTCACGGAAAGCATCCTAAAAATGGGCAAATAGAGGATGAAAAAAAAGAATAATAATAATAATAATAATGAAGAACTCTAACAGATCCAATTATGCGTTTCCGATAGCAACCATCTATATATATAGAGAGCGCACGAGTCGACGAACGTGCTCGTGAGGTCCATAGTGAATGACGAGCGCGTTGCGCTCGTCATTCACGTGTCTAAGTGCGCTTTACGCATGTAGTCGTGCGCTTCGCGCACGTTTACGATCTCAAATATGCGTTGCCGCGGCAACCGAGAGTTCGGAATATTGCGAACACAGTGCTGGTGTGTGCCATGGTGAATGACGAGCTGCGCTCGTCATTCACTTAGTTCATAAGTGCGCTCCGCATTTAGTTCATTAGTGCGCTTGCGCACTTTCAGTTCAATAGGCCCTCGCCACCGGTGTGGGGCTCGGGCCTAATTAAGAGAGCTATAACAGAAAGCAAACGTGACACTGTTGGCCCAACAAAGCTATTTTATGCAGAAAATTAATGCCTGTCTTCATTACCAAAAATTCCGACAAGACAGGTGCCCAGGATGTAATCCATACATTTTTAAACCAAACATAGAATATCTAAAGGCTTCACTAAAGGTTTAGTTCTCCCACATTTTCATAAACAGTACAAACTGTAAAGGTATTACAATCAAAGTGGTACATTTAACACAGGGATGGGTAACTTAAATGATGGTGGAGACCACAATTAAAATTAAAAATATGTTTATTGAATCAACATGCAGTGCAGTAACTGAACATATTTCATGCTCAAATGCATGTATAACAGTTGTACTCTTCTTTGATAAATAGGAATACAAAAGGTTTGAAGCAAACAAAAAATAACCACTTACTGTGATTTTTTTTTCCAGTGCAAAGGGCTCTCATGAAAATAAAACATACAAATCACCATCCACCTCAAGGATGGCAGAAAGCTGCAGAACAGCAGACCAACCCTGTACACCCACTGGCACGCATTTTCAAAAATTATCTATGGGCCACTTTGAGTAGGGGGTGGGCTGTGTGCTGCCCGGGCCACCAGTTGCCCATCCCATGTCAGGTTGCAGTGGTCTACTGTGACTAGGGAAAGTGTTTGTAAGGCTCCGTGAAGCAAAAGAACGACTAAAAGAAGATTATAATAAAATATGTACTACACACTCTTTCTCACTCAACACAAATGAGCAAAGTAACTTTCTGATAAAATTGAGCTGTGCACCTCAAAAGCAGCAACAGTTGGAGCTATGGAATGCTCTAGCTCATATCTCAATATAATGTATAATATTTAAATCGATGAGTACAGTCACTCCCCAAACTCAGAACCTTGTGCTCATGAATAATGTGATAAGCGGCAGCATTAGAACTGGAGGAGCAAATCAGAGCCAAAACTTTGGAACATAATCTGCGTATGCTTCTGTGGTGATCTAACCTTCGTAACATGGGAAATACTGGGTTTAAGCTTGATAAAACTCAATGAAACAGAGAACTTCGCTTCATTAGAAACTCCTCAGCTCTCCTGGAGCAGAGAATATTATGTATCACAAAAGAACATTAGATATGCTTTGTTATGTATAAAAGGTCTTTTGCATACTAGAGCTGTGGGAAAAAAATCACACTAGTCCTGTTGTAAGTGATTTAGTAAAAATTTAAATAAAACTTTTTTGCTGGAGTGAGGACTGTCTATTGTCCAGTCAGCTGACTGCAGTGTTTAACTATGCCCTTCCCAAAGTGTACCACTACGCTAGATCCGCTTGGAACCCCTAGCTGAACAAACTACTACAAAAGTAGTAGTGTATGGTAGGCTACGCTTTTTGGGGACACTTCGGACCCCTTTTGGTCATGGAAAAGTGCCAGAAATGACCCGCATCATATTGTCACACTGGAGACGAGACTATAGTCATCAGTCTTCCGTCAGCGTTGCATTTAGTATGTCGAGGCATTTTCCCAAGATGCTCTTCTCCTCTTGCCGTAAAGCCTTGACAACATAAAGCTGCTCCGTAACAGGCTGCTCACACTGCTGCAGAAGATGCGAGATCTATCAAGGCACAGATGCACACAGGATGGTTTATGACTAAACCTCTCTTAAGAGTGTCTTTTCACTGAATTACTGACATACACTACCTTGTCCAAGGCTGTGTGCGTGTCTTGTAGTAACTGTTGACATAAAGTTTTAGCCGTCTGGATGCACCACTCTTCTCTCTCTTTACAAAGTCTCTGGCCAAGCAACACTGCTTTCCACTGATGACTGCAAATACATAAAGGAAGTCTGTACAGCATTTTGGCCATTGCTGTTCTTATTTCGTGCTGGCCTTTATATAGCTTATAGAGCTTTGGCTCTTTTTGAGTCAAAATAAAACCCTAAATAAACCATTTGGAAGGTTTCCAGTTCTGTCTAGTGTCAGGAGACTGAATGCTCCAGTAGTTCACCCTCCAACTAGTAGGGAAGAAGTGATATGACATGTTTTATGGACTATAGATTATTAGGCACCAAGGGTTTTACTTTAACATTGATATTTCACATTTTTTATTAACTACATGACATATAGAATACCTAATAATAAAAATAACTAGTTATACATAAGGTATACTGGTTTTGTATTGTGTTAAGATGTAAAGGCAGATATGGATTAAACAGCAGAATTACACTGTAAATTGTTAAATGTGGGTTCTTACTAAAGTGTTTGTGGCAAGGACAGAAGTCTTAGAGTGGTCATGAGCCTCCAACTTGGACCTTCACCGCATATGGTCAGATTACTGAAAGAAAAGAGAGGTGTAAAGCATTTTAATGAAATTCATTCATTCATTCATCTTCTACCGCTTATCCCACTTTGTGGGAGTGGCGGTTAGCTGGAAACCTATCCCAGCTGCTCGGGCCTTAGTAGGGGTACACCTGGACAGTGGCCAGTTCGTCAAGGGCTGACACTTAGGCGTACATTGACAGACAACCATTCACTCTCACATTCATCCACTAGGGGCACTTTGAGTCACCAATTCACCTATACATGCATGTCTTTGGGTGGTGGGAGGAAGCCGAGATCGGAGAGACCCACGGTGACACGGGAGGACATGCAGACTCCTCACAGAAAGACCAGAGTTAGTCAATGATGTTTTGGGTTGGCTACAATCACTTTAACGATGTTTTTACGGTCGGCCAGGATTCGTACACGACCTTCTTGCTGTGAAGCGGAAGCGCTAACCACTCCGCTACCGTTTACCCCATATTTTATTTATTGACAAATAAATCACAAGCAAACAATAATGGCCAAAAATCAAATGTTTTACTTAAGGAACTTATTGTCTCTGAGGAATTGCATCTTGTGTTTCAAACTCCTGTCTCCTACTAAAACCTCACAGAGAAGATCTGAGGACAGAGTCAGAGAGACATTATAACTAACATGCTACAAATTTAAAAGGGCAGACAGCTTTCCAATGTAAATCTGGTCCCAAATAATGAGGAAGGAGATCTTTAGGTTTACCTGTGTCGACATACACCACACTGTGGGGGTTGTTGGCGGCGACAAAGCCATACTCGAGCAGAAGACGTTGGTTATCATGGGAGCCATAGCTAATAAAGGCTTGCTGATAGCAGCCAGTACCAGAAACACTCGATTTCATAACATCTTGTTGTGTCATTAAAACTGGCTGAAACCTAAAAGCAAAGATGTAATTTAAAATAGCAACAACCATCCTTTTGAATCTGAATGTGATGAAATATTCAATTAATTGATAACAATTTGGCTTATTATTCTATTTCTCTGAGGTACCTGCACATCAGGTTGATGGTTGAGCAGGTCGAGAAATGGAGCTAGGGCACAGACATCCTGACCAGACAGAAAGGGGTTGTGTGAGCTGGACATGAAGACAGAGCGAGTGTTGACACTACACCAAGCCCATCTGGAGAAGAAACAATTTTGAAGTTTGGATCATGTAATATTAAAGCTGGGTTATAAAGCATGCGTCTGTAATATAACAACATCAGTAAACATGCTTACCTCATTGCTTCATATGTCAATACTTTCTCAACAGGCTGATCCAGAATGGGTTGCAGAGATCTGAAGATATAAGTTTATCAACACACATCACACACATTTACTGTAGCATTCACAGGAATTGTTTTATATTTCAAGTCCAAGCAGCAGCACTGTTTCGTTGAACACTATTGTTTTGTTCTGATGCAATTGAACTGCAAAAAAGCTATGTAGCTAAACTCTCCTCTCTACAATGTGTCAAAATTTCTTTTTATCATTTTCACTTTACTCCAATAGGGATGGCATTTTTGTGAGATTTTATTATGTGACAGGAGAAACACAAGATGAAACTCCTCAAAGAGAATAATTGAAAGATTTGACTGTCGTCCATGTGATTGTTTCACCTTTGCCACCAAGGCTGTGAATGTGAAATATCACACAACCATAAAAATGACTTGCAAGATTGCTAGTTAAAAAAGGGAAAAACATAATAAACTTCATATTTTTGTGTTACACAATACCAAAGTCTTGGGCAACATTTAACAACCTTTCAAATTGTAGGCCTCAAATACAAGAAATATATTGACAAATAAAACAGTTTTCAGAACTAAGTTACCATTGTCCCGTTGGTCTGACAGTAACACTAACACCACTGGCAGAGATGGCAGCTCCAAATGTTTTCAAAGTATTCTTGCCCTTCGAGTCTGGTTTGACATCAAACTCACTTTAGTTGTCAAATATCTACATCTTCAGAAATACATCTAGAGCCTGATTTAGTAAGGCTTACTTTGAGGCAATACTTGTGACAACAGAAGGAAATAGAAGACAATTTCCTGCTTTGTGATACAGCATGAGTTACTGCTAAAAACTGATAATATCTTGTCTATTTATTCACTTATCTATCCATCTAGTGTTGCTGTTCTTCCGGGAATGGACTGGGTTGAACAGAAAGAAAAACATTTTCTGCTGTGTTCATGAATAATCTTTGTAAAGATTATTATATGGTATGCACTGTTATCAACTGTGAAAACAGCTTATTGGCAATGGATCTAATTAATGCTGTCATAGCCAACATCATGGCCAAATACCACAACTCTTATTTATCCTAAGATAAAGTATTCTTTTTCTACAGTATACAGACAACATTGTTACTCTGCAGTACAAACACTTGCCGGGATATTTGTTTGGTGCACACTGGGAAAATTTCTATTGCTATATGTATGGTATATGGCTCAAGTTATTGTTTACCACTTGGTAACACTGGAAGAAGCGTTATTAGAAGATGCTTTTGTGTATATATATATTTATACATTTATTGTATATTTATACATACACACACACAGTGGTCCCTCGTTTATCACGGGGTTATGTTCTAAAAATAACCCGCAATAGGCGAAATCTGCAAAGTAGTCAGCTTTATTTTTACAATTATTATATATGTTTTAAGGCTGTAAAACCCTCACCACACACTTTATACACTTTTCTCAGACAGGCATTAACATTTTCTCACATTTCTCTCTTAGCATCTTCCTCTGTCTTTTGGGTGGGACTGCAGGTGCTTTTGTCGGTGCAGAACGTTTCATCGACATTGTGGGTTTTGTTGGGGGAGAAAACTTGCAAATATACAGCACTTCAGAGTCACACTGCTAGCAATCAAACATTTATGTAAATTTGTCAAGCCGAACGCATTCTCTACTGTACAGGAGACACGGAGTCCCTTAGCCAATCAGGACGCAGAACACAATGCGTGAGTTCTCCCTTTGCCCCGGACCAGCATGCGGTTTTCCTTAGCCAATCAGGACGCAGAACACAATGCGAATTTCTCCTTAGCCAATCAGCCAGGCGGAACACACCAAGCTGCTCATACGCTGTAGAAAACAGAAGCAAAAAGAAATTGACTAAAAAATCCGCGAAACAGCAAGGCTGCGAAAGGTGAACCGCATTATAGTGAGGGACAACTGTATATAAACCATTGTTTAGGTCAACCCATGTGATTTTATCCTTTCCAAACATTTACCTGAAAAAGTCCTGATTTGAGGAGTGGAGCTGTCGCACTGATTCTCTTTGCTCTAAGGCCCACCTCCGCACATTGATTGGTAGAACATCTGTGACATCATCACTGAAGTATGCAGGACAGGTGTACGTTGAGGGCAGCACATCAATATAAGGAGACCATTCAGAGAGCTGTCCTCTGTGTTGCTCACACACCAGGAACACACTGAGGACCAACTGTGGAGACAGACGGGACTTCCAGCTGACGACACAGTTTGAGGAGAATAAAACCAGGTTTGTGTGTGAAAATGTGCCAACAACATATTGCTCTGCATTCACTGCACAACTTAAGTCTCTAAAGTTAACAATCAACAAATCCTACACCGTTCACCTGATTTGGATGTAAATACTCTCAAATTGAAGTTGAAAGTCTGAGGTTAAAGCACATCTTGTTTCATTTCATAACCATTGTGGTGGTGTATAGAGCCCAAAGGATGAGAATTGTGTCGATGTCCCAATGTTTATGGACCTGACATGAGAACATGATGCTTAATCTCTACCTTTTAATGTATGGTCCAATGTAGCTGTTGAGAACAGTAGAGGTTGTAAGGAGACATGACTCTGGCAGAGAAATAAGCAGCTGGCCTGGCTGAAATACAAACAACAAACAAATGAGTTTAGCAGTCTAAAACACCAATTCCATTAAGTACAACCTTATCAAACACTCAGGCTTGAAATGGGCTGGGCAACTCAGTCAGTTGTGGGCAGCAGCTGCTTGTTTCATACATAAAGTCTATGCATACAGTATAAAATCAGTCAAGTTTGTTTTTTGTTTTTATTTTCTAAACAACAAAAGAAGCTGCACGCCTTAACATTAACTTCTCGCATTTCCCAAATGGGTCACGTAGCACCCATGACGTGTCTCTGTAAAATAAAGGTGAATGTATATTAGCAATTATTGGCATACTTAACTTATGCTTCTTTTATTTGTTTGATCTTGATCTCGCAAAATAATACAACTCCCTTTCCATTTTATCTTGTAATAAACTGCATACAATACATGTGATCCTCTATATGTCTGACTGACCTTTATTGTCTTGAGAGTCTGTAGTCCTCTTCCTGTGTCTGCAGGTAAAAGCACAGCAAACATACAATAAACTTAAACTATGCTATTTTGTTTGAATTTGGGTGTGTGCTTGAACTTATTATCCAACACACAACGCGTTTACTCCATTACTTGGCACCCAGCCAGAAAAAAATACAGAAATGATGTGAGACATCAGAACTATACCAGAGAAGTGAAATGGCCGTAGCTGTGTTGATGTGAATCCTCTCTGGTGAAGGAACCTCATAAGTCTTACATACTGCTGCTGGTGACACAGAGAAACTAAGAGAGAAGAAAGATCAAGTGTCAGAATACGGTTGTCTCCGACTTAACCCTACAGCACAAAGATGTTGGTACCCGATTACTGCAGTTAGGAATACAACATAGGTATGTACTTCTAAGCATAATCTAATTTAATGTTGGCCTACCTGATGATTCCCATTAGTAAAGAACAATAAGTCAATGTGTTTTATGCAACATTAATTAAAGTCTAATACCGTTTAACGTCAGAAAATGTAACAGTTATTACAGTTTTAGTCTTTAAAAATAAAACACTTTGCTAGGCTCATTTTCATGCTCGTTGCATAACTCTTCTAAAACTTCGCACTACGCCCACATCAGTTATTCTATATAAGGGTCATTTATTGTCTAGCATGTGCATTTTTGGGCTGCAGCTGGTTGTTGTTGTTGTTAAATGTTTCTTTGTTTTTTTTCCTTTTTAACGCTGTTTTGGGCATAGATATACATTTTTTTGGCATGGCTTTGACCTAAAAATGTAGAAATTTAAAAAAAAGAAAGAAAAAGAAAAAAACTCTACGTTTGCTGACTCATCTCTGACTTACCCTACAGCACAAAGATTTTGGTACCTGATTGCACTCTTGTGGCATGTTTGAGCCTCCTTTTTCTTGCCGCTCGTCCAGCTCTGCTGCGTCTTCCCTTCATAACGGTAACACTGTAAAAGGAAACATATTTTAATAACAGACTTTCAAAGTTATGGGCAGAAAGGTGGCAGAGAGTGGTCAGCACCCCTGTCTAACAGCAAGCAGGTCCTGGGTCTGATCCCGGGTAGGGCAGGGTCTTTCTGTGTGGAGTTTGCAGTTTCTCTCAGTGTCTGTGTAGGTTTCTTACTGATGCGCTGGTTTCCCCTACCACCAAAGCCATAGTACATGTAGCAAATAGTACATTTGCTGTGTGTGTCTTCCCCCGTTTTATGGCCTACCCAGAAGTTTAAATGTAAAATCAATTCATACTTCCATATCTTGATATCACAGACGACATCATGAGATGACTCGGTAAGTAGTCAAGTGTAACATAAGACTTCTTGAGATAAAATATGTTGATTTCACACCAATATTGAATACAGTCAATAAATACATACATACATTCTCAATTGGGTTAAGGTCTGGACTTAGTGGTGGCCAATCCATGTGTGAAAATGATGTGTCATGCTCCCTGAACCACTCTTTCACAATTTAAGCCTGATGTAACAGATTAACATCTTTTCAACAACCACAGAGTGTGTCTTCTTAAACAACCATGTCGGTTGTTTAAGAATGACTGAACGATGAAAGAACTACTCACTGCATCAACTAATCACAATGATGCAATCATAATCATCCATGCAGTAATTATTAAATGGAAGGCTCTTGCCGATTTTCTCAGTTAAATCTAGGTGTTGACTTTTTTTTGGCAAATTATTTAGTATTTACAAAATAATAATTATCTAAAAGTATGTCCTAAAAGGAAAATAATGTTTAATAAGTCAATGGTACATCCTACTGATTATTTATAATTTTACATTTTGAAATTTTCAATCTTGATTTAGCCTCTCCACTGTCTCACAAATCGTCACCTGGGAGGTTTTCAAAGACGCCTAACACCCTAGGCCCATCTTCTGCCTCATTGATTTGATCAGGCTACAAACAAAACATTTTCCTGTATTTACCAGGAAACTGATGGGGCACAAATAGTTCAAAGGTTATGGCTATTTTAACTTTATTAATTTTTAAAAAGCCCTCTGAAACTCCTACTTTTTAAACTTAAACATTTCACAAACTAAAAATTCTACCAATTCCAATTTTCTACTGGTTATATTAGCATTGATCACAGTTAGTAATAAGCAAATCCAAACTGCTGTTACTAACACCAGGCTATGGTGGCCCAGATGCTGCAACCCACCATTAAAACAGCATCAGCATCAAGTGCAGCAGGTCAAAAAGAAAGACTGCTAGGGCTGGTGCCATCAGTCTAAGCAGCCTGAGAGATGTTCTGTATTATAACAGTGAGCCATGGCAAAAGGTAGCCACCTTTTGCCATGGCTCACTGAGACAAGCTGATAATGTGTTTCATCTTTCCATTGACAGATGTGCCAGCAGACTAAGTCTGTTTTGAGTCAGGATGAAAACACTTTCTCTAGTAAACTGTAAAGCTCAGGGGCATCAGTTGTGATGTAAGCAGGCTGGTGTCCCCCTAAAACTGCTAAGACGACTGAGCGCCGAGCAGCCAGTTGTCTATGTAGATGGCCAAGTGCATTTCCACCTGCCTCAACAAACATTGCAAACACTGGTCTTTTCTTTTTATCCTCTCGTTTCTTCTTCTCGCAAAGCTGTTGCGTGTTGGCCACAACAGAGGCAAACAGGCCTCTAGGATCCACAGGACTGTTGAGCTAGGTCTGTTCCATTTGAGAGATGTTGAACAAGTTGGGCCACCTGTCCCTCTTTTGGTTACTTAAGATGAACACAAATTATCAAGTAACCAGTCAACCAAACAGTAAACCCTAAAAATTTGAACTACACTAAAGCTCTTAGTTTCAAGAATGATAACAATACTTTGTGTGCTGTGCATGGGCTACAAATCACTCATAAATGCCTCTGACTCTAAACAGGAATACAATAAAACCTTAAAAAAGGAATTTAATTCTAATTTAGTTTATTTTAATGTTTTGAAAGGTTTTTTTTTTTGTTTTGTTTTTTACTAAACATACATTTATATTTGGGGTATATATTTCGTTAAATTTGCATATATTATCGACATCGATTTGTAATATGTATAGCATGAATCTTTAACGATAGATAAATACAATGTAATGTAATAAAATGGATTATTTGTAACACCATGATGTGTAGTAGGCCAATGCGTGGATCTATTTGCTTACCCCCAAAGTGCATGCTGGGAATGAATCTCACCATTAAATATCATCGTAGTTGTTACCCTCCTTTAACAAAATCTGCAATTTCATAGTACTCCTTTATTCCTGAACAGCCTCTCCTGTAAAGGGTTCCTAACGTCCATGCTCCTATCACGTGCTTCACTTATTTTTCCGGGAATGCGCACAAGTGCTGCGCGCGGGTCCTCACATTTTGTCCCATTCTCAAAAAGCATCGCCTACACGTTTCACTGCTTTCACCTTTCTACTGCAGAGCTTTCAACACAGACCGCAGTAAGGAATACAACATAGGTATGTAGTTCTGGTGAGAATGCAATAAAGCGTAATTTAATATAATGTTGGCATATTTTGGATTATCTGATTATTCGCGTTAGTAATAGAATGCCCAATAAGTAAAGGGGTTTTATGCAACATTAACCTGTACGAAAAAAAATTTATAATGCCGTTTAATGTAAGGAAATGTAACAGTTATTACATTTACATGCCCAGTTTTAGTCTAAATACTTTAAACGTAGTTTCGTACTAGGTTAATTTTTGTACTCGTTGTATAACTCTGAGCACTCCGCCCACATCAGTTATTCAGTATAAGGGTTGTCTAGCATGACTGTGCATTTTCGGGCTGCAGGTGGTTGTTTTGTGTTCCTTTGTTTTTTTCTTTTCAACGCATCTTGTTTTTGCAGTTTAGGGCATAGATATAGATTTTTCGAGATGTCTTTGTCCTGAAATGTATTTAAAAAAGAAGGAAAGAAAGAAAGAAAGAAAACAAAAGAAAGAAAGAAAAAAAGAAAGAAACTTTTTTGCGGACACAACCATTTGACCTGTGTTTTACAAACATCCGGTTTCTTCATTAAGTTAAATGTGTTTATTTTACTAACCCTTTTCACTCTTCATAAGTTTACTGACTAAACATTGACATTTCATTGTGTAAAGAAGCTTTTTTGCGCTCAGATTTTGTACAGCCAGTCTGTGCACTTTGTAGGATGTAGTTTTACCTCATAGGTGAAAGTCTGTAAAATGCAAAGTCTTTGTGATTCCTACTCATAGTATTAATTATGTGACTTTTTATATGTGTCTTTTTGGACAGCCATGGCTACCAAGGTTGCAGTGGTAACAGGCAGTAACAAGGGTATTGGCCTGGCCATCGTACGTTCCCTGTGCAAGCAGTTTGATGGCGATGTATACCTTACTTCCAGAGACTTGTATGTGGCTATGCACACTCACACAAATACACATTTACAGCCAGTGGTTTCCAAACTTTTTAACCAGGGTGCTTCCATACATAAACACACAAATTTCCTTGGTTTTGGGACTGTATTTATTAAAACACTGTAGTTAATACACATTTGTAGATGGGGGTATGTTCTGTCAGACCTAGACCTGCTGACTGTGTCGCCAAAACATAAGGGAGGGACTTGCAGTAACTTAAATGTGTATAAAGCTGGGGAGTGCATCCTGTTTTTTCTATTTGTTTATGCTGTGAGAGTGATAGTGCTGCTTCCTGCTTTGTCCTTAGGCACTTGCTGCTCTCTCTGTGCGACAAATGTGGCACTGTGGCCACGGGAGGGATTGAGGATGAGAGATGAGTCACAACATGAGTCTAAATTAGTTTTATTCACAACAAAAAGAAGACTTCAGACTTACTCTTTACTATGCTATGTTAATACTATGTTAATGGAGAGCTCATGAAGAGGCTCATGAGTTCACTGAAGTTATACACACTGCTGAGAAAGTGTGTTCTTACACAGTGTGTATGAAGCCGTGTGCAAAATATTGGTGAATGAGGCCTAGTGATCTTGCTGTGTTCCACCAGTGTCCTCTTTGCCCACTTTTACTTAATACAAAACATAATGTTATCACAAACATTTTGTACCTGTATTGGTGGAGATGGAAAAACCTGTTAATGTTTCAGGGGCCGAGGTGAAGAAGCAGTGAAATGTTTGGCTTCTGAAGGACTGCAGCCCAAGTTTCACCAGCTGGACATTAACGATCTCAACAGCATCACGAGTGCAGCTGCCTTCTTTAAAGACAAGTATGGAGGAGTGGATGTCCTGGTCAATAATGCTGGTATTGCATTCAAAGGTAAAATCATACTCATTAGGGCTGTTTATATCATACTGTCTTGTGAAGTCATTAGAGGATGCTTTGGACTTGACATATCCAAACATATTTTTCATTTTCACTAAATGGACTCAAGCTTGCACCCCTTTTAGCCCAGAGCATGCGTTCTAGCCATGCCTACATCAAATGTATGCTAATACTGTCCTTATAATACAGACATAAATTTGTATGGGATTTTACAAGTCCAGATTAAACAATGGTTTGTGTACATTTAGTAAATAATCATGAAATAGTTCATAAGAGTTCATAAGAGATATGTGTTTAGTGACCATTAAAGGTCTTGTCACTTAAATGTAATATGTCATCTAGAGGTTCCAGTAGACTTTTATCTTGACGGCCAATTTGGCAATTAGTATCATTTAAAGATTTTGGCCACAGAACAGAATTATCAATCATAAAACCAAAGAAACAGCTATATTTAATAAAAACCAGAACATATGAATGCATCAGTAACATAGAACATTGCACTGCTTTGGTGGAATAGCTCCACAGAAAGATTTGGTTGTGGGTTCAATCCGTGATGAATGTTGGTCTTTCTGTGAGAAGTGTGCATGCTTTTTCTATTAATTTTGTCAATTCCGCATGGGACACCAAAGTTGGGTTAAAATCGCCACTAAGTTAATTTTGAGGAAAACTCATTGCTCATTTTAGTACTTTCTTTTCTCTGCAGTAGTAGACACTACTCCCTTTGCTGTGCAGGCTGAGGTTACTCTTCAGACTAACTTCTTTGCCACCAGAGACATGTTAACTCACTTTATGCCGCTCATCAAACCTGGAGGTATGTTCTCTGATATAAAATATGTTTTGATCAAGTATATGACAGTGTTTTCCTGAATCTTGAAGAGACATTGGTAGCCTGCCATAATCCAATTTGCCCCATCTTGGTCTAAAAATAAATAAAAATAAAATAAATAGACCTGTAGCAGCTGCTGTTGTGTGAGCAGTGCAGCAATAAAGTTACAGTTTCATTTGAAAAGTGAACAGCACCAACTCAGTGATACCTTAGTAGTTATTTGCCAGAGAAATAGATAGAGATGGATGGGTTTGCAGAATGTGTTGTAAATGCAACAACTCACAACACTGAGTGGTGGATACAAGCAGAAAGACAATCGAGCATGCTCAGCTGAATCTAACAAAATCTTTAAAGTTACTTTTTTGACAACAGCCTTCAAATTTTAGCTCATACAGTGAAAGATGAAGCCGCTGTGTTTTTATAGTGTTGAGCAGTAATACATAATTTTCCCTTATCTATTTGTGTACGTTACACTAATAAAAGAAATCACATTTCTCCTGTGATGTACACATTAGACTAGTTAGTATAAAATTTTATTCCAAAGCTTACTGTCTGTAACTGTCCTGCTGCAGGCAGAGTGGTGAATGTGTCCAGCTTTGTGGGCGTGCGGACCCTGAAGCAGTGCAGTAAAGAACTGCAGGACCGCTTCCGCAGTGAGGACATCACAGAAGATGAGCTGGTGGGGCTGATGAAGAGCTTTGTGGAGAAAACTAAGACGGGCGAGCACAAACAGGACGGCTGGCCTGAGACAGCTTATGGAGTGTCCAAGACTGGGCTGACGGTAAGAAGCACTGGTCTCTAAGTTCAGGTAAAATGACTGGAGAGTTAAATAAAATATTTTTCTGTCTGCAGACACTGTCCATGATTCTGGCTCGCCGTCTATCCAAGGAGAGACCAGGTGACAGTGTAAGTGGTGTAATTTATGAAAGTTATAGTGGCAATTATTATTATATATATAATATTTGTTTTGGGTTTTTTTCCACACAGATCTTGCTGAATGCTTGCTGTCCAGGTTGGGTGCGCACAGACATGGCTGGTCCCAAAGCTCCCAAGTCTCCAGACGAGGGTGCCACGACTCCGGTCTACCTGGCCCTTCTACCACCTGGAGCCACAGAGCCCCACGGAAAGTTTGTTTCTGAGATGGAAATCCAGCCGTGGTGAGGACGTTGGACTGCAAGGACCTGGATTTCAAATACAAGTTAATACATTACTTATTGTAAATATAATGGTTTGCAATCAGATCTGTGTTAATAAATTGAAACTTTTCAAAAGAGACGTAATTTACAAATAATTAATAATTAATGCTAGTCTAATAGTAATTGATTTTTCAGAATTGATAGATTAGCCATGCAAATGTGCATGCAAATGGTACAGATGGGTAAAAATTCTAACTAGCGCTTATTTCTTTTCTGATAAATACCAGTGATTGTATAACACCAAAGTCTGGTTTTCCCAGTAAGTCTTGGCACCTCTCATTTTCTGACTGAACTGTTTGTCTGCATATTTGTAGCTGTCTCTGGGTTTTCATATGGCCTTCATGTTACAGAAATGTCTGTATTTTTCTACACAAACTCATGGATGATCAGTTACCCTCCCATCAGTATTGTTCAAATAAAGAATACATGCCTTTCTATTCTGCTGTGCTTAATTATATAAAAAAGCTGATTGTACTTAATGATAAAGCCTATAAGGTGAGTCATAAAAAAACCTTTTGATTAGACTAACCTTTATGTGAATGCACAGACTGAGGTTTGCAAGAGACATGTTACACTTTGCTTGTTTTTTACTGAAATCATTTACAAGCAACGAGACAAAGGTGCTGTCTGTAAGTGACCAATCAAGACAAGATATAAACTGTCAGGATAAGCATCAGGTGAATGGATGAACCAACATTCATAGTCAAATGAACATTAAATAGAGTCAGTTTAGTAAAGGATCTTAGGGGGGAACACCCAGCGCAGATGACTTTTTCATTTCAGCTGGGCTAAGGTTGAACATTTCAGAATGCACCAGTTAAGCCAAGTCACTCCTACAGCATGTAGTCCTGCCAAGAGACTTGTACCATGGTTCAACAATCTGCCGTAGTATTCAGAGTGACTATACCTAACTCCATCCCCACTTAAGGTCTCAACTCGCATTTGTCCAGGCCAATTAATGTAGAAAAGACATATAAACCCAAAAGTAGACATTCTTCAAATACACTAAAATACACTTTTCTAAGGATTCCCACAATAAAAACTGTAACAATATTGTTCTCTACCAGAAGGAGCCACACTTGGGGAGGGCCCTTTTTCCAACAGAGGGAGCCATGGCTATAGTATCTCTTATTTTCCATCAGAGGGAGCCAAACTCCAAAGACATGATCAATAATAAATACATGATAGTCTGTGTAGTGTTACAAAAATCACCACAGACAACAATAATATCCTGTTCCATTACTATAACAACAATCTGTACTGGCCTGCCTAAATGATGAATGTTTTTCTTGGTGATCAAATGATAAAACATAATGTGGCCATGGGCAAAAAGCAATAAACTCTTGGTAAGCCCCATCTAGTGGTGTAAAAGTGTTATTGCATGTCACTTCAATTTCTTTGCCCAGAAGCGGGACCTGCCACATTCCTAAATAAATAAATAAAATAAAAGGAATTAATTAAACTGTAGGCATCTCAAAGCAGGAGGCACTAATGGCTCCATTTTGCATGGAAGTCTTGACTCTGCTGGAAGCCATTGTAAATGTACTTTACTTATCTTTTCGCAGAAAATTGGAGGATTTTCAACCGCCTTTAAAACCCCTTCACTCCTTTTCTATGAAGTGCCAGTGGAATCCAAAACCCTTTGTACCTCTTTTGAGAGTGGAAACACTACCAATCTGCACCCAACATGGTACAAACGTAATAATTTCATTTGTAATACTTGTCTACTGACTTGTATCATGTACAAAAAACTACATCTTCTTCGTCTTAATATAATACGATAATATGTATTGTATGTATGTATTGATATTCAGTAGGTGTTTCAAGTTTATTTTAGTGCATTGTTAAAGAGTTTTTGAAAATTGAAACTGCAATGCTGTTGTAAGTTAGTCCTGAGTTTGAGATGCTTTTTATCAGCTGATGCTATGTATAGCTCACAGTTTACACCTACTCAATCCACACTTCAGTGAGTTCTTGCCACTTTTTTTCCTCCCTCCACAGCAGACTGTAAATCACTGTGTTGTTAGAGCCAAACACATGCAAATAAAGCCACATGGCACAGCAGTGTTTCCATATTCTCCTTTATGTCTCACACTGTTCACACAAGTTTTTAAATCTACCTGACATGCTGTGTTCGGTGTTAGTCTGATGTACATTAATTTGAAAACTGTTGCAGCTCCCTTCATTTAAGAGTTTCACTTTATTCTTATAATATTAAACATAGAACTGCAGCTTCATGGCACAATGATCAGGTTTAATGGAAGCCACGAAGAGTTTTCTGATTCTGATTGTTAGTTTTTCATGTATGTTTTTTTTTTTTAAAGACAAATCATACTGCTTCAGGCCTCTATAGTATATTTTTTTATGACAAAGTCAGTGAGAATTTTTAAATGTAAGACCATAGAGAAAATTGTATGTTGTCTTAATAAGTTTATTAAGACAGCATACAATTTTCTCTGAAACACTAGAATGTATTAAGCTAAATGCTAAAGGAGAGCCACAAGACTTATGTTAAAACACCTTTTGTCAGTCTGCTTTGTACTATGTATCACTTTCAAGAGTTAATTTCACCCACACTGACTGTCCATGGGCTTTACTCCAAATCTTGAATGTAGATACCATATCTCTTGCTCTGATTGGATAATTTTACCTAGAGGGCAAGGTAAAGGCAAAGTACCTGCCCTTTGCAAAAGCTTTCAGTGGAAGCCCTCCCAGATGCTGCTCTGTAGCAGATTATTTGGTCAGACAGATTACAAAGCATCCACACTAGCAAGGTTCTGCCATTATACTGTATGTGCTTCATTTGACAAAAATTTCACTTTAGGTTTCAAGTGTCATGCTGTCCTTCAGACGCCCTCTTTCAGTGATGCCAATGTAGACTTAAAGAGAAAAAAGAAAGGAAAAAAACAAACAAACAAAAAAAAAACTTACACACATTACAAGGCATGGCTGGCATGTGCTTGTGCTGGATTGGCTTGGAAAATTAAACCAAAAACTGTTGTGCACCTCAAGGCTTGACTGCTAGAAGAAGAGGGCAAAGTTACACCTAAATCTTGGTGTCCATAGTTCTTGATATGTGTGATATGTTGTTGTGTATGATATTGATTCTCCAAATTTTCTAGCATTAATCACTCCAAAGCAACCTGCCTAAAATGGCCCCAAGAATCAGCGCTTGTTTGACATAAAAGATCCCTGTGTTCGAGGGAATGGTGCTTCTTGATTGTAAAGTCTTTAATATGAACAACCCCATCCTTTTTTTTTTCCAAACTCCTCAAGCGGAATTCAATTCATGATCACAACCTACTTGTGACTGAGCCAAAGTTGGGAGCTGAATTTCAGGCTGCTGCACCACTTGACCCATTTAGCTTTGCACCATTTAGTCAGACATCATGATTACAGAGGCACACACAAACACTGACTTGAATTTAGTGTAAGTTTTATGCCTGTCCAACAGCACTCATTATGTGTAACTGGAATGGAGCTCCAGTGATGCATATGGCTTAGCTCCTGGCTCACCCTGCTCCAGCACTGTTACCCTGCAGATAAAAGGGACAATGAGAATAGTACGCCCATCACCAATGACATCATCTCTGTAACTGTGGGAGGAGTGAGCTGGTTCTTTTGTCCTTGAGAAATGTTTTAATGATGCTTTATTGAAGCTAGTGCAATAGCGCTGAAATGGCTTCACAAATGGGAGCATTTTTTTCTCATTCATTAAAAATGAGTAAGATTCACTAAGTACCTACATTGGTGCAACACAAGTCACTGCACACCCTTACTTTCAGTTTCTAAACTCCTAAAAATGTGATGGGTAATATGTAGTGGACATTTAAGAATGACACGTTAAAAGCATTAGTATAAGATTACCGTATTTTCTGGACTACAGAGCGCACCTAAATATAAGCCGCACCCACTAAAATTTAAAAGAAATATATATTTTGTCACATATAATAAGATATTTACATAGAAAGATTTTGTACCATAAGTGTTTATTCATATACCTGAACTGATTGTTTCTGAACAGTGCCTGTAACACGGCAGTAAAAGTGCTGATCAAACAAAACAGAAAAGTCATTGATGGTTTTATTCATCTTCCTCCTGTGCACTAAAACCAAGTTGCTTTATTTTTCTTCCTCCTGCGTACTGAAACCACTGAACACCAAACCACTTTCACTTTTTTCCTCCTGCGCACTGTTAAAGCGCAACTATTAAAGTCGCTTCATTCTCCCGTGCACTGAAACCACAAGTCACTATTCATCTTCCTCCTGAGCATTGAAACTACTGAACACCAAACCACTGTCACTTCATTTGTTTTCCATTATGAGGGGGTGAGGGTGTAAAAATATTACCGTATTTTGCTGTTGTGCGTCTTGGGTTGCATGTGCTAAGAATAAACACTGGCGCTTTCTTGTTTGTACCGACTACCGCTGCCTCGTTTGTCTCGTTTTTGCACTTCCTGCTAGAGCGCCCCCCTGAGGGCTGAAGAAAAATTCATAGAAAAGCCGCATCTCTGTATAAGCCGCATGGTTCAAAGCGTGGGAAATAAGTAGCGGCTTATAGTCCGGAAAATACGGTAATGTTAATTCTTTGATTCACAATTGGCTCTATTACACAGGCAAACATGCTCTATTAATAACCTAAAGAGTACGTGGAGTGGACTATAAACTGCAGAGGAGCAGATTTGATTGGCTTCATATGCCAAATAAATCTAAAGCCATCACCTCGATAGCAATCTCAGCTCATCTAAAATATCTCAACTTAGGCACATTTATTTAAAAGTACTCTCCACAACCTCTCTATCTATTTCTCTAACAAGAGAGTTGGAGTCTGATTTAGAGTCCTTCGGTACACCCCCTGTCCCTGTAGGATGTTAGTGTCTAACTGAATGAATTTTCTCTGTTTTGGCCCCCAAGAAAAAGATAAACGTGAGGATGTCAGCCATAGTGAAGATAGGACAAGTAAGGCTAAATAAACTGTGTAAAAATCTCAGATGATAGCAATGAGCTGTTTACCCAGCTGTTGCTTGCGCTGTGCTGTACCTGGAAAATAAAAGTGCATTTTTTGAAGATGATGCCATGACTGCGGGTGCGTGTCTATGTTCCCACAGCCCTGACCCCTAGCCCTAAACCTAGCTCTAACCCAGTGTTCCCTAACCCTAACCCCTAATACCATAATAGGATAAGTAGTTTTAGCATAATCAAAATGGACTTCGACAGACAAAAATAAATAAAATACAAATCTTAGAAGTGTGGGAGCATGCACAGGGCTGTGACACCCAATGACTGAAGCTTGTGGTCTGTAAAGAAAATGCATTTGAAATATCTATCAAACAGAAGAATACACATCAAGTCAGTGCTTACTGATTTTTATCTGATAGCTCATACACGGAATACAATTAGTCAAACAAAGTCACATTTTTGTACTGTGTCGGTGCAGAAATGAACCGCCACAGTTCATCAGTATTCATATCAGAGAGGACATGGAGATATGATGAACAGCAGTATAAAACCCCCCGAAACAGTAGAGATGATATCAAAAAGCTCCTTCTGTGAGTCTAAGGGCAGTCTTTCAGAATATTGAACAGGACTGTGGTATTAAACACTGGGGCAAAGGCTATGATCAATCGGACCTATGTGAGCCCGGGAGAGTCGTGGAGCTTAAAGTAGACACTGACGCTCAACCTAGAGGTTAGCTAAGCCAAGACCGTTCACCATTTCTTTGTTAAGGAACAGTTTAGTTACTTAAAAAAAGAAATGGTGAACGGCCATTTCTTTGTTGTGCAATCATCAGATATCATCTACCATTACATATTTTTGATAAACTTATGATATTAAAAGTGGGGTAGGCATTTGTTTTATTGTCAAATAAAGTCTTTGTTGGCTTGTGTTTCTAGATAAGGTAAAAAAGTATCATGTGATGTCAGTGCAATCATCTCAGCAGTCACTTCAGTCAATACATTGCAACTCTGTTGTTGATGTCTGTCATGTGCAATTTTAAAATACTGAAACAATTTAGTTTGGGCTAGTTATAGATTCTGGCTTCTTCACATTCAATGTTCCAACACTGGAAATAGAGGTTTTAAATGGAATGATATCTAGTCCAAATGTCTAAAATAAAATGTTCTGGTAACCTGAGAGACAGAGTACAGAAGCATAACGCATTCACTTTAGGGAAAAGAAGCTCTGTTTTTATGAGTAAAAAATGTAATATCGTTTTTTGCGAGAAAAGGGTTGTGTTTTTAAAAGTTCATTCTTTTGTTTTACGTTTCTCTGAATTAATGCAATACTTAAGCCATCAGATCAGAACGCATTTCTGCCTGAAAAGCCACAGAGTCCTGAGGAGCCTGTACAGAGTTTAAAGACTAATAATGATAGCACTGATATTAGTTAAAGACTGAAGTATTTACCCATGTCTCAAGCCCAAAGCAAATAAAATCAGATTCAATTAAAAGATTGGACATCCTACTTTTATAGCAGGTCTTCAATACAAGTGTCTATTTGAGGTAGCTAATTACATTTTTTTGTTATTTAAAAACACAGATTTTTTTTTTCTTGTAAATTTAGAATATTTAAACCTGACTTTTTTTCATTTTTCTTTTTTAACTTTTCTGTTATAAAAAAAATGCTCAAATTTTGTACACATAAAAACATAACATTTATTTTTCTCGTAAAATCGAAGTTTTACTCATAAAAACTCCTCAAGTGAATGCAGTGCGCTTCCTTAGTGGTGTGACGTATGTGATCGAAAATAAAATGCAACTGTCGACAGAGAGTTAGTGCTCACTGAACATGAGAAACTAGTAGCTGAAGTACAGTGCATGTTAATGTTGTCTCATATGACTATAGTCCCAGCAAACTGTCCCATATAACATCATATGCACCAAATACATTTCATTAACAACACACATGCCTCTGATTGCTCACAAGCATAAGCAGCAGTGCTACTTTTACTTCCATGTTGGACTATTCATTCCTAATCAGAGATGCAGTAGAGACAATGTGAAGACACTTAATTTTGACAACTAAAACCACTTTTGATGAGTAAATATTGGATAGATGAACAATGGTGTGTGCAGAATTCATTTCAGGAATGTTTTTGGTCGAGATAATTTAATCTCAAATGTAATCCCAGGAAACCCCACTTGTTTTCACCAGTTGATATCACCAGTATTATTTGTCTGTAACTCAACATTGATTTAAAAGCTTCAATTCAATAGATACAACATAGAGACATTTATTTCTTAAGTCAATACCCAAATCATGTAGTTAATCCATCATCTCCAGAAGCAGCATGTTCATAATGAACGAAAAATGGCAGACAAATCAAAAAATTTTTGAGTTGACTGGACTGTCAGCCTGTTGTTAAGGTTAGGGTCCTCAAGTCCAGTCATGGCGATTATCCTTCCCCAGCTGTAATAAAAGCACAGGGTGAACATGGTGCAATGTATGTGAAAATAGAATCTGTAACAAAAGCAGAATATTCAGAACTGGTTTGGCCCTGGGGAGCTCTTTTAAATCCTCTTTAGTCTCAAAACTGACCTTTGTACACACATATCACCAGGGAGTTTTGCCTCATTAATACTCAACATGGTATTTGAGGGCCGTGGTGTAATTCTTGGCTGGGCTGATTGAAAAGGTTTTGAAAAGGCAAGAAGAAGAAGACGAAGAAGAGGAAGAGGGAGTGCTCTTTTAGATTCCGCTCACAGAATGCCACTTGAATTGACTCAAAAAGGCCTGAAGAAGCAACCGAGTCAAATGTGACAATACAAAATAGGGAGGATAGAACAAAAATAGTTACATCATCATTCCTGTGTTCTTCAACTTGGTCACTTTTGAATTCCATATATTTATATCCATATATATTTATATTTATTATATATTTATATATTCTTTTTACAATTAAAAACACCATGGGTTTGACAGACTATTTGGTTTCTTTTTGTCTAACTGTTTCTCTTTTTTTGTAAATAAATGCCTGTAAATATCTTTTTTCTGTTCCGTAGTAGGAGTCTGTGTAAAGGCCGCCTCCCCAGAAGTGTTTTTGTATGTTCAGTCCATACAGAATGCATATCATCAGCACAGTCCACAAGTCTACTATTTGATCCTTGTACAGTTCCCCATTTATCGCATGTCCGTCATTTAGACTAGGGGTGTTTTTGTGTTTCATTGGCCGCTGTGAACCAGGTCTCTGTGTGATCGACATGGGCTAAGGAGTTGGGTATGAGTGGGTGGGTCACATCCCACACTGGCTCCTCCCCCTGCATTCAGATTGAGGAAACACCGTCTCTCTGGGCTCCAAAACAACGGAGTTTTCTTCC